>OX031062.1:12217720-13435900 GCA_943736015.1 Tridacna crocea
CATGTTAACTCGGCATCGCCTTTCTCTGTCCAATCATAGGTTGAGCGTTGAATTGAAATAAAGCTTGCAGTAAGGATTGTAAGATTGTAAGAGTTAGAGTGTAGATGATGTCTTACACAGACAACAGGCTAATGTGTACCCTTGCGGACGAAATTATTGTTTCAAAGGTTTGAACCGTTAAACAGCTCAGTCTTAATAGACATATTCATTATCACAAAGGCACAATTGAAAATTATTTACAACAGAAAAAAATGGGTTGTTTACCGAATAATAAGAAAACTATGTTTTATCTCATAAACCGGACCTTGGGACAGGAAGGTAATATCTCTAATTTGACTATTAGTGTTCTTAACTCTCTACCGTACAGGAGAATTTTAGACCTAACCAAATTGAAACGATTTGCAGGCGATAATTTCATACTGGCTAAAATGATAAATTTTTACTCTCTGATAGACAAGAAAACGTTGTGGGAAGAGGAGAAAATGCTGGTTACCAGCATTTTCTCCTTTTCCCACAATGTTTTCAAAAGGCTTCTACTTGTATCTCAGGGTCGTAAAAACCAGGGATTGTTTGGTAAAGGGTTAAGAATGGCTAAGGAATACAAACTCTTATATGTAATATTCTGCTCCCACTGAGGGTGAAACGTTTAGAGTGGGCAATTTATAGTTGCAGTCTAGGGAAGGCCATTGTAACGCAGAGAAATGACGCTCCATACAAAATGACGCATGGGTCATTTCACTACGTAGAGGAATGACCCGGGTCATTATTCTACATAGAGAAATTACCCCAGAGGGTTATTTCACTACGTAGAATAATGACCCAGGTCATTTCTGTACGTAGTGAAATGACCCATGGGTCATTTTGTAGGGGAGGGTCATTTCTCTGAATTACACCGTTACACCGTAATAACTCGACAAGGTACTGTGCATTATCTCCCGCTAGATGGCATTTTACAAATACTCATCAGTCCAATCTTCGAAGAATATGACATGCGCAGACAACGGGTACTGTGAGGTATTTTCCAATTCGAGAGATGAGCAAACTGTTACCAATTCTGAAGCGTTGCAGACGACGAATTATGTGTGGATTAAAGGTAGGTATTTAGATTTTTTGCACGTCTCACGAAATTATAGAAATAAATGTATCAATGGAAAAAAATATATATAATACAAATAATCAATAATATAGAATAGAAAAATTACACACACAAAAAGAAAACAAATTGATGTGTTCCCTTGACAGACTTCTTAGCCTCATGAGGTAATTTTAGATTTCGCGCAAGAAGTAAAAAAAGCATTGTGGGAATGTCAAGTGACTGGCACGTGATTAAAGACGCTTTAATTCCATAACATAACAAACATGTAATTATTTTCCATACTGTCTTCTTCGGATGTTATGTTTAAAGCTTCGTCTGCGTATTTCTGGTATGTAAATTAGCGAGTTGCTCCTCTAAAAATAGACCGTGTTTCCCGTCGTAGTAAATCTCTAATTTCTCTTGTTGTCGGATGGTTTTCGACTACTGGAGTTTTATTAATGAAAATTAAAAGGCTTTTGGAGTATAAGGATTACTTTTTTTGTATTTTTGTAAAATTTTCGGACCAAAATCTGATAGGTCACCTTTAAATGATAGCAAGGAATAAATATTGTTGAAATTTGTCCTTTTCCCACAATTATTTAAGAAACCCTCTTGAACAGCTTCATCAAATGTTGAGATTGGCAGTGTATTCGTAGAATTAATATTGAGTTTTTACAAAAGAAATCTTACCACAGCAAATACTGGACAGCTGACCATCCATGTAAATTTCCAGAACCACCAAAACACTCTCGGCTTTCTCCCTATAATTCCTTCTAATTGCTCGATGAAGTGATTGATATCGTATATCCAACACACTGCAGCCGTTTCCAGTAAGACAAAAAGAATAATGGTAAAATCCGAAGTATAACGATCCATGAGCATTACAAGATGGATGCCGCCTTCTGTCACGTGGGGGAGGCTCAACACGAACAAAATCAGGCAAGCAGCTATCAAAATCCATTTTCCGCGTTTCTTGAAGATTGTCGGGAACAAGTCTTCAGTGCTATCGTATAATGTCCATACCATCATAAACTCAGAATCGAGGCCAAACGTGAGTACCGTAAGAAAAAATAGAAACGACCAAAACGAGGCTGCCGGAAGTTTGGAAATCCCTTGAACATAGGATATAAATAGAATCCCAGGTCCATTGTCGAGGATTTGATCGATTGGTTTATCCAGCCTCAGAGATGCGTGACCCAAAAAGGAAAATATGACAAAGCCGCCAAAGATGCTGATGCAGGAGTTAACGATGCCGATAACAATGGCGTCCCTAAAGACATTATTGTTGACCTCGTTATGACTTGCAAGACTTATTTGAGTGCCAAAAGCCACGCCCAGTGAATATATTGCTTGTGTGGCTCCACTGGACCATATCTGTAGATCAGCAAGCTTTTCCCAGTCCGGTTTCATGTAGAATTTGATCCCTTCATTATGACCGTCCAGCGTTACTCCACGAAGAAGCAAAACAAAGAGTAAAGCAAACGGGAATGTCGCCGTGATATACACAACCTGCAATAAAATTCGTTCCAGTCGAATTGTTATATGATATGTGCACACTTTAGATAGGATTGAAAACAAATCAGGAAAGCAACAAGCTTTTAACTCTTTACCCGACGACAAAATTTTGGACTGTTCCAAATTGAAAGCATTTGCAGACGACATAATAAACGTAGCTCAAAAATTGAAATTCAATTACAGCAGGATACAAAACTTTGTGGGAAAAGGAGAAAATGCTGATTACCAGCATTTTCTCCTTTTCCCGCAATGTTTTCATTAAGGCTTCTATCTCAGGGTCGTAAAAACCAAGGATTGTTTGGTAAAAGGTTAATTAAAGAAGTCGACTCAAAATGTCCGCCACATACTTGAACCCTCTGAGCGCCATATATACATCTAATCACCAATCATTCTTTGATTCATTCGTATGTAGTCTTACTCTAGATTCAGAAAGTACCGCATTTTTCATTGGTTCAAAAAGTTGGTTCAGCCAATTAGAACCTACTTTGAAATAACGTTTTCTTTTTGTTAAAACATCTAAACATCTAGATTTTACATCGATTGAGAAAAAAAGTTCTTACAACGTACACTAATCCCTCTCGATTCTGCTCTTAGGGAACTACACCAGTACTCGCGCCGAACATGTTGGCCAATGAAAAACCCCTAAGATGACAACCGCTACAGAGTATCGTATTAAGGACCTTATGGTCCTGAGGCTGACACTCTATCTCACAACCACGAACCCCACACATTGTTGCCGATGATGAATACAGATAATATATGCTCCGAACATATATGTATATATCATGTAGACTGGCAAAACCAAAGTAAAAGCAGCTTTCCTTTCGGAAGCCCCGTAAACATGACTAAATTATCAACATAGCATCCAAAATGGCGGCTTCGATCAAGATTTAAATCAAGATTATGTGTCAAGCTGCACGTTTTAGGACGTATTACCAAGGTTTCAGTGACCTCTCTTCCCACTGACGCCAGCTTTCATTGAAATGGGGCACTCAGACGGGAAATTCTACTTTGTCAGTGTACTCAATTTTTTAAACCAAAAAATAGGTAAAATTCGCGTAACAAACGTTGGAATGGTAAAACTTTGCAGTATAATAGAATTCGTGGTACGGTCAGGTGGCAGGGGACTTGTAAACTTTTTAACGGCTGTGGTGAATCATGTTGCCCCGCGGCTCGGGGCGACATGATTCACCACAGCTGTGATCAAGTTTCCATGTCCCCTGCCTCCTGTCCATACAACTAATATTGTACCTTTGCGATGGAGCGTATTCCACGTATACAGCAGTAGTAAACGATCATCCACACGGTTAATAACATCATCACATTGCGACCTTGAATTGCCCCAAGATCATCGAAGCCACTAGATTTATCTACCCCAAGGACAAACCTTGTCCAGTATTCCTCCTCGGGAGTGAAAAAATCCACCTTGCACGCCGAAAACCTGCTTTCAAAGTCTTGGACAGATAACGAATATGGTGTAACCCCAAGCTCGGATCCTAGCTCAGAGATACAAGTCTCATTCATATGTTTTGCCATGGCTTGGTTGATCTCTGTCGGGTTGTTTTTGTCCCTATCGATGACCACGGGTGACCGACATTTGTCGGTACTCCAGCTGTCCTCTGCTCTGCAATGCGACCAGGGTAGATCTGCGCCGATACTGACAAAAGACACCAACATGTAGTACAATGCGTACATCAGGAGAACATTGTAGTAGATGACGCACATCAGTAGATTGAACCAAATCGCAAAACCAACGCCTTGAATCAGTGGTGAGAATTTCCACACCTTTATACAGCCCTCAGATGTGATCTGCCCTAGACTGAATTCAAGAAACAGTGTCGGAATTGTGCAAAGTATGACACAAAGCAGGTATGGTATTAGAAAAACACCGCCACCGTTAGAATAACACTGCTGTGGAAATCGCCACAGATTACCAAGTCCAATCGTGTAGCCAAAGGAAGCAAAGACAAACTCAAATCGTCCTTTCCAGCGCATCCGTTTGTCCTCCATATTTGTATTCAGGAAGTTAAAGTCTTTCACCGCAAAACATACAACTCTTTTGATGACTGAAAATATAACCAATTTTTTGTGCTATATGCTTCACTAACCAAGCGAACGGTAGAGATTCAAGATGAGACTGCATGTTCTGTGCTGTCTCGTCTTGATCTATCGCGTCCAGTAAAATGGTTTAACCCATACTTACGTCTTTAAAGCTGAAAGGATTAACAATAGTAGACAAACACTGAAATAATTATTTGGACAACAAATGTTTTACAAGCTCAAAGAGTGGTAAATTTTCATAGTTTTGCATTTATAACTGGATTTTTATACACTTTAAGTATAATGTACAGGGTGTTTCATAAACTATGTTACACTTTCAAATGTGTCGAATGTGTATTGCCTATAAAGTTAACAAATTGATCTTAGGTCCATTAAAAAGGATTAAGAATAAAGCTTAATGACATCTACAGTATATAGGTTTACGTTGAATCATAACGGAGGCAAGCGTTGTCCAAAACATACATCGATTTTCACCAAATGTTTAATCATTTACCAAACAATCCCCTTGAGATAGAAGCCTTTTGAAAACATTGCTAGAAACACATTTCAAATTTTGAGTTACGTTTGTCATATGCAAGGGCTTTCAACTTGGACCAGTCTAAATTTTGTCGTTTGGTAAAGGGTTAAAATGGTGTTCATTTTAAGGTACTAGGTCATTCCATCTCTCCATAAAAATTGCTTCAATCGATATGGGCTGTGATCAGGCTGATCTCTTGAACTACTGGTGAACTAAGCTTCTCTGTTGTCTAAGGGTGGACTTTATGCACTATGTCCTTTATAAAACCCCATAGAAAAAAAGTCCAGTAGGCTGATGTCCGAGAATGTAAGAGTCGAGGCCTCTCTGTTTTCAAGATCACTCTCGATTCAAACTTGCTTCTCTTGACCTTTCTGCCGATTTTGATTGACAGGTCTACCAATGTCTTATCAGCCAATGAAAACGCAGAATTGGGCGTCATGTAAACAAAAAAAGTCTGACACAATTTCTGGTTAGCTTGTCAGGCTTGTCAACCAATATATCGTGTTACTAAGGGGGGGGGGGGGTCGTGTGCCAAAATCACGTTTACAGAAAGGTCAATTGTTCCAATAAGCTATTGGCAGTGTATGGTGTTGTACCAGCTCGCTATAAACACATTTCCTCTTGTGCTAGAAACATTACCAAAAAGAGCTGCAATAAACTTTTGCTTCATGGCAAGAGCTGCAAATATTATTTTCTGTAATTATTGTAAAGTCTTCATCACTGTAGTCAAAGGAGAAAAGGTCAATTACGTCACTCATACTCGAAGCACCCCATATTAAAATTGAATTTAAAAATAAAATATGCATTTAAATCCAACCTCAGACACCAGGGCTCGAATTTACCAACCACTCCTAAGAACATTCTCTGGCCTATTCTCCAGATTTGTTTACATTTGTAAGTAACACAACTTCTGATTGGCTAAACCATTCAGAAAGTGTGTTACTTACAAGTTTTGTAAACCTTGGAGAATAAGACTGAGAATATTCTTAAGAATGGTTGGTGAATACGGGCACAGATGAGCGTAAAGCATCAATAATCCCAGATATGAGCGTGATCATAATCAAGAACAATGAAGGCAAACTTTATGAAGGGACTGGATGTCGTTTAACATAAACGTAATTTTGAACATTTGGTAAAACTCCATGTATGTTTTTAAAGACGCTACCTGCCTTCATTTATTAATCTTACATTACATACTATGAAAATCATCAAACTTTACTCTGCAAACAGGTTGAATTATATAAATCGTATTTCATTACATTGATAAACATATTACCGTAGGCATAGTTAAAATGTAACATACAGTATATTATGAAATACCAATTATCTTTCACACTTGATCGCACAAGGATTTCATGAAGGTGTTACAAATAAGTTTTTAAATTACAAAATCGTTTGAAAATCACACACACACAAATACAATTACCTTCGAAAAACAGACAAAATATGTACAATTTCTGAGAAAATTATACAAAATTATTTCTAGTAGAATCGAAATTCTGTAGGCTACTTTGGCCAGTCATGTATTTCTCACAGGAAGCTTTTACCGACTTTACTTTACCCTATATAGATCTTCGCTCACTATTTACCAACGACACAACCAATACGGTATTTGTTATGCAATCGAGAGACTAGTAAATCCGCAATCGCACTAACAAAAAGAACATGAAACGGAGATAAGATTCAAAACTTGCCACTGTACCACAAAATCTTTTGATATAACGATACTGAGTGAACTGGCTTTTTAAAGATATGCTGATTATAAGCATTTTTATTCCCTTTTCGCGCAAAATTTGTTAACTTATCCAAAACAAATCTAATGATTTTGATCCTGTATTTCATATGTCGTCTGCAAGTACTTCAGTTTGGACGGTACCATAATTTTGTCGTCTGGTATAAAGAGCACGACAATGGCGACCTGTTGGCGTTATTTTAAAAGTGTCTGGGTCAAACAATAGAACAACACACCCGGAAGTAAAATTTGTTTACCTTGTTAATTACTCATAATTTTACAGCAAGCAACAAAATTTGAGTCTTGTCCAAATTCAATGCATTTGCAGACGACACACTAAACATAAATCAAAAATTAAAATTCGTTTTAGGAAAGGTAGAAAACATTGTGGGTAATGGAGAAAATGCTGTTTACCAGCTTTTTGTCCTTTTCCCACCATGTTTTTAAACTTCTTCACTGTTTAATGTTTGGATTGTGTGGTAAAGACAATATATATGTAAGAACAGCATTAAGATCAGCCTATCTAGCTGATGTGCGTTGTCTGCGCATGCCATATTCTTCGAAGATTCGACCTGTCTTTTATGACGCATCACTCTCCCCGATGTCGGGGAGACTGTATTAATACGCGCTATAAAGTAGCAATGAAGAAAATGGCTTTTATCAATACGTTCGAGGAAAAAAATTAGCCCTGTTTTAGCTCCAGATTTTTCTAAACTGCTGATCAAAGCTGAATGAATCGGAACAGGTAGCGTTTTATTGAGTAAACGATTATTTTAGTTTGAAATTCAAAGTAACGGTTGTCGCGTAGAAAAGTAGTCCCCGGTTCTGTACCCATGATGCTAAAAATTAGATAGATAAGTATCTGTAGAATGTCATCTAGTGGGAGATAATGTGAACCATTCCGATCTCAGCTCGGTGATTCCTACAGGACCTTTAATCGACCAGCTGGTCCTCTGCTAGATCGCTACCTGAACCTCATCCGACCAGATCATCATGGTCAAAGGGGAACCGACTTTGCTGCTCCTGGCACTTGGTATGCTTGGAAGGGGAATCAATTTGAGGTATAGATGGAGTTGATTTCTGGTTCTCATTCTTTCCTTTTCTGATCGGGTCTGGGTCTGGGGCTGTTGGGGTTCGACTTCAACATCTTTAAAAGTATCGGCAGTGATTGGATATCTTTCTTTTCTCGACATCGTCTTGGTAACTGTTGTGGATAGGTGTTGAAGTCCTCCAGTTCGAAGCAGTATGTGAAAGATCACGGTCCGTATTCACCAACAATTCCTAAGAACATTCTTTGTCTTACTCTTCAAGATTTTCAAACTGTGAAAGTAACAGAACTTCGGTTTAGCCAATCAGAAGTTCTGTTACTTTCATATTGACAAAATTCTGAAGAATAAGACTAAAAATGTTCTCAAGAATACTTGGTGAATACGGGCCTGAAATTACATGTAAATCGTGTTTTATTATCTTCATAAGTAATGTTGGTTTTTACCGATCTGGTTGTTATGATATTAAAGTCATTGAGTGACCATACAGCAGCGTTTTATTTATAGCACTATAATCTAATACCGAAAGTAGTTGGAATAAATACAAAAAACTGCATAACAAAGTGAACAATTTTAAGAAATTGGCAAAAAAAACCTTCTATGACCATGTTGTAAAAGGAATAGAAGACGAAAGTTTTAGCAACAGAAGAAATCATTGGAAGACATTGAAAGACCTTATGAATAATTTTAAGTCAGCTGATTCTATCCCTGTGCTAAGTCATAATATAAATGGTATTGATGAGTATTATTTAACTAATCAGAAAAAGGCCAACTGTTTAAATGAATATTTTACTTCTGTTTCAAATCTCGATGACTGTAATACAAATCTCCTACTTTTGAGAGTAAGGTTGACATGTCCTTGGAGCATATACAAGTATTTTGGTAGAGGGCCACTAGATGATGTTACATGCTATATATGAGAGCTCTAGCCCGTACGGTTTGGGACAAGAAGATTTTTAAAGATTTCCCTCTTTATCTCTATATGAAATCCCAGAACCCACAACATAGGACCATTTTCAACACTAGGGCCATAATTTGAAGTATTTGCTAGAGGGCCACTAGATGATGCTACATGCCAAATATGAAGCTCTAGCCCTAACAGTTTTGGACAAGAAGATTTTCAATTTTTTTCTTTCTGTTGCCATGACAACCAGAGTTCTTCATGGAATTCAAATCTTTGAAGTATTCTGAAAGTGCATCACCTAGGCTAGGGATCATTTCTGAGTGAGAAGTTTCATTGAAATCTGATTAGAGGTTTCTGAGGAGAAGATTTTTTAGTGATTGTTTACGGACAGACAGACAGACAGAAATACAGACAGACCGACGGACATTGACCTATCACAATAGCTCACCCCAAGCACTATGTGCTCAGGTGAGCTAAAATGCTAGTGGACACACTGTAAAATACATTGTATATGTTTGATAGTAACAAAGAGCAAATTTGATAAAAGAGAAATTCATAGAAATTAAAAGGAAAGCTCTAGATCAACCTAGTGATCAGACTAATTTTACAGTTTTAGGAAAGAAGCATTTTCTTCTATCCCAACAAACTTTTCCAAATTTTTCAAACCCTGTTTATCTTGTCATCTGCAATATTGTGCAAGCTTTAAATTTGGACAGGTCTAATAATATTATATTGTCACGGAAAAGATTCATTTACAGAATAAATTAGAACATAATTTCATTTAGGCTTGTCCATTACATGTATCATATTGGCCTAACAAAGTCCAAAATGGTTAAGATCATAGTCCATACCAACAAATAATTCCAATACAATTCTGATATCCAATTAATATCAAATTAGTAATATGGGTCCAAAATTGTTGCCATTTTTACTATGAATATTTAGAACGTACAATATTATGTTGAATCATTTTAATAGTTTAAATAAAAGATAAAGAGATAGTGATAAGTTCTGTAAAACTTCTGTAATTTGGGACTGGAAACAAAATCATTATTTTGCCAAGCAATTTTCAAAAGGTCACCTGTAAAAGCCCTTTCAAAATCTGACCAGCAGTTTCAGAAAAGAAGAATTTTTAGGAGTTTCCTAATTTCCGTACAGTGCAAGTAGTCCCCATACATCAGAGCCATATTTCTTTACGTATCAAAATTTCGCGGACAACTTTTGGAAAGGGTAATTCAATGAACATTTCGGTGAAATTGCTTCAAAACCTGACCTTCTCGGCTCATTTCTCTTCGTAAAATAGTGATCCGGGTCATTCCTCTACATAGAGAAATGATCCATGGGTCATTTTGTAGGGAGGGTCATTTCTCTCCATTACACTGTCTCATGATAAGGGATGCTTGAAATCGATTTTATTTTACCGCCAGTGTGGTCCTTTTACATACAGCAAAAAGTTTCGGCCAAGGCCAGCTGCCTGCGCAGTCCACGTAGGCTGACCTGGTTCGATACTTTTTGCAGATGCATTAAACCCCCTTTCCAGAGAGCCTGTCCCAGATGCTTTGTACAATTTTTTATGGGTACAGCTTTGGTGTTCTAAGACAAGAAGGCATTTAAGGAAATGGGGATTCCAGTTTATTAAAATAATTTTTTCCAGTAACGAGACGGTCTTAGTTGCAGTCAAAGTAGGTAAAGATAAGACTGTACAGATTTTATATTCATACCATTCCGTATTTTCACTGATGTTCTTGTCCAAAAAGATTGGGACCTGATTATGTCTCATTTTACGGTCCATTCCCCACCCCCGCAATTATATGTAAAAATTTATCGCAATCCTTTTTGCAGAGTCCTGTCCTGGACCCGTATTCACCAATCATTCTTAAGAACGTTCTTTGTCTTATTCTTCAAGATTTTATGGCGGTGAAAGTAACAGAACTTCTGATTGGCTAAACCATGTGGTTTAGCCAATCAGAAGTTTTGTTACTTTCACACTGACGAAGTTCTGATGAATGAGATCAAGATATTTTATGAATGGTTTGTGAATACGGACCCTGATTTCATTGTAGATAAAGTTTGCGCGATTGAAAAAGTTACAACTGATTGACGGGTTGAAATGAGCTATCCTTGACTTAGTTTAAACATTTTTTATTCAACAGTAATATACAAGCTACAAGAGATAATAAAAAATACTATCATATGACAAATATACTGAAGAAAAAGATAAGAACGAAAGCATAGGCTTATAAAGTTCTTCTCCAAATTTCAAGTTAACGGTTAATACGGTTGATAAGTGATCATAAAATTATCATTACTAATCCTTGACTTAGACAAAAAGAGCTATTTAACCAAGTCTTTACTTGAGAATGGATATATGTTTCTTGGTTCTTTACCACACCATCCCCTAGTTTTGACGACCACTTGGAAAAGATCTTTTAAACACATATTTATGGGGAGAGCAGTTTCCCCTTTTCCCACAATGTTTCCTTCCGTATCGAGGACAGATATCACCATTCTAGTAATATTTAATGTGTCGACTGCAAATGCTTTCAATTTGGATTAATCGAAAATTTTATTGTTCGGTAAAAAGTTAAACGAAACAGATTGACTCATTTCCATTCAGTGAGTCACACTGTAGCGGTGGCGGTGGATCAACCTCTTTCTGGTCCACATGTACGATGCCACCACTGTCATACATTGGGTTTTGCGTCGTTCTCCAGTTTTCTGTATTACAACGGCCATTTATTTGTGTTTCCGCTTGGTAATTGAAGTTTCTGTTTAGCTCCCCAAGGCGCATGTCAGCAATGTCCACTTCCGGTACAAGATCTGGTTCAGAGTAAGCTGTGCTTGGATCCTGGACTGGTTTTAACGCATTCTTGACCTTAAAGTAAATCATGCAGATAGATCATTAACCCTTAGACTGCTAAGCGCGACTTAAAAACATTTTGCGGACAGTGTAGATCAAGATCAGACTGCACTGAACGTGCAGTCTGATCTTTGATCTGCACTGCCCGATAAGGAGATACTGTTCCCGAAGTCATAACTTTGAAACATCAATATTTGGGTTATTAATATCGAATTGAAAATTTAAATTCAGTTATACAGCAGGATAAGGGTTAAGCTTTCACCAACTACGTGCATTGACCATAAATGTGACCATAGCTTAAAAGAAAAGCCTAAAATGGTAAGTAGAACGTGTTTAATGCATCTCGTAGGAGTTCGCACAAGGGATTCACGTAAACTTGTTGGAAGGTCAAATAATCGAAAACACACATAATAACTGATAACACACATAATAATCGATAACACGCATCGAGCACCAGGATTCGTATTCGAATCCGTTTGATGGCGTTATACCCGTGATAATAAAAATAGACTGAGTTGCCCGTTACAAAGCGATTACTAATACCGCTATTTAAAAGCCAAAAAGCACCATGTAATTATGCGTTGCATATAATCGTTAATACGATTGCAAAAGACGATAGGCAACGATGTATTCATTGGTAATTTACAGGATTTTTTTTACTTCCATTATAAGAATAAAATCATAAAACTATACACCCCATTTTAGCCTAATTTTAAGGCAAGTGGGCTAAATTCTGAAAGAGGTGACACCATCTGCTATAGTTAGTTTGATGGCATGAATCTGAAGTTATACATCCTAGGGGTCAGGAAAAATTGTTCTGCTCCTAAATTCCACTTGTCACATTAGTCAAATTACAGCTTGTTTTATGGTACCTAATGCATAAATAAGAGGACCGTGATGGTCCTATATCGCTCACCTAAGTACTAAGCAGTAAAGGTCTACAACAAAGACTATAATTACCAAATATTGAGGTTCAAGGGCTAATGATGATGAAAGAAGAGCGGCAAATTGTCGCAAGATATGCAATCCCACCGCCAGTTGTACAGGAGGTATAATAGTTGCAAAGGGCAGGCAATGCAACAAACAGTTTGACTTGAGACTTCCCTCTTTATCTCTATGTAAAATCTGAGACCAACAACACAGGGCTAACTTTCACACCTGGACCATAATTTGAAGTATTTTAGTAGAGGGCCACAATTTGACAGACAAAGATTAACTTTTAATTAAGGTACACTGCATAATATTATCCTATCCAAATGGTTTCAGTTTTGTCAGGTATAAATTTTGTCATTTGGTGAAGAGTTAGAAATTGCACCTTTTGCGAAAACTGTGTTACATCCTTCCCTCTCTTGAGAAATAAAAATTATCTGATGCATAATAATTTTGACTACTCACGCCACCACGTTTCCAGATCTGAAAGCCTCCATACGAAATCATGATCACCAGAGGAGTAATAATCAACAGCCAGCCGATAGCTTCGCCCCCTGGCGTCACCTCAACACCTGCGTAACTTGACTTTGTATAGCCTTTAGCCGAAGCAATCAGGATAAACTATAAATAGACAGAGACACAAAAAGGTAGTTGGTACTTTACTTTGAGCTAATTATTTTCCCCGCCCTGTTTCCAGATACATTTACGATAAAAACCGGACGAAAAGATTATGATGATCTGCAGTGTGACGATGAACAGCCATCAAATGATTGTGTCCCCCTGATGAAGGCTCGAATTTTCTAGAACTTGATCTGGTGTCAAGTTAAACTCATTACCAAACGACAAAATTTTAGGTTTGTCCAAATATCGAAAGCACTTGAAAGTGACAAAATAAAAATGACTGAAAATTTGAAATTTGTTTTGTGAAGGGTGGAAAACATTGTGGGAAATGGAGAAAATGCTGGTTACACATTTTCTTCCTTTCCCACAAGGTTTTCTAAAGGTTTTTTTCTAAGGGTCGTCAAAAGTAGGGATTTGTGGTAATGGGTTAACCAAGACGATGAGAATTAACTAAATACTACAAGAAAAGAACTAGTAAATAATACGTAGAAAGAAATTCCATGTTGTTCAGTTGCATATCTAATTTAAACGAGCCGTGGAAACAGCACTAAATGCATCGGCAAAAAGTATCGATCCTTGTCAGCCTGACCTGCGCCGAACTTTTTTATTTTTTTCAATTTGTCTTCATGTCAAGGGACCTGTCTGCCCTATGATTCAGTTGATTTTAACCATGAAAAAGCATTTAAAAGCATGAAATAAATAAAATATATATATATTTTTTTTCAGTGAAAGATCAAAATTTAATTCATCGAGTGAACACCCTGATAATATTTTCACGAGTGGCTGCGCCACTCGTGAAAATATTACCAATGGTGTTCACGAGATGAAATAAATTTCGATCATTCACCGAAAAGAAAACAACAAATAACCTCTATTTAATTGTTTTTGTACGAAAGCATACAAGTGTCAGAATGAAGGTGATTTTTTTTTTTTCTTTGAACACGTTATAACGTGAATTTTAAACACGTAATAACGCAAAAAAAGTCGCACTAACGCGAAAATTCTCGTAATAGCGTGTTTTGAAAACACGTAATAATGCAAAAAAAAGTCGCAGTAACGCGAAAATTCTCGTAATAAAGTGTTTTAAAACACGTTATAACGCAAAAAAGTCGCAGTAACGCGAAAATTCTCGTAATAACGTGTTTTAAAACACATAATAACGCAAAACAAAAGTCGTAGTAACGCGAAAATTCTCGTAAAAACGTGTTTTAAAACACGTAATAACGCAAAACAAAAGTCGCAGTAACGCGAAAATTCTAGTAAGACCTATAATCATGTGATAACGAACTTGGTATCATACATCACGGGGATGTAATAAGTCCCCTTTTTCTAGAGCAGGGCTCATTTGAATTTGTTTGTTCATAAGTATTGGAGTTTAACGCCATTTAGACAGCTTGGGTCACATCATGGCGCCCAATGCACTGACGCATGTGTTTGTATTCTCACACTAGTACTGACACAACATTTTTTCCCTAAGCCACTTACTACTTTCTCACATGCATCAGAGATGAGAGGTAAAAAATTGCCGACAAGGAAGTTCGCTGCAACCGGCTATGAACCTACAAACTTCAGGTCACGAGTTAGAACTACCGGGCCGTACTCAAAAGTATTTAGATTAATAGCCCTGTAATAATGGTGTTCGTCTAGTATCGGACCAAGGTTAACTTCTTCATATCTATGGTGCCTCATAAGGACCGTTGGGACTTTGCAATTAATTCCAATGTACCGGCGAAAAGACCGATTGATAAAATCATCGGTAAACTAGAGGCCCGGGCACGACGCACTGGGTCTATCATGTGAGTGACATGTTTTATATTCACATAATAAAGATTGGTGCGTTAGTGCGACTTTTTTTCGCCTTATAACGTGTTTTATATTCAAGTTATAACGAGAATTTTCGCGTTAGTGCGACATTTTTCGCGTTAGTGCGACTTTTTTCACGTTATAATGTGTTTTGAATTTACATTGTTACGCGATTTTTTGCGTTATTACTAGAATTTTCAATTATAACGTGTTTTATATTCACGTTATAACGTGTTTTATATTCGCGTTAGTGCGACTTTTTTCGCGTTATAACGTGTTTTATATTCACGTTATAACGAGAATTTTTGCGTAAGTGCGACTTTTTTTGCGTTATAACGTGGTTTTTTTTTTCTTATTGTTCATTTTGACCCTTATAGGCTTTCGTATTTTTGCTTCTATACATGGCATAATGAAACAAAATCAGGCCAATACTCACTTTTCAATCATAGATCTAGTTTGGATTGTGCATCAAGAATACACTGAACAAAAAATACAGTTTGATCGTTAATCTCTCCAGTGTAGTTAAAGGTGGCCCTTCAGATTTTGGGACAAAATTTTACAAAAAATACAAAAAAAAATTGTCCTTGTACTGCCAAAGCCTTATAATTTTCGTTCATTAAACCCCAGTAGTCGAAAACCATCCGACTGCTAGATAAATTAGAGATTTACTACAGCCCAGGTCGATACTGTAGGGAAACACGGTCTATTTTTACATGAGCAACTCGCTCATTTACATACCGGAAATATACAAACGAAGCTTCAAACATAGCATCCGAAGTTCTAGACATTATGGAAAATAATTAAATATTTGCTATGTTATGGAATTTAATAGTCACAAGTCACGTGGAAGTCACTTAACATTCCCACAATGCTTTTTTGATTTTGGCGGGAAATCTAAAAATAGCTTAAGAGGCTACGTAGCCTTTTAAGGGAAAACCACCAATTTTTGTTTTTGTAATTTGATGATTCTTAATCACTGATGATATGTATTGTTTTTTCATATAAACTTCAGTGACATATATATTTTTCAATTTGGTGTGATGTGAACATTCTAAATACCCACCTTTAAAGCCTCAGGACAAAAGAATTTTGAATCAATAATTTGCAGTATAATGAAATTGCCTCATTTTTTCTCACTTTGTGAACAACAACAAAAGCGGATACTTGTAATTCTAAAAATTGAAGGTCATCCTTTCTTTAAGAATTTGTATGGCAAAAAAGTTGGACAATTACGGTTCTCGATAATTAATATAATCTGTATATAGGAGCCCACTCGTTGTGTAACTTTCTAGTTCTTCAATTTGACTATGAATGTTCTTAGCCTTTTACCGTACAGAGGAATTTTAGACCTATCCAAATTGAAACTATTTGCTGGCGATAATTTCATACTGGCTAAAATGATACATTTTTACTCTCTGATAGACAAGGAAACGTTGTGGAAAAAGGAGAAAATGCTGTTTACCACATGGTTTTCAAAAAGTTTCTTCCTCAGGGTCGTTAAAAATCGTCATTGAGTGGTAAAGGGGTTAACCCATTACCAAACGACAAACTTTTAGTTTTGTCTAAATGGAAAGCATTTGCAGACAGCAAAATAAAAGTGACTGGTTTTTTTTTTTTTTTTTTTTTCTTTTTTTTTTGTAAAGGGTAGAAGAAATTGTGGAATATAGATAATTAGATATTTCACAGATCTCACAAAATTAGAAAAATATACATCACTGAAATTTATATATATATATATAAAAAAAAAAAACGGTATAAATCGTTAATAATAAAGGATCATAAAATTATAAGAAAGAAAGAAAGAAAAAAAAAGAATGTGAAGGTGTTCTCTTAAAAGGCTACGTAGCCTCTTAAGGTATTTTTAGATTTCGCGCCAGAAATAAGAAAAAAACATTGTGAGAATGTCAAATGACTATGTGACGCATAAAGTTCATAACATAACAAACACGTATTTTTTTTCCATAATGCCTTTTTCGGACGCTATGTTTGAAGCTTCGTCCATGTGTTTCCGGTATGTAAATGAGCGAGTTGCTCCTGTAAAAATTGACTTTGTTTTCCGTCGGTGTCGACCTGGACCGTAGTAAATCTCAAATTTCTCTTGTTGTCGGATGGTTTTCAACTACTGGAGTTTTATTAGTGAAAATCAAAAGGTTTTTGGAGTATACGGATTACTATTTTTTTTGTATTTTTGTAAAATTTTCGTCCCAAAATCTGAAGGAACACCTTTAAATGATAGCAAGGACGAAAAGAAAATGTTGAAATTTGTTCTTTTCTCACAATTATTTAAAAAAAAAAACTTCTCATACCTGCTCATCAAAAGTTGAGAGTGGCAGCATACTTGTAGAATTAACTCAACAATATTTTAGGTTTGTCCAAATCGAAAGCATTTGCAGAAGACGAAATAAAAGTGACTGAAAATTTTAAATTTGTTTTGTGAAGGGTAAAAAACATTGTGGGAAAAGGAGAAATTGCTGGTAACCAGCATTTTCTCCTTTTCCCACAATGTTTTCTAAAGGTTTCTTTCTCAAGGTCATCAGTGTGTGGTAATGGCTTAATATTGAGTTTTTAAAAAAGAAATCTTACCACAGCATATACTGGACAGCTGATCATCCATGTAAATTTCCAGAACCACCAAAACACTCTCGGCTTTCTCCCTATTATTGCTTCTAATTGCTCGATGAAGCGATTGATATCGTATATCCAACAAACTGCAGCCGTTTCCAGTATGACGAAAAGGACAATGGTAAAATCCGAAGTATACCGCTCCATGAGCATTACAAGATGGATGCCGCCTTCTGTCACGTGGGGGAGGCTCAACACGAACAAAATAAGGCAGGCAGCTATCAAAATCCATTTTCCGCGTTTCTTGAAAATTGTAGGGAATAAGTCTCCAGTGCTATCGTATAATGTCCATACCATCATAAACTCAGAATCGAGGCCAAACGTGAATACCGTAAGAAAAAATAGAAACGACCAAAACGAGGCTGCCGGAAGTTTGGAAATCCCTTGAACATAGGATATAAATAGGATCCCAGGTCCATGATCGAAGATTTGATCGATTGGTTTATCCAGCCTTAGAGACGCGTGACCCAAAAAGGAAAATATGACAAAGCCGCCAAAGATGCTGATGCAGGAGTTAACGATGCCGATAACAATGGCGTCTCTCAAGATGTTATTGTTGACCTGGTTATGACTTGCAAGACTTATTTGAGTGCCAAAAGCCACGCCAAGTGAATATATTGCTTGTGTGGCTCCACTGGACCATATCTGTAGATCAGAGAGCTTTTCCCAGTCCGGTTTCATGTAGTATTTGATCCCTTCATAATGACCATCCAGCGTTACTCCACGAAGAAGCAAAATAAAGAGTAAAGCAAACGGGAATGTCGCCGTGATATACACAACCTGCAATAGAATTCGTTCCAGTCGAACTATTATCATCTTCGCGAGCCAAGTTTACGATCACTACGTGGATCTTCCCTTGGCTGATTGAGCCCGAATTCGAGATTCCTGCGATGCGCTCTCTATTGGATGCTGGTTATTATCCCCCTTTACATCATATTTTTAAAAGCAAATGAAATATCGTTTTACAAACCGCTTTCGAATTCACATGAAGCTATAAGCTGATATCCACGTTGGTTTTCATGTTTTACCTTCTATTCGAAAGGTAGAGACCTTGTTCTATTTTTATCAAAGATGAAATGCTACGAGCGATTTCATTCGTTGCAGCTAGAGCTGGCTGCATCCAATGAAAAAGCGTATTGGGTGAACATAAAAATCAAGCTCGATCCGCCGAGGATAGAGCACCTTCGCGAGCCAAATTTACGATCACTGCGTGGATCTTACCTTGGCTGATTGAGCCTGATTTCGAGATTCCTTCGATGCACCCTCTATTGGATTTTGGTTATTACCCCCTGTTATGTACATACCTAGTTATTCATAGCTTTGTACATGTGTGTATTTATTTTGAATGGTTTTCCCCTGTGGCTATTTTTAGAACTGGATTATCTTTTGTGGAATATTGTTCAGGAGGTTTCCGGGCCTTTTTACAATCTGATTACTAAAAATTATGCAACTAATTTTACCATGAATTTTCTGGAAGTTTCTCTGCTATTATAAAAGGAAAAGCTCTTTACATCTCGGCGTTCACTAGTTAATACATGATTGCCAGACTACAAGATGGGATTATTTTGTGTTTGTGTCATATGACTAGTGCTTGGGTTACATTCAGTTAGGATAAGGATCAGACTGGAATTAAAACTGGAATAATTTGTCTTTTGTATTTAATGTCTAAGGTATTATTTTGTACTATTGTAATATTGTCACTGATTATTTGATATTATTGTTAATAAATTCTGTTAATTGTTATCGTTTGTTGCTGGCTTCTACTTTCTAGTTACGCCTGGCTCGTAACACCCCCCTTAACATCATATTTCTAAAAGCAAATGAAGTATCGTTTTACAAAATGCTTAGGAATACACATGAAGCGATAAGCAGACATCCACGTGGGTTTCCATGTTTTACCTTCTATTCGAAAGGTAGAGACCTTGTTCTTTTTTATCAAAGATGAAATGCTACGAGTGATTTCATTCGTTGCAGCTAGAGCTGGCTGCATCCAATGAAAAAGCGTATCGGGTGAATGTAAAAATCAAGCTCGATCCGCCAAGGGTAGAGTAACGTAGTAAATCGTCAGTATTGGCTTGCGAAGATGAGGGTAGAGTAGCGTAGTGAATCGTCGGCGTTGGTTTGCGAAGATGAATTGTTATATGATCTGTACACACTTTGGATAGGATTGAAAACAAATCAGGAAAGAAACAAACTTTTAACTCCTTACCAAACGACAACATTTTGGGTTGTTTCAAAATGAAAGCATTTGCAGACGACAAAATAAAGGTAACTCAAAAATTGAAATTCAGTTCCAACAGGATAGAAAACTTTGTTGAAAAGGGATAAAATGCTGGTTACCAGCATTTTCTCCTTTGACCCACAATGTTTTCATAAAGGCTTCTATCTCAGGGTAAAAAGAATCGGGGATTGCTTGGTAAAGGGTGATAGAAGTTGACTCAAAACTACCGCCACATACTTGAAATCTTTCAACGGCAAATATAAATACTCTTCCATTTTCTCAACTGAAAATATGAGCCTTTGAGAGATATATATTCTACAGGCAAGACAACGAACGTGGATGGCATATATCTAAGATCAGACTGCACGTTCTGTGCAGTCTTATCTTAATCCATGCCGTCTCCAAAAGGCCATAATGTCGTTTATTTCGCTGAAAGAGAAGAAACACCGTGCACGTATCCACCAATCTGTTTTTGTTTCATCCGTATAGTTTTATTCTAGAATCAGAAAGTACCGCATTTTTCATTGGTTCAAAAAGTTGGTTAAGCCAATCAGAACCTACTTTGAAATAACGTTTTCTTTTTGATGAAATATCTACATTTAACATCGATTGAGAAACAAGTTCTTAAAACGTATACTAATCTCTCTCGATTCTGCTCCGTGGAAACGACACCAGTACTCGCGCCGGACATGTTGGCCAATGAAAAATCCCATTTGAAGATGACACCCGCTGCAGAGTATCTTGCTCAGGACCTTATGGTCCCGAGGCCGACGCTCTACCTCACAACCACAAATACCACACAATTTTGATGAATACAGACTCGGATATTCAACCCCGTGCGCATTTCTAAATCAAAGTGCTGAAAGTACTGAAAGAGCAGCGAATGTGGAAGAAGCTTTTTGCTACTTTGTTCATGTCCAAGGACCAGGTTTGTTATTTGTGAGCCAAAATGGATTTTATTAAAATTATTAGACACTGTCTCTTAGAGGGGTATAGTATTCTCAGCTTAAAGGGTGTCATGCAGTTATTTACCAGGTACACTGGTGATGTTAGGACTCTGCCGGCGAATGCTTTTTTATATCCGTTGTTGCGAACCCAGCATGCTCTCCTTTTCCAACAATATTTCCTATCGGTTCAGAGTACAATTTCCTCATTTAAGCTACCTTCAATTTGTGATCTGTAGCAGCTTTGAATTTGGTTTCAAATTCACAGTTTCCAGTGACGTCACTTCTCATTGAATTGTGGTACTCAGAAGGGAACTTCTATTTCGTCAGCATACACGATTCGTGAGATTATAATACAGGAAAACTTCGCTTAAAACGGGCTTTAAAAGGGTAAAACTTTGCATTATAATAAATTCGTTGTACGGGTGGCAGGGGCCTTGGAAACTTGTTCACAGCTGTGCCGAATCATGTCGCAATCGAGTCTTCGGCTCGGGGCGACATTATTCACCACAGCCGTGAAAAAGTTTCCAAGTCCCCTGCCTCCTGTCCATACAACTAATATTGTACCTTTGCGATGGAGCGTATTCCACGTATACAGCAGTAGTAAACGATCATCCACACGGTCAATAACATCATCACATTGCGACCTTGAATTGCCCCAAGATCATCGAAGCCACTAGATTTATCTACCCCAAGGACAAGCCTTGTCCAATATTCCTCCTCGGGAGTGAAAAAATCAACCTTGCATGACGAAAACCTATTTTCAAAGTCTTGGACAGATAACGAATATGGTGTAACCCCCAGCTCGTTTCCTAGCTCAGAGATACAAGTCTCATTCATATGTTTTGCCATGGCTTGGTTGATCTCTGTCGGGTTGTTTTTGTCCCTATCGATGACCACGGGTGATCGACATTTGTCGGTACTCCAGCTGTCCTCTGCTCTGCAATGCGACCAGGGTAGATCTGCGCCGATACTGACAAAAGACACCAACATGTAGTACAATGCGTACATCAGGAGAACATTGTAGTAGATGACGCACATCAGTAGATTGAACCAAATCGCAAAACCAACACCTTGAATCAGTGGTGAGAATTTCCACACCTTTATACAGCCCTCAGATGTGATCTGCCCTAGACTGAATTCCAGAAACAGTGTCGGAATTGTGCAAAGTATGACACAAAGCAGGTATGGTATTAGAAAAACACCGCCTCCGTTAGAATAACACTTCTGTGGAAATCGCCATAGATTACCAAGTCCAATCGTGTAGCCAAAGGAAGCAAAGACAAACTCAAATCGTCCTTTCCAGCGCATCCGTTCGTCCTCCATCTTTGTATTCAGGTAGTTTAAGTCTTTCACCGCAAAACATACAAATGACTGAAAATATAACCAATTGAAACATTTTTGTGCTATATGCTTCACTAACCAAGCGAACGGTAGAGATTCAAGATCAGACTGCATGTTCTTTGCTGTCTGATCTTGATCTATGGCGTCCAGTAAAACCAATACTTACGTCTTTGAAGCTGAAAGGTTTAACAATAGTAGACAAACACTGAAATAATTATTTGGACAACAAATGTTTTACAAGCTCAAAGAGTGGTAAATTTTCATCGTTTTGCATTTATAACTGGATTTTTATACGCTTTAAGTATAATGTACATGGTGTTTCATAATCTATGTTACACTTTCAAATGTGTCTAGTGTGTATTGCCTATAAAGTTAACAAATTTATCTTCAGTCCATTAAAAAGGTTTAAGAATAAAGTTTAATGACATCTAAAGTATGTAGGTTTACGTTGAATCATAACGGAGGCAAGCGCTGTTCGAAACATACATAGATTTTCACCAAATATTTAACCATTTACCAAACAATTCCTGGTTTTTCACTCTGAGATAGATAGAAGCCCTTTGAAAACATTGTGGTAAAAGGAGAAAATGCTAGTCACCAGCATTTTCTCCTTTTCCCACAATGTTTTCTACCTTCTAAAACAGTAGTATTTTCATGAGTGGCGCATGGCTTCGCCACTCGTGAAAATATTACCGAGATGAAATAAATATCCTCTATATATCCAACCTCAGACACCAGCTGAGCTCAAAGCATCAATAATGCCAGATATGAGCGTGACTATAATCAAGATCAATGAAAGCAAACTTCATGAAGGGACTAGATGTCCTTCGACATCAACATAAATATAATTTTGAACATTTGGTAAAACTCCATGTATGTTTCTAAAGACGCTATCTGCCTTCATTTGTCAGTCTTACATAACATACTGCGAATATCATCAAACTTTACTTTGCAACATGATGAATCATATAAATCGTATTTCATTACATTGATAAACATTTTACCGTAGGCATAGTTGAAATGTAACATATATTATGAAATACCAATTATCTTTTACACTTGATCGCACAAGGATTTCATGAAGGTGTTAAAAGTTCACAAATAAGTTTTTAAATTTAAAAAAATCGTTTGAAAATCACACACACACACACAATACAATTACCTTTGAAAACGGAACAAAATTTGTACAGTTTTTGAGAAAATTATACAAAACTATCTCTTGTAGAATCCAAATTCTGTGGGCTACTTTGGCCAGTCATGTATTTCTCACAGGAAGCTTTTACCGACTTTACTTTACCTACAAATAGCTCTTCGCTCACTATTTACCAACGACACAACCAATCGGGTATCAGTTATGCAATCATGTGACTAGTAAATCCGCAATCGCACTAACAAAAAGAACATGAAACGGAGATAAGATTCAAAACTTGCCACTGTACCACAAAATCTTTTGTTATAACGACATTGACTGAATGGGGGCTTTTTCAAAAAAGAAATTGGGAAAAGGAAAAAGATGCTGGTAAGAAGGATTTTTATTCCTTCTTCGCGCAAAATTTGCTTACTTATCCAAGACAAATATCATGATTTTGATCCTGTATTTAAATGTCGTCTGTAAATACTTCAGTTTGAACGGTACCATAATTTTGTCGTCTAGTATAAAGAGTAAAGGTAAGATCACGACAATGGCGACCTGTTGGCATTGTTTTAGTATCTAGGTCAAACAACAAAACAAGATACCCGGAAGTAAAATCTGTTTATCTTGTTAATTACTCTTAACTTTTCACCAAACGACAGAATTTGAATCGTGTCCAAATTTAAAGCATTTGTAGACAACATACTAAACGTAACTCAAAAATTAAAATTCGTTTTAACCCTTTGCCATACAATCCCGACTTTGAACACCCCCTGTGAAAGAAGCCTTTTGAAAACATTGTGGGAAAAAGAGAAAATGCTGGTAACCAGCATTTTCTCTTAGTCCCACAATGTTTTCTTTCCTTCCTAAAACATATTTTAATTCTATAGTGAAATTCATTATATCGTCTTCAAACGCTTTCTATTTGGACCGTAAAAGGCGACAAAAGGGGCATCATTTTGTGTTTCGTCCATTCCTCATTTATCATGTTTGTCTTATGTTGTTGCACATGTATGTTATTTTCACATTGCATTATTGTTTACTAAGTAAGTGCGCCCAATATGACCTAAGTTGTCGACGGGCCTTAAAACGCTGTTAATTCATTCATTCTATTTGGACCAGTCTAAAATTTCATCGTTTGTTAAAGGATTATGAAAGGTAGAAAACTTTGCGGATAAAGGAGAAAATGGTGGTTACCAGCCTTTTTCTCCTTTTCCCACTATGTTTTCAAACTCCTTCACTTTTAGGGTCGTTACATGTTCGGATTGTTTGCGAAAGAAATATACATGTAAGGACAGTATGAGGATTACAGTGTCCAAGCCAGTCTGACTAGGTGAAGTGCGCTGTCTGCGCATGTCATATTTTTCGAAGATTCCACCTGTCTTAACCCTTATCCTGCCGTTCGCGACCATGGATACTTTTGCGGAGAGTGTAGAGCAAGATCAGCCTGCACATACGTGCAGTCTGATCTTGCTCTACACCCTCCGCTGCTGTAGTTTGCGTTATATAAGCCCAGCAAAATGTCCGTACATTTAGCAAAATGTTTTTGTGTGATCGTCAACAGTTTTTAATTGGCAGGATAGGGGTTAATAGGATGCACCACTCTCCCCGATATTGGGGAGATTGTAGTAATACATGCTATAAATAGCAATTGAGAAAATGGCTTTTATCAATATGTTTGAGGAAAAATCAAGTCTGGTTTAGCTCTAGATTTTTCTAAACTACTGATCATAGCTGAATGAATCGCACCGGGTAGGTTTTATTGAGTAAATGTTTATTTCAGTTTGAAATTCAAAGTAACGGTTGTTGCGTAGAAAAGTGGTCCGGTTCTGTACCCAGGATGCCTAAATTAGATAGATGAGTATTTGTAGAAAGCCACCTAGCGGGAGGTGATGAGAACCATTCCGATCTTTGCTCTGTGATTCCTACAGGGCCTTCAACCTTTAGGCTGCTAATCGCGAGTCGCTGACCATTTGCAGACAGTGTAGATCAAGATCAGACTGCACAGAATGTGCAGTCTGATCTTGAATCTATATTGTCCGATAAGGAGATATTTTTCGGCAAAGAATGCATTTGAAATAGCACCATTTGGGTTCTTACTATCGGCTTGAAAAGTTTTATTTAATTTATTCAGGAGGATAAGTGTTAATCGACCAGCTGGTCCTCTGTTAGATCGCTACCCGATCCTCATCCGACCACATCGTCATGGTCACAGGGGAACCAGACTGACTGTTGCTGCTCCTGACACTTAGTATGCTTGGAAGAGGAATCAAATGGAGGTGTAGATGGAGTTGATTGCTGGTTCTCATTCTTTCCTTTTCTGATCGGACCTGGGTCTGGGGTTGTTGGGGTTCGACTTCAACATCTTCAAATGTATTCGCAGTAAATGGCTTTCTTTCTTTTATCGACATCGTCTTGGTAACTGTTGTGGATAGGTGTTGAAGTCCTCCTGTTCTAAGCAGTATGTGACAGATCAGAATCCGTATTCACCAACCATTATTAAGAACATTCTTTGTCTTACTCTTCAGGATTTTCTAACTGTGAAAGTTACAAAACTTCTGATTGACTAAACCATTCGGTTTAGCCAATCAGAAGTTCTGTTACTTTCACAGTTACAAATTCTGAAAAATAAGACTAAGAATGTTCTTAAGAATGGTTGATGAATACGGACCCAACGCCCCGTTATTACATGTAAATCGTGTTTTGGTCAAGTGTAGTGTAAGGTCGAAAGGCGAATGGGAAGTGATCGAGTGCGGTTGGATAGCAGTCGAGTTCGTCTGGACAACAGATCGAACAGAGGTCTCGTTTATCGAGAAATGAGCGGATATTACTCGAGTAGAGGCCGACGTGACCGAGAACAGATCGGGTAAATGATTTTGACATCTAATCCAAAGTAGATCTTTAAAAGATTGTTTCCGGATCAACTCGACCTTCTATTCGATCAATGCCTGATCGTGTCCCGATTTACACTTTGTGTAAGAAAACAGCTTTTTTTGACCGGTCACTTTGACCCTAAATCCACACAAGGAGGTCATCCTCAACTCTCGGCCCTCCTTAGAAAATTGTCTTCAGTGGTAACGCCCATTTCAATATTATTTCAGTTTTATCACGCCGGCAGCTTGCTTATTCATGTATGCCCTGTATTTCGCCATTGCTAGGGTAGGGCTCCGAAGCGACTTGCCCAAGGACATTCCCTACGAAAAACCTGGTATATCCCATAAGGATTCAACCCGGGCCTTCCTAGCCACAAGTCCTTCTGTAGGCATCACTTAACCACTTCTCGTTGAACCTAACACACACTTAACCCATTACCGCACAATCCTTACTTTTGACGCCCCAGAGAAAGAAGCCTTAGAAAACATTGTGGGAAAAGGAGAAAATGCTGGTAACCAGCATTTTCTCCTTTTCCCACAATGTTTTCTACCCTTCCCAAAACAACGTTCAAATTTTCAGTCACTTTTTATTTTGTCGTCTGCTCTGCAAATGCTTTCAATTTGGACCAGTCTAAAATATTGTCGTTTGGTAATGGGTTAAGTCACGTTGTACCTAGCAAGAGGTATTTACAAAAAAACCCGAAATGTAAAAGTAGATTTGAATATTTGTATTTTTTGGTGTTATTTCCTGTCTTAAAATTTCCTTGTTGGCAATTACATTATTTGTCTCTCAAACATTTTTTTTTTTCTTCTGAAAATAATACCTGTTTTTGTAACAAGATAGTGTTACTTCACTTGTAGCTCCTCAGGTGAAAGAAGGGGGTTTTGCCGCCACCGTCGGTCTAAATAGAACCTGGTGAACGTTCAGTCTGATCTTGAACTTATACCATACCCTTGTTTAATCAACTGAACAAGATACATAAGTATTTTTTTCCTGGGTTTTAGAGGATTGTAATTCTAGTTGAGGTCCTGATATGCACTGTTTGCTAAAGGCTTCTTTCTCAGGGTCGTCAAAAGTAGGCAGTGGGTGGTAATGGGTTAAACCCATTACTAAAACAGTAGCCGTGGGCAACAGTTTCACAACATCTTGGCAAAAGAGGCAATGTGTCCTAAATGTTTTCACTTGTATTCATGCCGACTTATGCCGTCGGTTTATATAGACGATTTTGTCCTTACAGTGGATAATGAATACTCTCTATGTACAGTGTATGTTGAACACAATGTCAAAATGGTGTATGGATAATATCATGACTGTCAATCAAGGAAAAAAAGTAATGTAATTATATTTAAACCGCAATATTCCATTCAGACAAAACACCATTTTACACGTGGAAACCTTTGTTTGGCTGTTGTCAATTAGCATACCTACCTTGATCTCCTGTAATATGGACATCTAGATTTTAAAGGTGGGTATTTAGATTTTTCACATCACGCCAAATTAAAAAATGTATTTATCACTGAAATTTATTTGAAAAAATGATACAAATCATCGATAATTAAGAATCGCAAAATTACAAGAAAAAAAAATTACGATGTTCCCTTCAAAGGCTACGTAGCCTCTTAAGGTACATGTATTTCAGATTTCGTGCCAGAAATCAAATACACATTGTTGGAATTTCAAGTGACTAGCACGTGACTTATGACTCCATAATGTCTTCTTCGGACGCCATGTTTAAAGCTTCGTCTTATATCAAAGAAATACCACTAATAATGTAAACTTTGTTCAGTAAACGATACTAAGTCATCAAATGGCTGCTATTCCTGGATGTTTTACTCGAATTTCTTCACTTTTAATGGACTTCAATCCCTTGATGAATCTTTGCAAGTTTCAAAATAATTGGATCAACACTGTGAACTTCATTGCCTAGAAGGAAAAAGGAAATTTTAAACTTTGAAACTCTGATTTTCCCATACTGATTGTCAACATATGGTGCCATCTTTCCCAGGGGCATTAAAGTTCTTGATTGCGTGATAATGGGTTAATACGCCGTTCACAAAACTGAAACGCTTTAAAGAAGGAACATGTTTTGCACCAACATTGGAGGCAATGACTGGTCAATCGTGATCAAGCATCGTAGAACTACTTCGTAAAATGCCACAATATTGCAAATATTTCATGAAAAAATCGTAAAAATGGGTCAATGACTCTCAGACATAATCAGAAGGCAAGTGCTAGAAGTAATGAAAATGGGTTGAACATGCTCTTTATCGGGTAAGGGACCGTAGTGACATAATCGTTACAGAAATAGTCTTCGTATACAGTCCATGCATCGAGTTTCAGGCAGAAATATTGATGATTTAAAGATTGGTGTCCAATTACCGCAAGCTTTTCTAGTCTGGTGTCCATGTGCATACACTGAAAATGAAATTGGTGTCTTGTTAGTATATTTTCCTCTACCCAGGTCCATTAAAAAACGTATATATTCGCTTTGGATGGACATTTCTGAGTGAAATTTTGTGTTCCTTTAGGTTGATGCACTTATCTTATTATACAAACTTGTAAAATAAACAACAGTAAGGGGATTTTGTCCGAAAATCGGCAACAAACTTCAAAAAAATAAAATCCCAGTTGCCCATAAAAGCCACAGCTCGCTTAGACAAGTATGATGGTATTATTATTCCCCCAGAGTGTGAGTAAACAGATCAATCATTTGCCTTGACATTGCTGTAAATGTTAACAGAAACAGTCTTCGTATATAGTCCATGGATTGAGTTTCAGGCAAAAATATTGATGATTTAAAGGTTTGCGTCCAGTTACCGCAAGCTTTTTCTGATCTGGTGTTCATGTGCATACACTGAAAATGAAATTGGTGTCTTGTTAGCATATTTTCCTCTACCCAGGTCCAGTCAGAAACGTATATCTTCGCTTTGGACGGACATTTCTAAGTGAAATTTTGTGTTCTTTGAAGGCGATGCGTTTATCTTATTATATAAACTTGCAAAATGAACAATGGTAAGGGGATCTTGTCCGAAAATCGGCAACAAACTTCAAAAAAATAAAATCCCAGTTACTCATTAAGCCACAGGGCGCTTATATGATGGTATTGTTATTCCCTAGTATGTCTATAAACAGATCAATCATTCGCCTTGACGTTGCTGTAAATCAATGTAACCGGACTATATATACCGGATTTTATCATTCTGTTTTCTTAAGTACATGTATTACATTTTGCGCGGGTTCGTGTCATGTGACTGTCTTTGTCTATTTGTCTTTTGTTTTGAACAGAAGTCCACATCGCATGAGTTGCGAAGTTGTCTATTCTATAATGGAAATCTTGATTTGGTTTGTAGCAGCGCTTGTACATTCCTTTTAGTGGGTTAAAAATGTCTGTATGTCGTTTTCGCGAAAGTTCCTTTAATTTAGAGAAGTTTGACGCCGTTTTGTGAAATGTAGTCGGTTTCCGCGGCCTTGGCTTACCCGCCCATCACTGCCTGAACCTAATCTTTTGTTTGCATGTTTTTAATTCATTTGCATTGTTTTACAGGTAACACTACGCACGGAGAGATTGGTGTAGATTAGAAAGCGTACAGTCAGTTCTTAAAATTGGTAAGATGCACTAGATCTTGTAAATGTTGTTTTATCGATTGTTTGACTTGTTTTGTTGAAATACTGCGTAGAAGGACTGTACTAAGGTCTGTTGTATTATTTATTTTCAGATTGTAAAAAAAATAGATGTTACATGAAGAAATACACTCTTGAGATCAAATCTGACGTATTAAGTTCATCATTCCCCCCATTTCCCCAAATTCCGGACCAAACCCCCAACACCCTTTAACCTTCCATACCGGGTCAGAATGCAGAAGGTTACAAATGGCACCAACCGTGTTGTGAATTTGGACAGTCAACATAGAAATTGGTGGAAAACAGATATTTTCATCCAAAGAGAAGTGATTGTGATTAGTTGTGTGATTTGTGATCAAAGCTGATCTTTTCACACCATGGTACTTGTGTTTTAGATCTATTGTGATCAGAGACAGAGAGCTGAAAAGAAATCAAAACACTATAGCAGTTATCAGGTGTGCAGACCAAGAAAAGATTCTACTGAAACCAAACCAGTCAGTAACAATTAAAGGACGTACAGATAGAGAATTAAATCATCCAACAATCACTGCTATAATTCAAGAATCACCTGGAAGTGGAATTCCAAAATATAGTGATGTTACACCAGCAGTCATTAGATTTGAAAATGATAAGAGAAACGAAGTAACTGTGAACCTGTCTTATCTGACTGCAAATACTGTTACAATAGCTCCAAAGACAATTATTAGTGAATTACAACCAGTCAGTGTGACTCATGATGTTTTTGACAGTTTAGCAGATGATATACCTGGAGCCGACATAATTGATGTAATAAACCTAGATGAAAACAGTCATTTAAGTGAAGAGAAGAAAGCCAAATTGAAGAACTTACTGCTCAAGCATATCGACATATTTTCAAAGGATGAAGAAGATATTGGACACTGTGGGCTTATAAAGCATAGAATTGATCTCTGTCCAGGTAAAGAAGCACCATTCAAACAGAGACACAGGCGCATCCTACCTATGATGATTGAAGAAGTGAGACAACATCTGGAACAACTTCTATCTGCAGGCATAATACGAAAGTCGAAATCGCCATGGGCAAGCAAGATCGTGCTAGTTAGAAAAAAGAATGGTTCACTCAGATTATGTGTTGATTACAGATCACTAAACAGCAAAACAGTGAAAGATGCATATGCACTCCCAAGAATTGAGGAAATCTTCGACATTCTTAAAGGAAGCAAATTGTTTAGCACGATTGATATGAAGTCGGGATACCATCAAGTCGAAATAGATGAAGAACATAAAGAAAGAACTGCCTTTACAGTTGGTCCTTTGGGTTTTTTCGAATATAATCGGATGCCTTTTGGATTGTCTAATTCACCAGCAACATATCAAAGACTGATGGAGGAATGCTTAGGGGAATGCAATATGACCATTTGCGTAATTTATCTGGACGATCTAATAGTTTTTGCTGAAACTTTTGAGGAACACCTATATCGACTAGAATTGGTACTTACCAGATTGGCTGAGTGTAACCTTAAATTGTCGGCAAAGAAATGTATGTTCATTAAGGAGAGAGTCAACTTTTTAGGACATGTCGTGAGTTCGGAAGGAATCGAAACCGATCCATCAAAGATAGAAAAAATCAAGAACTGGCCCCCACCTTCAAATTCAGCTGACTTAAGATCGTTTCTTGCCTTTGCAGGATATTACAGATGATTTTAGTAAAATAACGAGACCTCTAGCAGATATGTTACCTCCAACTTCAAAAAAGAAGGGACAAAAGAGAAAAGAAGAAGAATTTATATGGACTGAAAAGGAGGAAGCACTATTTGACAACTTGAAGAGTATCTTAACCTCACTACCAGTGCTGGCCTACCCGGATTTTACTGTTAAGTTCGAGCTTCACGTGGATGCATCGACAAAAGGACTTGGAGCAGTTCTTTATCAAAATCAGGACGATAAAAAAAGAGAGATAGCTTACGCAAGCAGAGCACTAACCAAGTCTGAAAAGAACTACAGGGCATTCAAACTAGAATTCCTCGCTTTGAAATGGGCAGTAACAGAAAAGTTTTCTGACTACTTAAGATTGAATGAATTTACAGTTCTTACCGATAATAATCCTCTAACATATATCTTGACGAGTGCAAAGCTAGACGCGACAGGCCACAGATGGGCATCTGCTCTTGGAGAGTACAAATTTGAGATATTCTACCGGCCTGGAATGAAGAATACTGATGCAGACATTATGAGTAGATATCCTCATGAGAAAGTGAAATCAGAAGAAAACAAATCACTAGTGAAGATCGATAATGAGACAGTAAAAGCACTGTGCTGTCCAGTTATACAATCCGTCATTGAAACTCTCCCATGTTGCAATATCAATATCACGGAAGTTTCGGAAGCACCTGGACAAACTATGGCACAGAAAGAACTAAGAGAAGTTAGAAGAGCCCAGAGAGAAGATAGAGTTATTGAGAAATGGAGAATTGCTGTAATCGATCAAACAGTACCAAAGAATGTATTCAGCAAAGAAGACTTATCAATGAGAAAACAGTTTAAGAATTTTTACATGAAAAGAGGTGTTTTATATCGAAAGATCAAAGACGAAGAACAAGAGACAGAACAATTAGTTTTACCAACAAAGTATAAGGAAGAGGTACTTCGCGGATTACACAACGATGTTGGGCATCCAGGAAAAGAGAGAACATTGAAACTTGCGAGAGAACGTTTTTACTGGCCTGGAATGAGTACAGATATAGAGAACTGGATCAACAAATGTGACCGTTGTATGAGAAGAAAGTCATCTACAAACGAAAGAGCTCCTCTAGTGAATATTCATACAACGTATCCCTTGGAACTAGTTTGCATGGATTATTTAACACTAGAACCTTCAAAAGGCGGGATATCAAATGTACTGGTCATCACAGATCATTTTACCAAGTATGCTCTTGCAGTTCCTACAAAGAACCAGACAGCTAAAACCACCGCAGAGGCCTTTTACAACAGTTTTATAGTAAACAATGGAATACCAACCAGACTTCATTCGGACCAAGGTGCCAACTTTGAAAGTGAAATAATCTAAGAACTTTGTCGGATAACAAATATGAAGAAGACCCATACAACACCATACCATTCCCAAATTCCGGACCAAAGACCCAACACCCTTTAACCTTCCATACCGGGTCAGATTGCAAAAGGTTACATCAACATTTCTATCTAGGTTAATCAGGGCTATAAAAAATGAAAATACTTACACCACCAACGTTTCTTTCGTGGAAAATCCGATCTGGTGTATTAAGAACATATGGTGTCCGCGGCTCACATTGATCAGTGTGGTGCAAGCTGTCTCCATGCCAAGGAACTGTGCAAGTTTCATGAGAATCCGACCACAAATGCTGCCTTCATTGCGTAAACTTAAAATGGAAGTTTTCAACTTAAAATGGCTACAGTCCCAATACTGACTGCCATTTTTTTTTTTTTTTTTTCAAAATCAATGGAGTTCAAGTTGTTTATGATACAAAGCAACAATGCAAGTTCCACTAAGATTTTAAAAAAAAATTGCGGAAGAAATGAAAGTTTTCAACTGGCTACTTTTCTCACACTGTTTGTTGGAAATATTCTAAAATTCCATAGGGTTGAGGCTATTGACAAGATTAACAAACTATGCAAAGTTCACAAAAATTTGATCACAAATGCAGACTATATCATGTCAACAAGAAAAGGAAATTTTCAAATTGAAATTGTTACTTTTCCAATACTATTTGTTGGATTTTCCCTCCAAAATCAACAGGCTTTAGGCTTTTGATAAGATGAACAAACTGTGTCATGGAAATCTGAACAAAAAAGTGCAGACTTTATCGCGTAAACAAACAAGAAATAGAAATTTTCTACTTCTCCCAAACTGTTTGTTAGATTTTTTTCAGAATCAATAAAGTTGAAGTTATTGGTGAGACTAACAAAACTTTCCAAGTTTCACGAAAATCTGAAAATAATCGCAGACTTTATCGCCAAAACAAGAAAAAAAAGCCCTAAAGGACGGACAGAAGGACGGACGGACGAAGGAAACCGCGCTATGACATAAGTTCTGCTGGCTTGTAGCCAGTCTAGCTAAAAAATGCTTTGTTCCAAAAGGCCAAAAACATGTCCTGCACTCTGAGTGCTACACAAAGATTTAACCCTTTACCACATGTCAAAATTCTAGACCTATCCAAATTGAAAACATTTGCAGATGAAAATTTCACGGTGGTTCAAATTACGCCATTTTGTTGTGATAGGGTAAAAAACTTAATGGGAAAAGAAGAAAATGCTGGACCAGCATTTTCTCCTTTTCCCACAATGTTTTCAAAAGGCCTTTTCCTCAGAGTTGTCAAAAGTCTTCATTGTGTGGTAAAGGGTTAAGGTAACTTCTGTGAAAAGGGGGCTTAATGCATCTCAGTCATTTACATTATCTCCCGCTAGATGGCATTCCATAAATACTCATCTATCTAATTTGGGCATCCTGCGTACAGAACGCTACTTTGTGCGATTCCCTCAGCTATGATCAGCAGTTTAGAGAAATCTGGGGCTAAAGCAGGTTTCATTTCTCCTCAAACGTATTGATACAAGCTATTCTTTACATTGCTACTTTATAGAGCGTAATATTACAGCCTGCCCGCTTCCGGGGCTAGTGATGCGTCATAGAAGACAGATCGAATCTTCGAAGAATATGACATGCGAAGACAACGCCGTAATTTATTAAACCGAACGAGGCATCACATGACCATTGATCTATTAACTCATTACCAAACGACAAAATTTTAGGTTTATACTAAATTTAAAGCATTTGCAGACGACAAAATAAAAGTGACTGAAAATTTAAAATTTGTTTTTGGAAGGGTAGAAAACATTGTGGGAAAAGGAGAAAATGCTGGTTACCAGCATTTTCTCCTTTTCCTACAGTGTTTTCAAAAGGCTTCTTTCTCAGGGTCGTTAAAAGGTGGGATAGTATGGTAAAGAGTTAAACCGAACAAGGCATCAAATGATCACAGATGGATTAACTCATTACCAAACGACAAAATTTTAGGTTTGTACCAAATCGAAAACATTTGCAGACGACAAAGTAAAAGTGACTGAAAATTTAAAATTTGTTTTGGGAAGGGTTGAAAACATTGTGGGAAAAGGAGAAAATGCTGGTTACTAGCATTTTCTCCTTTTTTCCACGATGTTTTCAAAAGGCTTCCTTCTCAGGGTCGTCAAAAGTAGAGATTGTGTGGTAACGGGTTAAACTTTATTCTGCAATATAACTAAAATTCAATCTTTACTTCGATACCCAAATATTGCCATTTCAAACCTAGGTTTTGGGGAATGATAGCTTCTTATCGGACAGTGTAGATCAAAGATCAGACTGCACGTTCTGTGCAGTCTGATCTTGATCCACACTGTCCGCTAAAGCTCAGCGAGTCGCGCTTAGCAGCTTAAGGGTTAATTTCTTTTTGTGTGACAACCTTTAAAGTCATGAGGTAGAATGATTCTTTGACATGTAAAAAATTGAACAATAGCAAAGGGTTTTGGCCTGGGTCAGCATGTGCAGATTTTGCAGGCTGACCTGAGTCGATATTCTTTGCAGATGCATAAATCTCCTTTTATATATACCTGTCGTATGACTAAGTTAGATTTTTGAAAAAAAAAATGGGGAAAAAAAAAACAATGTGTTGCGTGTTTTCCATATGTAACGTAATCGTGTTCTACGCAGTCACTAAACTTTTTAAAAATAGCCTGTTGAATTTGAAGGGAATTTTCGATGTTTTAACACAATTATTGTTCCTCATTTCAAAACCCTTCATTCCTTCTATTTAAATGCTTTTTTTGTTGTTGTTGTTGTTTGTTTTGCTTTTGGCATAGTATAGTATAAACTTATTTTATAGCCAATTGTATAAATAGTTTTCTATATAATAAAGACAGTATTCATCCAAATAAGGCAAAAGGGTCTGGCCACAAGTTCTTAGCTTCGTCCATTCCCTTTTGTTTAACGTACATAGAATAAGGTCTTCAATAATACGAGAAATATTAAAAGAAAAAAAAAAAACACAATATATATATATTTCGAGCTAGTATGTAGAGAAGACAGTGTCTTTCCTGTCATGGACAGAAACAACAGGCATACAAATGAAAATTTGATAAAGAAACAAGCTTATTGAATAAGCGAGATAAAGTGTCAATGGCGAAGGTAGAAGGCTTAAAGGTGGGTATTTAGATTTTCTCACATCTCACCAAATTAAAAAAGAAAAAAATATATATATCCCTGAAATTTATATGGAAAAATAATACAAATCATCAATAATTAAGAATCATAAAATTACCCGCAAATATTTTTTGATGTGTTCCCTATATAGGCTAAGTAGCCTCTTGAAGTATTTTTAGATTTCGCGCCAGATATCAAAAAAGCATTGTGGGAATGTCAAGTGACTGGCACGTGACTAATGGCATCTAAATTCTATAACATGACACAAAAAAATTATATTTCATAATATCTTCGGACGCTATGTTTGAAGCTTCGTCTGTGTATTCCCGGTATGTAAATGAGCAAGTTGCTCATGTAAAAAAAGACTGTGTTTCCCGTCGGTGTCGACCTAGGGGCCGTTGTCAATCTCTAATTTCTCTAGTTGTTGGATGGTTTTCGACTAAGGGAATTTTATGAATGAAGATTAAAAGGCTTTGAGAATATATCGATGTCTTTTTTGTAAAATTTTCGAACAGAAATCGGAAGGGCCATCTTTAATGCATTAATGAGATGTAATGTATTAAGAAAGCCATCACAAATTATCATTGACCCATAAAATTACTGTCTAACAATCGAAACCCTCGAATTTTTCGCATGTCTAAGAACAACTTCCTTCGTCACTCTGTTAGTTGTAAGACAAAAGTGTTTTATAGTGTAATGACTTGCTTTACTCATTAGCAAACGACAAAATTTTAGGTTTGTCCAAATCGAAAGCATTTGCAAACGACAAAATAAAAGTGACAGATAGTTTGAAAGTTTTGTGAAGGGTAGAAAACATTGTGGGGAAAAGAAGAAAATGCTGTTTACCAGCATTTTCTCCTTTTTCCACAATGTTTTCCAAAGGCTTGTTTCTCAGGGTCGTCAAAAGTAGGGATTGTGTGGTAATGAGTTAACTCTTTACAAAACGACAAAATTTTAACCTGGTTCAAATTGAAAGTACATGCAGACGACAAAATAAACATTTCTCAAAAAAATGAAATTTATTTTCAGCAGGATAAAAAAACGTAGTGGGAAAAAAAGAAAATGCTGTTTACCACAATTTTCTTCTTTTCCCACAATGTTTTCAAAAGGCTATCTTAGGGTCGTAAAAACCAGGGATTGTTTGGTAAAGGGTTAAATTAAGCAGATGTGTATTAAGAGGGTGTATATTAATCCTTTGGCTACTTATCGCTTCTCCCTGACCTTTTGCGGACATTGTAGATCACGATTGTACGAAATGGCCTAGGTACGAAATAACCTAGTTACGAAATGACTTGAAGCCGAGTTAACAATATGGCTGAGCTAAGGTACTTTTCAAAACCGAATAAAAATATAGTGCCGCCGCTCATGCGGCGCCACAATAAATTAAGCGAACAAAACTTTGTCTTCAACATTTTTATTGTGAGAAAATATACATTAATAATCAACTAGTAACAATTTACAAATACCAATAATCGATAACATCGAGGAGTCCAGATATTTACGGTGGCATTGAGTTGACATATGCACATATGCATTGTGTTTTTATTTATCTCGTTCCCACGAGATAATAATTCGTTTTCTCGAGTTTTTTCAATATAAAAAAATGCAGAACAACAAAATCCGTTTTCTCGAGTTTTTTTTTGTAAAGAAACTGAAAAAAAGAAATATCATGTCGCTGTCCATCCGTTTAAGGAATCGTCTAGATGTTTTCAGTTCTCTCCCTGCCAACTTTAAAGTAAATATGAGCAAATGCTCTGTGAAAAGGGAGGCTTAATCATTACCAAACGACAACATTTTAGGTTTGTCAAAATTGAAAGGAATTGCAGACGACAAAATAAAAGTGACTGAAAATTAGAAATTGTTTTGTGAAGGGTAAAAAACATGGTGGGCAAAGGAGAAAATGCTGGTTACCAGCATTTTCTCCTTTTCCCACCATGTTTTCTTAAGGCTTCTTTCTCAGGGTGGTCAAAATAGGGATTGTGTGGTAATGAGCTAATGCATATCCTTTATCTCCTTGATCCATGATACCAAGGAAGGCATCATCTAAATGTAGATCTGTAACATCCATTGAGTCAAACAACCGATAGAGTCTTGGTGTAGAATGGTTATTTGACATGCAGACTATTTGAAGATAGCACAAAAGTTGCAGCCCATATTAGCCAGCGCAAACTGTGCAGGCTGATAGGAGTCGATACTTTTCGCTCTTTGGACTTGTTCTCCAGAATTTTCTACATTTGTAAGTAACACAACTTCTGATTGGCTAAACCGAATGGTTTAGCCAATCAGAAGTTGTGTTACTTACAAACTTAGAAAACCTTAGAAAATAAGACTAAAAATATTCTAAAGAATGGTTGGTGAATACAGGCCCTGAACATCCAGACGATTCATAATTATACCATATTATATAAAATTCATCAGAAGGACACAGCGCACAAAGGCCTTATTTTGATTAATTCAATGGATGACTTTGAATGGCTGATTATCTCTTTCGTACGAGGTATTATCTCATTCGAACGACATAATGGATGGCTTTGACTCATCGGTTGCAATTGTAGCTTGATTTATGATAAAAAAATAAATCGTCGGTTTACTTCGAAAACCTCGTAACTACAGCTTGTCACAAGCTGCAACATTGCTGATACAGTCACGTGACCAAAGAAGGCACTTTGGGTGACAATTTAGTTCTGGTCCATGAGACACTTATCAAATCAAATTAACCCTTTCCCAAACGACAAATTTTAGACTCTTCCAAACTCTCAGAGTTTGCAGACGACAATTTCAAATTTGATAAAAATGGCAGAAAGTTCTCCAAATGGGTAGAAAACACTGTGGGAAAAGGAGAAATTGCTCGTTACGAGCAATTTCTCCTTTTCCCACAGTGTTTTCAAAACACTTGCACTGCAGACACGTAAAAACAAGGGCTTGTTTGGAAAAGGGTTAAGACGACTGATCAAAAGTGGAGGTTAATGCCAAAGTACAAAAGATTACATGAAATACTAGTAGTATGTGGATTATGCGCAAATATAGATACTATAGTATTATGCGCAAGTAGGGACATCAATATGCACAAGTACTGACATGAATATGCACAGATACTGACATAAATATGCACAAATACTGACATGAATATGCACAAGTACTGACATGAATATGCACAGTACTGACATGAATATGCACAAGTACTGACATGAATATGCACAAGTACTGACATGAATATGCAAGTATGGAAATTATTCGCAAAGAGGGATATATACCGTCCGCAAAAGCCCTTTTTATTGCTTATGGTCGTGCAAAGGTGAAACCTTACATCATATCTGCAAAAACATGTACAGATAGACTGGTATCAAAAATCTGAATTATAATTGTTAGGCATCTAATATTTACAGTTATTATATACCAGTATTTTTTTCTGTATCAAATACATGTGTTGAATCGGATGAAATAGCATGCACGACATGAAAAAAAATCCATACCCTACACTGAGTGCAATACGGTCCAAAATATGGTATGATGACATATCTCAAGCATGGACTAAGCCATTCGGCAAACCTCGGATGATGGGAGCTCACTCATCACTACTCGGCCGATTCCGTACCTACATCAAATAACTCCCATCATCCGAAGTATGCCGAATGGATGGGAGCTATTAGATGTAGGTACGGAATCGGCCGATTTGTGACAAGTGGGACTAAGCATGCATTGAGTCGCGATTTGATTGGTCAAAAAGTTATGCTGTAATATTAATCCGCCATTTTTAAAACAAGAGTTACTGCCATATCCTCTATTGATTGTCTCATTTTGTCTTCCGTTTTCAACTGAAATGTCAATAAATGCAAACTATTATCCTTGAAAGTTATAGGTATATATTAACTGGAATATAATATTGTCGTAACTTTCCTGGTGCTCATATTTACTAGTCGACCTTCGGTCTTGCGCGATATATACAGGATCTGACATGAGTGGGCTTTTGAGATAAGATTTTATTAAACGAGTGTTTGGAAATGTTGTAAACCCTTTACCCCATAAGGCATTTCTAAGGTATCTCAAATTGACCCTAAATAACAGCAAGGATGAAGCCGTTTCTTATGTGTGTATGACACCTTTTGATGGCATAGAAAACATTGTGATTAAAGGTGAAATTGCTCATAACGAGCAATTTCACCTTTTATCACAATGTTTTCCAAAGGCTCCTACAAGCAATGCGTAGAAATGAGTATCTATGGAGTAAAGGGTTAAGCGAGCCTCTGATGAAACGATTAGTCAAGCGCTCAGTCAGATTTCCCACCGCTGAAAAACAGACACGAAAAGAATAGCGTTGGGTACAACGCTGATGCTACGATAAACATTAAAATGGAATGTTAACAATGGAAAATGAAACCAGAGAGAACAGCGATATAACAAACAATGGTAAGATGATAAATGCATTAGCCCATTACCAAACGACAATATTTTAGATGGGTCCAAATTGAAAGCATTTGCAGACGGCAAAATAAAAGTGACTGAAATTTTGAATTTTGTTTTGTGAAGGGTAGAAAACATTGTGAGAAAAGGAGAAAATGCTGGTTACCAGCATTTTCTCCTTTTCCCACAATGTTTTCTAAAGGCTTCTTTCTGAGGGGAGTCAAAAATAGGGATTGTGTGGTAATGGGTTAATTCTGTACCAAACAATCATTTGCGCAGACGACCTGTGGATAGAAGGCTTCTGAAACAATGTGGGAAAAGAAGAAAGAGCTGGTAACAGCACTATTTTTCTGACCCCACATTTTCTTTTTCCGAAGACCATCCCCATCATAGGAGTCAAAGTCAATTTGTCGTCTGCAAATTCTTTCAATATGGACTCGTCTAAAATGTTATTGTGTGGTAAAGAATTAAAATTGAAGACGAACAAGACTAGGTATTGTGTTCAAATTTGTCTTTGTACTTTAGTCATGCCCCGCCTAACTCATTACCAAACGACAATATTTTGGGGTTGTCCAAATCGAAAGCATTTGCAGACAACAAAATAAAGGTGACTGAAAAATTGTTTTGTGGAGGGTAGAAAACATTTTGGGAAAAGGAGAAAATGCTGGTAACCCGCATTTTTCTTCTTCTCCCACAATGTTTTCCAAAAGGCTTTTTTTCCAGGGGCGTCACGAGTCGGCATTGTGTACTAAAGGGTTAAATTTGGACGAGTCTTAACATTTTGTCGTCTGGTACAGGACGCAGGTCCCAGTTATCGCATCTATATACCAAAATATTACCAATTTAGCAAAAAGTACTGATTAAAATCAGCGTAAATATCTATGCAGCCTGATCTTGAACGGCTATTTCCGCGATAAAATTATCCTACAAAATTTGCTATGATTAAAAATGAGTATACTTTAACCAGCCACTTTTTCTTTCTTTAAAAATATCATTTAAGAATCTATGGTCATTATATTCTCCTTACAAAGGGAGATAATAAACACATCACTTTTCTAGGACATATCAGGAGTATTAACAAATGATTTCAAGATACACATCACAGGAATTTCTGGTCGGTTAAAAATTTGCAAAAATATTATGATTGAATCTGTATTAATTTTATCAACTATCAAGAAATATTATTCCATCCTGCACCAGAAGTGTTACCGGTTACTACTTTAGGAATAGATACATTATTTAAAGTACACCAATGCAATCTGTTTACCATACATATTTCTTAAACCATCAAAATCTAAAAGTAACATATAAATGAACTACAAGATGGAACAGGAAAATATGAAAGACACTGTTGAAAAAGGAATGCATAGTTGGACCAAGTGATTGTTTCCTTTTCCAATGAGGGCCATTCTTCAGTTATTCCCTTGATTCATCTCCAATATTACTGAAAAGGGGATTACTTGGTTTTTATCCTTGTTATCCTAGATTTCCTTGCACTTCAAAGCCATGTTTTTGCAATAATATCTCAACTAAATCTAGCTAGATTGGTTTACAAATCCATATACAAGTATTTTCTTATAACTGTGAACAGACTTTGGTTTCATACTTCAAGAGGGGGCCTCGAGTACACAAAAAAAACCGCTCCTAAGGGAATCAAGGATAAAAACAAAGGAATACAGGTAAAAGGAACAAATCTGTTATTTGGTTACCTTTTGTCCTTACCTGCTCAGGAAAATAATTTGATTTATATATAGGAATAGTACCCATTACTTTTGAGGTGCGTTATCTATGGCCAATCACTAGGTATAGCAGTATTAGTACGTATACAAAAGGGTTAGAATTTATATAAATAAAACACAAAAGTAGTTCTACATGTCCCTATAGACGACCAATACCACGGCCCGTATTCACCAACCAATTTCAAGAATATTCTTGGTCTTATTCTTCAGAATTTTGTCAGTGTGAAAGTAACATAACACATGATTGGCTAAACCGTCTGGATTAGCCAATCAGAAGTTCTGTTACTTTCACAGTCAGACAATCTTGAAGATAGGACAAAGACCGCCCTAAAGAATGGTTGCTGAATACGGATCTTGATCGATTGATTTCAATTAAATCAAACAGATTAACTTTTAACTGAGCCGTGTTCTTGCAAAAAGGGACGAAGGGCGTCTCCTTAACCCTTTCCCACAAAATGCCCACTTTTGAAGACCTTGAGAAACAGGACTTTTGAAAACATTGTCGGAAAAGGAGAAATTGCTGGTAACCAGCATTTTTCTCCTTTTACCAAAACGTTTTCTACCCTTTTCTACATCTCCCACAATTTTTGTGACATTAAATTTTGCGGCTACATAAGCTTTGAATTTGAACAGGTCCAAAATTTTGTCATGAGGTAAAGGATAAATGTATACAAAATAAATGAATAGCGTTTTAACCCATTACCACACAATCCCTACTTTTGACGCCCCTGAGAAAGAAGCCTTTAGAAAACATTGTGGGAAAAGGAGAAAATGCTGGTAACCAGCATTTTCTCCTTTTCCCCCAATGTTTTTTACCCTTCACAAAACAAATTTCAAATTTTCTGTCACTTTTATTTTGTCGTTTGAAAATGCTTTCAATTTGGACCAGTCTGAAATATTGTTGTTTGGTAAAGAGTTAAGGCCCGACGACAACTTAGGTCATATTGGGCGCACTTACTTAGTAAACAATAATTGCGAGGTAAAAATAACATACATGTGCAACAACATAAGGCAAACATGATAAATAAATGAACAAAACACAGAATGATAACCCTTTTGTTGCCTTTTACGACATGCATGCTATCACGTTTGTTCCGCCAGATGAAATGGCAGATGTGACGATCGCGGGAAATGTATACTACCAGATGAGTCGTTACATAAATGGCCTGCAACACGCAAAAAGAGGTATTTGGACATTGCGTAAAGTGTAGTCTCGGATCAGCCTGTGCAGTTCGCGCAGGCTAATCCGAGACGGCACTTTACGACTACATTAGATTATGTCCTACCGTAGACTCGCGCGAAACAGAAAATCACACTGGAACGGAAAGTGTCGTCCCGGATTAGCCTGCGCAGACTGCGCAGGCTGATCCGAGAGGACACTTTACGCAAATGTAAGAATGGCCCTTTTCGTGTGCTGCAGGCCATATTATGGATCCATAAAATCCGTATGTCAAACAACTGGCTGAATCATGTTGCAGACTGGTCATTGTTCATGGAGAAAATTGATTACTAACAAAAAGCTTCGGCCCAGGACAGCCTGTGCAGATAGCCCAGACCGATCTGGTTCGATACTGGCAGATGCATTAAGTCCCCTTTTCACATTGCATCGTTCATGTATATTTAATAATAAGAGGATCGTAATCACTCTATGATTCCAATAACACTTTACTACATGAGAAAATTTCCGTCTGGTCCAGATTGAAGGAATATGCTAACGACAAAAAAAAACATGTGAATCAAAAATTGAAATTTCATTTGGAAAGGGTAGAAAACATTGTGGGAAAAGGAGAAAATGCTGGTTACCAGCATTTTCTCCTTTTCCCACAATGTTTTCAAAGGCTTTCTTTTTCAGGATTGTTATAAGTCGGGATTGTGTGGTAAAGAGTTTATGGTTGTAATATTTACATAGACATCCACGACTTAAAATTTGATTTTGCGGTCAGTGTAGAGCCAAGATCAGACTGCAAGAAAGGTGCAGTCTGATTCTGAATCACGCTGTCCGGTATGTAAGGATTTTTAGTGAAAGAAAGCCTTGGCATATTATCATTGTGTTTGTGTATCTTCACGTTAAACCCTTCGGCTGCTAAGCGCGACTTGCTGACCTTTGGCGGACAGTGTAGATCAAGATCAGACTGCACAGAACGTGCAGTCTGATCTTTGATCTACACTTTTCGATAAGCAGATATCATTTCCCATAACTCATAACTTCGAAATAGCAAAATTTGGGTTAAAAATATCGAATTGAAAACTTCAGTTTAGTTATTTTGCAGAATAAGGGTTTACATAACACCACCATTGTGTTCCGTTTTTGTGACGTAGAACGTTGGCCTTGCAACTGTAAGGTCCCGTGTTCGATTCCAAACAAGGGTTGACAACACTGGCACTGTTCATTGGCCCCCACATTTGGCATGAGTCCTGTTGTAGTTTCCTTTGAGGGAAGGGGGTAGGGTAGGATTTTAATCGATGCTAAAATGAATAAGTATGAATTATTTATATGATACTCTTCGGGACCATTTCATAATGTGTTCGATGAACTGTGCACGCGCTGATAATGTCATTTTGTTCTAAGCGACGCCATGTTTTTGCTGCCACCTGAAATATATAGAGGGAAATATTGATTGTTCACACACAGAACAATACGAGTTAGTTGCTTAACCCATTACCACACAATCCCTACTTTTGACGAACCTGAGAAAGAAGCCTTTAGAAAACATTTTGAGAAAAGGAGAAAATGCTATTAACCAGCATTTTCTCCTTTTCCCACAATGTTTTCCACTCTTAACAAAACAAATTTCAAATTTTCAGTCACTTTTATTTTGTCGTCTACAAATGCTTTCGATTTGGACAGACCTAAAATATTGTCGTTTGGTAATTAGTTAATTCAACACATAACCACTTATTATGAGATAATCTCGTGTTTTGCAGAAGGGACGGCCAACTTTAAATTTCATAACACTATGGTTAAGGGTGAAACTGGTCGAAACGAGCGATTTCTCCCGTTAATGGTTGGTGAATACGGGCCCTGATTACTGCGACTCCCATCACAAAAACAGGTTGTAACAATGTTATGTACATACCCAGTTATTCCTAGCTTTGTTCATGTGTGTATCTATTTTTGAATGGTTTTCCCCTGTTGCTATTTTTAGAACTGAACTCTCTCTTGTAGAATATTGCTCTGGAAGTTTCCGGGCCTTTTTACAATCTGATTACTAGACATTATGCAACTGATTTTAACGTGAATTTTCTGGAAGTTTCCCTGTTATTATAAAAGGAAAAGCTTTTTACATCTCAGTGTTCACTAGTTAATACATGATTGCCAGACTTCAGTGGGGATTATTTTGTGTTTGTGTCATAATTAGTGCTTGGATTACATTCAGTTTGGATTCGGATCAGACTAGACTAAAGTGAGGATTACTTTGTGTGCTTGGATTACATTCAGTTTGGATCAGGATCAGATTGGAATTAAGACTGGAATAATTTGTCTTTTGAATTTAACGTCTAAGGTATTGTTTTGTACTATTGTAATATTGTCACTGTTTATTTGATATTTTTGTTAATAAATTCTGTTAATTGTTATCGTTTGTTGCTGGCTTCTACTTTCTAGTTACGCCTGACTCGTAACAGAAATTGGGGGCTCGTCCGGGATTGGAAAATAAGACTAACGCATTCGTTTTCCTTTTGGGTTTAACCATCGATTGGAAAAAAGACAAAGACGTTTGCTTTTCACATTCTGAATAAAATCTAATAAATCCTGTTGGTCAAACTTACTAATCAGTAAATATAATACAATTCTCTACTTGAATCCAGCAACAAACAAACATGTCTTTTGACTTAGATAAATTTACGGCTGAACCGTCTGTGGAGTTACTGAATGTAGGTAAAAAGACTGATTTGCTTAATCTTGCTAAACACTATGAATTGTCTGAAATAAAATCTTCAATGCGTAAACATGAAATTAAGAACATTTTGGTACAATATTTTGTTGATGAGGAGATTTTTAATGAAAATGCTCTTTCCCTGATAGTTGACGTTCAGTCAGTTTCAAGTTCGAAAGAACTTGAATTAAAATTGAAGATCAGACAATTAGAAATTCAGGAGAGAGAGAAGGAAAGAGAAAGGGAAAGAGAAAGGGAGAGAGAAGAAAGAGAAGAGAGAGAGAAGGAGAGAGAATTTCAATTAAGAATGAGGGAAATAGAAATGCAAGAAAGAGCAAATCAGCCGAAGCAAAAGATTGAATACAATTTCGATGTTACAAAACATATTAGGCTTGTTCCTCCATTTCAAGAAAAAGAAGTTGACAAATACTTCCTACACTTTGAAAAAGTTGCAGAAAACTTAAATTGGCCAAAAGAGCACTGGACTTTGCTTCTGCAAAGTGTTTTGATCGGCAAAGCTCGTGAAATTTATACACAATTAGGTGTTGAACAAAGTCAGCATTATGAGACTGTAATAGAACTTATTCTCAAAGGTTATGAGCTGGTCCCAGAAGCATATAGACAAAAATTTAGAAATTGTAAAAAAGATTCTAACCAGACTCATGTTGAATTTGCTAGAAACAAAGAACAGTTATTTGATAGATGGTGCTGTTCTAAGAAAATAGACCAAAATTATGATAAACTAAGACAACTTATGTTAGTTGAAGAATTCAAACGTTGTATTCAATTTGATGTTAAGACATTCTTAGACGAAAAACAAGTCGAAACTTTACAAGAAGCAGCTCGTCTGGCTGATAATTACTACCTTACACATAAAGTTTCTTTTATTGCTAAACCCAAACCTACTTCCTCACATCCCCAAAATAAATTTTCGTCTGGTAATTCATCTGGCATGCCCAGTCAATCCAATACACCCAAACCCAATTCTACTAGTGAAACCAAAACTCAATATTCCTTATCTCGACCCACTTGTAACTATTGTAAGAAACCTGGTCACCTTGTTTCTGAATGTTTGAAATTAAAAAGGAAGTTAGAAAGTGATGAAGCCAAACCAACAGGGCTCACCACTCTTAGACCAAGGCCACAGTCTTCTATTAAAACCAATACAATTGACATAGTCACAAAACCCAAGTCTGATTCTACTATGGGGATTTTTGAACCATTTATGTTGAATGGTTTTGTATCACTTTCAGGTGATAATTGCCCACCTACCCCTATTAAAATTTTAAGAGACACAGGAGCTTCTCAATCTCTTATTTTAGCAGATATACTGCCTTTTTCTGAGAAGACTTCTTCCGGTACTAGTGTCCTTATTCAGGGTGTAGAGTGTGGAACTGTTAATATCCCTTTCCATTACGTTAATTTGTCATCAGATTTGGTTACTGGGCTTGTGGTTATTGGTATTAAACCTTCCTTACCATTTAAAGGTGTCCATTTATTGCTAGGCAATGACTTAGCTGGAGATAAGGTTGTGGTTAATCCACTTGTAACTGACACACCAAATATAGGTCAAACAGATGACCCTATCGAGCAGGAAATTCCTGACTTCTATCCTTCTTGTGCAGTTACCCGAGCTATGGCTAAAAAGGCCATTTTGAAAAACTCAAACTCTGACATTGACTTGACGGATACTTTTATCGGTCAATATTTCAATAATGAGATTAAAAAGTCTCTTGATCCCAGTTTGTCTGATACTCAGACAGACTCGTCAATGTCTCGTCATTCTCCACCAAGGTCTATTGACCAAGGTCACGACACGCTGTCAAAGTCACAGCTTATCCAGGAACAGCAAACTGATCATGAGATTTCAAAATTAATTTTTAGGGCTTTACCTGAAGATGAAATTTCACAGGTCCCAATGTGTTACTATATAAAGAATGGGATTCTTATGAGAAAATGGCGACCATTTGATGTCCCAGCTGATGATGAATGGGCTGTTTACCACCAAATTGTGGTTCCAAAGTCATATCGTCATGAAATACTAAGTATATCCCATGAAAGTCCTATGTCAGGTCATCTAGGTATAAACAAGACCTATCACAAAATTATTAATCATTTTTATTGGCCTGGTCTCAAATCAGATGTCTCTAAATATTGTAAAACTTGCCATACATGTCAAATGGTAGGTAAACCCAACCAAACCATTCCCAAAGCTCAATTACAACCTATTCCTGCTTTTGATGAACCTTTCAGTGGGATACTTATAGATTGTGTTGGTCCTTTATCTCGAACCAAGTCAGGAAATGAGTATCTCTTAACAATTATGTGTACTTCTACACGTTTTCCTGAAGCTATTCCTTTAAGGAACATCAAAACAAAGTCAATAGTCAAAGCTCTTATAAAATTTTTCACATTTGTTGGTCTTCCAAAATCAGTTCACTCTGATCAAGGGTCAAATTTTATGTCTGGTATACTCCAACAGGTTATGCATGAATTAGGAATCAAGCAATACAGGTCATCCGCCTATCACCCTGAAAGTCAAGGTGCTTTAGAAAGATTTCACCAGACATTAAAAAATATGATAAGATCATATTGCTTTGACACTGAAAAAGATTGGGATGAGGGCATCCATTTGTTACTATTTGCAGTCAGAGAATCTGTACAAGAATCTCTTGGTTTCAGTCCTTTTGAACTAGTTTTTGGCCATTCTGTTCGTGGACCTTTAAAACTTTTGAAGGAGAAATTTCTCTCAAATGATGAAACACCTTTGAATTTACTACAGTATGTTTCTGACTTCAGAAATAGACTGTCTAGGGCATGTGAGGTTGCTAGGTCTAATCTTAAAATGTCTCAGGGCAAAATGAAAGCAAGATATGACAGCCATGTTATTGATAGAAAATTTAAACCAGGTGACAAAGTCCTTGCTCTTTTGCCAATACCTGGCAGACCTCTACAAGCAAGATATTTTGGACCCTACACTATTGACAAGAAAACAAGTGATTTAAACTATATAATTAATACTCCAGGAAGGCGTAAAAACAAACAAATGTGTCATGTAAATATGTTAAAGGAATACTTTGACAGAGATAGCTCTATTTCAAAACCAATTACAGTTGTAAACACTGTCCCACAAGAATCAAATGTATCTGATCTTGAAGTAAATTCGGACTTTATTGATAAATCTGATCCTGGTCCATCTAAACTTGAGAATTCTGATATTTTGAGAAACCTTGACAACAGACTTTCTCACTTGGAACCATCACAGCAGGAAGAGCTGAAACAGTTGATACATGAATATGAACATTTATTTCCTGATATCCCCACAAGAACAGATAAAATCTATCATGATGTCATTGTGGAAGATTCTAAACCAATAAAGCAACATCCATATAGAATGAATCCTTTGAAACAGAAATACCTCCAAGATGAAGTAAAATACTTACTGGAAAATGACTTTATTGAACCTAGCCAGAGTAATTACAGTTCACCATGTATATTAGTACCTAAATCAAATGGAACTTATAGAATGTGTACTGACTATCGTAAGGTGAACTCTGTGACAAAAACAGACTCTTTTCCAATACCAATAATTGATGACTGTATTGACAAAGTTGGAAATTCTAAATATGTCACCAAATTCGACCTGCGAAAAGGATTCTGGCAAGTTCCACTGACTGATAGAGCAAAAGAAGTATCAGCCTTTGCTACTCCAAACGGTCTGTACCAATACAAAGTTATGCCGTTTGAGATGAAAAATTCTCCTGCAACGTTTCAGCGGCTTATAAACAACGTTATATGTGGATTAGACGGCTGTGATGCATATATTGACGACGTCATCATCTACTCAGACAGTTGGAGTGACCACCTTCAAAGAATCAGGAAGTTCTTCGACAGACTCAGTAAAGCGAAACTGACTGTGAATCTTGCAAAAACTGAATTTTGTCATGCTACTGTAACATTTCTAGGACATCTTGTGGGACAGGGTCAAGTTAAACCTTTAGAAGCTAAGGTCAATGCTATCTCTGAGTTTCCTGTGCCTAAATGTAAAAGACAGCTGATGCGATTTCTTGGTATGGCTGGCTACTATAGGAAATTCTGTAAAAATTTCTCAGGTATTGCTGAACCTTTAACAAATTTACTAAAGAAAAGCACAAAGTTCAAATGGAATGACAAATGTCAAGATGCATTCGATCGTCTAAAAGCCATACTAAAGAGTGCACCAGTTCTCTTGGCACCTGATTTTGACAAATGTTTCAAATTAGCTGTTGATGCAAGTGATGTTGGTATTGGTGCTGTTCTTTTACAAGAAGATAATAATGGTATTCATTACCCAGTTTGTTACTTTTCTAAGAAATTTAACAAACATCAGAAAAATTACTCTACCATAGAAAAAGAATGTCTTGCTTTAATTCTGGCAATCCAGCAGTTCGAAGTTTATTTAACCTCTTCAACTTCACCAATTGTTGTATTCAGTGATCATAACCCTTTAAGTTTTCTACACAAACTTAAGAATAAGAATCAAAGATTACTGAGGTGGAGTTTATTGCTTCAAGAGTTTAATCTTGACATAAGACACATAAAAGGGAAAGATAACATTATACCAGATGCTCTTTCAAGAGTTTGAAATTTCAATAGTTGTTTTTCCCTAAATCAAGTTTAAACTGTTTTTTCTTTTAAATTGTAATTTCATTACCTTGACTATTTTCATTAGTCTGAAATAATTATTATTTGAGTTTGTCATTTCCTATGTAATACTTCAGTTAAAGTATCATATACATGTATATAAATAATATTGCAAAAAAGAAAGATTTATTTCATAAACCTTTCTTTTTCTTTTCAAGGGGGGAAGTGTTATGTACATACCCAGTTATTCCTAGCTTTGTTCATGTGTGTATCTATTTTTGAATGGTTTTCCCCTGTTGCTATTTTTAGAACTGAACTCTCTCTTGTAGAATATTGCTCTGGAAGTTTCCGGGCCTTTTTACAATCTGATTACTAGACATTATGCAACTGATTTTAACATGAATTTTCTGGAAGTTTCCCTGTTATTATAAAAGGAAAAGCTTTTTACATCTCAGTGTTCACTAGTTAATACATGATTGCCAGACTTCAGTGGGGATTATTTTGTGTTTGTGTCATAATTAGTGCTTGGATTACATTCAGTTTGGATTCGGATCAGACTAGACTAAAGTGAGGATTACTTTGTGTGCTTGGATTACATTCAGTTTGGATCAGGATCAGATTGGAATTAAGACTGGAATAATTTGTCTTTTGAATTTAACGTCTAAGGTATTGTTTTGTACTATTGTAATATTGTCACTGTTTATTTGATATTTTTGTTAATAAATTCTGTTAATTGTTATCGTTTGTTGCTGGCTTCTACTTTCTAGTTACGCCTGACTCGTAACAACAATCAGGCCCGTAATTTGGGATTCATTTTTTTTTTTGTCACTAGCATTTTTCTTATAATAAATGTAGCAATATCCCAAAGTCCAATCAGGCAGTCCATTGAAAATTTCATCTCCGACGGAGATTTTCATTAGCCAAAATCCATCGGACAGCGCTAGTATCGAGAAATAGGCTTCTTAGAGATTGATTGAGGAGGGGAAGGAGGGATTGTTTCATACACACCTCACATATTTCAGTGATGATCCGCCTCGTTCCCGCACATTTTGTGATTCATTTCATGTAACATCTTCATTACAGCATCCGCGTCTACCAAAGTGTAATGATCTGGTAACTCCCTTTTCTGGTCTTTATTGGTCCATGTGACGTAATGAAGGCCGCGCCATTGGCACATGGACCGGAAATGGCGATTTGAAGAGGACCAGTATGTCGGGTAGAGTTCAATTAGTCCTCCATGTTTCGGGAGAAACAGTGTATGTGTTAAACCTGCACCATGCATACCAATCAATATATCGGTATTTGTAATCACATTCAGTTGCTGAGTCATTGTTAAATTGTCGATCTGAAGTCCATTGATCACGTGACCAGGAAGCAGCTCCTTTGCACGAACTATCAGCTCATCTTCATTTTTTATTTTACGAGACACATGTCCTGTTGGATTTCTGGGATGGGCGAGATAATTACGCCGCCACAGAAATAAAACTTTTAATTTCTGGCAGTTCAAAGTCGTTTCCGTGGAAATACCATGCCGAGACAGGAAAAAATCTCTAAAATCTTCCGTAAATGGTATATGCGGTAAATTATGATTATTCAATACACTGTCATACCCCATAGCATTCCAAACTAGATTGTCATATTGCGTTATATCTTTGATTTGTCCAATACGACTAACTTTTCCAAACAAAACATTCCAGGTTGAATCAAGGGCACCCCAAGGATGGCCATCAAACCATAAAACGTCTGTTTCAGCGGGATCAAGATCGAATATTTTCGTTGCTAAAAATGCGTTATAATAATCGGTCATTGTATGATACAAGTTCGCATACTCGTATCGCATAACCGCCATAGTCCAGGTCGAGACCGAAGTTGAAGCTTTTGGTATACTTTCCGCCGTTTTTAAAACAGAAAGCCAGTTGTTCAAATGAGACTTAGTCACAAAAGAATGCTGAATACTATTTAAACATTTCAAATTGAAATAACCCTTGGAAAACTTAAAATATTCTTTATCTTCTTCTTGTTTAAAAACCTCGGATATATTTTCACCACCTTTTCTACCAACTCCGTACTTCGGATCAATTACAACATTTGATAACTTTGCTAAAGTTTTCTCATACGCAATAAAGTCCCCACCACAGAATGTAACCGAATGATTCAATGTATACGTCACAAATTTATCGGAAAGTGGATCTCTCGGTCGTACAACTTTGACGACTTCTACTTGTCTGACCGGAAGTTCCCTTTGTGTCGTCGTCGATGTGATTGTTACTTTCGGTCGAATACTGTCGTTGGAAATCCAAAATAAGGACTGTTGTCTGTTTCTGCTAAGCCATGCCAGTGTACAAACAACACAGACCAAATATAGAAGGAGAGCGACCCGGATGTAGTTCCAGTGTCTCGTGCAAAACCGCGTGATGGTAACCATCTTCTTGGAGTCAACTTGTTGCTTTCAGAAAGTGGTACTACCTATATTGCGTCATGTTCGACAGGGAGGGGTGAAGGTTTCTGAATATACCTACAAAGAGAAAGCGAAAATTTAACCTTTACCCCATAAGGCATTTCTATGGTGTCTCTAACTGACCCTAAATAACAGCAAGGATGAAGCTGTTTCTTAAGTGTATATGATACCTTTTGATAGTGTAGAAAACATTGTGGCGAAAGGTGAAATTGCTCGTCACGAGCAATTTCACCTTTTGCCACAATGTTTTCCAAAGGCTCACACAAGCAATGCGTAGAAATGAGTATCTATGGAGTAAAGGGTTAAGTCAAATCTATGCCTTGTATACACTTTCCTGGGTTTTGTACTAGGCATCTGAAAATATTAAATCGGAATTGAAGTTTGTTTGAAAATTAAAAAAAAATTAAGAATTCTAGGGAAGTCAATAATCCTCATCAAACATTGATCTGGTCAAAACTGACGGCTTCTGCAAATGACTCATTTAATATTAAAGTGAGAAAATAAAATTAATGAATGAATGAATGTTGTTTTATGGCGCATCGACAGCTTTGGTCATTTGGCGTGCATATCTGTGTTAAAAGATAATAAAAGTGGAGTTGTTTAAACCGAATAAAGTCTGGATACATTAATGACAATAAAAGAATTACATTAAGAAGTATTATGTGTGCTCTTCATATGCATAAAGGGCATTATTGACTTACAGGGCAATCCCTATATACTCATAAGTTTTAAATGATAAGATTTAAGAATGTGATAAAAAGGTTTGAAGTAAATGTTGGATTGCAAAAAAAGATGTTTTTAAATGAAAAAGAAATAAAAGAAATATGTGTCATTTATAATGTGCATAAAATATGATATTAAGTGGCTGGGCATTCCCTGCCTACTCAAGAGTTTTAGATTAAAAAGTAAGGCTGATAAGATTGGAGCCTCCAATGGGATCAATACAGTCCCCTTAAAAAGGTCCTGTCTCCAATGAGATAAGATGCCCCCAAGAGGGCTAACCCTCCCATTAAGGAGATCTAAACTGAATATTAAAGGAATAAAGAATGTTGTAAAAAGATGGGTAAATAACTCAAGAGTAAATATCACAATTTATTGTAAATGCCAATCTCCTTTATGAAAGCGATAAAAGATTCAACGCTGACAGAATCAAAAAGATTTTTTAAACTATCGACGTTAAAATATTTTGAACGAACTTGCTGAAAGTCAACGCAATCTAATAGGATAATATTTTACAGAAAAGGTTGCATTGCATGAAATACATTCAGGATGAAAAATATCTAAAATTTAAAATTGTTTGCCATAATACATGTTCTACGCCTTTCTTTCATCGACAAGGTCCATACTTTTCAACATTCAACATGATGGTTGACCTGTTACCACACAGCAAAATTTTAGACCTATCCATATTCAAAGCATTTGCAGAGGACAATTTCGAATTGGCTCAAATGGTGCAATTTTGCTTTGATATGGTACAAAACTTTGTGGGAATGCTTTCAAAAGGCTTCTTCCTCAGTGGCGTTAAAATTGTATGGTAAAGGTAAAATAGTCTGCTCAATACTGGTGCTAGCCGGTGTGCAAGTCAGATGTCAACCTCGTACATCGGTTTTTCCGTATAAAACGACCTGGGTAGGAGGTTCACAAATGGCCACTTTTCGAAACAAGAGGGCCAAGATGACCCTGGGTCGCTCACCTGAATTTTTAGAGGACCATGACCAGCTTTTTTTTGTACTGAAATTTAAGAAACAAAATCATTATTTTGCCACGCAATTTTGAAATGGTCACCTGTAAAATCATTTCAAAATTTGTCACCACTCCTACAAGAATTACCACAGCAATGTTTTTGACGAATCAGAATTCTGCAAATAAATTTTTGGGTTAGGTCCCCCAATGACCACTTCTTGAACAAGAGCACATGCCCGATAGTGGCTAGAATATTAAATCATACAAGAGCACTGCATGCTTGTGCCAATGCCGGGCTGTTGGTTGCTGGATAGTAAATTAAAATTCTGAGTCACAAAAGGGGCATAATGTGGACATTTTTGTTTGAGTTACCTGCCCTTGTTGCATCAGTTGCTCTTTTACTAGTGAACAATGATATTATTCCAAGTTTTAAGTACATGTGTTGAGTGGTAGCAGAGATATGAAAATATGTCAAAGTTTTTGCACAATGACAACAATGCAAATGATAACAGGGCTATGATGATACCTCGGTGTTTTCTTCAAAAAGCAACTAAGTTTAGAGAAGGGGCATAATATAAGGATTATTTCTGTGAAATTATTTCAAAATCTGATAAATGGTTTTTCGACGGATCAAAATTTCTCCTACAGATTTTGAAAAGGGGCACCCAAGAAACATCTCTGTGTAATTATTTCAAAATCTGACAAGTGGTTTAAGAAAAGAAGAAAGAATTCAAGGAATTTTCCAAGTCCATACAGTCAAAAGAGACACCCCCCCCCCCCCCCCCCAATCGCGACCATGTTTTTCGACGGATCAAAATTTCTCCTACAGATTTTGAAAAGGGTCACCCAACGAACATTTCTGTGAGATTATTTCAAAATATGACAAGCAGTTTCAGAGGAGGAGATTTTTAAAGCATTTCTTAGAAAATTCCATTTTGTTACCATGGCTACCAGAGTTTTTGATGAAATCAAATTCTGTGAACAGTTTTTAAAGAAGATCCCCCAAGGAACTTTCCAGCCAAGTTTGGTCTAAATTGGCACAGTCGTTTAGGGGATGTTTAAAGAAATGTTGACGCCGCACGACGGAAGACGGACACAGCGTGATCCTATAAGTACTCCCCTTGAGTACGCTGTGCTCAGGTGAGCTAAAAATGAAGACAAAGCGGGGGTCAGATTTAGAACCACTTTTTTGATAAAATAAAATTTTGTTCAAAACTGGTTGGTATTATACTGAATTTTGAAAAATGAGTTCACTGTTTGCTAAATGTGCAAGTAACCGAATTTCTAATTGGTTACACCATTTGGTTTAGCAATCCTATCAGAAGCTGTGTTACTTTCACATTTGAAAAACATGGGGAGTAGGACAATGTCCTTAACGATGATTGGTGGATACAGACCCACCATTATCTTCTTTTCCGTCATCATTTTCAAACCTTCAACAGACAAAACTCATAACACGTCTGCAGATGCTTTCAATTTAGACAAGTTCAACATTTTTTCGTTTTGTAAGGAGTAAACTTCTAGGTCCTTATTCACCAACCATTCTTGAGAATATTCTTAGTCTTATTCTCCAAGGTTTTCTAAATTTGTGAGTGACACAACTTCTGATTTGCTAAACCAAATGGTTTAGCCAATTAGAAGTTGTGTTACTTACACATGTGGAAAATTCTGGTAAGACAATTTATTTACGAATGGTTGTTGAATATAGGCCCTGGTTGTTGGTTTAACTTAGATGTTCAGTCGAGTGTATTTAATACCCTAAGCCTTTCAAGTAAGCAAGCAGAACGAGACACTCATGTTAAATATTCATACTCTATGCACAAATTTAATTTATCTTATGTTGATCAATCAATGTACAAATGCTTTTTTACGCATCCTTCCACGGTCGTTGCTTTCATACGTAATATGGAAAAAAGGGATATAACTTAAAACGCCCATTTTCTTCTATTCATACTTCTATACAATGCCATACTTTGTAGGAAGTTTTTTTATTCTCCTCTTCATGTGATACATTATATGGCCGGCAACACACGAAAATGGGCATTCGGGCATTTGCGTAAAGTGTCGTCTCGGATCAGCCTGCGCAATCCGCGCAGGCTAATCCGAGACGGCACTTTACGACTACATTTGATTTAGTGTTACAGCAGACTTGTGCTAAACAGAAAATTATATAAAAAAAACGAAAAGCGTCGTTTCGGATTGGCTTGCGCGGAGTGCACAGGCTGATCCGAGACGACACTTTACGCAAATGCCCTAATGCCCATTTTCACGTGTTGCACGCCATAATTGGCTTACAACACGCGAAAAAGGGCATTTGGACATTTGCGTAAAGTATCGTCTCGGATCAGCCTGCACACTCCTCGCAGACTAATCCAAGACGACACTTTCCGTTTTTATGTCATTTTCTGTTTTGCGCATGTCTACTGTAACAAAAAATCTAATATCGTCGTAAAGTGCCGCTCGTAAAGAGACGACACTTTACGCAAATGTCCAAATGCCCCTTCTTCACGTGTTGCACGTCATATATGAACGGTGCCCTGGTAAAATAAGGTAAAACAAGGTTTCATATATCTCTCATACATCTCCACGCTGCATGTTGATACCAGGAAAGTCACCATAATAATGATGAACCCATAAAGCCCGTTTTGTCTCACAACAAACTGGATCAGGAAGTAGAATGGTTATTTGATATGCAGAAAATTTACTAACAACGAAAAGTTTCGAACTAGGTAACAAGAACATGAACGTTAAGGTAGTGGACACGTAATAGAAAACAACTCTTTTCACTATAATATTATTCTACAAAATTTGCTAAAATGAAAAATGAATATTATTGTACTACTTTCACCGAGCCAATATTTTCTTTTTCTGTTATTCTTAGAGTTATCATTTATAAATCTAAAACCACTATATTCTCATTATAAGGGGAGATAATAATTACCTCCCTTTTCTGGAAACTAAAAAAAGTATCAACAGATTATTTCAAGATATACATCTTTACCAGTTTTAACCTCATTTCCAAGGAAAACAATATTATCAGTCTTGCCTTTTAATCTAAAACTGTTGAGTAGGCAGGGAATGCCCAGCCACTCAATATCATATTTTATTTACATTATAAATGACACATATTTCTTTTTCATTTAAAAAACTTCTTTTTATCAATCCAACACTGACTTCAAACCTTTTTATCACAATCTTAAATCTTATCATCTAAAACTTTTGAGTATATATAGGAATTGTCCTGTAACTCGATAATGCCCTTTATGCATACTTCTTAATTCAATTCTTTTATTGTCATTAACGTATACAAACTTTATTCTGAAACTCTATAATGCCCTTTTTTTGCATACTTCTTAATTCAATTCTTTTATTGTCATTAACATATTCAAACTTTATTCAGTTTAAACAACTCCACTTTTGTTAACTTTTAACACAGATATGCGCGCTAAATGACCAAAGCTGTCGATGCGCCATAAAACAACGTTCATTCATTCAAGATATACATCAAAGGAATTTCTGGTTGGCTACAAATGTGCAGAAGTATACTTTATCTGTATAAATCTGTATTTATAAACTGTCAAGAAATTTTATGTCATGCTGCACTAGACGTGTTACAGGTCTACTACCTTGACTGCGTTTAGAAATGACCCAGGCATTCACCAATATGCCCATGTTTACCTTTCAGAATAAGAGAAAAGAAAGAGAGACTGAATGGGGTAAAATTTAAATCGACGACACCGAAAAATAAGAATTCACGTATACTTGTTTACATATGCATTTTCTATTTGGCTTAGAATACCCGAAAAGGGGCATTCGTGCATAATTTACGTGAAGTGGCGTCTCGGATCAGCCTGCGCAGTCCGTGCAGGCTAATCCGAGACGGCACTTTACGACTACATTAGATTTTGTGCAATGGTACTAGACTTGCGCAAAACAGAAAATTACATAAAACGGATAGTGCTTTCTCGGAATAGCCTGCGCGGACTGCGCAGGCTGATTCGAGACGACACTTTACGCAAGTGTCTGAATGTCCCTTTCGCGTGTTGCTGCCCATGTTTAAAACAAGAGGGCTATTGGACCTAAAGTGCTCATCTAAATAAAGCTCGTTGTCTGCGCATGTCATATTCTTCGAAGATTCGACTGTCTTATATGACGTATCACTAGCCCCAAAAGCGGGCTGACTGTATTATTACGCTCTATAAACTGTATAAAGTAGCAATGTTGAAAATAGCTTTTATCAATACATTTGAGGTGAAATGAGACCTGCTTTAGCTCCAGATTTTCTCTAAACTGCTGATCATAGCTGAGTGAACTGCACGAGGTCGCGTTTTATTGAGTAAACGTTTATAGTTTTAAATTCAAAGTGACGGTTGCCGCGTAGGAAAGTGGTTCGGTTCCGTACCTAGGATGCCCAAATTAGATAGATGAGTATTTATAGAATGCCATCTAGGGGGAGATAATGGATAAAGCTACCTAGGACTGATAAAGTTGAAAAGGTCCTTGGTGTGATGATATAAAAATTCATGTTTGCTAACATCCCACTTTTTTGTTGGATCAAACTAATACTCTAATAAGTATTGAAATTAAAGTTGCTGCGCAGCACACTTGGTAGAACAACTTCGACTCCCGATACCCTTGCTTACGCTACTAATTACTTACATATTATACATGTATTACATGTGATAAAAAACATTATGTCAAATCATAGGTGAGCTCATTAATTACCAAACGACAAAATTTTAGGTTTGTCCAAATCGAAAGCATTTGCAGACGACAGAACAAAAGTGACTGAAAATTTGAAACTTTTGTGAAGGGTAGAAAACATCGTGTGAAAAGGAGAAAATGTTGGTTACCAGCATTTTCTTCTTTTCCCACATTGTTTTCTAAAGGCTTCTTTCTCAGGGTCTTCAAAAGTAGGGATTGGGTGGTAAAGAGCGGTTCAACAAATCCGCTTTTCAGGACTTTCAGTCCTTTGATTACATTATATCTTTTCATCTATTGAAGAGAAAATACACTGTGTCAGTCGTGAAAAGCTAACAGCCCCTAAATGGAACAGATGTACAGACAATGCAATGTAATTAGATCTACATCGAATTAAAACATGTACAGCGAGTGGGAAAAATGACCTTTCAATTTGTACAAAGTCATATGCAATGCAACCTGTTGCAAAACAAGCTACTCAAATAAACATTCAAATTAAGGATGCATCCCATTATAGAGTCCTCAATCTTTTGGTGGATCGTTTCAGAAATACAGACTCCTTAAAAAAAATTGTAAAATATTTACATTTTTTGTATCGCTTTTCTGCCAACAAAAGGAGCATCATGAAAAATGGTACTAGATCTAGCTCTAAATGCAAAAAAAAAAACAGAATATAGATCTTGTAGGTAATTTTTTTTTAAAAAAAAGGCAGAAGTTGAGAGAGAGGAATCTTATATCGTCTTGTATCATTATCATCATCATCACTATTGTTATTAGTAGTAGTTGTAGTAGATAATATGGCCTGCAACACGCGAAAAGGGGCATTCCTGAAGGCGTTTGCGTAAAGTGTTGTCACGGATCAGCCTGGGCTGTCTGCGCAGGCTAATCTGAAACGACACTTTCCGTTCTGATGTGATTTTCTGTTTTGCAAAAGTCTAAGTACTGTAGTATAAAATCTAATGTAGTCTTAAAGTGCCGTCTCGGATTAGCCAGCGCGGACTGCGCAGGCTGATCCTAGACGACACCAGTTTACGCAAATTTATGTCCCAATGCCCCTTTTACCGTGTTGCAAGCCATATTATGGTAGATCTATAGAGATGGTTATATGGAAAAAACAGAAAAACACGTTGACGCATCGCAATGTTCAAATTTCTACTCGAAATCTGAAAATGAAGATATTGTACATTCAAGTAGAGCATCTTTGGTCATTAAATGATTTTATTAAAACGCAAACTTCATCAAAGGCGATAATCTACTACGGAATTAACTCATCACCAAACAACAATACTTTAGGTTTGTCCAAATCGATAGCATTTTCAGACAACAAAATAAAAGTGACTTAAAATTTAAAATTTGTTCTGTGAAGGGCAGAAAACATTGTGGGAAAAGGAGAAAATGCTGCTTACCTGCATTTTCTCCTTTTCCCACATTTATTTTCTAAAGGCTTCTTTCTCAGGATCGTCAAAAGTAGGGATTGTGTGGTAATGGATTAAATAAGTTAATTATTATTGTATTCCAAGTGATAAATAGATCGTTATTCACGTCTATCCACATGTTTGCTAAATTTATGTAAAACGAAAAAATATTAATCTTTTAAAAAATATTTCTTTTAATATATGGGACTAGATCTGTTAGCCGTGTTCGTTCTAACAAGTTTCTAGGTTCCTAACATGTGTAACTGAATGACAATCGAGACAAAAAAACACCACAAATGTTTACCTCAAAGACGAAGACGAAAACCAGGACACTCCATGTTGCATTCGAATATACCCGTCCAATACACTAATACACATAAATTGTACTAAGTTGAATGTGTAGAAATTATAGAAGTTTCCTCAGCCGTGACAACGACAACCTTTACAAACATTTTTTTAACCTTTCATTTATCCGTCATCTTTGCTTACTTTTATTTCTTTTTCTTATTACACCAGCTTCTTAAATGACGGGGAGAGAAAGGGGCCAAATGGATAGCGGAATAATTAACTAAATGAAGACTTTTTCTCCACATAAAATTTATATTTAAAACTTTGAAAAAAGACTTGATAAACGCTGGTCAAAGGGAAACGGTTGATCAATAAAATCGTGCCAAGTCCAGTTTACATTGCGTCTATTTTTAGAAACACCCTGACAAGTTTATTGGATAGATCTATTTACTTGTTGAAGGCATAGATCTACCCAAGAACATTTTCCGAGAATCAATGGCGCAGCGAACGACTGCAAAAGCGCATTATCTCCCGCTAGATGGCATTCTATGAATACTCATCTCTATAAATACTCGTCTATCTAATCTGGGCATCCGAACCACTTTCCTACGCGACAACCGTTACTTTTAATTTCAAACTTAAATAAACATTTACTCAATAGATCTACCTAGTGCAATTCACCCAGCTATGATCAGCAGTTTAGAGAAATATGGAGCTAAAGCAGGTCTCATTTCTCCTCAAACATATTGATAAAATTTAAAAAGCTATTTTCTACATTGCTACTTAACCCTTTGGCTGCTAATCGCGACCCGCTGACCTTTTGCGGACAGTGTAGATCAAGATCAGACTGCACAGAACGTGCAGTCTGATCTTTAATCTACACTGTCCGATAAGGCGATATCACTCTCCAAAATCGAACTTTGAAACAGCAATATTTGGGTTATTAGTATCAAACTGAAAACTTATTTTTAGTTTTTCAGCAGGAGAAGGGTTAATAGAGCGTAATATTACAGTCTGCTCGCTTTGGGGGCTAGTGATGCGTCATATAAGGCAGATCGAATCTTAGAAGAATATGACATGCGCAGACAACGACAATTTTGGTCGCGATTTGGCGTAGCGTGCATAATTGGCGGTACGCCTCTGGCATAATTTAAGTGTCGAGCCAAGTCGGCATGCGCGAACTGCACCAGCTGGTATGAATCGATATTTTTTTTTGCAGAATCAATTATCCCCCATTCTCACAGAATATTTTCCAAATCATGATATGTACAGCAGTTTCGATCAAGAAGACTGATTGACACGAAATTCCAAAAAGAGTATTGAATAAACTTAGCTCCTAAAGGATAGCAACCTGGCAACCTTTGACCTACATTTGAAATTCATATTTTTCTGCCAGCTACTAAGACTTTGGCCGACCTAACAATAACAAGATTGCCAGTCATCTTAACAATACTTTTAACCCTTTACCAAACATTCCCTGATTTTTAATACCCATGGAAAGAAGGCTTCTGAAAACATTGCGGAAAAAGGAGAAAATGCTGATAACCAGTATTTTCTCCTTTTTCCACAATGTTTTCTACTCTCCCGAAGTCAAGTTTCAATTTTTGAGTAAGTTTATTTTCTCGTCTGCAAGTGCTGTCAGTTTGGATAAGTCTAAAATTTTGTCGTTTGGTAAAGAGTTAATACTTTTAAATGGTATGATTTAAATATAGATTTTAAATGCATTTTTATACCTGCATATTCTACTTTTGGTAATTATTTGGACTTTAATTTTGTCTGGTTTTTTTTTAGGTCTAAACCCGTATTGCCTCTGCAACGGAAGATAAGAGTGACAGCAGTTTAGCATCAAAGAGCGGTCGGTGTAAATATCAGATCTGACTGCATATTCAGTTCCGTTTTTAACTCTTTATCAAACAAGATAGTTTTAGAATAACCTAAATTGGAAGCATTTCGATAGGTGAGTTCAACACTATTTCAAGTGCCTGTACAATATGTAAAGGCACTTAGAATAGTGTTGCACTCAGTTATCGATTTACAGACTACATAATTAATGTGACTAAAAATTGAAATTTGTTTTTGGATGGGAAGAAAACATTGTGGGAAAAAGAGAAAATGCTGGTTACCAGCATTTTCTCCTTTTCCCGCAATGTTTTCAGAAGGCTTATTCCTTAGGCCGGTCGTCAAAAGCACGGATTGTGTGGAAAACACTTATATAACGTTACTTACTTCCAAAAGAAACGATAGATACATTAGAAAGCAGATTTTTTTTTTGTAAATGCAAGAAACAAGCTTATTTGTTACATATCCTGAACCTGCCATAGTCTGTGGCAAATGTCGTCAAAAACACGTCAAATTTTACTTGTGCCGTCTGACGTAACACTGCTTGAAATCACGTGGGGGTCACAATACAATGTTACACGCATTGTCTGTATGTTTTGTGGCCGTTATTTGCCTCTTTCATAACTGAAAAATGTCGTGTCATTTCCCGGGCTTGTGCCTGAACTTAATTCGAATGGTTTGAGGTCTATCCTGTTCCACAAAGTGATCTAACTAGGCTAATATTGTCTACTAACGACGTCTAACTTAACATAACAACGTCCCATCTATAGACGCTCTTAACATGAGAGATCTGGAGATTCTGTGCGACAAAGAGGAACGACCACTTGCTTTTGGAGAAGTTCCACCCGAACTTGAACTACACCACATACGGAGATGACGTGATCGAACGACGTGAGCTGTGAAATAGCCCTGTTCAATGGAGCATCAAAAAAGAACATTTACACGAAAACGCACCAATGTTGGGTTCCGTCATGCATTAGTGAGCCATCGCAAAATGGTTGAAGCACTGATACCCAAATTTTATAGCGACGCCGTCTCCATTACACGGCCACGCGCGTAAGCAAAAGGTTTTGGGTGTCGTTGTTGAATCAACCGTCACGTCGATCCTTGCGTTCCAAATAAAAACTTAATTCGAGCTTTAACACTCAATGATGGGTTTGAAGGTTATGTTGCCAGGCTCACTGTGTGTTATTGGGTCGAAGGCGAAATGTAAACGTTTGCACATTGACACAGGGCTCCAGATAAGGCGCGTGAAAGCGTTAATATTGGAAGAAAAACGCATTAAAATTTACCCCAGTGCGTGGAAAGACGCACAGGAGTGGAAATAACGCATATTCACTTACTACGGACAAGTGAAATTGCCTTGAATATACGCGAGCTTCATAAATCAAAGATACATGTACATGACAAATCTGGAATGATTCGGTGGCGTCTCGTGGTGGGCTGATGATCGACTGTAGTGCAGTTGGTTTTGGCTTTTGATTCCGATAATCAATTTGAGAAATCCCGGAATCGATTGTAGTCGGTTCCTGAATTCGCTTGGTCCCAAAACTTGCATTCTGGTTTTAAGCGCTTGGTTTTGTGTTTAATATCAGTCACACTTAACAAAGTGGATCACAAACACGAAAATTGGCCGGAAAAATGAGAAAGAAATTTTTGTCTATGGATGATCCCCGAGTCCGGCTTTTGATACTTGGAAATTTGAAACGACCTGTCTTTGACGATGAAAAATATCTGCCTAAATATCAATCTGACGCATGGAATTATCGTCTAGAGCTTCATCTAACCCAGCTTTTGCGCATCCGGCTGAGATATGGGCTGAGATATGGGCTAAACACGATCAGTATAAAATGCGAAGGACACGCCCATTATGTTTTCAAAAGACTTCCATATCGGGATGGCTAGGGATTCTGCCAGACTCAATGGCAACTGGTAAGACAAGTACCTGAACACCCCGGGTACGATGCTCAGTCGAAGCATCTTGCGCGTTGTAGAAGTGTCCTTTGACAAAACACTATAGAACCTACCTTATATGGGTCAAACCCCACTCGTCACAGCTCGGCCGATTCCGTACCTGCTACCTACATATAACATTGTCCGTGTCAAGGAGTTTTCCATTTTGAAATGAGAATCACGTGATTCTATATATAGCGAGCCACTGACAGTTGTTTAGCAACGTCATAAACATCTGCCTTTTTGTCGGTGAAAACTTGAATCGGAATTGATTGAACACGTTAAAAAGTGAATGTACGAACTGTTTGTCAACTGAAATATAGTTAAAAAGATTCTGATAGAAAATTGAAACTCAGGTTTTCTTTTCTAAGAGGAGCCTTACAATTTTCAGAACGGTAAACCGGCGTATTTCCGGGCGATGAACATTATCTCCCGCTAGATGGCATTCTATAAATACTCATCTATCTGATATGAGCATTCTGGGTATACAGAACCGAACCACTTTCCTACGCGACAACCGTTACTTTGAATTTAAAACAAAAAAAGGTTTACCCAATAAAACGCTACATCGTGCAATTCACTCAACTATGATCGCCAGTTTAGAGAAATCTGTTGCTAAAGCAGGTCTCATTTCTCCTCAAACGTATTGATACGTAAAGGCTATTTTCAATATTGCTACTTTATAGAGCGTAATATTTACAGTCAGCCCGCTTTCGGGGCTAGTAGTGATGCGTCATATAAGACAGTCGAATCTTCGAAGAATATGACATGCGCAGACAACGGGGCGATGAATGTATCAATCTGACACATATTAATCCACCAGTTACAGCCGAGGGATATGATGGCTCCCATCACCCGAGGTATGCCGAATGAGCAGACAGGTCAAATCTTCGAAGAATATGACTTGCGCAGACAACGAGCTTGTACCGGTCAAGCCCTAGACAAAAGTGAACATGTGACCTGTCGCCGTGATATTCCTTCAACACTGCTCTAAACGGTGTAAAGCTGCCGTCAATCAATCAACCAATCCTCGGGATCGTTACGAAATCGTAAAGGGCTACATTACAGGAAATTCATGTCGACTGACAATCGCAGAATAGAGATGACACGATATATGCAAGGAGGACGGTATTGAATAGATCTATTACTACACATTACACAATCACTAATTCACTACAACAGGCATTTAACTCATTACCAAACAACAATGTTAGGCTTGTCCAAATCGAAAGCATTTGCAGACGACAAAATAAAAGTGACTGAAAATTTGAAGTTTGTTTTGTGAAGAGTAGAAAACATTGTGGGAAAAGGAGAAAATGCTGGTTACCAGCATTTTCTCCTTTTCCCACAATGTTTTCTAAAGGCTTCTCTCTCAGGGTCTTCAAAAGCAAGGATTGCGTGAAAGAACACAATAGAAGAATAGAATAGAAAAATAGAATTGACGAGTAGAAAAGAAGAACAGAATAGAAAACGATGCCGTTAACCTTCATTTTATCCTTGTCCCACAATATTTTCTAGATCCATCCTTTCATGTATAATTTTCATTATAATGATCTACATTTAATTTCGTTCGCAAGTCCTCTGGATTTGGACATGTGACATTTTTTTTGTTTGACAAGGCCTAAACAGCTAACCATCAGAGTGCCCCATGAAAACGACATTTATATTCATTTTGAATCCTTATTCTGCTATTTAACTAAAATTGATTTTTCAACTCAATATTAATAACCCAAATGTTGATATTTCAAAGTTACGTTTTTGGGAATAGTATCTCCTTTTCGGACAGTGTAGATCAAAGGTCAGACTGCACGTTCTGTGCAGTCTGATCTTGATCTATACTGTCCGCAAAAGGTCAGCGAGTCGCGCTTAGTAGCCAAAGGGTTAAGTGACTTCCACCATTTTTGTTTGAACAGTGCAATTTATAGGTTGCTTTGGATATTAGAGATCTAGTGTTTCAACTGAGTCTATATGGCGCAGATCAACGATCAGACTGCACATTCTGTGCTGTTTGATTGTTGATCTGCGCTGGCTGCAGGGGCACTAATATTTGTGTAAGGCGTTTCAAGAATCAACGAGGCATAATTTGCCCTAATTAGCAGATTTATGACAGTAATTGTCAGTGATGTACATAATTATATGTACTGAAACCTTTATCATTACACAGGAATGTTGGTGAAATCGTCTCCTAGAGAAATCGTACTCAGAGGGACTCAAGAGAGATTAAAGGTGGTCCATCAGATTTTGTGACGAAAATTTTACAAAAATACAAAAAAAAAACCATCCATATACTCCCAACTCCCAAAGCCTTTTAATTTTCATTCAGAAACCCCAGTAGTCGAAAACCATCCTAAAACAAAAGAAACTAGAAATTTACTGCGGCCTAGGTCGACACCGATAGGAAACACGGTCTTTTTTTACAGGAGCAACTCGCTCATTTACAAACTGGAAATACACAGACGAAGCTTCAAACATAGCGTCCGAAGAAGACATCATAGAAAATAAATTACTTGTTTGTTATGATAGGGAGTTTAAACGTCATTAGTGATGTGCCAGTCAGTTGACCTTCCCACAAGGCTTTTTTCGATTTTTGGCATACCTTAAAATACCTTAAGAGGCTACGTAGCCTTTTAAGAGAACACCATCAAAAAGAAATTTTGTGTAATTTTATGATTCTTAATTATTGATGATTTGTATTTTTTTTAAAATAAATTTCAGTGATATATATATATACATTTTTAATTTGGAGAGATGTGAAAAATCTAAATACCCACCCTTTAACTTATTACCAAATGACTGTATTTCTGGCTTGTCCAAATCGAAAGCATTTCCAGACGACAAAATAAAAGTGACTGAAAATTTGAAATTTGTTTTATGAAGGGTGAAAAACATTGTGGGAAAAGGAAAAAAATGCTGGTTACCAGCATTTTCTCCTTTTCCCACAATGTTTTTGAAAGGCTTTTTTTTTCCAAGGGCGTCAAAAGTAGGGGTTGTGTGTTTACAACAAATATATATATAGATAAAGTTACCTCAAAGTTTACGAATTATTCCTATAAACAATCCAGTTTAGATAGGACACAAATTTATAAACCCTAATTATGAAGTCTACGTGAAGATTTAAAAAGCAAATTCAAGTAATGATACCAGTGATGGATAGGTATTTCCCCCAGGCTTTTTAAAATTATTAACCTTTTACTTTACAATGCGACACTGGAAAAGAAGCCTTTTAGAAAATGTGAGAAAAGGAGACAGGCTGATAATCTGCATTTTCTCCTCTTCCAAAAATGTTTTCTAACATTAACCAAACAAAGAAAAACTGCACCGTTTGAGTCACATTGAAATTGATGCCTGCAATTTCCTTCAATTTGTACAAGGCTAAAATTTTGTAGTTTGGTAAAGGGTTAAAACAAATAAGATCTATCGGTTGAATTTTAACCCTTTACTCCATAGATACGCACTGCTCGTTGGAGCCTTTGGAAAACATTGTGGCAAAAGGTGACATTGCTCGTGACGAGCAGTTTCACCTTTTGCCACAATGTTTTCTACACTATCAAAAGGTGTCATATACACATAAGAAACGGTTTCATCCTTGCTGTTATTTAGGGTCAATTAGAGATACCATAGAAATGCCTTACGGGGTAAAGGGTTAAGTCCTTCCTTTTGGCCTTGGGGATAACAAGTAAATTTCCCATCTTTAGGTGTATGCGGTGGACGAACGTTTTGGTCTGGACTTTTTGGCCTTGGTCAATAAGTTTAGAGCCAACTTTAATAAAAAAGGAATACAGCCCAGTCAGACCCTTGTCGATTCCATTATTCAATAATAAATGTAGGAAAAGTTCAAACGCTACACAAAACTCTTCAGCAAATGACAAATCCAGAGCTCCAGATAAGAGGGAGTGATGGTATTCTAATTTCATTATTTCTCTTTGAAACCCGATGTTGTGGGTACTCATTAGAATCGTCTCGATGAGACGAATCTAATAAGTACCCACAACGTAGGGTTTAGTGGAAAATACTTGATATTTTCAATTTCGAAATCAAAATCACTATCTCTATCTGGAGCTCTGCTAGTCTAAATTGAAAGCATTTGCAGACGACAAAACAACTATGGCTCAAAAAATAAAATTTGTCCTGCGGAGGATAGAAAAACTGTGCGAGAAAAAAAGAAAATGCTGGTCACCAGCAATTTCTCCTTTACCTACAATGTTTTAAAAAGGCTTTTTTCTCATGGTCGTTAAAAGTCGGGATTGTGTGGTAAAGAGTTAAGCAAGCTGATCTTTTTTTTTTTTCTAAACAACATGAAAGGGGCATGAAAAATAGCAGAATAAAAATAAGTTTTGCTGCAAGAATGTATGATCAAATATTTTCTTAATCATATACTTACTGCCAAAAAATTACATTTCCTCAAAATTCTCTTTTGTTGTTTAATAAATTTTCTTGCGTGTACTTGACAATTTTATCTTTTCAGTACTTTTAAAATTTGTAACAAGCTGTAGTTACGAGGTTTTCGAAGTAAACCGACGATATCGCCTTTGTGTCTTTAAAAAAAAAAAACAATTTTGTCAGCATACATTACAATTGTCTCGCAGAATAGTCACAATATAGAATTGAATCGAAAGCTCTGTCCCGCCCCCTTCTCCGCCCCAAACATAACTGACACAGTAATTTCATCTTTATTTCTTTTTTATTAAAACCCTTTGTTGTGGATGCTAGTTAGATATGTCTAACTCGGAAGAGTCTATTGAGTACCAACAAGATAGGTTTCAAGGAAGAAATTTATGTTTTCATGATGTGAATGCGTTGTCTTCGCATGTCAAATTCTTCGAAGATTCCACCTTTCTTATATGACGCATCACTCTCCCCGCATCACTCTCCCCTATATTGGGGAAATTGTAGTAATACGCGCTATAAAGTACATGTAGCAATGGAGAAAATGGCTTTCATCAATACTTTTGAGGAATCAAAGCGTTGAGAATTCTGATGTGGCATTTGTCAAGGAAGCCACTGTATGGAATTAATGATTTGAAAACAAGAGGGCCATAATGGCCCTGGATCACTCACCTGAGTCAATAGGCGAAATTCAGTCCTCGTGCGTAATTCAATTTCTGACCAATTGTCCTGTCAATTGAGCATGAAATGTGGCCACTAGAGCATCCACAAGGAATTTCCTGAAGTTGACCCAATTTATCACCGACTGACCCAGTTTAGAGCTCATCAAAAATAATCAAGACAAACATTCTGAACAGTTTTCGAGTTAATTGAGCAATAATTTTGGACTCTAGAGTGCCCACAAGGCAGTTCTTGAATTTGACCAAATGACCTTGTTCATGACCCCAGAAGACCCAATTCCAAATTCACTCAACATTTCATCAAGACAAATATTCTGACCAATTTTCAAGTCAATTGAGCAAGAAATGTAGCCTCTAGAGTGCCCACAAGGAATTTCTTTAATTTGACCTAATGACCTAGATTATGATCCCAGCTGATCAAATTTTAAACTCATCCTAGTTTTTATCAAGACAAACATTTTCATTAATTTCAAATCAACCGAGCAAAATATGTGGCCTCTAGAGTGCCCACAAGGTATTAGTTTAATTTGACCTTGAGACCTAGTTTATGACCCCAGGAGACCCAATTTTAAACTGAGTACAGATATTGTGATCAGGTAGGCGAACAAGATTTAAACAGGTTCACTAAATACCAAATAACAAAGCTCTCTGCTTTCCAGTTTTAGAAAAGAACTTTTCAAGTTCTCCTTCTTTGATCCTTGTTCGAACTTGTGACTCACAAAGCGGGGCTAGTTTTGACCCCAGTGACATCATTTAAACAAACTTGGTAGAAGTCCACTAGGACATACTATACACCAAATATAAAATCTTAACACCTTCCAGTTTCAGAGGAGAATTTTAAACTTTTCCTTCTTTGTTCCTATGTTTGAACTTGTGACCCATGGATAGGGGCCTGTTTTGACCCAAGGGGCATCATATGAATAGATTGGTAGAGGTCCACTAGGAGATGCTCGATGCCAAATATCAAAGCTCTACGCCTTCAAGTTCCAGAGAAGAAGAATTTAAAAGTTTTCTTTTTTGGTTCCTAAGTTCGAACTTGTGACCTCTGAGGCGGGGCCAGTATTGACCCCAGGGGCATTATATGAACAAACTTGGTAGAGCTCCACGAGGAGATGCTACATACCAAATACCAAAGCCATACGCTTTCTAGTTTCAGAGAAGATGTGCAAAGATTTTGCTATTTTTCCCTCTCTGTTGCTATGGCAACCAGAGTTAAGGGTGGAATTAAATCTCTTGAATAAGTTTGGTAGAACTTCACCAAAGGAACATCCCTACCAAGTTTCATGAAGATTTGCCCAGGGGTTTAGGAGGAGAAGATGTTTAAAGGAATTCTGGACAGATGGACAGATGTACACCGGACAATGACCGATTACAATACCTCACCTTAGCACTAAGTGCTCAGGTGAGCCAAAACTAGAAGGCCCTGAAGGGTCTGGAATCGCTCTACTGGCAAAGATTTTGCTTTTATACTCTCACACACTATGAATTCATAATGTAAAAGCAAAAAAAAAAATATAAACATTAAAACAAGAAATGCTGACTTCAACGCATAACAAGAAATTGAATTTTTCAACTTGAAATGGCTACATTTCCTATACTGTTTGTTGGATTTTTTTTTCAAAATCAATAGGGTTGAAGCTATTGATAAGATTAACAAACTCTGCAACTTTTTTGTGGAAATCTGACCACAAATGCAGACTTTATCGTTTAAACATGAAAAGAAAATTATCAAATTGAAGTGACTACTTTTCCCATACAGTTTGTTGGATTTTTTTCAAAATTAATCGTGTTGAAGCAATTGATAAGGCAGACAAACTGTGCAAGTTTCACAGAAATCTGACTACAAATACAGACTTAGTGTAAACAAGAAATGGAACTTTTCAACATAAAATGGCTACTTTTCCCATATTGTTTATTGATTTTTTTTTTTTTTTTTTTCAAAATCAATAGAGATAAACATACTGTGCAAGTTTCACGAAAATCTGACTACAAATGCAGACTTTATCGCGTAAACAAGAAAAAGACTTACGGACATACAGACAGACGGACTGACGACGGAAACCACACCGTGACATAAGCTCTGCTGGCTGAATCATTTGTGTATTTGTGGTCTCCTTTTGATCTTTCAAGAGGAGTCAGGAGTAACGTCCCTTGACGGAAGGATGCATGATGGGTAGAGAGAGGCCATGTAACACATTGAATTCTATTAATTTTATACCTGAATACTATAATTTTGAGATGTCTTTGGCCGTCAGGTTCTAATTCCCAACATTACAATTAAGTTTTACATGCACCTGTAAATATTCATGCAGAATCAAATGAGTAGCGTGTAATCATGGGACGAATAAGCTCGGGGACGAACTGGTTTTGGAACGAACAACTCCCAAAGCAAAGTGGATAAAAGTAAAATTTTGTGCATATCATTGCCCCAGTAGAAGACTATGAAGAGGTGAAGCTATTTTCAATCAAAAAGAAGTATTTTAACGATCGATAGCCTTGTGCAGTTTATTTCAATACGCCATTTCCAATTATATATCTGAGTGCTTTTGAAAAACCGATTTGTCTAGAAAAATTGAGTTTCATTGGGTTTATTTCCTTCGGTTTTGCACAAAATACCATTCATGGTCGTCAAAATTCAATATTCAACATTTATTATTGATCTCATAGTGGCATTGTCTTCAATAAATGCCACAAAAATCAGACGTGTTTTAGTCCCAGAATTCTCTCAGGTAGCGTTTTATTGGGTAAACGTTTATTTTAGTTCGAAATTCAAAGTAACGGTTGTCGCGTAGAAAAGTAGTCCGATCGTGTACTCAGGATGCCAAAATTAGATAGATGAGAATTTGTGGAGTGCCATCTAGCGGGAGTTAATGAATGTGAACGTCTCCAGCTTATTGGATCGTTGTTCCCTTCGTTTAACCACATCGCTTGACAATTTATAACAGGGGCGGTTCCAGGGTTTTTTCCATGAGTTGCGGAAAGTCAAATAAATCAGTACATGTTCAAACTTGCTACTGCATGAAACTTCCCTATTTCCTGTCACTGTATACCAGTATAGTATATAGCATATATACTACTCAACATTTGATAGGGATTTTAATACAGGTATTTGCTACAAGAATACAGTTCTGCTTTAAAAAATCATTTCCTCAGATGGTTTATTTCATCAGCGTGGCAATGTTCCATATTGAAAAACCATACCTGATGCATGCCACACACATATATAATCTGAATCTAAGATGGTGATCCCTAGCACATTTTGAGTAGTATAGGACTGCGAAAAATATTACAAGAAAACCGACGCAAAGAAATAATCTAAAATCTACTGTTGCATTCACACTTCGTCAAAATTTCAGGTAGACTGCGTTTACTTTGAAAATCCTGACAACCCCCCCCCCCCCCCCACCACACATACACACATCACCCCCGCTGGATTCGCGGATGTATTAATGCAAATTTAAATTTAAACGTGATAGTGGCAAGTCAGCGTCTAAGTTAATTGCCGTTGGCCAACTCTTTACCAAACGACAATATTTTAGGCTTGTCTAAAGTGAAAGCTCCAGACGACAAAATAAAAGTGACTGAAAAATTTTCTCCTTTTCCCACAATGTTTTCTACAGGCTTCTTTCTCAGGGTGGTCAAAAGTAGGGATTGTGTGGTAATGGGTTAACTAACAATATATCTACATAATAAATATGGCTAAAACATGTTCGGTATAAAAGAAGAAATCTATATCAAAGAAAAAAAAAACACAACATGTGAAACGAAACAGGTAATTGAATAGATGTTTGCGACAAACTGGTGTAATCGATATGTGCCATGAGGCGAAATCGGCCATGTTTTAACTCATTACCAAACGACATTAGGCTTGTCCGAAAGTGACTGAAAATTTGAAATTTGTTTTGTGAAGAGTAGAAAACATTGTTGGAAAAGGAGAAAATGCTGGTCACCAGCATTTTCTCCTTTTCCCACAATGTTTTCTAAAGGCTTCTTTCTCAGGGTGGTTAGAACTAGGGATTTTGTGGTAATAGGTTAACTAACAATTGATTTACATAAATATTGCAAAAAAATGTTCCGTACAACAGAAGGAAAAAAAACACTACAATTGAAAAGAAACTGGTAAACGAATGGATATTTGCAACAAACTGGTGTAATAAGAAGGATGTAGTGAAATCAGCCATCATGTCGTTGTCTGCGCATGTCATATTCTTCGAAGATTCGACTGTCTTATATGACGCATTACTAGCCCCAAAAGCGGGCTGACTGTAATATTACGCTCTATAAAGTAGTAATGTAGAAAATAGCTTTTATCAATACGTTTGAGAAGAAATGAGACCTGCTTTAGCTCCAGATTTCTCTAGACTGCTGAACATAGCTGAGTGAATTGCACAAGGTAGCGTTTTATTGAGTAAACGTTTCTTTTAGTTTGAAATTCAAAGTAACGGTTGTCGCGTAGGAAAGTGGTTCGGTTCTGTGCCCAGGATGCCCAAATTAGATGAGTATTTATGGAATGTCATCTAGCGGACTACTTTTCTACGCGACAACCGTTACTTTGAATTTCAAACTAAAATAAATGTTTACTAAGTAAAACGCTACCTGGCGCAATTCAATCAGCTATGATCAGCTGTTTAGAGAAATCTGGAGCTAAAACAGGCCTGATTTTATTCAAACGTATTGATAAAAGCCATTTTCTCTATTGTTACTTTATAGCGCGTATTATTACAATCTCACCAATATTGGGGGGAGTGATGCGTCATATAAGACAGGTCGAACCTTCGAAGAATACGACATGCGCAGACAACGGACTGTCAGTGAAGAAAAAGGGGCACCACGGTGTCAAAATTTCTTTGATGATTACCCGGCCTTGTTGTCTGTTTTTTCCCTTCTGATGGTGAACAATTTGTCCAAGTTTGAAGTAAATACCTCCAGTATTGACGGGGATATTCTCGTAAAATGTCAAGGTTTTTGAACATATCAAAATTGTCGTAAAACAACGGCTCTGCAGATGACGCAACACCAGGGTCCGTATTCACCAACCATTCTTGAGAATATTCTTAGCCCTATTCTCTAAGGTTTTCTAAACTTGTAAGTAACACAACTTCTGATTGGCTAAACCGAATGGTTTAGCCAATCAGAAGTTGCGTTACTTACAAATGTAGAAAATTCTGGAAAATAAGACAAAGAACGTTCTTACGAATGGTTGGTGAATACGGGCTTCGAAAGTAGTTCGACATTATTTTCCTTTTTTCGAAAACAACCGAGCTTAGAATAACGGACCTTGTGCAAAATAGTACATCTATAGTTGCAGTGATTCAATAGTAATCCTTTACGTTTTCAGTTGTTCTACTTAAAGGTGGCCCTTCAGATTTTGGGACGAAAATTTAGCAAGAATACAAAAAGATCACCCTTATACTCCAAAAGCCTTATAATTTTCATTCATAACACCCCAGCAGTCGAAAACCATCCGACAACATGAGAAATTAGAGATTTACTACAGCCCAGTTCGATACCGACGGGAAACACGGTCTATTTTTAAATAAGCAACTTGCTCATTTACATACCGAAAATATACAGACGAAACTATAAACATAGCATCCGAAGAAGACATTATGGAAAATAATTACATGTTAGTCATTTTATGGAATTTCAGAATCATTAGTCACGTGATAATCACTTAACATTCCCACAATGCTTTTTTTTAATTTTTGGCGGGAAATCTAAAAATAGCTTAAGAGGCTACGTAGCCTTTTAAGGGAATTCCATCATAAAATATTTTTTTTAATGTTATGATTCTTATTATTGATGATTTGTATTGTTTTTTCATATAAATTTCAGTGATATATTATATTTTTTTATTTGGTGGGATGTGAAAATTCTAGATACCCACCTTTAAATGTACACACCCATATACGAATACTTACAAGAATATATATGCCGTAATCTAGGAAAAAGAGATTCCCATGCATCACCGTGATTCCATAAACCAAACAAGAGAGCAATGATGGCCCTGTATTACTCCACTGACTTTTTAGCCCTTTACCACACAAAGTGAAGTTTTCATGACCCCGAAAAAAAGGGGGCTTTCGAAAATAATGAACACTGTCAGGCAATACAAGCAGGTTTATTCATTTGCATGAAAGTTCCTGGGGGAAAAAAGCTCAATGATAGAAACCTAACTTTGAATTTAATTTTCCACTCATGTGAGCATAACTATTCACATCAAAATGATTCACTCTTCCTGAAAACAAAATATTTTCTGTCAAAAAACTTAAATATCTAGCACAAGCCATGTATCACCGCAGTTTGATAATCAAAGAAGGTAAATAGTAACAAACTTTATCCTTTATAAAAAGAGTTATTTCCCTTGATTAATGTTTAAATTGAAGAGACTTTACATGGAAGCTCATGTTAAACTTGTGATCCCTGGAATGGAGCTAGTTTCGACCCCAGGTCTATAGATTAAAGAAACTTGTTAAAGGTCCGTTAGATAAAGCTACATGCCAATTTCAGTAGCCCTGGGCCTTGTGGAAAAATATTTTTATTTTTTTTTTCAGTTTTATTGCCATGGCAACCAGAGTTTTTGAAAGAATCAAATTCTTTCAAAAGATTCTGTAGAGGACCATGGCAGGATCATTTCTGCGAAGTTTCATCAAACTTGGATGGGTAGTTTCAGAGAGGAAGTTTGAAATGAAAGTTAAAGCACGCACAAAGGGAAGGACGCACGGACGCACGCCGGGCAATGACGTAAGCCCGCTGGCCTTCGGCCAGTGGTGTTAAAAAAGTCATCAAATAATTACGGATCAATGAAAAACATTCTGTCTAACAATCGACTGGATCCTTCGATTTTCAAAAAAAAAAAAAAAAAAATGCACATAGTAAAACGTTTCGGCTCATGTAAGACTGTGCGAATTGTGCATGCTGATATGAGTCTATACTTTATGCAGAGTCATTAAAGGTGGGTATTTAGAATTTTTACATCTCACCAAATTAAAAAAATATATATATCACCGAAATTCATATTAAAAAATTATACAAATCATCAATAATTAAGATTCATAGAATTACGAAAAAGAATCTTCTTGATGGTGTTCCCTTAAAAGGCTACGTATCCTCTTAAGATATTTTTAAATTTCGCGCCAAAAAACAATAAAGCATTGTGGGAATTTTAAGTGACTGACACGTGACTCATAACGCTTAAATTCCATTGAATAATAAACATGCAATAATTATTTTCCATAATGTCTTCTTCGAAAGCTATGTTTGAAACTTCTGTGTATTCCTACAGTGTATATGTAAATGAGCGAACTGATCATCTAAAAAAAGAATGTGTCTCCCGTTGGTGTCAACCTGTACCGTAGTAAATCTCTAATTTCTCATGCTGTCGAATGGTTTTCGATTACTGGGGTTTTATGAATGAAAATCCAAAGGCTTTGAGAGTATAAGGATGACTTTTTTGCATTTTTGTAAAATTTTCTTCCCAAAATCTGAAGGGCCACCTTTAAACCCCCGCTTTGCAAAAAGCATATAATATATCAAATAACGGATACCTTCAACGATACGGAGCAGAGCTCTGTGAAATGCAAATGGCATAGTATTGTAATTTAATGCAATAGTAGTGTGTTATGCCGCACGCAAATACGGCAAATAACTTTATCAGAGGCACCTGCCATTGTCATGCTTGGATGTCACACAAACGTACCTATTGAAATATACATTACATTTAAATATGCATGTGTGTTATTTAACAGATCTTACCTTTTTAAAATGCCCGATAACAACATGTGAACCACTGGAGATAGACAAATTTGAAACAGGTGTGCTTTGAGGTGGAAAGAGGAGGGGTTGGGGGAAATACATGTGCATTGTTGATAGTTAACTCATTACCAAACGACAATATTTGAGGCTTGCCCAAATCTAAAGCATTTGCAGACGACAAGATAGAAGTGACTGAAAGTTTGACATGTGTTTTGTGAAGGGTAGAAAACATTGTTGGAAAAAGGAGAAAATGCTGGTTACCAGCATTTTCTCCTTTTTCCCACAATGTTTTCTAAAGGCCTCTTTCTCAGGGTCGTCAAAAGAAGGGATTGTGTGGTAAGAGGTTCAATAAATCTCATCGTATCAGTTTAACCCTTTACCAAACAATCCCTGGATTTTACGACCCTGAGGTAGAAGCCTTTTGAAAACATTGTTGGAAAAGTAGAAAATGCTGGTAACCAGCATTTTCTCCTTTTCCCACAATGTTTTCTATCCTGCTGGAAACAAATTTCATTTTTCAATTTACGTTTATTTTGTCGTCTGCAAGTGCTTTCAATTCGGACCAGTGCAAAATTTTGTCGTTTGGTAAAGGGTTAAAACTCCTTAAAAATCGATTGATCGAATGGTGTAATATATCAATATCATTTCAGTGACATGTCGCTTATTCATGTAGGGGTTTCCACATAACTAGACTGGGGCTCTGAAGCGTACGGTTAGAGGAAACTTTAATGAAAATAGGGTACGGATAAAAAGCCATCAAGGTGAAAAGCCCTCTAGGTGAAAAGCCCACAAGATGAAAAAACCACTAGGTGAAAAGCTTACCGGATAAAAGCCCGCTAGGTTATTATCTCCCGCTAGATGGCATTCTATAAATATTCATCTATTTGATTTAGGCATCCTGGGTACAGAACCGAACCACGTTCCTACGCGACAACCGTTACTTTGAATTTCAAACTAAAGTAAAAGTTTACTCACTAAAACGCTCCCTTGTGGGATTCCCTCAGCTATGATCAGCAGTTTAGAGAAATCTGGGGCTAAAACAGGCCTGATATTTCCTCAAACGTATTGACAAAAACCATTTTCTCCATTGCTACTTTATAGCGCGTATTACTACTGTCCGCCCGATATCGGGGATAGTGATGCGTCATATAAGACAGGTAGAATCTTCGAAGAATACGACATGTGCAGACAACGAAATATCCTTGCTTCAAGTGCAACTCAATCCAGGATCCCAAGGTCACGAGTGCCACACTTTACCATCGATCCTAGTACAGATAACTGTCCCCAAAGGCGATGTTACTTTTTGACTGGTCGCCTCTGGGTACAGAGACAATCAAGACAAAACCAGTTGAAAGTTCCGCACAGATTTCGTGCGCAAATTTGAACTCTCATAATTTTGCAAAAATTGCATCAACTCTTTACCAAACAAAAAAATTTTAGACTGGTCCAAATTGAAATCATTTGCAGACGACAAAACTAATGTGACTTAAGAATTGAAATTGTGTTGGAAAGGGTAGAAAACATTGTGGATAAAGGAGAAAATGCTGGTTACCAGCATTTTCTCCTTTTCCCACAAGGTTTTCAGAAGGGAATGAGCACTTATTCGCATAAATGCTAACCTAAGATTTATCAGGCCTATGCCTACACACATTCAGACGTGTATTTCAAATACACTTGAGAGAGTCGTGGTAAGGTCATTGAGATATGACAACTGGTATTTATGCGACCTAATACCAATTTACCCTTTTACGGCATAATTCTGAGTTTTAGTGACCCTGATGGGGAAAAAAAGCCTTTGAAAACATTGTGGAAAATAAAAAATGCAAGTGTGTTACGGTGGAATACCCTCCTGGATCTGGTTCCACAAAAATAAAAAAGTCTCATATCCTGTAGCAGACTGGTTTTCTGTCTCAAGTTGAGCTCATAATTTGTGATTTTTATGTCAAAACATTAACAGGTTCGAGTACCATTCTTAACCCAAAGGCTGCCAAGCGCGACTCACCGACCTTTTGCGGACAATGTAGATCAAGATCAGACTGCACAGAACGTGCAGTCTGATCTTGCATCTGCACTGTCCGATGAGGAGATATTATTCCCCTTAACATAACTTTGAAATAGCTACAGCTGGGTTTTTAAGGTAAGACCTGTGTAATGGAAAACAGCTATTTCCACTAAAATATCATCCTGCAAAATTAGCGCTTATTAAAAATGAGTATTATTGAACTACTTTCACCAATTCATATTTTCAAATTTTTCCTTCTTTGAATTATCATTTATAAATCTAAAACCACTATATTCTCAATTCAAAAAGAGGTAATAATTACCTCCCTTTTCAGAAAACTAACAAAAATATCAAAAAATAATTTCAAGATAGACATAAACGGAATTTCTAATCCGTTAGAAATGTGCAAAATATCATTTCTGCATAAATCCTTACTTATCCTTATTTATCAACCAATTAGAATTTTTGCCCCATGTTCACCGCATTACACAGGTCTTACCTTAAGACTTAGCTCAGCATAGCTACAAGTAGGAGTGAAGTCTCTTTTGACTCTTTACCACACAATCCCGACTTTTGACACTCCTGTGAAAGAAGCCTATAAACTAAAATGGTAACCAGCATTTTCTCGTTTTCCCACAATGTTTTCTTCCCTTCCTAAAACAAAATTCAATTTTTAAGTCACATTAATTTTGTCGTCTGCAAATGCTTTCAATTTGGACCAGTCTAAAAGTATGTCGTTTGGTAATTCGACTTAACTCTTTACCAAACGACAAAATTTTAGACAAGCCCAAATTCAAAGAATTCGCAGACAACAAAATAGGCGGGACTCAAAAATTGAAACTTGACTTTTGTAGAATGGTAAAACATTGTAGGGGAAGGAGAAAATGCCGGTTACCAACATTTTCTCCTTTTCCTACAATGACTCAAAAGCTTTCTTTCTAAGGGTCTTTAAAAGTCGGGATTGCGTGTAAAGAGATAAGTCAAACACTGATTCTGTTATTGCATTTGAGAATTATAGACGATCCTTTTTTTTTTTGAAACTGGACCTTAGACTTTTATCGGAACTCACAATTAGATTCAAATTTTCTAAACCTGAAACAGAAAATCAAAGAAATGAAACAATTAGAATTCTCTCTAAAATGAACTTGGTTTAAAGTAAAGTACTACAAACTTACATGATGTCTTACATCCATTGTTCTAATTGTCAGTATTTGATATTGACATAAACTTCACAGTATAAATCCCGCACGATAATGTATACATGCGCGTTAACGACGTTTGGTATAAATGTTTATGCGCATCCATACTGCGCATGTGTATTTCTCACAGAAAGTAAAACTATCAGTGCTATTGTGTTTTTTTTCGCACATATGGCAATAGTAACAGCGGACCGAACATTCTACGGATAGTACTAGCACGGTAGCACTAGCCATGGTATTCTATGGTCGAAATAAAAAGGGGAAGTTTTAATCAAAACGTATGCTTATTTGTCGTAGAAAAAGAAATTTTTTATGCAATGTCAGCCATCTGAAAATGATACAGCTTCTGACGTTTTCCTGACACTGGCAGGCCAGTTGTCATGCTATCCTTTCAGTGTAAGGATGATATGACTGGTAAAGAACTAGCTGGAAAAAAGTCCAGTTACACAGCAAACAATGAAACAGGCAGAAAATCGAAGCTTTTGAAGTATACATATTTCTGGAAGTATGGCTATTTCCTCTTTGAAAAATACTGTGGGAAAAGGAGAAATTTCTTCTACTGAATAATTTTTCCTTTTTCCATCATATCTGCCGAGCTTTTATCCCAGAGACATTTCTTTTTTTTGCATTTCTATGAGCCGTAATCATGTCTGCAAATTTATATAAAAAAAACATGTAGATAATGAAGGGTTTGATATGAATTCGAGGTATATAGGCTATGTTCATTTTTTGAAGGTATATAGGCTATGTTCATTTTCTGAAGGAGTATAGAATCCAAAATTAATGTGGGAAAAGAAGAAATCGCTTTTAATGAGCATGAGTAATTTCTTCTTTCCCACTATGTCTGCTGAGCTTCTGGAAAAAATTAACGTCCAACGTGACCTTCATCCCTGTTTCCTGGGGAAAGAAGCACGGGTAGGTGCCAATTTTATTTTTTCTTATTGTCCAGAGTTATAAGTACTATGCTTGTGGAAATTTAAAAAAAAAATTGTCCGTTAGAAAGTATGTTTTTATTGAAAATTAACCCTTAACCCGGTCAAATTATCTCCCTTTTTAACTCAATGGTCTATATATAAAATGCATATTGGTACATTTACCATGCTCAGAACTAGGCTTTCATATGTTTTTTGTGCAAAACTGAATTATTTTACTCTAAAGTGATGTATATTTGTATATTCTCCTGGCAATTTTCTTGTTTAATTGACTATTAAAGGAAGGTTTGTTAAATCTAGTATATGCTGAATTTTGGAACTGTATATACCTTTTTCAAAAGCGAATTTCTCAGAAACGAGCACGGGGACCCCCCTTTTTTCTCATTGTGATCTACAAGAGACATGATGAGCTTTGTATGTGCAAAGTTTAAAAAAAATCTGTCCGTTGGAAGAATTTGTCATAAACATCTTTTAACAAAACTCGATAATAGCTAATGGCAGCCATGGTGCAGCCCATTTAACTTATCACGTTAGGAATATGACAGCTCCAATCACCCGAGGTATGCCGAATGCAAAATCCCAAGACGTATAAAATAAAAACAGATACAAACGACAGGAAATGATATCTTCGACGTGATGTTTTACCGCCGGACAACCACTCGCCACAACTCGGGTGGTTCCATACCTATAACCTGAGATATGCCGAATGATGAACAACGTCAGGTTCGTGCATTCGGCATACCTCGGGTGATGGAAGCCATCAAATCTCTCGGGTGTAGCTGGTAGATTGATATGTAGCAGATGGGTATATTCGTCGCCCAGAAAACGCCGGTTTAGCCGGGTCTGAAAATTGTAAGCCTCCTCTTACAAAAGAAAACTTGAGATTTAATTTTCTACCGAAATCTATCAACTATATTTCAGTTACAAACAGTTCGTACATTCATTTGTAACGTGGTTTATCAATTCCGACTGAAGTTTTCACCGACAAATAGACAAATGTGAATAACTTCATTGAGGTTGTTTATGTCGTTGCTAAACGACTGTCAGTGGCGAGCTATTACAAAGAATCATGTGATTCTCAGTCGAAATGGAACTGACCGTTATACGGACGAGATAAGATGTAGGCACGGAATCGGCCGAGTTGTGACGAGTGAGGTTGATGATGTTTATATTATCATTCATGGCGTCATTAGCGTACAGATAAACCGTCACCGTGTAGAGAATTTTTCTGTCGAAGTTGAAACCTCTCTTTATGTAACACAGCTTTTATGGCATTTCTTTTTAAAGCCTCTCACAAACTTTATTAGTTGTACGGTCAGGTGGCATGGGACTTGGAAACTTGTTCACGGCTGTGGTGAATCATGTCGTCCCGAGCCGAAGGCGAGGTGACGACATGATTCGACACAGTCGTGAACAAGTTTCCAAGTACCCTGCCACATGAACGTACTATGAATTTATTATACTGCAAAGTAAGCTAAATTTTCCTGTTTTATGATCTCACGAATCGAGTAGGCCTATGCTGACGAAATAGAAATTCCCTTCTGAGTGCCCCAAGTCAATGAAAACTGACGTCACTGGAACCTGACGTCACTAAAACGTACAGTTTGATGCATAAACATGCAGTCTGGTGATCGATCGACGCAGCCATCTTGTATATTGTGTTGCACATGTAGTGATGTTTATGGGGCACTCAAAAGGGAAACTGGCCTTACGTGATTTTGCAAGGGTCCGTGATATATGTTCCCGGCATTTAACCAATCAGATCACGAGAAATTACTTTGCAGTATAGATCTACTAATGTAAACCTTTCTTTTCCCTAGAGAATAATTTCACCACTGACTATAATAATTTACACTTTTTTCCCCAAGTTTTAAAGGTAGATTCCCATTGCTATTTTCAAAAGTCGACCATTTTCATAGTTCAATGTCACGTAGGTGACAGAGTGGACCCAAGATCAAACTGCACATTCAGACTAGTCTGATCTTGATCTACACTGCCTGCAAAAGCTGCGTAAATCGCGAATGGTTTTGAAGGAGGTATAGCTGTCAACACTGAAATCATTCCGAGCAAGAAAAATAAGGACTGAAAATAGATATACACAGAAGGTCAATTAGGAGTCCATTTTTATTGCTTTTACCATTGGAATTGTTATCTAAAGCTGAAGAAAGAAACAAGCAGGCAAAGTTCTGTTTATGCGAGTTTTTTGTGTATTTAAAATTATTTGGAAACAATTTGAACTAACAATATTAAACTAATATTGATAGAGTTATTGTTCGAGAGCTATACCGCAAAGATAACATTATCAAAAGTCACGTGCTGCAATTGGACACTTTTATTGGTTGATGTCACTTACAACTTAAAGTTGAAACAGGACACTGCATAATTCTTTATCAAACGGAAACTTTGGTATAAAATACGACTTAGATGAAGACCTTCTAAGCAGGTTAAGCAAAGAGGGAAATGTTAGTAACGTAGCTTCTTTCCCGAATTATTGAATCTTACTTTTATTCTCGTGGGACTAATTCGACAAATATTTTATGCATCACATTTATTAAAGTCGTGTACAAAAAGCATTATTAACCCTTTACCAGACGACAATATATTAGGCTTGTCCAAATCGAAAGCATTTGCAGCCTACTAAATAAGATTGACTGAAAATTGGATTTTTTTTTCTATGTGCAGACATGTAACTACGTGCAACTACTTTTAACTAAGTGACGGTAAACTACATAAGGTGTGACCATAGCTTTATGTAGTTTTCATGAGGTTATGTGTTATACTGTAATGACACATATAGGACATCCCCGCTACAATGGGCCGTATCGACCTTATCATAAGTAAATAAACGGTTATCGAAATAAACAAAGACGAAATAACGTTATTTGCGAGAGCCAATGTTTATTACCTGACATTACAGACGACAGACCAAAAAGGGATCAAATGATTGGATTTGTCTTTGAAAGGGTTGAAACATTAACCCTTTACTCCATAGATACTCATTTCTACCCATTGCTTATAGGAGCCTTTTTGAAAACATTGTGGCAAAAGGTGCAATTGCTCGTGACGAGCAATTTCACCTTTTGCCAATATGTTTTCTTTGCTATCCAAAGATGTCATATACACATAAGAACAGCTTCATCCTTGCTTTTATCTAGGGTCAATTAGAGATACCATAGAAATACCTTATGGGGTAAAGGGTTAAAGGTGGATATTTATGTTTTACATCTTCCCAAATTAAAAAAAATTACATAGATCTATATCACTGAAATTTATATAAAAAAATGATACAAATGATCAATGATTAAGAATCATAAAATTTAGGGAAAAAAAATGTTTTGGTGGTGTTCCCTTAAAACGCTACGAAGCCTCTTCAGGTATTTTTAGATTTTGCGCCAGAAATCAAAAAAGCATTTTGGGATTGTCAAGTGACTGGTACGTGACTAATGACGCTTAAGTTCCATAACATAACAAACATGTAATTATTTTCCATAATGTCTTTTTCGGACGCTATGTTTGAAGCTTTGTCTGTGTATTTCCGGTATGTAAATGGACTGTATATAAATAGACTGTGTTTCCCGTCGGTTGCGACCTGGGCCGTAGTGAATCTCTAAATTCTCTTGTTGTCGGATCGTTCTCGACTACTGGGGTTTTATGAATGAAAATTAAAAGGCTTTGGGAGTATACGGACGTATTTTTTTTGCATTTTTGAAAATTTTCGTCTCAAAATCTGCAGGACCACCCTTAAAAACAAGATCAAGCGATTACTAGCATTCCCTCCTTTTACCAAAATGCTTGTAAGAGCCGTTTTCTACAGGATCGTTCAAGTCTATGATTGTTTGGTAAAAAGTTTAAATGCAATTGGGTCAAGTATGGAAGATCTCATTGTTAAGTGAACACGTGCAAGCTCTCACAGTGGCCATTATAATCTGTCCATACTTACTGGCATTCCTATTTGACCATGTTGACGTATATTATGAGATAGCAAGTTCGACATAAACATGGTCGAAGCAGTGTATTAACCCTTTACCAAACGACAAAATTCTAGACAGGTCCAAATAGAAAGCATTTGCAGATGACAAAATAAATGTGACTGGAAAATGGAAATTTGCTTTGGGGAGAGTAGAAAACATTGTGGGAAAAGGAGAAAATGCTGGTTACCAGCATTTTCTCCTTTTCCCACAATGTTTTGAGAAGGCCTCTCTCTCAGGGTCGTTAAAAGTCGAAAAATGAGAATCCTGTCAAAATGGCAATCTCAATCCCCGAAAGGGGTTTTCCAAAGCAAGGCTCGATCTCACAAACCCTGGATTACTAATTTTATCTGTTGTCGGTTAAGCTTTCGTGCCCATTCAAACATCAAAGGAAAAAAAGTATCTCAATGTTCAGAGAGAGTTGGCCGAAATATCTTGGAAAGTATCGAACAGTGTAGATAAAAGATCAGACTTCACATATTATGATCTGATCCCTGGTCTACACCGTCCATTAAAAGGCGACTTTTATTCTAGTTCCCTCAATAATACTACAGCTATCACTAAACGTAATTTTTAAGCCCCCCCCCCCCAGCTCCTTGTCAGAAAAACATCTGCTTGTCTTTGTCACAGAATGCAGAATGGTTTAGTACAAAAGTAAGAACTGAAAAAAATGTTCAAGGGGAGATAAATTCGTAACAAATCGTAGCAGGGTCATGAAAATTGCACTTGCACAATTTCATATATATAGGAACCCTGTGTGTAAGTTTGAGTTCATTACGTGAAAAACTGTAGGAGTATTGCTCCGGACAAATTTAATTTGTGTCTATGGACATACGGACGGACAGCCTTGGCGATTCCTCCCCCCCCCCCCCCCCTAATTTTGAAAATCATAGTAACTAAAATATGAGTTCATAGGGTAATGCAACAACCACGCAATAAATTTCAGTATTTCGAAATTAGCCCCCCCCATCTTGAAATGCTTCCTACGTGGCTGTACTACATTCAAATATACTATACAAGGAGTTTATTGAAAACATTTCCTCATTTCCTGTTTCATTTCCTGTTGACTCTTTATTACACAATCCCAAGTTGAGCTTAAACGACCATGTAAAATGCTTTTGAAAACCGTTGTGAGAAAAGAAGAAAATGCTGGTAACTAGCATATTTTTTTTTTCCTTTTCACACAATATTTTCTACTCTATCAAAGATAGGAATTATCATTTGAACATCGTTTAATTATTCAGTGTGGTCTGCAAAATGTTTTAGTTCGGCCCAGGCCAAATTTTGTCACGTGGTAAAGTTTTCACTAACTGTTTTAAGTTTTGCGGCCTTTTCAGTAGATCTTCAGCCTAATTAGAGTGTTGAATAAAATAACACATGTTTTTAGTACACTCGTATAATTATGGCCTTCAACACGTGAAAAGGGGGCATTCGGACATTTGCGTAAAGTGTCGTCTCGGATCAGCCTGCGCGGACTTCGCAGGTTGATCCGAGACGGCACTTTACGACTACATTAGATTTTGTCCCACAGCTGACTCACGCAAAACAGAAAATTACATAAAAACGGAAAGTGTCGTTTCGGATAAGCCTGAGCAAATTGCGCAGGCTGATCCGTGACGAAACTTTACGCAAATGTCCGAATACCTCTATTGCTGTGTTACAGGCCAATTATTTAATTTCAGGCCCAAATAAGTGCATTTCATGGTTGCTTTTGTTCAGATGACAGACTGGGATCCTTATGAGCCAAACATTCTTAACTCTTTCCCAAACAAGCCCTGGTTTTTACGTGTATGCAGTACAAGTCTGTAGAAAATACTATGGGAAATGGAGAAATTGCTCGTAACGAGCAATTTCTCCATTTCCCACAGTGTTTTCTACCCTACTGGAAACAAATTTGAAGTTTTGAGTTACGTTTATTTCGTCTTCTGCAAGTGCTTTCAAATTGGACCAGTCTAAATATTTGTTATTTGGTAAAGGGTTAACCCTTTACCACACAATCCCGACTCTTTACACCCCTGTGAAAGAAGCCGTTTGAAAACATTGTGGGAAAAGGAGAAAATGCTGGTGACCAGCATTTTCTCCTTTTCCCAAATATTTTCTTCCCTTCATAGAACAAATTTTAATTCTTTAGTCACTCTTATTTTGTCATCTGCGAATGCATTCGATTCGGACCAGTCTAGAATTTTGTTGTTTGGTAAAGAGTTGAAAAACAATCTTAAACAGTTCGAGTATAACAGTGGCACAGGTTCTAATGGGAAATAATGATTAATTTGTATGGTGTTTAATGCTATTCTCAACATTATTTCAGTTATATAGCGGCGGCCAGTGCACATATCCATGTTTCTATAGGGAAAGCTTTAGAAAACATTGTGGGAAAAGTAGAAAATACTGGTAACCAGCATTACGTCCTCTTCCCACAATGTTTTCTACTCTTCACAAACAAATTTCAAATTTTTAGTCACTTTCATTTTGTCGTCTGCCATTGCTTTCGATTTGGCAAGCCTAAAATATTGTTGTTTGGTAATGAGTTAACCCTTTACCCCATAAGGCATTTCTATGGCATCTCTTAATTGACCCTAAATGACAGGATGAAGCTGTTTCTTATGTGTAAATGACACCTATTGGTAGCAAAGAAAACATGGTGACGAAAGGTGCATTACTCGTCACGAGCAATTTCACCTTTTGCCACAATGTTTTCCAAAGGCTCCTGCAAGCAATGCATAGAAATGAGTATCTCTGGAGTAAAGGATTAAAATGATTTAGATGTTCATTACGGGATACATTAGACTTTCTTTTACAAGATCGCCCCTAATAGTCATGTGTGGTATGGGTGTTAAGAAACATTTCATGAGAAGTGAAACGCTTTCTTGAATCACATAAAGATTATAATTATTATGCAGGAAGTACCAATATCGTCGGTTTACTTTAAAAACCTTGTAACTACAGCTTGTTTCAAGCTGTAGTTACGAGGTTTTTGAAGTAAACTGACGATACGCTGGATACAAGCGATCTTTCCTTCTCCCTGAATGTTTTAAAGTATTCTGTACTGATTTTTAATCATATCTGTAGGTTATTTCATAAACTCCTTCAACCCAGGCATTACTTTTGCACATATTGTTACAAAAGAACAAATTACTCCTATGAAGCATCTTTTTGACACATATCCATGTGTATTGTATCATTATTCAAGTAAGGTATCCATGTACAAGGATATTCATTTAGAGTGTTTTCAAAATAGTCTATCATAAAGTTGCCTTAGGGTGGTATTGAGTTTATGGTTAAAACAGATCAGAAAATGGTAAACTATCAATCTTGAAAAGCAATTCACATTTTCAGTTTTTATTTATAAAACATGTAAATACTAGATACACTGTACATGTATATACACTTATCACAAAGAAACAAAGTACTACAGGCAACATAGCCTCCCTGTCAATGATAAACTCGTTATTTACTGAATTTGATCTTTCCTCTTTGCATATGGGTTGTTTTGTAACACATTGTGGCAAAAGAAGAAATTGCTTAAATGATCATCTTCTTTTTTCCACAATGTTTTCAAATGTTTTCATAGCTCATACCTAGATTCAGATTCATTTTCTATCCTCTACAAGGATGTTTTCCAAATCATCCAAGCAACGTTTTTTCAATGATCTATATGTAGACAAATAAATTACTATCTATGCATTCTCATAAATAAAGATGAACTGAAGTATAAGTTACATAAATTCTTCTTAAACATTTGTAATCTAGAGGTATAGACTGTAAGAATTGACTTGGCAGTGCATGGCTAACCTTTGACATCATTTTGTAAAACAGTTTATTTTTCAATTTGGTGGCTGCAAGCCAGTTCAGAATAGTTCGTAGTCCGTTTGGAAACTTTGGAAAAACAAAATTATTCTTTATCGTGTTGTTCAGTTGTAAGATTATTTATCTTTATATTACATTTCATACATCATAATTTCTGAATCATCTATTTCACCTCATTTCAAAATGCAGTGAACTGTGGCATAGCTCTATCAGCCAGGCCAATTCCTACAGTCTATAAGTTTCCTTAACCCTTTACCAAACAATCCCTAGTTTTTATGATCCTGAAATAGAAGCCTCCTGAAAACATTGTGGGAAAAGGAGAAAATGTTGGTTACCACAATGTTTTCTACCCTACTGGAAACAAGTTTCAATTTTTTTAGTTACGTTCATTTAGTTGTCTGCCAGAGCTTTAAATTTAGACAAGTCTAAAATTTCGTTGTTTGATAAAGAGATTTAAAAAAGGGAGCCAACTACAAAACACTACTTACAAGTTAAGTGTCATTTACCATAATTACAGCCCTTTTCCACAGCCTCCACATTATGAACTTGCACACAGAACAAACTTCAGTTCCGTTTAGACTAACTGATTTGCTCCTGTACTGCAGTACTGACCCTCTACAAAGCATTTCCAAGTTTTAACAACCGTAAGAAAAAGTCTTTTTATAACATTGAAGAACAAGGGGGAAAATGCTGGTAACCAACATTTTCTCCTATTTCCACTAAGTTTTCTATACTCCCCAAAACAAATTTCAGTATCTTAGTCAAATTCATTCTGTCGTCTGCAAATGCTTTCATTTTGGAACCGTCCAAGATTTTGTCATTTGGTAAAGAGTTAAATACTAATGTGCTAAAGAAACAAATCTGGCTACCCTTATGCTGCCATCCAACTTTGTTTTACACTTTCTGCAACAAGCATGTTACATTTTAAGCTCTAAAAGTGCAAACATAGGATTCTGAGACAAAGCCTCTGAAGTGCCTTGCCCTAGGACATTGACTGTGTGACAATCCCAAACATGTATAAATGGTAATCAGTAATATAATAAATTATTAAACTACCTATCCACATTAATCCTATACCACTACATCAAAACTATTTGACACTAAACCCTTTCCCAAACAGCAAATTTCAGACCAGACCAAATTGAAAGCATTTTGCAAATGACAAATAAAGTTGCTAAAAAGATGATTTTTCCATATGGTAGGGTAGAAAACATTGTGGGAAAAGGAGAAAATGCTGATTACCAGCATTTTCTCCTTTTCCCACAATGTTTAGAAAAGTCTTCTATTCCTGACATGTAAAAACCAGGGATTGTTTGGGAAAGGGTTAAGCCATTTTTTTGTTTACAGCGTTCAATTTTCAACAGGCCTTCAGTTTCATCAGCAGATAAAGAGTAAGGTGAATACAAAACACTTAAGTGATATTTTGTAAGTAGCAGTGACTCAAAATACTTGAGATTTTTGCCTACATTTCAACAAATCCATCACAAATGTTTCAAGTCGTTCTCTATACTATAAATCTTAGACTTCAAATTTTTCAACTCTCCCACCATTTTCTTTGATCGTCCAGATTTGGCTCGAATGTTTCTCAAAATCTGCAGGTCCAAATCTTCTGGTCGCTTGGCTTCCATGTCTTCAGAGAAACCTATTGTAACCTTTAAAAAGATCAAAACATACAATTTTTGAAACATTCTTTATTTCATTATAACAAATACTGTAGTATTTTGATAAATGAAATATTAATTCTGTAATATGAAATCCTATTTCAATAAAACAAAATGCTAATTTGTTTTCTCAAATTCTAATTTTTTCATTGAACAAAATAGTAATTCGTGTTATCACAAGAAAACTTTATTTCTGACAAAATTATATATCATTAACTCTTTACCAAATGACAAAATTTTAGACTTGTCCAAACTGAAAGCATTTACAGACGACAAAATAAATGTGACTCAAAAATTATAACTTGATTTTAGAAGAGTAGAAAACATCAAGGGAAAAGGAGAAAATGCTGGTAAACAGCATTTTCTCCTTTTCCCACAATGTTTTCATGAGGATTCTTTCTCTGGGTCATAAAAACCAGGGATTGTTTGGTAAAGGGTTTAAACATAACAGAAGGTAGTATTCTGCTCACATGCAGTCATTCTCATTTTCCAAGCATTTTTTTCATTCTGCCAAATTACTATGTTCGGCCATGTTTAGCATGTAATAATCTTTGGTTGTCCTCCAGAACTGAATGTTGTTTTACACTACTTTCAATATTATTTCAGTCCTAATACAGAAACAGCTCACTTTTTCATGTCTTCAGTTTCACCAGACTTGACCAGGGGCCTGAAATTTTTTGCCCAAGAAAGCTGTTATGAAAAACCCAGTGTCTCAAGACAGAATCCAACTGCTGGCCTCCGAGTTTCAAATCTTACATGCTCTCTAATGAGCATTAAAGGATCCTTTTTGGTAGGCCTGAACATCGACTGTAATGGGTTTACACTTTGCTACAATCTTTCCAGAATTTTAACAACCCTGGGAAAAAAGGCTTTTGAAAACAATGTGGGAAAAAGGAGAAAAATACTTACACCCAATTTTTTTTTATTGTTTAAAAACAAATTCCTCATGTAACCCTACCAAAACAAAATTATAGACTGGTCCAAATTCAAAGCAGACAACAAAATGAATATGACTGCAAAGTTTAAATTAGGTTTGGGAAGGGTAGTAAATATTGTGGGAAAAGGAGAAAATGCTGGTTACCAGCTTTTTCTCCTTTTCCCACAATGTTTTCAAAAGATGTCTTTGTCAGGTTTGTTAAAAGTTGGGATTGTGATGAAAAGAGTTAAGCCACATTCAATTCATCATTTGAAAATGCCTAGAATTCGTGCAGGTCTAAAATTTTGTCATTTGGTAACGACTAAAATCTATTGAATGTAGACAACTAGCAACTTGTCAAGCTAAAACAGACTCACTTTGTATAGTTGTCTCTCTACCTCTTTCAGCCTCGTCCTAAGATTTTTAATATCAGTTTTAAAACCCTCCACCTCAAGGTTACGTCTTCTCTCGAGATCCTGATATCTTTGGTTCATTAACTTTAACCTCTGACTCATCTTTTCACCTCTATCCTGAAAAAAAAAAATATAAAACATTTTTCATCTACATTCTATTTAGCCTGACACCAAAAAGTCTCATGTTTTTATGACCCACTGATCCTGGTTACTTTGGTAGCGTTTTCTTGTCCTCATGAATTACTCATGAAGCATTTTAATTGGTGTTGGTGTTTCTTTGAACAAATTCAAATGATTTCTATCACAAAAATGGCATCATTTATATTTCTTACTTGTTGATATCCAATCTTATCATTCCTTGCAAATCAAGCTTAGTTTAAATATATTTTATTCAATATAATGTTTAAAGGAACTCCATGTGAAAATTTGAGTTCAGTACATGAAAAGCTATAGGAGTATTGCTCTGGGCAAATTTGTATCTACAGACAGACGGATGGACGGACGCACAGACAGACAGCCATGGCTATACCCCCCATCTAATCAGTGTGGGGGGGGGTATAAATACAGAGATAAATTAACAACTAAATTAACAACTAAATCAAATGGTATCAAAACCTTGAATATTTCTCGTGTGACATCTCCTTCCTCCCTTATCCTGGATAGTTCATCCTCAAGTTGTATGACTTGTTCTCGATACATTTCTGACAGTTTCTGGGACTGCTGCAGCTGGTATTCTAGGGACTGGAAGAAAGGTAAAAGTAATACAGGTGTTCTACAAAAATATTCTGCATTCTTTGTATTCAGCTCATTACCAAATGACAAAGTTTTAGGCTTGTCCAAACAAAGCATTTGCAGATGACAAAATAAAAGTGACAGAAAATTTGAAATTTGTTTTGTGAAGGGTAGAAAACATTATGGGAAGAGGAGAAAATGTTGGTTCTCCTTTTCCCACAACGTTTCAATCAGCTTCTTACACAGAGGTGTTAAAAGTTGGGATTGTGTGTTAAAGGATTAAACATGGTGCAATGATCTATGTAGTTCCCTGCTCGTTACTCTGAAATTGGTTAATTTCATCAGTTGGAAGCATGAATTATCAAACCTCACAACCCACCATCATTTCTAGATAAATTCAGGAGAAAGCCTGGAACAAATTACAAATGCTTATATCTACAGGTGATAATCTGTCAACCATGTCATTCAAAACTGTCAAAATTGTAAACAATAAAGGAAAAGGAAAAAATGCTGGTGAACAGCAGTTTCTCCATTTTCGCTAGCCAAGGTAGTACCCTTGGCTGCTCGCCTCTCTAGAAATCGAAGCTCCAGCTGCGCCATTTCATTGGATGCTTTCAAACCCCATCGCATCCAATCAAACCATCCATAACAAGAAATCTTTCGCAAAACAGAAAACAATAATGGCGGTGCCCATCAAAACAAAAGTTGTGGTGTTTGTGACGAAAATTTGCCAAAGAGTAGGCGATTGATATTTAATGAGTTTTTTATAGTTCACAATCAATTATGTGAAATATTAGGATGGGTTCCACGGCCAAATGATTGCGAATCATCGTATGTCTGTTCATCTTGTTTTTGATGTGATGAATCTGAAAGTGCAGCCATATTTGCTGCATAACCCAACAAATCTTTTACGAGCATTTTGATTAGTCAGAAATAACATCAGCAAAGGTTACGCAACTCGTGATATTCGATAGGTGGCGCAGCGGGAGTTTTGATTTTTAAAGAGGCGAGCGGCCAAGGGTATGTAACAAACAAAGTGGAGTTAGTATCCTTGGCTTGCGAAGATGCAGTTTCTCTTTTTTCCCCACAATGTTTTCTATCCTTCGGAGACAATTTTCTGAGTCATGTACGGTTTGTAGTTTGTAATTGCTTACACTCTGGAAAAGGTCCAAAATTTTGTTGTTTGGTAAAGAGTTAGGCCCTTTATGTTACCATGTCAGGTACATAGTCTTGCTTTTGATATTTGCAATATTGTAAATAGCTATAATCTACAGAACTTACTTTCAGTTCCTCAATATACTGTGATCTACTATCATACATGCTGGATGAATTGAGAGCGTTATCTTTTACAGTTACGTTCAGTTGTGTTTTACACTGATCCATCTCGCGTAATAACTTGTCTTTTTCTGCCATCCACTGTCTCTCATTCCCACGACCCTGATATCTCAGCTCAAGAAAGTCTTTTGTGCTTTCGTAAAGAAGATCTTGTGTTTTATGCAATCTGAAACGAGACATCAGTGATTCTAGTAAAGACTGAAATTTTCAAGTTTCATCTTTGGCAAGGTCAAAAGAATGTAACTGTTTGGCAAATGGTAAATTCTATGTTATCTGTATATTTTACAGATTGGATTGCCTACATACTGTCTCGTTGTTTGCTGATCAAAATCAAACCAGAGCGATAACTTAAGTGATTAATTCCCTACCAGTTCAAGGGGAGATAATTCCGTACAAATCCCAGAAGGGGAAATTGCACATGCACAATTTCATATAATTATATAGGAACCCTGTGTGTTAACTTGAGTTCAGTATGTGAAAAACTGTAGGAGTATTGCTCCAGACAAATTTGTGTCTACAGACAGACAGACAGACGGATGGACAGACTGACAGAGAGTCAATCCGATTCCAGTAGTATAACCTCCTCCACTACATCATGGGGGGCAGGAGGGGTAGAATGATTATTCTACATATCTTGCAGTCTATCTTCTTGTTTCCATAGTAATATTGATAAACGTAAAGCGTAACCCAAAACACAAGTCATCGTAAACGTAAAAACAGTCTGCTGTAATGTTTGTGACAATAGTCAACTTACTGTCAACTTACAGCAGTATGAAAATCATGTTTCAACAAGAAAACTAGCTCCTTTATTAATTACATCTATAACAAGTAGTTTATGGTAGGGGTATGGATAGTTGAGTTTGTGCAGCAGAATTTAACTCTTTACCAAACAACAAAATTATAGACTTGTCCAAAATGAAAGCATTAGCAACTGACAAAATAAATGTGACTGAAAAATTGCAATCTTATTGGGGAAGGGTAGAAAACATTGTGGTAAAAGGAGAAAATGCTGCTTACCAGCATTTTCTCCTTTTTCCCTTTTCCCACAATGTTTTCAAAAGGCTGCTTTCTCAGGGTTGTTAAAAGTAGGGAGTGTGTGGTAAAGAGTTATCCATACTTATCAGTCAAAGTTTGTATTTTAGCTTCATCTCTCTGTCTTCTTGTTTCCATTTCCTCCTCTTTCACACGTCTATCCTCTATCAAAGCTTGTACCTGCGAATTCCAAGTTCATACACAATAATAGATTGTTTGTATTTATATAAAGACATCAATGTTGATTGCTGAATTTTTTAATGGTATTTCCACCAATATAGCTTTGAAATTACTATGCAAAGTTTGTTAGTCAAATGTGAACAAAGCTCTACAAGATTTTTAATCAAATATTTCTTAACATCCTTAAAGCAGCCTATAACTAAATTTTATGAGAAAAAGTCGATGATTTTGTATGGGAAATTCATACGGACATGACTGTCAAGTCTTTTAGTTGGGCAAAAACCAAAATATCACCAGCATTTTGTGCTCACAAAGCTAAAAAAAAAATTAGTTTTTTTCTGAATGTATTTCTGTCTGTACTTTTCTTATATGTCATCTTTGCACCATATTAAAAACTGACTACAGGGTCACCCCAAAAAAATGAGACCCATGAACATGTTAATATAAACTTTAATTTTCAGGCTACAGAAACCAAACATCACATATCTTATCTCAACTTAACGCACGGCCTGCACACCAAGTTTCATTAGTCACGGCTTATCACTTTCTGTTTAATGAAGTCTTTCCATAATGTGCTCAAAATGAGCCCCTCAGCACTGGCGGCACACTTGAACACGACACACGAAATTCTCACCGACTCGAACGCACTCCTCCTTTGGAATCTCACGAATCTTAGCAGTTATGGCCTCCTTCAACTTGTGAATGTTTTGGGGATTATTCCTATAGACATTGAGTCATTGAGAATTTCGTGTGTCGTGTTCAAGTGTGCCGCCAGCGCCGAGGGGCTCATTTTGAGCACATTATGGAAAGACGTCATTATAGGGTTAATTCACGTTTTTGAGGTCGTTAACATTCGCAGAGGCCCAAAAAATGCTTTAACGCCCCAGTGCGAAGCACGAGGGTGTTTAAGTATTTTGAGGGCCTCTGCGAATGTTAACGACCGAAAAAAACGTGAATTAACCCTATTATTGCATAAAGTAAAGGTATTCTAACAATAATTTGCAAAGATAACAAAAATATTTCCATAGAAATGCAAATAAGCGAATTTCAAATGTACTGTACGCAAATGGGTCAAAACCGAAAGTCGGCGAAGAAGTTTTTGTTACGATTAGGAAAGGGCAGTTAGTCCTGTATGCCAGTTTTGATTCTCTCGCTGTAAATACACTTTTATTGATTTTTAATACACACTGGACTTATGTGGAATAAACTTGCACACATTTTGACGATTACAACTAGGATGAATGCGTGGATATAAATTTCTGTAACTGAAGGCGACAGAGGGTTCGATATACATCAAGCGAGGCGGACCGATCACGTTCAAAAGTGGGTGGGATGTAGCTGGTTTAGAGTACATTTCACGGGTGAAGTTTTGTTCAGATCTCGATTTAACTGAGATTCTGTGCAAAGGTTTGTTTGTGGTGTACTAATATCATCAAAGACATGCCATGGAAAGGATCGAATATGGTACAAATTCCTACAGTTTGATGGTCGGAGTCTAGGGAAAATGTGACAAGGACAAAACATTGTTTACAAGGTAGGCCCGAATTGAGGATATTGATAGTACAAACCCGGGCGTTAACGGCGCGTGAATTTACTGATTAATACACGTTTTCTCCCGTTAACCGCCTGATTTTTACCCGTTAATACATGCTTATAACGGCCCGAAAAGGCACGTTTTATGCAATAATAAACAGAAAGTGATAAGCCCTGACTAATGAAACTTGGTGTGCAGGCCTTGGGTTAAGTTGAGATAAGATATGTGATGTTTGGTTTCTGTAGCCTGAAAATCAAAGTTTTTATTAACATTTTCATGGGTCTCATTTTTTTGGGGTAACCCTGTATATTAGATTTTATTAAAATTTTTTCAAAAAGTTGCAAAATAAAATCTGGTAAAATCCCACTTTAATTATTGACAAATTCTTTTTCATAACCTACACTCTTAGAGCATTCAGGATGAGACGGAATCAAAAAAATGTTTCATAACAACTTAAAAGCCCGATACTTTGCACTTACCTGTTCTTTAGCAAGTTTAGCCTGGTCTTGGATTTGAGCCTGCAGTGATTCCACTTGGAGAGACAGAGCTTGATTGTCGTGTTGATATTTTTGTTCTGTGTTCATGGATAAACTTGGTGCCTTGTTAGCAGACTCTTTCTCCTGCTTTTTGGTGTCTAAACATAGTAAAAAAAAATGCATAACTGAGTTCATGGTATTTCATGCAATTTTGGTTGAGAACTATTTCATCTTTTGTGTTGGATTCTTTAACCCTTTACCAAACAATCCCTGGTTTTCAAGACCCCGAGATAAAAGCCTTGTGGTGACCAGCATTTTCTCCTTTTCCCACAATGTTTTCTACCCGACTGGAGACAAATTTCAATTGAGTAACCCCTTACTTTATCATCTGCAGGTGTTTTCAATTCAGACTAGTCTAAAATTTTGTTGTTTGGTAAAGAGTTAACTCACACCATGACACACCTCTGCAATAGACTCATGCTGTGAACATTGTGTGTACCCTGTTAAAGGCTCAAGTGCTGCCAAAAGCAAATAATGGGGTTTCAAAATGCATTTAAATGTAACACTAATGCCTTGGTCACACCAAGCTAACAGACGAGAATTTTATCTGTTTGTACCTTTGTATCCGTTTTATATCCGTTTCTTATCCAGTGAATTCGCTACTTGTCCGGCTACGTCAAGTGATGTCCGTTCTGTCCCATGGGAAGTTTTGAGCATGTTCAAAATTTCCACCGGACAAAACGGACAGTGATATGCAAATTACAGGCTTTGGATGCATCTGACTATTTACACCCTCGGCAAGTTAAGTGACTGTGCGTTCCTCGTATGTTGATGTTTGATACATTTCCATTTATCATACATTGGAAGAATGTTTTGTCAAGTTCTCATGCATTGCACTTCTGTATTATCTGGTACAAGTCCATTACTCGTACGGTGATATCCGTTGATAGACCATTTATTGTCCAGCACATATCCGGTAAATGTGCTTTTTATCTGTTACATGTTCGGTACTTGTGCGAGCATTGTGTGGCTTCATCGCTCCACTTACAGATTGTGTGAGCCTCAAGCAACAGAGGAGATAAATTTTGTCATGGGATAACCAAATTCTGCATGTTTTTGTCCGTTTTTCCTGTTTTTTTTTTTATCCGTTAGTCGTTCTGACGAAGCTTTTACCAATAAAGCATAAGGACAATCTGTTATTGTACAATCTGTCCAAGTGTCACCTGTGGCGGAAAAATTTATCTGAAACTCAGGTTTAACTCTTTACCACACAATCCCGACTTTTAACAACCCTCAGAAAAAGCCTTTTGAAAACATTGTAGGAAAAGGAGAAAATGCTGGTGACCATCAGTTTCTCCTTTCCCCACAATGTTTTCTTTTCAACTCTTCCCAAATAAAATTTCTTTCAGCCACATTTATTTCGTTGTCTGCAAATGCTTTCAATTTAGACAAGTCTACAATTTCGTCACTTGGTAAAGAGTTAAAGAAAACAACAGATAGACCAATCTGGCAACTTTTAACTTGTGATGAGATCTAGTCCCAATTTGATGCCCACCTGATACATTGGGTTTTTCCCAGGAGTGTCCCTGGGCATGACACTTTAGTACCCTAGCTTTGTACAGGGAAAACCAATAAAATACATAAATATAGGGGTTGTTGCCATGATATGACTGACATTTTGTTGAAAGTGGTGTAAAAAAAACATTAAATCAACCATAACATAGGACTCTGTCTTACTCTTTCCCTGAAGTGTTGCACTCTGTGGTCTTTTGCCTCCTTTCTGTTCAACTACAGCTTTAGCTGGTGGTTCTTTATGAAAATATGTTATCTCACTATCTGGGCTGCCACTTAGGGCTAGTAACTGCTGGATCTTCTTTTTGTCTTCTAGTTCTCGAATCTGGATTTATCAGAAAGGGAAAAGGAGACATTTCATTAAAGGTGGGTATTTAGAATTTTTACATCTCACCAAATTAAAAAATATATATGTCACGGAAATACATATGAAAAAATAATATAAATCATCAATAATTAAGAATCATAAAATGACAAAAAAAATTTTTTTTTGATGGTATTCCCTTAAAAGGCTACGTAGCCTCTCAAGGTATTTTTGGATTTCGTTCCAAAAATCAATAAAGCATTTTGGGAATGTCAGTGACTAGCACGTGACTGATTACGCTTAAATTCCATTACATAACAAATATGTAATAATTATTTTCCATAATGTCTTCTTCGGACGCTATGTTTGAAACTTCGTCTGTGTATTCCTGTATGTAAATGAGCGAACTGATCATCTAAAAATAGAACTAATTTCTCGTGTTGTCGGATGGTTTTCGATTACTGGGGTTTTTTATGAATGAAAATTAAAAGTATAAGGATGATTTTTTTGCTTTTTTGTAAAATTTTCGTCCCAAAATCTGAAGGGCCACCTTTAAACAAAAGCACACACTATAGCATGCTGCAATACACTCGGTTTTCTTGTAAAACTTAAAACTAGCTGCTTTAACCAGGCTCCTATCACAAACCCCATGTTTAACCCTTTACCAAACAATTCCTGATTTTTACGAAGCTGAGATAGAAGCCTATTGAAAACCTTGTGGGAAAAGGAGAAAATGCTGGTAAGCAGCATTTTCTCCTTTTCCCACAATGTTTTCTACCCAGCTTGAAAAAAATTTCAATTAACGAGTAACACCAAGTAAGAGTTTAAAAAGTTCAAGGGGAGATAATTCTGTAACAAATCACAGCATGGTCATGAAAATTACACATGCAAAACTTCATGTGTGTAAATTTGAGTTCAGTAGTGAAAAACTGTAGGAGTACTGCTAAGGACAAACAGCAATGGCAATTCCAGTAAACCGCCCCCTCCACTACGTGTGTGGGGGGGGGGGGGGATGGTTTATAATGAACGAGATATAATTCAGAATATCAGATTTTGAACCACTAATTCTGCAAAGACAACTGAGGAGCTGTAAGAAAAACTTCAAAAACAGATGAGCTAAGAACTGTGAAAACTAAAGCTGTTACTGAATGTGATAACTCTGCCAAAAACAAGCAATTACTAATATTTTGCACACTGACGCACAAACAGATACATGGACAGACAGGCTGATTCCAGTATACCCGCCCCTACCCCCCAACATTCGTTATGCAAGGTATAACTACAGCTAATACTGAATGTGAATTAATACCCCCACCAGCACTTTGATTTGGTACTCAGACAGAAAGGCCGATTCCAGTATAGCCCCGAAAACAAGAAGGGGTATGATGAGAGTGTTTCAGTTGCGACCATCTGTCGATCATTTTTATCCCATATTCTCACCTTTAGTCTATCATTTTCGGCATACAATCTGAGGACATGTTCTCTCTCTTGAAACAAATATATCTGCATGTCGCTGAGAGCCTTCTGAAGCTCTACGATCTCTTCTTCTCTCTGTCGCATCTCCCATTGTAACTTGTGCTGAAATAACCAAATATATATCAGCCATACACCCTGGATGTAATGAATCTCTGTGGTATATTAACCCTTTGCCAAACGACAAAATTGTAGACTGGTTCAAATTGAAAGCATTTGCAGATGACAAAATAAATGTGGCTAAAAAAGTGAAATTTGTTTCTACCAGGGTGGAAAACATTGTGTGAAAAGGAGAAAATGCTGGTTATATCCTTTTGGTTGCATTTTAATTGTCATCTGCAAATCCTTTCAAGTTAGACCAGTCTAGGATATTGTTATTTAAACCTTTACCACACAATCCAGACTTTTAACAACCCTGAGAAAGAATCTTTTACAAAACATTGTGGGAAAAGAAGAAAATGTTGGAACCAGCATTTTCTCCTTTTCCAGCAATGTTTCCTACCCTTCCTAACTCAAATTTTGATATTTGAGTCACATCTATTTTTTCGTCTGCAAATGCTTTGAATTTGGACCAGTCTATAATTTTGTCGTTTGGTAATAAGTTAATCATGAGGTCATAAATGTGATTATAGGTAATAGGAAAAAACTTGGCTGCCCTGCAATGAGCTGAATATGAAATCAAAATACCTGTTCTTCGTAAGTCACTTTATATTCTTCCAGTTTTGCCACAACTCCTTCATGTTCTTCATCATATTCTGCTATTTTCTTTCGATAATATTCCAGCAACTCCCTTGATGGACGAAGGTATCCTAAAACGACAACGATAAAAATCACGCTTTGCTTCCAGTTATTTCGATCCCAGTGATACAACAACTTCAGTTGGGAGACCTTAGAATTAACATTTTAGGACACCATGAGACGAATCTGCCTTAAATCTTCACCACAAAATCATGACTTTTAACGACCCTGTGAAAAAGGCCTTTTGAAAACATTGTGGGAAAAGGAGAAAATAATGGTAACCAGCATTTCTCCTTTTTCCACAATATTTTCTACCCTTCCAAAACTACAGTAAATTTCATTTTTTCAGTTACATTTATTTTGTCGTCTGCAAATGCCTTCAATTCGGACCAGTCTAGTATCTTGACATTTGGTAAAGAGGTAAATCTTTACCACACATCAAAATTTTTTACCAGTCCACAAGTACTAGTACAGGTATTATTGCTCAAATCTGAAATTTCTGAGAGTTTTAAGAGAGATTAATCGAAAACTCAGTTTAATTTCTATTCACCAGATAAAATCTGTGAAGATATCCATGGAAAGCAGCATCTGAGAAGAAGCCCAATGTCATGTAGTTTTAACTCATTATCACACAACATTTATTTTAGACTTGTCCAAATCAAAAGCATTTGCAGAAGACAAAATAAAAGTGACTGAAAATTTGAAATTTGTTATGTGAAGGGTAGAAAACATTGTGGGAAAAGGAGAAAATGCTGGTTACCAGCATTTTCTCCTTTTCCCATAATGTTTTCAAAACGCTTCTTTCACAGGGTAGTTAAAAGTTGGGATTGTGTGGTAAAGAGTTAAAGAGCTATAAGTAAAAATTTTTTTGAAATTAGAATATTAAAATGACCTGGACCACACTTTATATTAACTTTATATAAACATAAATAACAATGGAGTCTACATAATTGACGCATTACCTTGGTACAAATCAATAAAAGCCTACATTCAGTTTCAGTCACTGCTAAATAACAAAAGTTTTGTGTATGGTCAATTGAAATAGCTTTTGAGAAATTGGTATTTTAACTCTTTACCACATAATCCGGACTTTCAACGACCCTAAAAAAGAAGCCTTTTGAAAATATTGTGGGAAAAGGAGAAAATGCTGGTAACCAGCATTTTCTCCTTTTCCCACAATATTTTCTACCCTTCCCAAACCAAATTTTAATTTTTGAGCCACATTTATTTTGTCGGCTGCAAGTGCTTTCAATTTGAACCAGTCTGTAAATTTGTTGTTTGGTAAAGGGTTAACTTATTGGGAATTTAAGCATCACATTATGAGAAATTCTTCCAGCAAAATTTGGAAATTCTTTCACCAAAATTGGAGAATTCTTTTGCCATAATTGGGGAAAAATGATGCTTTTTGCAACTGGTCAGTCACCAAATATCGGCCTCAATTACAGTTCTAGGAACAAAAGCCTTGAGCATTAAACCCATTTTTAATGATTCTTAGTGAGGTTAGTGGATTCTAAATAAAAGTTTCTTCATAGAAGTTGTTGCAGGATCAGATTTTGAGATGATGATTTACAAATGAAACTCCTAGCCAAAATCAAGTTTTTAAACTGCATTGTTACTTGTATCTCTAACTGACATGTACATTATCACCAGATTATCAGCCATATTTTGATAGGGGAGTGCAACACTATTCCAAGTGCCTGTACAGCTCTTCTACAGCCACTCAGTATAGTGTTGCACTCACCTATCGATTTGAGGATCTGACTTTTTAGTTTCAGTTACAGACCCTAACCACGCAATTCAGGGATTTAGCAATCCCCCAAAAGAAATAACAAGAGGGCCAAGATTGCCCTGGATTGCTCACCTAGAGGTCCACAAGATATAGCTCCATAACAAATAAAATTGGTCTTGAATGTGTGGCTATAAAGAAGAAGATTTTCAAAGTTTGTCCAATAAAGGCCATGCAAAACATGAGACCTATGGGATGGGGGTAGCCCTAGGTCTTATAGTAAGTCACAAGAAGATTTATAAAGTTTTCACTACATAAGTGCATGTAACACCTGTGACCCCTTGGGTCGGGCCAAACTTGACCCCAATGTTATAATTTGGGCCCTCTTGGTAGAGACCCACTAGATAAAGCTACAACATGCAAAATTTGGTAGCCCTAGGCCTTAAGGTTAGGTACGAGTAATTTTTTTTTTATATACCAATGTAAAACTCGTGACCCCAGGGCGGGGACAAATTTGACCCCTGGGCTATAATGAAAGTAACCTTGGTAGACACCCACTAGATAAAGCTACATGCTTTGGAATAGGGCTGTAACGATACACGAGGTCACGAATACGAATACACATCACGATACAAGGGTATGAATATGAATATTTATTCATGAATATAATTTATTTTCCAGGCACAAAATGAATTATTTTTTCAACGCTTTGGATTAAAAAAAGTCATATCAATATTGATAAAGTAATGAAAAAAGCCTACCTGGCTTTAAATATTGGTTTTAAAAGGAAAGGACAAATGGTAATATTGAAATTTAAACACAATCAAAAGTTTCATGACCCCAGGAGATTTTGCTTGAAAATTTTGTGGGAAAAAGACAAAATGCTTGTTAGTTACCCTTTTGTCTTTTTCCCACAATATTTGTTTTTTGTAATTGGTCAAAAACTCTGTTTGTTTCTCATGGTGTTTTCAATTGCTTTCAAAATTATTTTAAAAAAAAGTGTTTTCTGGTAATTTCAACTTATTTGTCAAATAACACTGGTGGCACTGCATCACTGTCCAAGTTTTAACACAACTTAATATTTTTCTTCAGGAACACCAGCATATCCACATGCTCAGGGCTCAGTGCTGCCCTCTGAGCAGATACAACATCTCCTGCAGTGCTAAACACCCTTTCACTCGGGACACTGGTGGCGGGTATACATAATAAGTGTCTTGCAGCTCGACTAAGATGAGGAAAATTGTACTGGTTCTCCCTCCACCAATCTAAAGGAGAATGGCTTAAGTTTAACGGGTCCAATTGTTTATATTTGTCTAATTCTTGTTCAATCAACTATTGCTGTGACTTGGTTGCTGGCTCCTCTTTTAAAACATAAATATCCCCAAGAAGAGTGTCTAGAGCTGCTTTTTTTGCAGGTGGGGCAACATCCTCAGAATCAGAAACAACCACAGGCTCAGCAATTTCCAGAGCTGGTAGTGCTGGTTCTGTAGCCTCTGCTTGAGATTTTCCTGGTTAGGTGTTTTCCTCTTTCTCTACTTTGATTCTGGGTTTATTTATGGAATTAGTCAAATGTACCACTTTAGCATAGGCATGCAGGCGTTCATCGATCTGTTGAAAGGGCAAAGTTTTGAATCTTGGATCGAGTACGGTAGCTTGCAACAGTATGTCCCTTATTTCAGGTTCCTGGTACCTTTTTTTCAAATCATTGAGCAAGGCCTGTTCAACAGATTTAATGGTCTTTGGGTCACCATCACTAGGTGAAAGACTACTCATCAAATTGTTCAAGGGTGGCATAACCATGGATATCGTTGGATGATGTTCCTCACAGAGGATTGTTGTGATGGTTTTGAGGGGCTCCATAATCAATACAAGCTGCTCTGCTGATGTTATATTTCCTGGAGAGAGTGTCAAGGTCTGGGTCTTTACGCACCTCATGTGAGACAAGAACTGCCATGACAGCAGCCTGTTGTTCAAGGTAGCGCTGGATCATGTCATAGGCGCTGTTCCATCGGCTTTTAACCTCAGTGAGAAGTTTGTGTTTTGGAAGCTGCAGTAGCTCCTGCTTCAGAATAAGTAGATGGGCAGCTGTTGTGCTCTTATGGAAAAAGTTGACAATCCTTTTTATTCTGCCAATGAGACGCTGAACTTCAGGAATCTTCAAGGCTTGCTGTGCAGCTAGATTAATTGTGTGTGCAAAGCACTTTATATGTGGCTTGAAATTCCCTTCTCTACATGCAACTCCAATATCAGCAGCTCCATCTGAAGTAACTGGTTGAATACCATGAAATCTTTTTAATTGCCATTCATCAACAGCACACCTAAGTACTTCTGCAATGTTATTGCCAGTGTGGGATTCAAACATCGGAAGAGTTTGGAGGACAACACTTTGGAGATTCCATTCATCATCTATGTAATGTACAGTAATTGTAATACAACTTTGTGTAGCTCTAGATGTCCATCTGTCTGTTGTGATCGCAAGTGTGTTGGCATGCTTTAACTTCTGTTTGAGTTGATCACATGTCTAATGATAAAGGGCAGGAATATGCTTCTGACTGAAAGTGACCCTTGATGGAACATGATATCTAGGCTCTAGGCATTCTAAAAGGTCTTTAAATGCTTTGTTGTCTACCAGCGTGACAGGCCTCATGTCTGTTGCTAGAAGTATGGTGACTTTTTTAGTGATTTCTTTTGCCCCTTTGCTGTCTTGACCTAATTTGGCTTGAAACATTTGCTTTAAACTGGGCTGCTCTGGCTTAGCTACCATCTGTAGACCACTTGTAGATGGCTGGGGAGAGCACACAGGTGGATTTGAAGTACTTGTTTGTGCTGATTTCGGAGTAGCTCCAGAAACTTCAATCCCATGTTTCTGACGAAGATGGATGGCCATGTTAGATGTGTTCTTACAAGTGTACCTGTAGATATAATTACGGTAAAAGAAGCATATTAACTTTATATTCTAATCCATGTAATTAACTAATTATATCATTATTCTTTCCTCATTTTTAAATCATTAATCAATAAAAAGAAAAGATGCATAGAACTTTTGATTTTAATTAAATGATTTTTCAATATTACATAATTTACATTTTATATTTTAAATTATTCATTTATGTATTTATCTACATGCTATTATCATTTAAAAATAATCACTGATTAATTCTTAACCACACAATCCCGACTTACAACGACTCTGAGGCCAAGGCCTTTTGAAAACATGGTGGGAAAAGGAGAAAATGCTGGTAACCAGGATTTTCTTCTGTACCCACAATATTTTCTGCTCTATCAAAGCCATGAATCATCAATTTAGCAACATTCATTTTGTCTTCTGCAAATGCTTTCAATTTGAACAAGTCTAAAATTTTATCATTTGGTAATGGGTTAATCAACTCTACTGCTTAATACTATTTTTTTTTTAAAATTTGTAGGAGACATCTCACACATACTTTAAGCACACTCTTACTCATTTAAATCTGTAAACTCAACATTGATACACCAATCATTTGTCAAATTGTCATCTTCATACAAACTGGCCTCCTAATTAGTATCAGAAAACATATATATAAATATCAAAGAAATATCTTTATAAATACATATATTTGAAAAATTATACTATAACAGGGCCAAATTGCCCATTTCTGAGCTTGGCCGGTTGTATTTTTCAGTTAAGGATGGTGCCGGTTTGACTTATTGTCACGTACGTTTGGCAGACTGGGGCCGTTTTGACTAGGGGCCGACTTAATATTTGGTCAGTTTGACCTATTAAAATTGATATTAATCTTGATATACTTCATTTCATGACTGCATAGTCTGCACACTGTTGAGGTTTCCTTCGTAATGACCTTGTCCCCCTCCTTTACTCGTGGAAACCAGAAATATTTCCACACGGGGGACTTAAATTTTGCCGATGATCTAACTATCTTGTCTGACATTTTGCGGGAAATACGAGAGACTCCTTTACAGTATGTCGCTATATTAATGTTAAACCTGTACACAATGAGATAAATAAATAAAAACTTATATTTCTTAATTCTTATAATTGAAATTTAGAACAAAAATAGATTTTCAATTGTTTTAATTCCTTTTCGAGTATTTCACGCCATATGCCATAAAGTGTCATACAAACCTCTCAAAGTTGCTTCCCTTTCAATCATTGTTTACATCTAGATAAAATTCACGAGGTTTCTTCTTCGGGCAAAACTTTGTTGAACCTGACTGAGTAAGTAAGCATCCCAGATTTTGTTGTTGTTGTTGTTGTATTCACCGATATTCGGTTCTCGGACAGACGAATACGATACGTATTCACGGGGAAAAAATATTCGGTGCACCGAATACTCGAGTGTATCGTTACAGCTCTACCTTGGAAGCCCTAGGCTTAGGCCTATGGCGAGGTAGAAGAAGAATTTAAAGTTCTCCCTATATAAGCCCATATAAAACTTGTGACCCCTGGGGTAGGACCAACTTTGACCCCTGGGCTATAAAGCTACATACCAAATTTGGTAGCCCTTAGCCTCACACTTTCAGACAAGAAGACTATCAAAGACTTTCAATATGTTTCAGTTTTGTTGCAATCGTAACCAGAGTTTTTAAAGGAATCAAATTCTTTTAAGAAATTCTGAAGAGGACCATGACAGGATCATTTTCAAGTTTCATCAAAATTGTATGGGTAGTTTCAGATAAGATAAATGAAATAAATGTGCACAGAGGGATGTATGGACAACGGACACTGGGCCATGACATAGGCCCTTTGGCCAGAGGAGCAAAAAAACATGAAACAAATTTTTAGCAAACAACTTTGAAAGCATTGGCTGACATAGGCTGAAACTTTTTACTGTCTTGAAGTTCTCGGAAAGTCAAATATATAAATGTACAAGTCCCTTGCACAAAACATTTTTGCTATAAACAACATTAAATCCCTACTATAATGCCATAGAAATAAAAACATTTTAAAAACAATTTCATTGACATACCCAATCTCTCATTTATATTTGGAGGAGGACTTTTCTCTTGTTTTTTTCCTAATTTCTCAGATTTTCTACTGTCATTGAGCTCATCTTTCCTCCCTCTTCTAGGTGATGCAGATGGACTCGATTTAGCACTGTGACCTGGGCTGAAGAAAATAACAATTATACAGTCATACAAGTTGCAGTCCAATGTCTCTCAGCCAAAACTTGAATTCTGATTTTAAGGGCTTGGTTTTGTGACTATTATTAATCACAATCTTCGATAAAATATAGTGGATAACAAACATGAAAACTGACTGGAAAAAGAAAGGAATTTTTGTCCATGGAGGTCGATATAATTCGGTGTAATTTGGTATTTCCATGCACCCTATTTTAAACGGTTTTCCAAATTACAAAGGTTAACAGAGTACCATAGCAGACTCCCTGGAGTGTTTCTACACATGCAACAGTTGATCACAGAATTGGAAAATAGTACATGCAAGTTTTCCCTCCTGTAGTTAATACGGGCGAAAGACCGCCTATAGGTTACACGTACGAATAAAACTTAAAATCATCAAATTTCATAATTCAAATTACAAACCCCGTAAGACTTTTTTCGGCCATTTTGAATTTTTGTTGATTTTTCGTCCACTGGTGGTGAGCTTCCGGTCACCAGACTGGACCTTATCAGAATTTCTTTACAAGAGCAAAGAACATTCATTTACTGACGAATTTCGAGAACTCAGTCAGCATATGTTATGAATTTTTCAAATAACAAAATTAAACATAAATCACACAGATTTTGGGAAATATTTCAATAAACGCGTCTTTGGCGAATATTTCTTTTTTACGAAAAAAAAAAGGGGAGGAAAAATGACGTGTTCTATGTCACACGCACTGAGTTTGTAACCATACCGATCGACTGTATCTGTACTTCAACTTCCTTGACAACCAGAAGGTTGGTTTATTACAAGATGAATTCCACACAGTCAGACAAAATCCATAAGATTAAATTTAATTATTTTTTTGATAAAATTTCTTTAAAAGTTATCTATCTACAAGGTTTCCCTTTCGTTCGCATATCATTACAAAAATTCTGGGAAAAGAATATCAATAGTGTTAGTTTCAATGACGTATGAACTACGCAGCGCTTAAAATGACGTCATCTTCTGATGTCGGCCTTGATCCCTTTCGTCCTCTTGCAGTTCGCCCTATTTCGTGTTCACTTTGGTTTCTAAAACACCTTTACCTACGTCTTGTCTTTTTCAACACTTTGTTCATGAGAATAATTTTAAAAAGAAAACGTTCTTTAATGAAGAAAAAGAGTGCTTTAAATAGTGTTGATTTTGAGAAAGATGGCAAGACCACAGATAGATCTACATGTATATATTTTTGGGTACAAAATAGATGTAAGGGATTGGATAAAGATATTTTAGGAGATTTGAGATAGGAAGATTGCTTGTGGCATTTTATGGGTCGGTATGGCCTTTTATTGGGTAAATGGATGGACGGGTGGATGTATGATTCTAATATGAGAGCAGATTAATTGTATGGTGTTAAAGGCCGTCTTAAGTATCATTCAGTTATTGTCAAGTGCCCTAATTTCGTGACTTGTCCTTGAACCTGTGATTTTTGTTCACATGTCATAAAGCACAATGTTTGATGACGTCCTATGGTATTTCGGCTGGTAGTGCTTACCAATATTCGAACATTTTATTGCTCTTAAATTTCAGCCAAATACCAAACAAATACCTGTAAAGGTCAATTAATTGTTTTATCTAAAAGAAATTGACTTCATTTTTCTTATATCTAAATACTGTAGTGTTCTTTCTCTCTTTCTCAAAAAACGCAAAGATCTATGTAGATCTACAATTTTCTACTGTAAAACTACTGAGCTACCGGAATTAGGTCAAGCAATGTTTGCTTTAGAAGGCCGACGGCATGCTGTGTTATTTGTGCACATTGGCCATGGAAATTTTATGAAAGTATTCAGAAATAATTTATTCATGAAAGGAAGTAATTTCTAGCTCATGTTCTTTTTTAAGTTTTTAATTCCATAATGTTGTTTCCTTGTAATCATGGAATACCGACACTCGAGGCTATATTGGGGCGGCCAGTGTACCTATCTATGCTTTCATAGTGTTTCTTTGACAAGTACTCAAAATATTCTTTCCAAGCCACCACCGGCTTCAAAACAATTGTTAGCATTGAGAGAGGAATGATCGAATCTTGTCACGGTGAATATCATCAATCCACAGGAAAAGAATTGCCGCCCCCCTGTTCTCAAGTCCTGTACGCTATTGACTGAGCTACCAAGAGAAGAAGAAGGGATAGATAGATGAGTGTAAAGATATATAGATGGATAAGAAGGTTTTTAAAAAGTATTGGTATCAATATATGCAGCTTACTAAATCTAAGAAATAATCCAAGTTGTCAAAATTATGTTGATCTAGATCTACTCTGAGTTTAGATCGCATTAAAGTTATTCAGAAGTATACAAGCAAAATCATTATATATACACTCTTACAATTGGTAAGCAGAGCTAAAGAAAGAAAATGTATACGCATACACATATTCTTACACTATCAGAAGTGCAAAAGGGGCTGATGTTGAATGTACATCCTGGACCTCGCTTGAAGGAGTCATGTAGCCTACACATACAGGTCCTCACTCTCTGAGCAGGTCGCCCTGCACAGTGAGTGTGGTTAGCATATCTGACTCATGACCTGGTGGTTGCAGAATTCAAAACCTGGTTGAGGCGGACTTTCTTTCTGACGTATTTTCGCCTCTCACCTCTGTTGAAGCATGTGAGAAAAGTAGTCAGTGGCTTTTGAAAGAAAGCTGTGTTAGTACTGGTGTGAGAAAGCTAGGAAACATGTGCGTCACCGACCCCCGTCACTGCCATGATATGACCTTAGCTGTTAAAGTGTGTTAAACCCCAATAAAACCAGCCAACCAATCTGAGCTGGTCAAGATGACCAGTGCGCAAAGCTCAGTTGGTAGAGTGCAGCAGTCGTGAAGGTGATATTTTGGGTCAATATTGAGGGTGCGGTTTGATTCCCATAGCTGTCATCTAAAATTACTGATATTCTTTTGGATGAAACTGAGGTACTCTGCGATGTTGCTATGCACTAAGCACAATAAAAAACCAGGTATAACTTAGGAAGGGTTCGTCCTGTATCTGCACTGTCCACCATACCAATACAAACAGCCTTTGGCGTGGGGGTAGTGCACGATAAATGCAAATTGAATCAATCAAATGGTAAGGGGTGAGAAGGTGAAAGTACTTTTTAGTAGTACCTGGTGAGCAGGTAAGCATCCTTTTACTTTTTTTTCCCAAGGAGCCGATTGTGATGGCTTTCAGCCTGCTACTGACCTGGTTTTAACCCTTATAACTTACAAGGACCTGTATGCCCGTCTGATTTTATTTTCAGACACACAACTAATTTTTTTAGGAACTTCTCCTTTTCCAAACATGGTTTCGATCAACATCTGATCTTAAAATGATGATATCTAGATCTATGATTTAAACCTTTCATGGTTTTTCAAAGGTTGCCAAGCAGGAGAAAGAGACAATTTCTTGCAATTTTACTTTTCATCATTTCTCTACATATTGAATCCCTAAAGACTTTTGACAATATTCATATTCAAGTGCCTAAAATTAATGCTTTTTACATTACTTGCTAACGATATTTCTTGTTTATCTATGAACAATGTATAGAGCTCGATGTTAGATCCCTTATTTTGCTTATAGGTTTTCACACCCCTTTGTAGCGAAATGAAAGTGACCAGAAATAATTTATTCCTTATTGTACACAGAGCCATAAAAATACAAGTATTTGTATGTTCATTCCACCACTTTCAAGACTACTTCAGTTATTTACAAGCCATTGCACCTATCCCTGCTTTCCTAGTGTGCCTTTAATCAGGATTACACTAACTTCTTTCCAGCCCAGTGGCTACTTTACCACTCTACATTTACCCGATGACAGGTCGCAATGATTATCATTGGTTCTTGGAAAAAAAAAACAAGTCCAGCTGGGATTAGCGACTCCTGATAATTTGGGACCAAATTAATTCTTCGCTAGTTAATTCTTTATCACACAATCCAGAGTTCAAACTGCGCTGAAGGAGAAGGATTCTGAGTATATTGCGGGAAAAGGATAAAATACCAGGAAAATGTTACCATGTTGAGGACTTTTGTTATATTTTTATCACTTTCGAATTTGTTGTCTGCAGATGAAATATATCTATTGCCATTGAAAATGTGTTGGGCAGGGTCAAACGAATATATCAGCACTGTACCAATTATGTTTTCATATGTCTGAGGAAAAAATTCTCTTTCGCCCGTTTCTAGGCTTTGCCTATTTTCATATTAATAATATTCAGCAAAGTTAGTATGGTACAATCGAGGACCAACCTACCATTCAAAAGTCAGTTTCTGAATTGTAATGGTGATTGAAATTGAACATGAATATTAATTATAAACAGACTGTATATTTCATCTAATGGTTCCTGGACAATCAAAGAGAACCGTCGTAAAAAAGCAATTTATTTTTTGTGTATCCGAAAATACACACCGTCCGACTCACTGTTCAAATCAGACAAGTCAAAACACGCTCTCATCTAATTAACGAAATATTCAATGAAAAGTCTACTCTATTTTAATGACGCCGCTTCGAATTTAACACATACATAGGAATTTCGCATTGCATTAAGAATCTGTAAAGCAGAAATCACAAAACGTAATGCTGAAACAAGGAAATTCCTTCTACTCACCTTGCAGACGCCATTTTGAATTTTCCGCAATGATGAAGGAAAAGTGTTAACATGCGTAGTACTGAAGCAGTCTTGTGCTAGATGTCGAAACTGACATGTGGTTAACCCATTACCAAACGACAATATCTTTGACTGGTCCAAATTGAAAGCATTTGCAGACGACAAAATAAAATTGACTGAAAATTTGAAATTTGTTTTGTGAAGGGTGGAAAACATTGTGGGAAAAGGAGAAAATGCTGGTTACCAGCATTTTCTCCTTTTCCGACATTGTTTTCTAAAGGCTTCTTTCTCAGGGGTGTCAAAAGTAGGGATTGTGTGGTAATGGGTTAAGGGCTGTATTTAATATTGACAGCTAATATAATAATAGGTGCTACCAGAGACATACAATACACATGTACACTCTTATTTTATGTCTCTGGTGCTACCTACGAACGGGAAAAGCACAAACCCATCAGCCAGTCAATTTATATCGAAAATAATTTCTTGTCAATGAAAATTCAACATTGACCTCTGCAAATGACCTTGATTTTGGTACCAGCAGATGTGTTTTGATGAGGTGTGCCTTCATACCAAATATGAGCCTTGTAACTAAATTAGTTTAGGAGAAGAAAATTTTAAGTTTTCACGTTAAGTTTTCGCAGACATACGGACACACAGACAGCGGTAAAACAATATGCCCCCGATCGTTCGATGCAAGGGCATAGAAATGGGGAAATAAGTGATTTTTAGAGTCAAACAACAAATGCGTCTCAAAACAAAATGCAGACAAATTGAAAAAAAAAACTGTGGTTTTCAAGAAAATGTTGCTTTTAGACTAGTCTACTGTAGACTAGATCTATAAACTATAATCATCTGGTAGGGATCTAGATCTGGTCCATCATTGGCATTAAGGCCCCTTTTGATAAAAAGAATTGAAACTAGATCTACATCTACTAAATAAATCATGCAGGGGACAATGGATTTAAATATGTCGATTTTACTTTTCAAAATGCATACAGTAGTTGTAGAGGTGCAAATTTAATTTATATTGATCTACTGGATCTACAGCAACAAGAAAGAAAAATAAACTTTTTTCAAGGACCTAGTTCTGAGAAGAATGATTTATTAGGCTTACAGTCACTATGACAGTCACTATAACAATTCTATTCATTGTGAAATAATCTACATCAATTATTATTCGATCATTTTGATATGAGTTCGACTATGAAAGGGGAATAGTTCATTTCTATTTACCATCGCAGTCCTGCAGCAGTTAACTCTCTTTGAATACGAAACGTGTTATGACTTTATATGGTGTAGGATGACGTCACTGGTCTCAAATGAAGCCATGACGAGATTTGGGTTGTGTTTCAGTTCTTTTTTTGTATTTTTTTTTTATATTTCGCCATTATGATTGCCCGTTAATTGTCGACTCTCAATCTCTTAATTTTTGTGTCTTTAAAAAAAAAAAACGTAATTATAGATGCATTGCATTTTCTAACGGAAACACCGTTTTCGTTGTAAAGGAAGCACCGTTAGACTGGTTACCTGTACAACTGTTCGAATAATAACATGCATATAGCTCGAAAGAAGTACCAACGGCGGATCCAAGATGGCTCCATGAAAACTTGAACCGAGATTGAGTCTCACGGGTATATAGATTTATATATGTTTTTATATATTTCCTTATATTTTATTTTTCGCGTTACCTAAATGCGGGAAAAACCGTAAAACGGCATTTCCCGTAATATTGGAGGAAAATGTCTCCCTTTTCTTTCCAAACGTTGTGCTTCAGGAAAATAAATAGTAGCCCGGAGACATGGGTTTCGACGACCTGAAGCAATGAACCAATAGCGTTTATCCCTGGAGAGGGAAACTTCAATCTTTTTGTATGAAACGATGATTTTAGCCTATATTTAAGTTATTTCACTATTAAAATCCAAAGGATCATACTTACCATGGAAGAACGGGATATAAATAAAAAGTCAAGGGGGAGCTGCCAGATTTTTTGACGCTCACGTATTTCGACGAATTCCATTGGTTGGCATGAAATACCATCACTGTGGTGTAAGTAGTATGCTCATTATTCTTTTACCATGGGATTATGAGTGATCTTCACACAAATAATTATAAATACCCATTTTGACATGGAAATATATATTTATTGGTATGTATGGTCGTCTGAAATAGAAAAAAATTACATATTGATTCATTTTACTCTTCAGCTGAACAGTGAGGACAGTAGAACTTGTCTCCTCTTCTAATCACACTGACTTTTGAGCAGTTCAAATGTACCCAGTGGTCACAACCATTTCCATCACAGGCCACCCATTTTGTAAAAATTAGGGACACACTTTGACGGACTTCATCTGGAGTGAATTTGCCACAAACACAACATTTGTCACTTTCATCTCCAGATGAAGTCGGACAAGAACTGGACTCCTCCAAGTCTACAAGGGTACATCTTTTTTTGCTTTCTTTGGACAAACCAGATGGACCTGGTTGTGGCTCACTGGGCAAATTTGTATTTTTTCTAATATTGTTTTTAGTTTTAGTTGTTTTGGTTGTCTTTTTTTGTACTGGTTTTGCTTTCTTTGAAATATGTTCATGTATTCTGCAGACCATGTCATTCTCTGTCAACGCTTTACCACTGATTATGCTGCTAAGGTACTTTCTTTTTTTAGTTTGTGTTTTCTTCTTGATTAATTTTTTTTCCTTCAGGCTGAAAAAATTGCAAACAGGATCATCCATGACTTTTGAAAGAGGTGGAGTTTGGGAATCCAGCAAAGCAGGAGATTTTGGGCTAGGTTTTGAAATTACGGACGAATGGGTTTTGGTAGAGGGTGGCTGTTCACTCTGCTGCAATACTTCAGACGGCTTAAAATTGGTTTGATCCACAGCATTCGGGTTGTATGGGTAGATTCCACACCTCCTGAAAGCAGACTGGAGATTTTCAGGAGATAGTGCCTTTGCATATGCAGGGCATGCAATGGAGCATACATTATACCGTGTAATTGACTGACCACAGTGTTCTCTCATAAACTTGTGAGCCATTCCATTGTATATTTTTTCAAAGGGACCAAAACAAGCCACATCCATTGGCTACAAAACGTGACTGGTGTGAGCAGGTAAAACAAAGAGAATGATGTTTTCTTTCTTTGCCCAATCAATTAGAGAAAGACTCACATGAGATTTGTTACCGTCATACAATAGTAAAACAGGGCGGTCAACACTTCTTTCTGGCAGGTATTTTATAAGGTGGGTTTCCAGGTACTTTTTGAGTATTTCGCTGTTGCTCCAGCCAGACTCTGTTACATCTCCATCAGCACCTGGAGTCTAACCATCCAGCAACTCCTGACGCATTCTCAGACCAGGAAAAATGAAAAAAGGTGGTACAGAATATCCAAGGGCATTTCCACAACCAATGACAGTAACAAGAACACGTGAGCTGGACAAAACTGCTGGTAGCTTGCAGCCAACAGCAGCAACAATAGATGGTGGTTTGTGCATTGTAGACAAACCCTTCTTGTCCACGTTGTAAATGCACTCTGGTTTTTGTTTGAGATCATACTTAGTCAAAATTCTATCCAGTTCAGTATAATAATTTGCAACACAATCAATAGTTGTAGCTTTTGCTCGTTGCATCTGTAAACCCCTTGGTTTCAAGACTTTCAGGTCCGGCCATCTCTTCATGAAATCTGTATACCATTGGAAACTGAGGGGATGTTCATTGTCCCTGTGACCAAAGCACACAGCATACTCATGTGCCATGTTAAGTACTTCTGACCTGAAAAATAACCATTAAGTTTATTCTCAAATGTTTTCAAAACCATTGCAAGAAAAAACACTTAGATATAGAAAATGTTCCTTTTTCATTTCTTCATGGTGATGTAAATTTGCTAAATAAAAGCAATTCATAATATTCCTATGAAAGGGAAAAGCACAAACCATCAGCCAGTCATTTTGTATGGAAATCATTTCTTGTCAATGAAAAAAAAAAAAAAAAAAAATTGGTGGAGGGAAAGGGGTCCAATCTGAAGTAGATTAGATCTAGAAATTTTGAACAACTGTTGGCTGCTGGAAATATTATCCCTTACAAAAATGTATATAGAGGGCAGCACAGAAAAGCAAAGCCACAAAGTTGAACAAGAACAGATGTACTAGATCTAGATCTATTTAAAACAAAATCACATAGGCCTACATAAATTCATGTAGCCTCGAGTGTCCGTATTCCGTGATGATAAGGAAACAACATGATAAAATTAAGAATTGAGACTAGAATACGAGCTAAATATTACTTGCCTTCATAAAAATCATTTTTGATCAGTTTCGTATAAAAGGAATAACTTGGAGAACAATTTTCATTTTCAATGGGCATAAATAAAGAACATGCTGTCGGCCATCTCGTGCAAAGATGGCGTGACCTAATTCCGGTAACTCGGTAGTATTTACAGCAGAAAGTCGAAGATCTTGGCATTTTTTGAGAAGGAACATTAATTAGATTTAGAAGAAAGATGTAAATTTCTTTTACAAAAAAATATTAGTTGAATTTCACAAGTATTTGTCTTGTATTTGTCTGAAATTCAAGGGCAACAAAACAATCGAATGTTATCGTAATAAGGTCACGCCATCTTTGTACAAGAAGGCTGACAGCATGTTCTTTATTTATGCCCATTGAACCTGAAAATTCTTAACCAAGTTGTTCTTTTCATATAAAAGTGATCAAAAATGATACTTTTAAATGAAGGTAAAGGTTACGAGCAGAAATGCCGTGTGATGTCATCAAATTATGTGCTTTATGACACATACACAAAAATCACCGGTTCAAGGACACTCACGGAATAAGGACACTCGACGATACTTCAAACCCTCTGATACAGTCTATGATCAACTTAAAGTGGGCATCACTGCTTAAAGGTGGTGGATCTGGAAATTGATCGGCATGAACTTTAAGTTTTTGTTCAGTAGAGCTTATGTTCTTCATATTTCTCTTCATTCTGTTATACTTTTGCGTTTTTGATTCAGAAGAGACTGGGGCATAATTCCAAGCTTCCTACATTTCTGAAAAGTATCCGACTCATCAGGACTTAGTTATGAAATAGATTCACTGTCAACATATTGCTGTGCATTTGGTTTCAGTGTTTGTCTCGGTTTTTTAAGAGAAGGGAGAGAATTGGTTTTGACATGTACATTATTTATCTTCCTTTTCAATCCAGACAGCTCTAAATTGACATTTAATTCTGTGTCTGAAGAATTTGTGGATGTACATGTGTTTTTTAATGTCAATGACTTACGTATTCCACCACTTGAAAATGGATGAAGTAGGGTGAAATGTAAATTGGCTAAATGTAGGTTTATAGTTTGTGTTGAATTTGTCGATGAAAACGTTTCACAGTGATAGCGTGTAATAAACTTAATCTGGTCCCTGTTAAATGCAACATCTTTAAGAAATGTTTTGATGTCAATGTTCAGTATTTTACTTGCTACTTTTATTTCACATGAGGTAGCCCAAGCATTTCTGCTCAGCATGTGATGTATATATGCTTGGGAATTGCATACTGATGCATCATGTGACAAGAAAGGGCCATTTTTTGAGAAATGTAACCTTGATATTCAACCTTTGTAGATGACCTTGACCTTGGTACCAGCAGATCTGTATTGATGAGGTGTGCCTTCATACCAAATACATGTATGAGCCTTGTAACTAAATTAGTTTAGGAGAAGAAAATGTTTAGTTTTCACGTTAAGTTAGCGCAGACAGACAGACAGACAGACAGACAGACGGACAACGGTAAAACAATATGCCCCCGATCTTTCGATGCGGGGGCATAAAAATGGGGAAATAAGTGATTTTTAGAGTCAAACAACAAATGTGTCTTAAAACAAAATGCAGACAAATTGAAAAAAAAAAAAAAAAAAAAAAAATTGTGGTTTTCAAGAAAATGTTGCTTTTAGACTAGTCTACTGTAGACTAGATCTATAAACTATAATCATCTGGTAGGGATCTAGATCTGGTCCTTCATTGGCATTAAGGCCCCTTTTGATAAAAAGAATTGAAAGTACATCTACTAAATAAATCATGCAGGGGACAATGGATTTAAATATGTCGATTTTACTTTTCAAAATGCATACAGTAGTTGTAGAGGTGCAAATTTAATTTATATAGATCTACTGGATCTACAGTACTGCTACAAGAAAGAAAAATAAGCTGTTTTCAAAGACCTAGTTCTGAGAAGAATGATTTATTAGGCTTACAGTCACTATTACAGTCACTATAACAATTCTATTCATTGTAAAATAATCTAGATCTACATCAATTATTATTCGATCATTTTGATATGAGATCGACTATGAAAGGGGAATAGTTCATTTCTATTTCTATTTACCATCGCAGTCCAGCACCAGTTAAATCTCTTTGAATAAGAAACTTGCTATGACGTAATATGGTGTAGGATGACGTCACTGGTCTGGAATGAAGCCATGTCGACATTTGGGTTGTGTTTCAGTTCTTTTTTTTTTTTGTATTTTTTTTTTATTTCGCCTTAATTATTGCCCGTTAATTGTCGAATTCTCAATCTCTTAATTTTTGTGTCTTTAAAAAAAAAATTAAAAAAAGAAGCGTAATTATAGATCTATGCTTTGCATTTTCGAACGCATTCGTTGTAAAGGATGCACCGTTAGACTGGTAACCTGTACAACTGTTCGAATAATAACATGCATATAGCTCGAAAGGGGTACCAACGGCGGATCCAAGATGGCTCCATGGAAACTGGAACTGGGATTTGAGTCTTACGGGTTTATAGATTTATACATATTTTTATATATTGTCTTATATTTTATTTTTCGCGTTACCTAAATGCGGGAAAAACCGTAAAACGGCTTTTCCCGTAATATTCTATGAGAAACTAGAGGCGCTTGAGCGCCTGTATCGCTCCACATCCTAGGGGGGTCAGACATTTTTTATTTTTTTGTCAAAACCATACAGTATGTACATCATTTTAAAGAGCTCATTAAGAGGAACACAGAACTGGTTTGATTTTTAAAATCGGACATTGCATTAGGAGTAACACCCCTTTATTTTTCTTGGAAAGTGGAGATAATTCTGCCAGGAGTACCGCTTCTTCCTTTTTTACCCCAATTTAAATAGTCAAGTGAGAGGAACACATACATGGTGCATTTTGATTGAATTTGAATTCAGTTTATTATGTATTTAGGCCTCTGGCCCAGCATACAATAATTATATAATAACAATTTACAATTTAACATGACACATGAATTCGGCTCTATAAACAATGCAAAGAAAGTGTGGTAAAATGTACGTTATACCATAGAAAGTGACGTCATTTTACGTAGAGTGACCTCATCCTGTAAAAATTCAGTCAGTGAGTTATTCAATGGAATAAAATCTGCATCTGCCTTTTTACTGTAAGTATGAACATGTTTTCCTTTGATTAAGAGTTGGTCAAGTTAGAATCGAAATAATCTTCTTTCTGTGGTGGTTTATCATTCAATGAACTGTGTTGTGAGTTATGAGGCGCAATAAATAAACCACTCAGGCTATCACCCTCGTGGATTGTTTATTGTGCCTCATAACTCACAGCTGTGGTTTATTGAACGATAAACCACGATAGAAAGAAGATTATTTCTGAATTGCCTTGAATAAACAAAAAGACACATAAAACACTGTCAATAAACGGACATGCAAGAATTGAATCAACCATCGGAACGTCAAATGCGGAAATGTTATTTTCAGGCAACAAAACAAAATCATAAATGGTTGACTTACAGGGTTACCCCTGCTAAGAATACAATAGGAACGTAAAAAGTATTGGTCAGAGATCTGACAGTTTGGTTTAGCAGTCTGGTCCTGGTCTACTTCGGCCTCAAAGGCAATTACAATTATGAAAGACGCTCCGATGGTTAATAATAACAACAGCAATAACGTCTCTCTTACAACAAGTAAATATTATTGTAATGAAATGAGAAAACGCTCACTTAAAAGCATTTTTTTCCTTTCCTCACAACGTCTCCTGACAAATATTAATCTGACAAATATTAATAGATAATCTAAAAGCTTAAATAACATGAAATTGTCCGGTAAACAACCACAATAAAACATTAGTAGAACTTTACATCACAGTATCATACTGTATAAGTAAGTAAGTATTTTATTATAGTGACATGTGTATGAGTAACAATAACATAATTCATAAGTAGGAAAAACGCCCGGCCCCATGGCCCTGGGCCTATATGTCACTTTCAAACAATTAAATAACTATAGACAATATTTGAAATCAGTATGGGTATTTGCGATCAGTCGCTTATCGTGTGTTTCATACATGTAAGAAAAAAAAAAAACTTCATATAGTTTGATTTCACTAAACAGGATTACGTTGGATTACCCACCGGCAAATAACAGACCTGTGATAGGGCTACGCAATTTGGACGGAGGGCAAACCACTCTGAGACAACCTAATTAGCCATCGTACAAAAACTCTCTCCCTCTCTCTATCATTAGATTTTTTCCAATGAAGTCAGACTGTTAGTATATTTACAGTGAAAAATTAAAAATACTGAAAATGCGTTGTTGAAACGAAACACAAGGCGTATTTCAGCCAAAGTAGAGTAGGCTTAATTATTATGATTAAGAAGCAATAGTTTCGCATGAGAACAATTAAATCACTAAAAAACAATCTACTACAGACAGGCAAATTATACATTATACGTAATTATTTATAAAATATTATGAGCAACCTTGACATTTACTCTCTGTTTTGCGAAACAATGAGTGAAGAGGACAATTCGTCTATGATAAGGCAAAATCTCCTTCTCAATCATTGTTTCTTGTTTATCGTCGGTGTACCTCCAAAACCTCGTATCTACAGCTTATAACAAGCTGTAGTTACGAGGTTTTGGAAGCACACCGACGTTATTTATTTATTTGCACCAAGTTTTGACCTATTCTATTGGATAAAATGCTCTTTGTTGTATTTGATTGTGTATTTCTATAATAGTAAGAAATGATAAAATTTATTTTGAGTATACTATTTTCCGTCTGACACGAAAAGCTTGCAAAATGACACGAAAAGCTTGCAAAATGAATTTAGCAAGTTTTCGTTCGTGATTTTTTATCAGATGACAAAGTTTCTGATCTGGTGATAAAGGAAGAAATGAGTCAGTGCTGAGAATTTGTCCAAATACTTGCACCCTCAATTCCTGATATCGTGAACAAGAGACAACGAAATGGGTTTCACTTTCTATAACGGAGTCAGTACAAAAAACACACAATCTATTGTCTAATTGTTCCCTAATTTTGTACAATACAAAAATAAAAGACACCTATTTGAGCAATCAAAATCTTTATAGCATAACCCTGACCTTTAATGATATTAAAGGGAAAGGTTTTAAAAACATTGTGGAGGAAGGAGGAAACAGTGAATACCATCATTTCCTCTTTCTCCACAAAGCTCTCCATTTCTTCCGGAATACTCAAGTTTTAAAGTTACATTTTTGTCTTCTGCAAATTCTTTGATGCTAAATAGTACAAATTCTTTGATGCTAAATAGTACAAAATCTTTTTGTCCAGTCAAGAGTTATGTGTGTGCATCATACACGTTTCAGCACCTCAATTACATACTATTCTTGTGTATTTCTAGTATTTTATGGACAAACTTACACACATTTAATAGTAAAAACTCTTGTTTACTGGCCATAAATGTAAAAAAACATTTCAGCATTACAGATACATAGGATCTGACATGAGTTGGCTTTTGAGATAAGGTTTTATTAAACGAGTCAAGGGAAATGTTATTAAGCAGGCCTTTGATGAGTTTAATAACATTTTCCTTCACGAGTTTAATAAAATCTCATCTCAAAAGCCAACAAATGTCATATTCTTTTTATCACATAATGATATTTCACAAAATATAGATCAGATGATGCAAGAACATTCATAAATGCATCCGCGGGATTTTCCATTCACTTGTATGAAATGCGCACAAAATGACGTCAAAAATGATGTCACAAAAATGTGATATTAAACATGTGTGAGATAAGAAAATTTGTAATGGGTATATTACGCTGAAAACAAGGGAGGTTATGTAACAAATAATTATGTCCAAGGTAAATCTATACAGTTAATTTATCAACAGTTATCTGTTATTGAAAACAACAACAACAACAACAACAACAACAACAACAGAAATCCACTTTTTTCAAAGATACTCTCACTCGCATTATTTAGTATCCACCATCCTAGAGAAAACAAAATGAACATTTCATTCCTTACCTATAGAGAACATTTATAAAATTAACAAATAGACACTTTCCACCAATATTCGATATTCCAAGGCTAACCATCTTCAATTACTGATAGTCTTTCGGATGAGACATAAAACCAAGATCCTGTGTAATGTGATACACCGAGCATGTTAAAGAACCAGATAAAACTTCGGATGGGTTCTATAATGTATCTTGCACTATCTCCAGTAACTTAACTCATTCACACACAATCCCTACTTTTGACGCCCTTGAGAGAGACGCCTTTAGAAACATTGTGGGAAAAAGAGTAAATGCTGGTAACAAGCATTTTCTCCTTTTCCCACAATGTTTTCTACCCTTCACAAATCCAGTTTCAAGTATTCAGTCACTTTTATTTTGTTGTCTGCAAATGCTTTCGATTGGGGCAAATTATCTAAAATTTTGTCGTTTGGTAGTGAGTTAACTAACAAATACGCAACTTGAGGCACCATTAAAGGCAAAAATGATTAAGCCAATATTCTTAGATCAACACGGTTTAAGTCATCTTCCAGTTTGTTGTAAGTGTAAACGCTGCTGTCGTTGTCATATATAATATTGAACCAGTCTGGAAAACCTGGCACCTGAAAAATAATAATTGTTTTAAGTATAATGCATATCGTTTTATGGTAATCCATCCCTAATTAAATAATTCTTTATCACAGATGCTCACTGAAATTTCATAGCAGAAGCTCACATTCGATGGCCTGAATGTATGCTCCAGGTCATGGAATGTTTCAATCCGCTATGAAATTTCAGTGACTGCCTGATGGATTATGACCATGATTTAATGATGGGTGGATTACCTTAACAATTTCACAGAACAACTCTTTAGAGCTGAATCATGGGTGATAATGATAGGGGCAGTAAATGTTGGGTACCAGTAGATCTTATGTTCCTACATTGATTCCATAACTTTTTAAGGTTCTTTGACACCAGGATTTTAGTAATCCTTTACCACACGATGATGACTTTTGACGGTATTGGGGTCGAAGCCTTTTGAAAACATTGCTGGTTACCAGCATTTTCTCCTGTTCCAACAATGTTTTCTACCCTTCACAAAACAAATTTCAAATTTTCAGTAACTTTTATTTTGTCGTCTGCAAATGCTTTCGATTTGGACAAACCTAAAATTTTGTTGTTTGGTAATGAGTTAAGGCTTATTGTGAATGAAATAATTTAAACTTAGAAGAAGAAAACATATTGATAAAAAAAAAATAGCTCAATAATTATGTGCTTTTCTATTTTTTCCACTCTTATCCAACTCTTGAAAATAACAGTATGAAAACCTTTGTTAAACTCATTACCACGCAATCCCCACTTTTAACGACCCTGAAAGAGTGGGCTTTTGAAAACATAAGCAGTACTGAAAGCAAAACAATCGCTTTAGCTACCAGCGTTACCTGAGATATCACTTTTCCTGTATACCACTTGTCTCCCTCATCTGTTGAAAAGCGGTGTTTCACCCTCTTTCCAACTAATATGTGTCTCTCAATATCACTTTCTGAATCCTTTACAACAGCTTGCTTTACCAGTTTTTTCAAATTTTCTTTTAACTCATCAACATTTAAAGACTTCCTTAATGTTTTCCCCTCTTGAGATTTAGAGAAGTTAAAAACTGTTTTGTTGTCAGGTATTTGCTGCAAGACATCCCTCCTAAATTTCAGCTGTGCTTTCAGGGCTTCAAGTTTATCACCTTTTCTTTCATAGGATTTCAACATATTTTCGATTTCTAATTCTGATTGCCACAAACCATGAAAAAGAATATCTTTCGTGTATTGTTCTTGTCTCTCAATCTTTGCTTGTTTCAATTCTTCCCTTTTCCGTATCTTCTCATTTATTGCTATTCGCCTGCTTTCTTGTATTTCATATAACCTAGATTTGTACTTTTCTCTGATTCTTTTCACACTTTTTGATGCTGTTTTTATAAAGTTTTCTCTATCAGTTGTTACGAGTCAGGCGTAACTAGAAAGAAGAAGCCAGCAACAAACGATAACAATTAACAGAATTTATTAACAAAAATATCAAATAAACAGTGACAATATTACAATAGTACAAAACAATACCTTAGACGTTAAATTCAGAAGACAAACTATTCCAGTCTTAATTCCAATCTGATCCTGATCCAAACTGAATGTAATCCAAGCACACAAAGTAATCCTCACTTTAGTCTAGTCTGATCCAAATCCAAACTGAATGTAATCCAGGCACTAATTATGACACAAACACAAGATAATCCCCACTGTAGTCTGGCAATCATGTATTAACTAGAGAACACTGAGATGTAAAAAGCTTTTCCTTTTATAATAACAGAGAAACTTCCAGAAAATTCATGTTAAAATCAGTTGCATAATTCTTAGTAATCAGATTGTATAAAGGCCTGGAAACTTCCAGCACAATATTCCACAAGAGAGAATCCAGTTCTAAAATAGCAACAGGGGAAAACCATTCAAAAATAGATACACACATGAACAACGCTAAGAATAACTGGGTATGTACATAACACAGTACTTTCTTTATTTTGTAACCAAGCCAGAGTTTTATTATTTAAGAACATTATTGATGCCTCTGCAGCAAGAGTTGATATATTTGGCTCTGTTTTCAAAAGATGATCAAGTTGACCAAACACACTCTCTGCAAAACATGAGGTTTTGGGTGCATTTCTCACAGTGTCTTTCATTTCATTACTTATTGAAGTTAACACTCCACCAGGTAGATCTATGCTCTTTGAAAAGGTGCTTACTTAAATTACTTAAGGCTGGCAAAATGACTTGGAGCAATATTTCTACAGAGAGTTATCTAAGGAATCAGTCCCAATCAAAGCATCCAAAATTGGTCCCTTCTCAATATAGTCTTGTCCAAACAGAAAAAGTTCCCCAGCCATGAAGTTTCTTACATTCCTTGAGACATCTTCAATAAATGTTACTAACTCTAAATATTTTTCATTCATGTCTACTATTGATATTTTCATGGTTTCCAAAACTGTCCATAAAGGAGAAGTAATAAATTTACTGATAGACCTAATGCCTTCACACCTGCCAAAAAATCAAAACATTTCAAATCAAAGAGAATTGATTTCAACAGTCTGTTTTCAGAACCATGAGACTCCAGAAAATTTTTCATTTGGGAATGTAAAAAGAAGACTGCAGCTTCATTCTGAAACAAAATATTAAATCTTGATCCCCTGTACGACTTCAATGGAACTGACTTAAAACCATGCTGAATTAAAAAATCTTTTGCAAATAGCTTGAAAGTACCCTGACATCCACTTTTCTCATCAGCCCCGGAACCCTCCCCGAATGCTTTTGATGCTGTCCTAATAAGTCTGCAAGTCCCTGGATCATTGTCTTTCAATGTTGTTTCAAAAGAAGGTATGACATTTTCTGTTTGAACTTCTTTTATACATGTTTTTGCTGTATCTGCAAAATTTACAAGAGCATGAAGCCCACATAAGAAGTTACACATAGATTCAAGTGGTATTTTTTCTGCCTCAGTGAAAGTATTGTAGTTGTGATAAGTTAAAGGAAGTATTTCTTTCCTGAAATCGGCCAAAAGTTGGTTAAATTTTACTGCAGTCGAAGCTCGATCAGAGAGTGTTGCAACAATATGACATATAATACTTTTGGAGGTTTCATTGTCTGTAAGCTGACTTGCGTCGTCCAAATCCTGTAATAGTTCTTTGAATACTTTTAAAGTATCACCTGCTGATTTTGTTTCTATGTCTCTTAAGCCTAACACCCATAAGTTTCCTTGGGAATCAGATGCCTCATAACCCATAAACTTAGATCCATATTTTGAAGTTTCATCTGTCAGTAATACTGAACTACTGTCCTTTGAAAACACATCACTTATATGGACCTGAGAAAGGTACAAACGCTGTAGACTCATTTCAAGAACTGAACTTTTGCATGGTAATCTGTTAGCAGACATGTTACATAATTTTAGTACTGATCTGATGACATTTGACACTTTTGACGCGCTTACTTGGTTTTGCAACAATTCATAAACACATTGTTTCAAGTTGGATGTGTATCTCTTTGAATGATCATCAAATACTTTTAATTCCTCATTATCTTTTAGAAGCCTTTCAAGATACTCAACACTTGCTTCAAGCTGTCTAATTTCTCTATCTTTTTCCTTCAATTCGTTTTCCAGAGAAGCAATCCTTAACTGATAGTCCTCTTGACTCTTATTAATTGTTGCATTTCTTTTCTTACATGTACTTTCAATCTTCCTAACCTTATCATATGCATACTTTTCCCTTGCCGCTGTTCTCTTAAAGTTCTTTTTTGTTTCAGCTAATTGTTTTGAAATAGCTCTTTCTCAGTCTCAATGGTGTTAACTGTTGTGTTAAATTTACTTTGAAGTTCACTGTTTTTCATTTTTTCTTCATTTAATGCATCTTGTAGAAAACTATATTTCATCTTTTCTACAGATAAAGAATTTCTTACATCAAGTGATTCATTACTTGTAACTTTTGACACTCTCATATTCAAGGAGGCAGTAGGGAAACTATACTCAGAGTTCAATAAACTTTCACGTTTTGATGGTCCATCTCTATTCACTGACTTTCGCAGTGCTCTGACCTTATCTATAAGTTTTTCAATAGATTTTTCGTATGATTTTTCTGATGGTTCTTTATCACATCTATCTGATAGCTTGAGAAACTGTACACATCTCTTTTTTCCAGGTTCCTTATAAAATTCAAAAACATCCCTTACCTTTACTGTAGACATTTTAAGTGCTTGTCCAGTGAATTTTCCTTTTTTTCAAAGCAAAAGTTCTAATTAATTGGTTATTAGCATTTTCACATCAATATTGTTTGTGAAAAAGAATTACGAACTAAATATGGTTCCTCATTCTCTAGCAGTGGTTGATCTTGACTTTCAAATAGTAGTTGATGATAAAATGGTACCACTGGATTATCAGTTGATGAGAGAGAGTTTTCAGTGTACACTATATCAGTATCAAAATCCAAATTTGTCTGAGTATAATTCTCCACTGATAAGCCCCCCGTTTCAAAAGTTTGCGAACTCGAATCAAATACAAGTGGACTGTTATCATCAGCCAAAGTGTTTTGTGTGAAAATTGAATGGCAGCAACTTAAAAGTTTTCAAATGAAGATTTCTACTAAATGCTCTGGTATTGGTGAAATCTAGTAGACTTAAATCTGTCTGTCTAGCAACCTCCACCTGAAAAAAATCTCTACTCTAGCAGGCATGCAAAGTTAATAGGAGAAGGGAAAAGTAACTGATGGTATTTAATATATTACCATTTTCTGCCATGTTATTGAATTTTTGTACATCAGCAAAATTTGGTGCCTCCAAAACAGAACACAAATGTCAGAAATCATCACTTTGGGATCATTTAATTTGCAAGGTTGGCAAAAAGCCGGTCAATATGAGTAGTGACCGAGCCGGCAGTTTTAACCGGTTAAAACCGGTCAATACTGGTCAATAGTGGTTGATTGGTGGTCAATTGAAGTGGTTGATTGGGTCTATTAAATCACAGACTTACATACCTGTCCTGTTTCTAAGCTAGTCTTAAAAGCTCTGCTAAATCCTATACTGAAGATATATTACATATTATCATCAGTATCACCTGCTGGTCAACTGAAGAGGTTGGTTGGATTGACCTTCCTCTTTGAACTTGCATGCAGGTCAGTTCTTTTCAACCAAAGAACTTTCAAGTTTTATCTATCATCATTCCTTATAGGTTAGATAACCATTTATAGTATTGCATCTTTTCTTTCTCTTTCCACCTCCCACCACAAATACACTTAGGTTTTTAAAAAATTAGATTATTTAAAAGTTCAAATATAGCATCAAAAAGCAGCCAATTTGAAACTTTCATGTAAAATTGCAGAAGAAAGTGTCACCCATGTATAAACCACTGTGAAATTTACCTGTCATTAAATCTAAAGGCATATTAAGTACCCATAAAGAAGGCTGTGACTGATTAACTAAACAATAATTAGGGATACATCAATGTCTGAAGCATATTCAAGTTGTCAAAACACAAAAGGTGTAAAAGTTGCCCCTTTCTACCCCAATGGGAGTGGCTTAAATTACAAAAGGGACCAATCATGTATCCCTATTTGGGGTAGAATACTTGACACCAGGCCTTATTCCTGAAGTGTGAAATTCTGACTTAAATACAATTAAGTTAATATCTTATCATCAAGCAGCTACTTAAGGTGTCAAAAATGAAACCTAAAGACTTGATTAGGAACTTACATAGAGTTTTGGAAAACTGGCAAAAGCCAGCTGATAAGTAGCCTTGGCAGGGACAATACACTCTTTCCACTCAAGTCGAATCTCATATTGGTGAATTCAACCAAACTTGTAACCAAAAAAGGAAAAAAAAAAACTATAATAAATCATCCACTAAATAGCATGACTGTCCACTTAAAATGCATCTGACCAGTAAAATTTCAAAATGACCACTACAAATATCCAATCGACCAGTATTGACCACTTTGAACGTATTGACCGGGGCAGTTTTAACCTGTTAAAACCACCCCTGGTTTCGACCGCCCAACCTTGTTAATTTGTTGTCTGCGAACACATTGAATTTGGTCTCGTCCAGAATTTTTTGGTGTTAAAGAAAGGGTTAATAAATTGTCTAAAAAAAGAGTTGAAGCAAGTGAAGAGTTATGATAAAAGCTACATCATTGCATGTTTGGTATATAGGTAATATTAGTGAAGGCTAAAGGAAAAGTTACTATATAGCAATTATATCGAGAGAAAAAAGTCTGTTTGCATTTAGCTTTTACAAGGGGAGCAAATATGTGTTAAAATTGTATGGTCCTCTCTTAAAAGTATGCATATTTAAGATTGTTTCTCAAATATCCCTCGTATAGCAATTTTTGGAAATGTGAACTTGATATTTCAGTATTCTCTAGTCGTACTAAATGAGAACATAGTAACCGAACTGAAACACTTCTGGAGCCACAAGGGTAAATAAATTTTTATTGAAGTTTTCATGTAAAAGGTTAGAATTTGACCTTCATCTAACACATTTCACTTTATACAAGGGGATTTAAAGAAATCCTATTTACTGGTGTATGCAAATACTGAAAATTCTAGATCAATGCTTGAAACTGAACACAAACAGTCTGTTTTTTATATATATAAAATGGTGTACTACAAGAAATATTGGTTATCTAATACATGCAATAAACAAGAAACAGAACTTGCATTAAATAATTCTGTGTTTGTGAAAGGAGGGGTTAGGAGTCCTGGTCTTTTCCTATTTACTGGACTTCTTGGTGGGCTTGGCTGAAAAGAGTAGGAGCTACTGTCAAGAGCTGCACTGTATACTAGTATATGTATGAATGTACACAAGCTGGAATGCTGAAATTCTACATCAAATATGATTTTAATTTACATTAGACATGAGACAAAGAGTTACTGAATCAAAAGACAAATTAGCTTGTTTGTTTCATATAGTATCTTCCTTTGCCCAACAAGCTTTGCTTATATGGTGTTTCACTCATTACCACACAATGAAATTTTAGACCAGCCCATATTCAAAGCATTTGCAGACTGGAAATTAAACACGCCTCAGATGGTTCAGCTTGTTTCTGAAAGGATAGAAAACATTGTTGGAAAAGGAGAAAATGCTAGTTACCAACATTTTCTCCTTTTCAAACAATATTTTCAAACGGCTTCTTCCTGAGGGTCGTTAAAAGTCGTCATTGTGTGGTAAGGGGTTTACACAGATTTCGACAGTTCTTTTGTTACATTACTTATTCATGTGCTTTCTGGGTTTCACCAGTGTTAAGAGCCAAATGTAATGAGAAAGAAAACCTAAAATGAGCCTTTAACAATTAACAATAATTATTAATGAACAAAGACAAAAAGAGTACAACTAAAGTTAAGTTTGAATGAAATTTTGACAATTTTAGTCTTGAACAAGAAATAGAGTGAGTCCCTCAAAATTAAGAATGATGTTTAGACTACAGAAAGATTGAAATTTCTGGTTCCTAAAACCTAACTTAACAATACTTTAACTTGCAAATACATTTGAGCAACCTGTTTAACTAAAAGGAAATTCCAACTTAAAGATTTATATCCCAAGTTAATTCATACACATTTAAACTTTAGAACATGTCCAAAGTCAAACGATTTTCAGTTGAATAATCAAACGTTAACTCTGTACCTAACAACAAAATGTTGGACTAGTCCAAATAGAAAGCATTTGCAGACTACATAATAAATGTGAATCAAAAATTGAATTATGATTTGAGAGGGGTCAAAAAAAAAAAACATTGTGGGAAAAGGAGAAAATGCTGGTTACCAGAATTTTCTCCTTTTCCCTCATTGTTTTCAAAAGGCTTCTTTTCCAGGGTCGTCAAAAGTCGGGATTGTGTGGAAATGGGTTAAAACATTTCTCACACAAGTACAAATACTACATCCAAGACCAGCTACCACCTGCTGATCACACATAAACAGTTTGCCCATTGGTAAGAGACATGTAACTTGTGGCAATTGTCGGAAAGGAATTTAGCCATATAAGATTTCAAACATTCCATCCTGCTACAGGGTGAGGCTTGACAAAAAAGTAAGAGTAAGAAAATACAGAAACAATAAAAGTAGTTTCAATTTTTCTATTATGTTTTTTTATTACTTGTTTTAAAAATTATCATCTACCTCAAGAGGCATTTTTCTTATTGCAATTTTCATTTTCTATTTGGCCTTTACTACTGATATATAGATAACTTACCGGCAGGGTACTGCAGTCACTGTCAATGGTTGATTCAAAAAGATCTTGACTGTTGTCAAACAAATCTTGACTCATGTCTGTGCAGATAATAGATATATTATGTCTTGTTTCATCGAAAATTCTGTGGATGGAAAAAAAGGGAAAGTTAAAACGGCCATACAAGTTAAATTACTCACAAACTCACAGACAAGCCAGTATTCATTATACTACAGTCTGAAGAAAAAATTAAGAATTGTAATTCCAACAATATGTCAATAATTAACAACTGTCAAAATGTCAGAAAAACTGAGAATGATTTTTGAAATTTATACAAACAACATGAAGCAACGGAGTAAAAATAAAGTATATATGGCCTTTGAAAAAAATTTAAATATTTAAAATTTACATACCTTTAACATAAAATGATGCTGCTCTAACGCTGTAACAACTTTTTCCACTTTTCGAAGGAAAAAACGCGAAAGTAAAAGCGGAAACGGAAGCACTATGATTAGCACTAATTTGATTGGACGCCGATACCGATGTGGAAATTACCGAACGGATACGGAATACGACTGAATACCAGCCCTCTCTAAAATTCGTTGCGCTGAAATGCGCTCGTTTAAAAGCATTTGGTAAATAATTTTCTAAAGAGTTATGACATTGAAGAAGGTGGATATGCTTTTCTAGACTTTTCTGCTATTTCGATCATATCATTTGAAGCCAAAGAAGATAGCCAAACTACTAAACAAAATTTCTTAGCCCAGTCCAAATTCACACCGGATTTGCTGATAGAGTAGGAAAGAGCTTTTTCTCCTCTTTCAAACTGTGTGCGGTTTTTGAATATTCATTAGGTAATAACTGTGACATAGCCAATTAAACCCGCCCACCCTCATGTGATTCCATGATGGCCGCCCGGTCATGGCAAGGACTCGTAGAAAGACTTACAATTTTAAACACCGACTTACGTCAATCAAAAATTCAAAGTAGAGATAATGTTGACATCGGTAAAAAATTAATCTTTTTTGCTTCCGCTGGTTCATTGTATGCTTGAATACATTGAGTATTTATTCCATTCTCGCCGTTTAAAAATTACATGTGCTGATATGAAGTCAGATAGACGTCGGAATTTCAGATCGAGGCTCCGACCTCGCTACCACAGGCCTGATTTTTCTGTAACAGTGAAGAGAAGTTTTTAACAATTACCATTCATTCCTGCATTTCACTAAAGAAGAAAAGCTATGAAAAGCATTGTGAGAAAAGGAGAAAATAATAGTAACCTACATTTTCTAATTTTTACACAATAATATCTACCCTTTTTGATAAAAGTTTTACTAATTTGAAGATTTAATATGTTGTCTGCAACATCTTTCAATATGACCAGTTATAAAAAATTTGTCTTCTGGTTATAGTTAAAGAGGGTCTTGTTACAAACCATTTTGGGTGGGGAAACATCAAAATACAGAAAAAAAATATGTATTGTGGCAATTATTTTATTGAAGTTGCAGGATCAGTCTTATTGGATAACAAAATGCCTTATCACAACAGTAAAGCCCTGTCCCTCTTTGTACTAGGTCACCAGTAGGTCAACAAACCTTTACCAGAACTAATAAAAGTGCAGAAGTTCTCTTGTTTTATATGAAAAGGATTATAGATTATGTAAAGCAACCATCTTCAACTCTTTACCAAACGACAAAATTTGGGATGTGACCAAACTGAAAGCATTTGCAGACAACAAATTAAACATTTATGAAATGATGATTTCTCTCTTTGATGAAAACACTGAGAGAAAAGGAGAAAATGCTGATTACCAGCATTTTCTCCTTTTCCAAGAGTGTTTTCCAAAGACTTCTTCTTTAGGGACGTTAAAAGTCAGGATTGTACGGTAAAGACTTACCACCATAGGAACTAACCTGCAATACAACAATGAAATCAAACGAATAGTTTCAGAGAAGAAATTTTTCAAAGACTGTACTTTATACAATAAAAGGAAAATGAGTCTCCCATAAAAGCCATGTTTTTTTACGGATCCTTTTTTTTTTTAAGGAATTCTGTAGACCTCTACCTAAGGAACATTCCTGCAAAATAATAATGCTATCCAATTAGCGGTTTGGGAGGAGAAGATTTTTAAAGTTTTTTTTCTTTGGTTGCCATGGCAACCAGAATTATTCATGGAACACAATTATTTGAAGGAATTTGAAAAAGGACCACCTAAGGACCATTCGTGTGAAATTTGGTAAAAATCCAGCAATAGTTTCTGAGGAGAATTTTTTTAAAGAAAAAGTTTACGGACGAACGGACAAACGAACGGACGGACGGACGCACGACGGACACAACGCCATGACAATAGCTCGCTGGCCTTCGGCCAGTGGAGCTAAAAAATCATGTCTATATAGATGATTATGCACTGTCGCCTTATCTCTGATATCTGAGGTTCTTGCGGACGATAAGAAATTACATCACCAGCCATTGATTGGATTAGGTGGCATCAGGGAAAGTTATTTATCTATTTATTTATTTATTTATTTATAGGTTTACGCAACTGTGGTTTTTTCTGAGTTTTTTTTTTCTGGTTACTGTGTTAAAATGCAGGTTGTGTGTTGAACGTAAATTTATGACCATATACATGTAGGCTACGTCTTTTTTAAACAATAGCAATAGAATGCATGAAAGAAAAAAAGAGATGTCAAATAATTGTGTCAAAATGATTTCGTATCACTTTAACACCGTCTATAATGGAGTTTCTGACGTAAAGGGCTAATCAGCCGCTACATCGTTTGGCTTTACGGTGTTGAAATTTCCTGTAAAAATTGTAACAGGTAAAGCCATTTATAGATATATCACTCTTTGAATTTGCCCATGTTTCGTAAAGAAAGATCAAATCCTTTCCTGACAGAATATTTATAAACTCGATAGAACCCTTTTTCAGCCTGGACAAACCGTTCACATTCCAAGAAAGAACTTTTAATTCATCCCCTTTACAACCCTAATCTGACTCATTCTTTACTGGCTTGCCATCAATATATAATGTGTCATAAGAAACCCAAGCTTTGTGACCCTTCCGTTTAGCCTCCTTCATTTTTGGAATAAGCCTTTTCCTTTTCTCTACAATTTCTATTGGAAATTGCTCAAAAACACTATAGTTGTACCCTCTAATGCTTTTCCCTGTTTTCTCACCATTTCTCGTTCTTTGTCCAAAGCAAATTTTGCTACTATGTTTCTTCTTTTATTGTCTCTTTTTCTACCCACTCGGTGAACTCTTTCGAAGACAATACTATTCACTACATCTTTAGCTATCTTCGTCTTGCTCTCCAAAAAGTCTCTTAATTTTCTCTCGGTTTCTGTCTGATTTTCTGGTACATCACTTCGGGCCTCCGGAATGTTTGCAAACAAAAGGTTGTTGCGCATGCTCTGTGATTGTAAATATATCACTTCATCCTTCAGTTTATTCTTATCCTTTTCTAACTGTTATACTTTGTCGTTTGTTACACCAACGGAAAAAAGTCTGTGCTTTCAAGTTTATCTTGTAATTCCCTGATTCTAGAGTCATCTTTTTTATTCTGATCCATCATAAAGTTCCATACTTTAGATATTTCTTTTTCAAAGTTTGCCACTCTTTTCTCTAACATTTCAAGGGTATCTAGCCTTTTTTCTACGTTGTTCATTTACTTTTCGATTCTTATCAGACTTTCCATGATAACTTTCATTTCACTTTTCTATTGTCCATCTGACTATCTTTATCAATTACTATGGGTGTACTTTCCGTCTGATGGGTGGGGTATCCAGAATGTGTGGGGGTTTCTACATCGAGGCTTGACAATGGGCTAAAAGAGTTTTTAAAAGGTATTGGGCTATTCACCTCTTTGTCCATGTCATATAGTACAGAGTTTGCTTTGTTTATGGCCTGACTAACCTCGAAAGATGACGCTTCTTCTTCTTCTACTACTTCTTCATCGACGACCTCTGGAGTGTCCGATAACTTTCCTACCTTGTTCTCTTGTGCATTGTCCATGCTTGAATCACTTCGATCCAAATTCTTCCTTTTGTTACGTCTTTTCTTGGTCATTTCTTCTTGCTGCTTCCTTTATAGACCTTTAACTCGCTCTCTATGTGACAATATTTCAAGTTTCCATTTGGTTTTCGCTGTATTTCTTCATTTTAAGCGCGTTGAACCTAGAGCAAAAAAAACAAGACTCCATGTTTTTCGAGCGACCTTAAGCTAGTTTCCTTTTGAGTGCCCCGTAAACATCACTACACTTGTCACACAACATCCAAAATGGCGGCGTCGATCGATCACCAGACTGCACGTTTATGCACCAAAGTGCACGTTTTAGTGATGTCAGTTTCCAGTGACGATAGTTTTCATTGAATTGGGGCACTCAGAAGGGAATTTCTATTTCGTTAGCATACTCGATTCGTGAGATTATAATACAAGAAAATTTCGCTTAACGCGCTTTGAAAGGGTAAAACTTTGCAGTATTATAAGTTCGTTGTACAGTCAGGTGGCAGGGGACTTAGAAACTTGTTCACGACTGTGTCGAATCATGTCGCCACCTCGCCTTAGCCTCGGGGCGAGATGATTTATAAACGCCGTCAACAAGTTTCCAAGTCCCCTGCCACCTGAACATACAACTAATAATGTCACCAAGTACAATTATTATGTTATCATTTAAGTAGATAGTAAACTTGTACTACAACTCCCAACATTTCTGTAAAAAAAGCACCAGGTGTCTTTCGACAGAAATTTCATAAAAAGGATCATCTCATGTAGATTAGGTCCATCATGACCAATTGGAATATCTAAGAACATTAATATTGTGTCTGTCTGTCTGTCTGTATCTCTCTCTCTCTGGCTTCGTGGAGGTAGGCGATGCCCCCATAAGTAGGCGATGCCCCCACCATTCAGGTAGGCGATGCCCCCATAACGGGGCGATGCCTACCTATAGTGTAACGCTTATCAGAGATGACATTTTAGCGTCTGCTAACTGACGGGTGATAGTTATTTTGTCATGACACAATTTCTAACCCTTCGTTCGTCCATACATGAGCCATACAGACTGTTCGTCCGGCTGTCTGTCGGTCGGTCTGTCTTCTGCGTTTTGTAACTTTTGTTTAGTTTTTTTTCCCAAAGAACTCAACGCTTTTCCACACAGTTCCGAGTTTAAACATTCATGAGGAAAATGTTAAGTAAACGGCATTTTTCTTTATTTCCCACAATGTTTTCTACTCATAAAGAGAAAAATCATATTATATAAACCACATTCAGTCTGTACATCTGCAAGTGCTTTCAACTTGGCCAAGTCTGAAATTGTCTCGTGCAAGAGATAATAAACACATATTTAAATCCCTTCCTTCTTTTAATGAACAACACGAATTATATGTAGCTTGAGCAGCAATTAAAATATTGAGAGTTCAAATCACCTTTTCTGACCCGACCAATAGGATCCATTATGTTTTGATGCCCGACCGGATAGCTCAATGGCTAGCGCATCTAACTCGTGACCTGGTCACTGCAATTTCTATAAACGTTTAAGGCGAACTTTCTTTCCGGGCTTTGTTCGCCTCTTACCTTTGTTTCGTGTGGGAAAAGTAGTTTGGAAAGAAAAATGTGTCAAGATGATACAAAGATTTTATCAACATCTCCCTAAACAAGGACAGAATGTTCTTCTAATTCGGTGTCGGGGTCACGGAATAACGAAAATCACGGGTTTTCGCGACGTACCCCCCCCTCCCCGCGCGCTGAAATATTACACCATTTACAGTGGTCGAATTCTTTATATTAATTTTATTTTGTAACCCTGTTATTTGGCTACAACATGGTAATACCATTTTAGCTTAGTAATCATTAATAAACGAGAAATTCACGATATTTCTACCCTACCACCTAAAAAGGCGGAAAAAAGACGCAATTTTCGGAGCGATTTCGGCCATAATTCCCACAAAAAACATTCCTTTCCCCCTAAACTCCACCAGAATCTTAAGAACAATACCTCAAATTACTTGAAATCGTTTTTCTAGAAAAACTGACACGTTTTAAGGAGCAATATGGGTATCGAAAAGCTGTAAATTAATTTTTAGCCGAGGGTAGAGTAGGAAAGTCGGATCGTACTCATAAATACTCAATGTAAAATGGCAAAGTTTAGTTTAAATACATTTTACAAAGTCTATACTTTAAGATGATACCAAGATTTTTATCAAAATCTCCATGAATAAGGACAGAATTTTCTACTAATTCAGTGTCGGGGTTACGGAAAAACGAAAATCACGGGTTTTCGCGACGTACCCCCCTGCGCGCTGAAATATTACACCATTTACAGTGGTCGAATTCATTTATACTTTTTTTATTTTGTTGCCCTATTATCTGGCTACAACATGGTAATAAAATCTTAGCTTAAAAACCATTACTAAACGAGAAATTTACGATATTTCTACCCCCTCCCTCCTCCAAATCGCCAAAATGAAGCATTTTCCAGAGCGATTTGGTACTAATTCTCATCGATTTTCTGTATATATTTTACTCAAATGAAATCAAACCGATAGGGATTGAAGATATATTTAAAATTATCACATTTCCAGGTTGGTATCTATCTTTTTCTGCACCATATTTTAGTAATAAATTGGTCATGCAATCCTCGTTCGATGGTGTCTGACAGACAGACATGCAAACCTTTGATAGCAATGAAGCATTTTTCTTTTCCTTTATTGCTTGGAAGACGTGTCAGACAACCTCAAAGTCGATCACATACTTATTTACCAAAAGATGACGACAGTTTTAGTTTTTAGTGCAAAAAGGCGCTTGTCTGTTTTTGTCTGTCTCTGTCTGCTTGACAGAAACTCTCTGTCAAAAATAATGAAAAAAAGAAAACCATATAACTTCAAAACCGCCCAATGTTTTTTCATGAAACTCTTTGGAACTATCGTGCTCTACATGATGTCGATGCCTGGTGAAAATTATGACAAAAATTCGATAAGGTTTTGGAGATAATTACAAAATATTTTTTCTCTTAGTGGGGGCATCGCCTACCTCTGTCTGTCTATCAAGTGAGTGTCTGACTAAATTTGCGAAAAAATCAATGCAGTATTTTTGTAAATATTCAAAATTTTTGCCCAAAACTTACACGCGTTACTAATTGAGTTATAAACAATCACTTCACGTAATTTTATCGAAGTTGAATATTTAGAAGGTTTGTAAATCGGATCAGAAAGATTTTGAGAGAGGTAGGCGATGCCCTCACTAAGCAAAGTTTCGTTGCTGACAGACAAGGATAGGGATAAAAAAAAATTAAAATTTCAAAGTCTTAACATTGCCCAAAACATGTAAAAAAATGCAAAAGACCCGGAAAAAAGTGACAAAAATTTGCTTCCCGAGGTCAAACGGTTTTGTCCCGAAAGAAACAGACAGACAGACAGAGAAACAGCGAAAGACTGAGCGTGGAAAACAGTGTTTAGAGAAAGATAAAATGAGGGACAGAGAGTAAGAAAAAAGAGTTCGTAAGGCAGTAGTTAGAGGGTGAGAGACAAAGAGAGAAAGAGAAACAATAGCTAGAGAATACATTATTTCAGGCCGTTCAGACTAAGGGTTAAGATCATAAAGAAGACGTTGAGGCCAAAGACTTATCGGTGAAACAACAGGGGCATAGCTTTATCGTTGGAAGGTGCATTCAATTAAGTTAGGTTCTAATTTGAAGGAAGAAGAATAAACAAGCTAACTGACTGGGGCTAAATTAAGGGTGACGGCATAGTTCTAAATACTGAGGATATATCTGTCCAACTGATAGAAGATATTTCCCACCACGGATACAGGCATACGGCATTGGTTTGAAATAATAGAAGGGACATTGTTACAAGATTGGAAGGAACATCAAACTGAGAATGTCTTTCACCGTCTGAGAGGAAGTACAAGGAACCAAGAGAACATCTTTCCGACTGGCGTTGCAGACTAAAAGGTAGGGAGTAAAATCTCTGGAAGGACACAGGTTTATAGCTTACTGATACATCTCACCAAGGCCACCATCTCGATTCCTAAAATATCATAACGCAAACTAATGCAGTAACATCTCACCAAGACTACCATCTCTACTCCTAAAATAACATAACGCAAGCTGTTGCAGTAACCAATTGACATCTTCGAAGTGTGGGTACATCAAGAAGGCAAGGGAATTGAAAACGGGTGAATTTTAAGACCGAACACAGCTTCATGGCCTTATGGTGTATCCAAGGGACTCATAGACTGGGGGGTGTTCAGTTGCTAACTTGGGTTCAATGCGCTAATGTTTTAAGACTGAAAGACAAGTTAAATTTGGGATTCTCTCTGAAATTACTCTTACAGATTTTAAGGACATGTCTGGAAAAAAGTGTATGGGCAAACTATGCAAACAATACCACTACAGTCAGGCAGTGGTTTAGGGCCTGGGTGTACATTCAACTGAGTATAGAACAATTTCAAAGTCTACGAGGATATGAAATAGAATTGGGAAACATTCCACGAACTGAGGATACAATCTCAGGGCCCAATATGCTTGCAACGGCCTGCTGGTTGGTTTTAGGCGCTGTGGGTATGAAATCGCCGACTAGGGGTACTGGCTTAAGAACTTAGGCAGTCAAAGAAAGGTATAAATACAGTTTTAGGGCCTATTGACAAGCAATTTCAAGTAGTTACAGCTAAAGGTGTAAACTCAAACAAAAAGAAATATTTCTCAGGCTAAATGTACAACACTTCGACTTAAGGTAAATCGAACAAACTGAAGGGAATAATGCATGGCATTTCCTTAAATTGAAAATAAAAACCAATTTCTAGACATTTGCATTTCACAGACCGACGATACATCTTACAGAAACACACATACAAGGGACCAAAAACTGGTTAGAATTGGTCAATCATATCGAATAATTTCCAGAGGTAAGTTTTATCTCAGTGACTAACAGTAAACCTGAATGAAGTACAGAAACAAGGCACTGGTTGATTCTCAAGCGTTTGTCGACTCGGATCAAAGAAAGCAGCAAGGGCCAATGGGAACAATATTGTGCGAAGTACTGGTAAAAGAAGGCACTGATCTCCCTCTAAACAGCTTATAACTTTTTTTAATTGGATTCAAAACTGTCAAAAACATATCAATCCTCTTGAAATTAACTTCTGCAAATTCTAAACACGTGGCTATCAAAATCTAGTGCTCACAAATTTCATGTTCTCCATCATTGTTCTTAAAAACAGTTACAATGTTTTTTTGCACATAACAACCCTCCAGGAATAAATAAATACAGACTGGAAATGTATCTCCCCAGGTGAAATTAAACTATGCAGACTAAAGATACATTTGCTTAGACTGAAAATATGCTCTATAGAATTCATGACGATTATTGTCACAGGATTTAATCTTATCTCAGCACTCATAATTTGTTCGACGAGGCTATGTGAGAAAGGCTGCCAGTATCAATGGGAACAATATTATGCGAAGTACTGGTAAAAAGCTATCCCCATGGTCTCCACAACCCCTTACAGCCAGCACTTTAAATCACCATCGCGTTTATCAATTTCTTCATCCACAATATAATCTTTCCACTATAAAGAAAAATTGTCAAAATCAAAACCTTTCTCAAATTCCCTTCCTCAGGTGAAAGTAAAATCTGGGGACTAAGAATAGATTTGCTTAGACATAGAAAAATTATGCTCTACAGAATTGATGACGATTATTGCCACAGGATTTAATCTTATCTCAGCACATAATTCTTTCGACGAGGCTATGTGAGAAAGGCTGCCAGTGTCAATGGGAACAATATTGTGCGAAGCACTGGTAAAAAGTTATCCCCCTGGCCTGCACCTCTCCTTACAGCCAGCCCTTTAAATCACCATCTTTTATAACAACATGGATATCTAATTCATGGATCCTCCATTCAATGCAGGTAACACTTAGTAAGCCCAACATATGCCTATTACAATCTAGCACTAGCTTTTCTGTCATTAGCCTTATAAATTTATCAATTTCTTCATCCACAACAATCTTTCCACTATAAAGTAAAAATGTCAAAATCAAAACCTTTCTCAAACACGCTTCCTCAGGTGAAAGTAATATCTGCGGACTAAGGATACATTTGCTTAGACTGAGAATATTGTTGCAGTCAGGTCTTAGATACATATTTCGATTGGGTACGAAGCTGTTTGAGTGCGAATAATTGCTTTCAGATTATCCCAATTTAGCGGAAAAGATTGTTTATCAGACATAATTAGCTGTTTCAAATTTCCACTTTGTAAATGAGTTGTGTATTCCCACCTGAGTGTTAGTGTGTATCTATCCGATAAGGCCACGCTTTACGGTGGATATCCCTATCATGCAGAGTGCCCACCATTTTACTTGTTGACGTAGCGCAATGCATTATGGTCTAGTTTACCTTAGCAACGTTAGAACTATATTGTCGGCAGCTTCAGCACCTTTTTATCTTATTCTTTATGAAAGTGAGTTGTAATCTGCCTTTTTGGTCAATATAAGCCTTTTTCAACCAGATCATCAGTAGAATGGTTGTAATTTTCAGGGAAAATGCTCTGTTGCATTTAAAGAGTCCTTTTACAGTAATTTTAACTGGGAAATACGCATCTGACAGTTGTGCACGCAAATGCGGGCAGATTTCAATTGCGTGCATCCCGCATTTTCGGGAATGTGGGATTGTGTGCATCCCGCATCTCGGATGGGGGGCAGCGTTTGCTATATAAACCCAGCATTTTCGGGATGCGGGGACTCCATCTCTGACTTTCTTAGGTGAAACTTGCTATTTTTTTTTTTTTTTTTTTTTTTTTTTTGTTATTTGTTAGGGTTCAGGCTTAGTGCGATCGAGGCAGTGCATGTAAAGAGATCCAGATCAGACTGGCTAACCCCGTTGTGATAATGTTATCTTTGGAAACATTGCAGATACATTTTTAACTTAGATCGCATTGCAGATATATTTCTAACTTAGATCTGAAAGCTTGGATTATTCTTATACTTTGATAGCGGTTATTTTTAACTTATTCTTTAACTTAGGGAAGTTAGGATCTCACCAGCCTATTCCTCTATTGTTTACTTGTCCACTTTGTACTTTGTTAAATAAATAGCTTCTGCTTATTGTTTTCTTAGATACCTGGATTACTTCTCTAGGTGATTAAATATTGAATCTTCATTTATTTTCTTTGGTTATCTATCCACTCTCCAAACTTTTATTCCCTTCCCTGCCTTCTGCTCGAAGTTCATCTTTATTTACCAGCCTGAAGTTGTTACGTTATAACCCTACTCTACCAAGCTCGTAACATATTTATGGTGGCAGAGGTGGGATCTACTATTAAGATAGATCCAGTGATACGAACCCAAATCTCCAGTGTTAAAGTTCAATCTGAAGCACATTTTGCACTCTGTCTTAAACTGTAGAAGTATGGATTTGACCAGCAGTCCAATTCCTGAAAATAGCTCGGGGGAGGTGACATTTAACCCTCAAAGGGAAATAGCAGATGAAGATGAGCTTGATACCATAGACGCAGTATCCGAAAGTGGTTCGATTCAGTTGGCCGGCACAACTGGGACTAACTCCACCAACCCCGATGAGAGTTCTCTCGTGGGTAAAATAGACAGCATGTCGAGGTTACTGTCAGATGTAGCTATGCGACTCCAATTAATGGAGGAAAAGCAGCAAACAACTTTGCCCAGACTATTTGAAGCGGGAGATAGGTCAAACAATAATAGAGGTAAAGAGATTGAAACCAGTAGTAATATCAAGGTGACCAGGGATATGATAGGGACTAATCATACTAATCAACCATACAGTGAGTCACAGTCTAGGAGTTGTTACGGTCAAGACCCAAGTTTAGTGTCGATAAACAGACAAGTACAAATTGACACCTTTACCGCCAATACCAGTAGGCAGCATAGGCTAGTAGGTTCTGACCAGAGGGATCAGAATATACCAGGTACTTTTTTCAGACCAATGGGCCAGCAATGCACTGGACAGATTGACGGCTATGGCACGAAGAACTATGCAAATCAGGTAACCTCAGTAGTAGACCACGATCAGATTAGGGTGGCTGATCAAGACCCAACCCAGGTTCATAGGTCCAACAGTTTCACTGCTGATAATCCACGGTTTAGCCATGAAGATAGCAGATACCATTATCAGGAATCTGACAATGTCAGACCGCAGTGTCGTGGCCACCCAGCTTGTAACAGGTTTGAGCCTCGTGAAGTAACTGCTCACAGGCTTTTCGCCTACCAACAAAGACAATCCCCTATAAAACTACCCACTTTCAGTGGTAAAGAAGAATGGCCCACATGGATAGCGCAGTTTGAAGCAGTCGCCAGGAGATGGCAATGGTCTAATGATGAAAAGCTAGACCAGCTCCTACCCAGACTGGAAGGGCTAGCTGCTCAATTTGTGTTTACCCAGTTACCCCCAGTAGTCCTCAACCATTACACCGATTTAAAAGCAGAGTTAGATAGTCGTTTCAGGGTCATTGAAACTGCACGCTCTTTTGCAGCCAAGTTCAGTCAAAGGTCGCAAAAAATAGGTGAAACCATTGAGGATTATGCTGCGGAGCTAAAGCGGCTTTACGACAAAGCCCATGGCTATAGAGATAGGCGAACCAGAGAAGAGGATCTGGTAAGGCGGTTCCTTGACGGACTTTCAAATGAAGAAATCCGTTGTGAAGTAGAGTTCAATAAGGAACCAAATAAAATAGATGAAGCTGTGTATCATGCTGTCAATCTGATTCAGATTAAAAGGATCACTAGAGGTGAAAAGCACCGATCACAGGCCAGAAGGGCATTTGACTCAGATGGTGAAGGAAAGCTAGATGAAAGCTTACCCAAACAACCCTCCGAAAATGGAAGTGCACCTGAAATCAGTCAAGAACACCAATTAAGGGGAGCTAATCAATCTTCACAGACAGGGAGTAACAATGCAAAAAGTTTCATGTAAGATTCTGTGTCTATTAAAGAACTTATAACAAGGATAGAGAAGCTTGAGGGTAATCCTAGGGCTGACAGGCGGAGAAATAGGATTGGGGTCCATGGCAGCAGAAATGGTGAATGTTTCCACTGTCATAAAAAGGGGCATTACATAAGAGATTGCCCAGAGAAGAAAACAGGAAGGGGTAGTAACCTCTCTGCTACAAGCAGAACAGGCAGCATTGAGCCTTTAAACTCCAACGGACTGCCTCTTGCGGCCAAAGAGGGGTCCCAGTAGACAATAGAGGCCATTCGCTTTGTACATCTTTGCCTGAGCCCAAAATGCCAGAAAATAAGACGGACGTGAGAGAACAGATCAGAAGAAGCCTAGCAGATGGGATATATGTGCGAGGTATGGTTAATGGGGAACCAGTGACGTTCACAGCTGATACCGGAGCGTCACGCACAATCATCTCGGCTAGGGTTTTTGATAGGATTTTGAGGATAGGCGTCCTGTGCTTGATCGTTCTGGATGTATTGTCGGTGCACCGATAAAGGGCCCACTTGAACTGCTTCAGGATGAGTTAGTTGCAGAGATCGAGGATGATGCTTTGCTGGGGTACGACATCTTGGGAAGTAGTGATAGGCCAGCAGATATTTTACTATCTGAGAACAAGATAGTGTTAGGGGGAAAAGATATTCCTGTATTTCAAATTGGTAGGCAAGAGAATGTACGGCGAGTGGTTATGGCAGAGGACGTCAGCTTACCCGGCGAAACGGAAGCGGTCGTCAAAGTCTACTTAGATGATGAGGAAATGGATGATTATAAAGGACCTGATTTCCTTGTGGAACTTTCTGTACATTTTAGAGAGAATTACCCATTCCGAATGGCAACAACGCTAGTTGATATAAACCGAGGCCCAACCTGTAATGTCAGAATTCTAAACCCTTTTCCGACTGAGGTGACATTGAAGCAAAATGCAAAAATCGGAGTAGCAGAAAGAATAGATAGGGTCTTGAACACCATTGCTGAAGCAGAGCGATCAGAGGAAGAGGAGAGCTGCGCCTGCATTCGGCCAGTCCCAATGAGGGTGGCATCTGATGGTACTAAAGGTGCGGAGTTCGAACAGGCTCCTGCAGAAAGTGTGCCACACCACCTGAAGGCATTGTATCATAAGTCCGCTGATGGCAGACCAGACTATGAAAGGCATGTCATAGCAGGTTTACTAGTAAAGTATCAGGACACCTTTTCAAGGTCTGAGTGGGATATTGGGCTGACCAATCTTACTGAACACTCAATTAACACTGGTGATGCCTTGCCAATAAAACAACGTCCTCGTAGAGTTCCTATAGCCTATGCTGAAGAAGAAAAAAAAGCAATCGAAGAGTTACTCAAGAAGGGAGTGATACGAAAGAGCACCTCACCATGGGCGTCACCTATTGTGCTAGTCCGGAAGAAGTCAGGAGATGTGAGGCCATGTGTGGATTACAGGCGAGTTAATGCATTGGTGAAGCCAGATGGGTTTCTGCTACCCCGTATTCAGGATTGCCTAGATGCCGTGGCAGGGACGTCACTATTCAGTAATTTCGATCTGACCAGCGGTTATTTTCAAATCCCTCTGAAGGAAGCAGATATCCCAAAGAGCGCCTTCTGCTGCAAGTTCGGTCAATTTGAGATGACCCGAATGCCCTTTGGGCTGAACAATAGTGCTAGCACATTCCAAAGGACAATGGAGTTAGCACTGCAAGGCTTACAGTGGGATACCTGCCTCGTCTACATAGATGATATAATTGTATATGGGTCTGATTTTGCCGAACACATGCAACGTGTAGCACAGGTGCTTGAGCGCATGAACCAAGCTGGCTTAAAACTCAAGCCTGGTAAGTGTAACATGTTGCAGACAGAAGTTTTCTTCCTTGGGCATGTAGTGTCCAAGGATGGCGTCAAGCCTGACCCAGCAAATGTCATAAAAATAGCCCAGTGGCCAAGACCGGTCAACGCAAAGCAAGAGAAGCAATTTGTTGCAACAGGATCCTACTATTGTCGATTTGTGAAAAACTATGCGAAAATAGCTCGCCCCTTGATTGACCTCACAAAGAAAGAGGCCTGTTTTGATTGGACACAGGCATGTGAGGATGCTTTTGAACACATCAAAAAGGTGCTTATGGGCCCGGAAATTATGTGTTATCCATCCAATGAAGCCGGAAGCTTTTATTTAGACCCCGACTGCTCCGGGACTGGTATGGGTGCCGTACTGTCCCAAGACCAGAAGGGGCGTGAGGTAGTCATAGCCTATGCCAGTCGTGGTCTAAGCAAGGCCGAGAAGAACTACTGCATAACGGAGCAGGAGCTCCTTGCTGTGGTATTCTTTATTCAATACTTTCGTCAGTACTTACTGGGCAGGAAGTTTGTTGTCCGTAGAGACCACCAGGCACTTGTTTGGCTTTTTAGCCTTAAGGAGCCAAGTGGCAAGGTAGCCCGATGGATTGAGATACTTGCTCCTTTCGACTTTAGTATTGAATATCGACCTGGGAAGAAGATGAGTCATTGTGATGCAATGTCCAGGTGTCCTACCCCTAAAGATTGCACCTGCAGTGACAATGACATGTTTGAACCACTGAAGATGGGCCCTGTTCGAAATGCAAGAGAAGGGCAGAGTCTATGTCTCTTCAGTACAAGAATTTATCTTCTGCCAAAGAGTCTGTAAGAAATAATGACTCTAGAAGGGTTGTCGTGGTGCCAAGTAATAATAAACCGGAAGAACCAGTGAGAGTAACAAGGGCGAAAACAGATGAAGACCCCAAACCCGGTCCATCACAACCAAAAGATGAATCTGGTTCTAATTGGCTGCGGGCGCACACAGCACAGGAAATTGCATCCAAGCAGTTAAATGACTCTGACATCGGGCCCGTCCTGAAAGGTAAGTTGGATGGTAGCAAACCAAACTCAGAAGAGGTGGAATCAGCAAGCCCGGCAAGCAGACATTACTGGATTCTCTGGGACCAACTCTACCTGAAGGACAGTGTGTTATGCAAAACTTTTCATAAGCAAGACAGAACTGGTGATCATGTCCAAGTAATTGCCCCTAAGGAGCTGCATCAGACCATTCTACGGCAGATGCATGATAACCTTCTATCTGGTCATCTTGGAGTGAAAAGGACCAAAGAGAAGGTATCACAAAGGTATTATTGGTATCACATGAAACAGGATATCAAGTGGTATGTTAGAAAATGTGACACATGTTCTGCAGATAAAACCCCACAGAAAACCCTTAAAGTACCTATGGGTCACATAAGAAGTGGCGCACCATGGGATACACTAGCTCTTGATTACTTGGGTCCTTTCCCTCAAACCCCTCGTGGTAACAGATACATTCTTGTCATGACTGACCTTTTCACTAAGTATGTCGAAATTGTTGCAGTGCCAAACCAGAGGGCAGAAGACTGTGCTTCAAGAATTGTAAATGGTTTTGTAGCTAGGTGGGACGCACCTCTGAGGGTACATAGCGATCAGGGTGTGAAAGTCGAGTTTTCAAAGATCTCTGCAAAACCCTGGAGGTCAGAAAGACTAGAACGAGTCCACGAAACCCTCGTGGAAATGGCCAAACATAAAGGTTCAACCGCACTCTCTTGAAGATGATACGGGCATATTTGACTGAGGAACAGGAAGATTGGGACCTACATTTGGGATGCTTGGCCGGAGCATACCGATCAACACCATCTGAATCAACCCATATGACCCCAAACTTAATGTGCATTGGAAGGGAAATTCGCCTTCCCGCAGATATAGTTTATGGGCATACCTCATCTTCCAAAGGAAGTGCAGTTTCGTCCGCTTGTGATTACGTTGATGAATTAAAAGGTCGAATGGCCCATGCACATGACGTTGCTAGAAAGTATCTGAGATGTAGTGCACAACGCAGTAAAAGCATATATGACACTAAAAAAGTATTTAACAATGATCAGCAAGGTGACATTGTCTGGTATTTACATGAATCCAGAAAGGTTTGTGTTACACCAAAGCTAGAAAAGGGGTATGATGGGCCAGTTGTAGTCAAACAGAAGATGTCCGAGCTCGACTTCATGATTCAGATCGACAAGGAGGGCACTACAAGGATATTACACCACAATAAGCTTAAAAAATATGAGGGAGATAACCCTCCCAAATGGGTCCTTTCAGTCTCCAAATCACTCAAGAAACGGCTGTGACACTGGGAGTTCTATCTGGCCGTTACAGCCTTCATGTTCAATTTCATGTAAATCTGTAGCAGTGAAATATAAACAGAGATGAAAGACTCATTTTGTAAACATGTTGAATAAATGTGAGGCAAAAGAATGTAAATGAAAAAAAAAAAAAGATTAGTGTAAAAAAAAAAAAAAAAAAAAAAAAGGCATATAGAAAATTGCAGCCAGCTGCTGTGTATTGATTTGTAAAACATTGCTTTTGGTAACCAGCGTTCCAACGATGTTATGAGGTTTGCGCCGGGATGGTTCTTATTTCTTAAGCAAGGATTGCCATTCACTGCAAATGATGCAATGTTCTATAACGGATTTGATGAAGTTTTGTCCACAACTCTGGGTGGTTCCTGGGAGTCAAGACTTGTCAGTTGTTATCGCCGATGATTTTCTTTTCTGATTGGCCGAGTCACTTTTCATTACTTGCATGCTTCAATAGTTTTGTCTCTTTGGTGCTCAAACTGTAATTCTGGAAGTCTGTCTGTCTTTCTTACTTGGTGGTGTGATCCTAACCCAAGGCAAATTCGCCAAGAACTGATTATTGTTGATTCCAAAGGAAAACGTTACAAAATCAACGTCATTAATTTTACTAATTTTGGCGAAAGTGCTTCAGCTAGAGCCCACTGCAGCCCTGACCCATGGATGATTGCTGGAAAATTTGAAAAATTCATTGTGGCAAGAGCAACGCTGAAAACGGTTATAAGCTAGTTACTTATATGGGTCGTTCAATTTTCTGTATTTCCAGAGTATCGCTAGTCACTGTTGTTAGACGAAAAATGCTACGATCAAATGAGGTCAAGGCAAAGAGAAAGGGAAGGGCCTACCGATGTATCAGATGTGCCAAGACAGTCAGGTCGTTGATGTCAAGTACAGGGTATCTGACCATATATTGAAGTATCATCTGTCGCTAGACCAAGTACCATTCTACTGCAGCCTATGTCTGTTCCACTGCAGCGAGGAGGGGCAGCTCCTACAGCACGTAACAAAGTACAAGCGCCACCAGTCACTCATGGTTGAAAAAGGGATCATCGACAGCAGTCCTTACCTAGTGAGGAACAACAACCCTTACTTGATTGGCGACAAGGATATGGAGGCTTTGTCTCAGGAACAGTCACAGTCTGTGTTCATGCAGAGAGTACGACCTGCAAGTTCTACAACTGTTATGATGCCTACGCAGCAACTAAGTGAGTCACCTTTTGTCGTCTCTACTGGATTAGACGAATCCTTTGATAGTATGGAAGCATTTGTAGATTCTTTGGTACAGCCGACACGCGACCAGCATGCAACCTGTCCAAATGTAAGCCCAAGCACAGTGCAAGTCCCAACCGAGTTTCTCGCCTCGCTGCTTAAAAGTCAGACCAGTAAACAGGTTACACCTATTCAAGGTTTGCAGCTTAACACAAATTCCATACCCCATCAAAGTAAGGGTCAGCATCTATGCAGGGCTCCCCAGGCACTTTCTACACCCGCAACAACCGAAACTCCTGCTGCGTTTCCAAAGGGGAGCAGTCCAGTTAATGTCAGCACCATGGTGTAGCCCAACACTGCTGTAGTCTTTCACGCAATGTCCAGCTCTGGCCAACAAGTCGATATGGTGCCCCCTACACCTCTGCTTGATGAAAGGTCTGAAGTAGAGGACATTTTACCGCAACTCCTGGGAAATGTGACGACTTCCACTCCCGCATGCACTCTCTCAAGGTCAAATGCCACTCCAACACAGTGTTCATTGGTAGATGAGCCACCAAAGTCTACCACCACTTCAACGCAGTGTTCACTTCTAGATGAGCCACCAGCCTGGATAAATATGGCTGAAAAACTTATGAAAAGGATGACAGAAAACATAGAAAATAACACCAGGGCAATCAAAGGTCTGGAGAAAACCTGCACGAGTGTGAGGGATGCTCTAGACAATGTTGCTAGACTGGTCAGGAAGCTGGCTGATGACAAATCTTCATCTTCAACTGCTTCATCATCCTCTGAGTCTAATAGCGGGGATAGGAAAAGAAAGCATAGTAACGATGACCACCAGCTGAAATCTGTACTAGGGAGGGTATACCCGGAAAGTAAGAAACATCGCTACTAACCAGTAAAATATCACGATTATCCACCTTATCAGTCAGCAGAGGAGTAAAGAGTGCACCTTTAATTGAATATTTAAATGGTAGCGCCCCTTCAGATTTTCAGCAACTGTGTAGTGCAGGTGCCATTATTTAATAAAATAACTGCGCCTTTTATTATTTCGAAAATGACAGTGAGCCTTTAATAATTTAGAAAACATGAAGTGTATCTTTTATTACTTAGTAAAGTGACGAGGAGCATTTGGGGAATCAACATTGCGTGACAATAAATACTAATCATTCTAACAGTGCAATTTTAACTTTCATTTAAGAGTAGTAATTCTTAGTAATTGATGCTAGAGCCAGCGATAGAACTCTCTACAAAAGTGATTAATTGACAACTGTGGCAAGTTATCATTTCTTGCACCCGTACAGGCAATTATTTCATAGCACACTGAAGAGACTGTGTACCTTTAATAATTCATCAGTGGTGTTGTACTTTTAATAGCATTTATTCTATAAGTAGTTTATATTTTTTGATAGTGCTAGAATTGACTGTGCATTTTAACCATTACCTAGTGAAAAGTAAACTGTATGGCGGAAGCAGTGACTGTATTAGTGTTAATTGCAATGTAGCTCTAACACTTTAATTTCATGAAGTGAAACCTGTCAATTAACTGTGAAGCCGAAAAACTGTGATGGACACAAGCTAGTTAATTTTTAACATAATACATTAACCTTTCATTTACGTTATTGATACTTTAAGAAGTATGTGTATTTGAAAACTGACGCTAATGAGATAGTACTAATCTACCCCTTTTCTGGAGTTTGTTGAAATTATACCTGAAAGAGGTAGTGAGACCATTTGCCTTAAAGAGGCAGTACTACATCTTGAAAGTAAAATTTCCCGGAAGCGTGAAAATTTGGCTTCTATGCAAAATTGAGCATGACAGTCGGAACTTTGTCACGCTCAGAGGGGGGTAATGTTGCAGTCAGGTCTCGGATACATATTTCGATTGGGTACGAAGCTGTTTGAGTACGAATAATTGCTTTCAGATTATCCCAATTTAGCGGAAAAGATTGTTTATCAGACATAATTAGCTGTTTCAAATTTCCACTTTGTTAATGAGTTGTGTATTCCCACCTGAGTGTAAGTGTGTGTATCTATCCGATAAGGCCACGCTTTACAGTGGATATCCCTATCATGCAGAGTGCCCGCCTTCAGTAGAATGGTTGTAATTTTCAGTGAAAATGCTCTTTTACAGTAATTTTAACTGGGAAATACGCATCTGACAGTTGTGCACGCAAATGCGGGCAGATTTCAATTGCGTGCATCCCGCATTTTCGGGAATGTTTTTTCTTATCATAGCACTTATAATTCTTTCGACGAGGCTCTGTGAGAAGGGCTGCAAGTGTCAATGGGAACAATATTGTGCGAAGTACTGGTAAAAAGTTATCCCCCCTGGCCTCCACCTCCCCTTACAGCCAGACCTTTAAATCACCATCTTTTCTAACAACATGAATATCTCATTTAATGGTTCCTTCAGTCAATACACACAACACTTATTAAACCCAACACAAGCCTATGCTATTCTTGCACTAGCTTTTCTGTCATTAGCTTCACACATTTATCAATTTCTCTATCTACAATAGAATCCTTCCAATATGAAGTAAAAATGTCAAAATCAAAACCTTTCTCAAACTACCTGCCTCAGGTGAAATTAAAATCTGCGGACTGCATACTACGGATACATTTGCTTAGACAGAGAATATGCTCTATAGAATTGATGACGATTATTGCCACAGGATTTAATCTTATCTCAGCACTCATAATTCTTTCGACGAGGCTATGTGAAAAAGGCTGCCAGTGTCAACGGGAACAATATTGTGCGAAATATTGGTAAAAAGTTACCCCCTGGCCTGCACCTCTCATTACAGCCAGCCCTTAAAATCACTATCTTTCACAAAAACATGGCTATCTCATTTAACGGATCCTCCATTCAATGCAGGTAACACTTATTAAGCCCAACACATGTCTATACAAGCTAGCACTAGCTTTTCTGTCATTAACCTTACACATTTATCAATTTCTTCATCCACAACACAATCTTTCGAATATAAAGTAAAAATGTCAAAATCAAAACATTTCTCAAACACTCTTCCTCAGGTGAAAGTAATATCTGCGAACTAGGGATACATTTGCTTAGACTGAGAATATGCTCTATAGAATTAATGACGATTATTGCAACGGGATTTAATCTTATCTCAGCACTCATAATTCTTTCGACGAGGCTATGTGAGAAAAGCTTCCATTGTCAATGGGAACAATATTGTGCGAAGTAATGGTAAAAAGTTATCCCCCCTGGCATCCATCTCCCTTACAGCCAGCCGTTTAAGTCACCATCTTTTATAACAACATGGATATCTCATTTAATGGATCCTTCAGTCAATGCAGGTAACACTTATTAAACCCAACACATCCCTTTTACAATTTTGCACTAGCTTTTCTATTATTAGCCTCACAAATTTATCAATTTCTTTATCCACCATACAATCATTCCACTATGAAGTAAAAATGTCAAAATCAAAAGCTTTCTCAAACACCCTTCCTTAGGTAAAAGTCAAATCTGCGGACTAAGGATATATTTGCTGAGACAGAGAAAATGCTCTGTAAAATTGATGACGATTATTGAGACAGGATTTAATCTAATCATAGCACTTATAATTCTTTCGACGAGGCTCTGTGAGAAGGGCTGCCAGTGTCAATGGGAACAATATTGTGCGAAGTACTGGTAAAAAGTTATCCCCCCTGGCCTCCACCTCCCCTTACAGCCAGACTTTTAAATCACCATCTTTTATAACAACATGGATATCTCATTTAATGGATCCTTCAGTCAATACACACAACACTTATTAAACCCAACACAAGCCTATGACAATCTAGCACTAGCTTTTCTGTCATTAGCTTCACACATTTATCAATTTCTCTATCTACAATAGAATCTTTCCACTATGAAGTAAAAATGTCAAAATCAAAACCTTTCTCAAACTCCCTGCCTCAGGTGAAATTAAAATCTGCGGACTGCGTACTACGGATACATTTGCTTAGACAGAGAATATGCTCTATAGAATTGATGACGATTATTGCCACAGGATTTAATCTTATCTCAGCACTCATAATTCTTTCGACGAGGCTATGTGAGAAAGGCTGCCAGAGTCAATGGGAACAATATTGTGCGAAGTAATGGTAAAAAGTTACCCCCTGGCCTACACCTCTCATTACAGCCAGCCCTTAAAATCACCATCTTTTATAAAAACATGGATATCTCATTTAATGGATCCTCCATTCAATGCAGGTAACACTTATTAAGCCCAACACATGCCTATTACAAGCTAGAACTAGCTTTTCTGTCATTATCCTTAAACATTTATCAATTTCTTCATCCACAACACAATCTTTCGAATATAAAGTAAAAATGTCAAACTCATAACCTTTCTCAAACACTCTTCCTCAGGTGAATGTAAAATCTGCGGACTAAGGACTGAGAATATGCTCTATAGAATTGACGACGATTATTGCGACAGAATTTAATCTTACCTCAGAACTTATAATTCTTTCGACGTGGCTATATGAGAAAGGCTGCCAGTGTCAATGGAAAAAATATTGTGCGAAGTACTGGTAAAAAGTTATCGCCCTGGCCTTCACCTCCCCTTACAGCCAGCCCTTTAAATCACCATCTTTTATAACAACATGAATATCTAATGGATCCTTCAGTCAATATGAATAACGCTTATTAAACCCTACACATGCCTATTACAATCTAGCACTAGCTTTTCTGTCATTAGCTTCACACATTTATCAATTTCTTCATGCACAATAGAATCTTTCCACTATAAAGTAAAAATGTAAAAATCAAAACCTTTCTCAAACTCCCTGCCTTAGGTGAAATTAAAATCTGCGGACTGCGTACTACGGATACATTTGCTTAGACAGAGAATATGCTCTATAGACTTGATGACGATTATTGCCACAGGATTTAATCTTATCTCAGCACTCATAATTCTTTCGACGAGGCTATGTGAGAAAGGCTGCCAGTGTCAATGGGAACAATATTGTGTACTGGTAAAAAGTTATCCCCCTGGCCTACACCTCCCCTTACAGCCAGCCCTTTAAATCGCCATCTTTTATAAAAACATGGATATCTCATTTAATGGATCCTTCAGTCAATGCAGTAACAGATATTAAACCCAACACATGCCTATAACAATCTAGCACTAGCTTTTCTGTCATTAGCCTCACACAATAATCAATTTCTTCACCCACAATACAATCTTTCCACTATAAAGAAAAAATGTCAAAATCAAAACCTTTCTTAAACTCCCTCCCTCCCACACTCACTGCCTCTGTGTTTCTGTCTCTCGGTTTCCATATCTATAGAAATCCACAGGCACCATAAGTTACATTCAAGTAATGTTCAAGTCGGCCTTAAAACACCAAGAAAACAAACGCATTTATCTCCACTAGTAAATCTGGTATCGGCTTTACCACCATCACTACCAACTCAACCATCGAAACTACCATCACCATGATTATAATCATCAACATCATCATCAAAGCAATTATTAAAAAACGCTAAAAAACGCCATGGCTTTGTGTTATGTTATAGCAAACCCTTGAAGAGTTCAGGAAAACATCTTTTTCCATTCAAATCAGTTACCTTTCTTTGATAAATCTGAAAATCTTTCACACCATTCCAAAATCAAAACTTTTCTTTGACTACAGAGATTTTCGAACATCAATTCGGTCGATAGCCTATAGAACTTGAGACATGGGCTAGCTGGTTTGAATCCCCTACTCGGCCATGTCTTTCCGAGGTTTGATAATAATTTTTGCGACAGGATCGATTCTTTGCTAGCCTCTCAAAAGCACTTTTGATAATAGTTTTGTTGAAAAGGAGTAATTTGCATCTGGAAAATATCGTACAAAGGACTGGTTACTGAAACTTCAGTAAAGTACGGCTAGGTGCACTGGCCGCCGCGATATAATTGAAATATTGTTGAAAACGGTGTTAAACCACATGCAATCAAGCAATTAATCAATCAACCAATTCAGTCCCCCTTCTTTTATTTACCTGAAATACTTCACAGCATTTTCAAATCAATACATTGTCTTCTCCTTTCAAAGATTCTTAAAAAGGTATTCGATCCGCATTGCCCGGAACTTGAGGCAAGGGTTGCATCCCCTGCTGTTTGTATCCCCTGCTCGGTCATTTCTTTCCGAGAGTTGATAATACTCACTGTGGTAGCATTCATTTTTCTGAGCAGCAGTTTTGCCTATAATTATGTGGAAAAGCAGTCAATGGCTTGGGAAGAATATCGTGAGAAGTACTTGTTACTGAAACTACAGGAACGCATGGGCAAGAGTACTGGCCGCCGCAATATAACTTGAATATCGTTGAAAACGGTGTTAAACGCATTTAGTATATCAATCACTCGATCAATCGATTCACAAAGACTAGTTCGATACCTCAGTCGATTATCCGTAGCTCGAGAGACAAGAGGGTCGCCAATCCCTAGTTCGCAAGATTTGTTCCCCTATTTGATGGAATAAATTGCAAGTCTTCTGTCTTAGTTCTGTTCATTGTTTTAACCATAATTACGTGGAAAAGAGGCCGACGGCTAATAAATTAACACATATTTACTTTCAGAACACTTTTAAACGCTTGCCTATTAAAATAGCATGAAACATAAATTTGTCTTTTCTGTCAGTGATCTTTCCAAACTTAACAATTTCTTTATCCACAATGCAACCCTGCTGCTATACGGTAAAAGTGTCGAAATCAAAAGCGCTTTCCAACTTTCCATTTAACAAGCGCTCTCTCTCTCTCTCTCTCCCTCTCTGGTGAATAATCTTTTGATGTTTATGACGTTGAGCATGTGAGAGAGCAGCCAGTGGATATAATATTATAATGAGCACTGGATAAAGAAAACCATAAAAGATTCGAGAATAGGGGTCCGCTAGTTTGAATCCCGGCTCGGTCGAATTTTTCCGAGAATTGCTTACAGTCATTGCGATATGATATATTAATTTCTTAACCTTTATCATTATTTCGACGATTCTTATGTTGGAAAGTAGTCAGTGCCTTGGAAAGAATATTGTGCTGAATACTAGTAAAAGTAATTCCAGGAGAGGATAAATTCACGGGCCGCCGCAATATGAACTGAAATAATATTGTAAACGACCTTTTAACACTCTTCAGTCAATATTGCATACTTATAGCGTTGAGAATCTTACGTTCATTTTTATGACTTATTTTCAATAGATAGATGCTGTAGACCATAAAACTGGAACCTTGGCTTTTTCGGCATTCATTAGGTAAATAGCTGAGGTTGATACCGAATTCAAATTGGTCGTATGTAGAAATATACAGGGTGATTACATAATCTTGTAAGATCTTGCCAGGATGTCTCAAATGTGCTAGTAACACCATAACATTTCATTCTAAAATATTCGAAGGATAATATAGTTAGATTACACTCAAAATTACGGACTGAAGTAGCATCATATCCAATAAGAAACGATTAATCATGCAGACTGAGGAAGATATGAAGAAAAGAAGCTAATTTATTGTAGGAAGTACATTTCTTGGAGGAAAAGGATGGACATCGTGGTCAGAGAAAACACTCTCTATAGTCAGATAGATTGAGATACATAGACAGATATATAGATTTAGATTGATATACAGATAAAATAAAAGGAAAATAAGCGAAAGAGGTTGATAGGATGGAGAGACAAGTGTAAAATTTGCAGGAAGGAAAGAGAAAGAAAGACAGACAGAGACAGACAACGTAACAGAATAGGGAGTGATAGGAAAATGAGACAGAAGATGGTGGAATAGCGGAAGAGATAGAAAGCAATACAGATAGAGAAACTGTGTGAAAGAAGGCAGTGAGATACAGGTAGAAAGAGGAGAGAAATAAAAGAAGAGAAGAGAAATGGGAAGGGATAGAGAGTGATAGCGAGAGAAAGACAGAAAGCGAGAGAGAGAGAGAGACAGACAGATAGACAGAGAAACACCGAGAGACTGAGCGTGGAAAACAGTGTTTAGAGAAAGATAAAATGAGGGACAGAGAGTAAGAAAAAGGAGTTCGTAAGGCAGTAGATAGAGGGTGAGAGACAAAGAAAGAGAAACAATAGAAATACACAAAATTAAATGATGGAGAGAGGTGAAGAAAGACAGAAATTGCAAAAAGAGATATAGAAATAGATAAAGAAAAGGAGAAGAGATAGAGTGTGTGAGATGACAGAAATGAGGGCGAATACATTATTTCAGACCGTTCCGACTAAGGGTTAAGATCACAAAGAAGACGTTGAGGCCAAAGACTTATCGGCGAAACGGGGGCATAGCTTTATCGTTGGAAGGTACATTCAATTAAGTTAGGTTCTAATTTGAAGGAAGAAGAATAAACAAGCTAACTGACTGGGGCTAAATTAAGGGTGAGGGCATAGTTGTAAATACTGAGGATATATCTGTCCAACTGATAGAAGATATTACCCACCACGGATACAGGCATACGGCATTGGTTTGAAATAATAGAAGGGACATTGTTACAAGATTGGAAGGAACATCAAACTGAAAATGTCTTTCACCGTCTGAGAGGAAGTACAAGGAACCAAGAGAACATCATTTCGACTGGCGTTTCAGGCTAACAGGTAGGGAGTAAAATCTCTGGAAGGACACAGGTTTATAGCTTACTGATACATCTCACAAAGGCTGCCATCTCGATTCCTAAAGTATCATAACGCAAACTGTTGCAGGAACATCTCACCAAGGCTACCATCTCGATTCCTAAAATGAAATAACGCAAGCTGTTGCAGTAACCAATGGACATCTTCGAAATGTGGGTTCATCTAGAAGGCAAGGGAATTGAAAACGGGTGAATTTTAAGACAGAACACAGCTTCATGGCCTCATGGTGTATCCAAGGGACTCATAGACTGGGGGTGTTCAGTTGCTTACTTGGGTTCAATGCGCTAATGTTTTAAGACTGGAAGACAAGTTAAATTTGGGATTCTCTCTGAAATTACTCTTACAGATTATAAGTACATGCCAGGAAAAAAGTGTATGGGCAAACCATGCAAATTATACCACGAGAGTGAGGCAGTGGTTTAGGGCCTGGGTGTACATTCAACTGAGTATAGAACAATTTCAAAGTCTACGAGGATATGAAATAGATTGGGGAAACATTCCACGAACTGAGGATACAATCTCAGGGACCAATATGCCTGCAACGGCCTGCTGGTTGGTTTTAGGCGCTGTGCGTATGAAATCGCCGACTGGGGGTACTAGATTAAGAATTTATGCAGTCAAAGAAAGGTATAAATACAGTTTTAGGGCCTATTGACAAGCAATTTCAAGCAGTTACAGCTAAAGGTGTAAACTCAAACAAAAAGAAATACTTCTCAGACTAAATGTACAACACTTCGACATAAGGTAAATCGAACAAACTGAAGGGGATAATGCATGGCATTTCCTTAAATTGAAAATAAAAACCAATTTCTAGACATTTGCATTTCTCAGACCGACGATACATCTTACAGAAACACACATACAAGGGACGAAAAAAAAGTTAGAATTGGATTATCATATCGAAAAATTTCCAGAGGTAAGTTTTATCTCAGTGACTAACAGTAAACCTGAATGAAGTACAGGAACAAGAAACAGGTTGATTCTCAAGCGTTTGTCGACTCGGATCGAAGAAAGCAGCAAGTGCCAATGGGAACAATATAGTGCGAGGTACTGGTAAAAGAAGGCACTGATCTCCCTCTAAATAGCTTATAATTTTTTTAATTGAATCCAAAACTGTCCAGAAAATATCGATCCTCTTGAAATTAACTTTTGCAAGTTCTACACACGTGGCTATCAACATCTAGTTCTCACAAATTTCATTTTCTCCATCATTGTTCGTTACAAACAATTTACAATGTCTTTTTGCACATAAAAACCCTCCAGGAATAAATAAATACAGACTGGAAAGGTATCTCCTCAGGTGAAATTAAAATATGCAGACTAAAGATAAATTTGCTTAGACTGAGAATATGCTCTATAAAATTGATGACGATTATTGCAATGGGATTTTATCTTATCTCAGCACTCATAATTCGTTCGACGAGGCTGTGTGAGAAAGGCTGCCAGTGTCAATGGGAACAATATTGTGCGAAGTACTGGTAAAAAGCTATCCCCATGGTTTCCACCTCCCCTTACAGGCAGCACTTTAAATCACCATCTTTTATAACAAACTGGATATCACATTTAATGGATCCTTCATTCAATGCAGGTAACACTTATTAAACCCAGTACATGCCTATTACAATCTAGCACTAGCTTATCTGTCATTACCCTCACGCGTTTATCAATTTCTTCATCTACAATAGAATCTTTCCACTATAAAGTAAAAATTTCAAAATTAAGTTCTTTCTCAAATTCCCTTCCTCAGGTGAAAGTAAAATCTGCAAACTAAGAGAACATTTGCTTAGACTGAGAACATGCTCTACAGAAGTGATGACGATTGTTGCCACGGGATTTAATCTTATCTCAGCACTCATAATTCTTTCGATGGGGCTATGTGTCAATGGGAACAATATTGTGCGAAGAACTGGTAAAAAGTTATCCCCCTGGCCTACACCTCTCCTTGCAGCCAGCCCTTTAAATCACCATCTTTTATAACAACATGGATAACTCATTTAAAGGATCCTTCAGTCAATGCAGGTAACACTTATTAAGCCCAACACATGCCTATTACAATCTAGCACTAGCTTTTCTGTCATTAGCCTTACACATTTATCAATTTCTTCATCCACGACACAATCATTCCATTATAAAGTAAAATGTCAAAATCAAAACCTTTCTCAAGCACCCTTCCTCAGGTGAAAGTGAAATCTGCGGACTTAGGATACATTTGCTTAGATTGACAATATGCTCTATAGAATTGATGACGACTATTGCGACAGAATTTAATCTTATCTCAGCACTCATACTTCTTGTGCGAAGAAAAAGTTATCCCCCTGGCCCCCACCTCCCCTTACAGCCAACCCTTTAAATCACCATCTTTTGATAACAACATAAATATCTCATTTAATGGATCCTTCAGTCAATACACACAACACTTATAAAACCCAACATGAGCCTATTACAATCTAGAACTAGCTTTTTGTCATTAGCTTCACACATTTATCAATTTCTTCATCCACAATAGAATCTTTCCACTATAAAGTAAAAAAGTCAAAAACAAAACCTTTCTAAAATTCCCTGCCTCAGGTGAAAGTAAAATCTCCGGACTAAGAATACATTTGCTTAGACTGAGAATATGCTCTATAGAATTGATGACGACTATTGCCACAGGATTTAATCTTATCTCAGGACTCATAATTCTTTCGACGAGGCTATATGGGAAAGACTACCAGTGTCAATGCGAACAATATTGTGCGAAGTACTCTTAAAAACTTATCCCCCTGGCCTACACGTCTCATTACAGCCAGCCCTTTAAATCACCATCTTTAATAACAACATGGATATCTCATTAAATGAAACCTCCATTCAATGCAGGTTAACACTTATTAAGCCAAACACATGCCTATTACAATCTAGCACTAGCTTTTCTGTCATTAGCCTTACACATTTATCAATTTCTTCCTCCACAACACAATCTTTCCAATATAAAGTATAAATGTCAAAATCGAAACCTTTCTCGAATACCCTTCCTTAGGTGAATGTAAAATCTGCGGACTAAAGATACATTTGCTTAGACAGAGAATATGCTCTATAGAATTGATGACGATTATTGCGACAGGATTTAATCTTATTTCAGAACTCAATATTCTTTCGACGAGGCTATATGAGAAAGGCTGCCAGTGTCAATGGGAACAATATTGTGCGAAATACTGGTAAAAAGTTATTCCCATGGCCTCCACCTCCCCTTACAGCCAACCCTTTAAATCACCATCTTTTATAAAAACATGAATATCTCATTTAATGGATCCTTCAGTCAATACAGACAACACTTATTAAACCCAACACAAGCCTATTACAATCTAGCACTAGCTTTTTGTCATTAGCTTCACACATTTATCAATTTCTTCATCCACAATAGAATCTTTCCACGATAAAGTAAAAATGGCAAAAGCAAAAACCTTTCTCAAACTCCGTGCCTCAGGTGAAAGTAAAATCTGCGGACATAGAATACATTTGCTTAGACTGAGAATATGCTCTATAGAATTGATGACGATTATTGCCACAGTATTTAATCTTATCTCAGCACTCATAATTCTTTCGACGAGGCTATATGGGAAAGACTACCAGTGTGAATGGGAACAATATTGTGCGAAGTACTGGTAAAAAGTTATCCCCATGGCCTCCACCTCCCCTTACAGCCAGCCCTATAAATCACCATCTTTTATAACAACATGAATATCTCATTTAATGGATCCTTCAGTGACTATAGATAACACTTATTTTGCCCAACACATGCCTACTACAATCTAGCACTAGCTTTTCTGTCAATAGCTTCACACATTTATCGATTTCTTCATCCACAATATAATCTTTCCACTATGAAGTAGAAATGTCAAAATCAAAGCCTTTCTCAAATTCCCTGCCTCAGGTGAAATTAAAATCTGTGGACTAAGGATACATTTGCTTAGACTGAGAATATGCTCTATAGAATTGATGACGATAATTGCCACAGGATTTAATCTTATCTCAGCACTCATAATTCTTTCGACGAGGCTATTAGAGAAAGGCTGCCAGTGTCTATGGGAACAATATTGTGCGAAGTACTGGTAAAAAATTATCCCCCTGGCCTCCACCTCCCCTTACAGCCAGCCCTTTAAATCACCATCTTTTATAACAACATGGATATCTCATTTAATGGATCCTTCAGTCAATGTAGGTAACACTTATTCAACCAAACACATACCTATTACAATCTAGCACTAGCTTTTCTGTCATTAGCCTCACACATTTATCAATTCCTTCATCCACAATAGAATCTTTCCACTATTAAGTAAAAATGTCAAAATCAAAACCTTTCTTAAACTCCCTCCCTCCCACACTCACTGCCTTTGTGTTTCTGTCTCTCGGTTTTCATATCTATAGAAATCCACAGGCACCATTTGTTACATTCAAGTAATCTTCAAGTCGGCCTTAAAACACAAAGAAAACAAACACATTTATCTCCACTAGTAAATCTGGTACCGGCTTTACCACCATCACTACCAACTCAACCATCGAAACTACCATCACCATGATTATAATCAACATCATCATCAAAGCAATTATAAAAAACGCCATGGCTTTGTGTTAAGTTATAGCAAACTCTTGAAGAGTTCAGGAAAACATCTTTTTCCATTCAAATCAGTTACCTTTCTTTGATAAATCTGAAAATCTTTCACACCATTCCAAAATCAAAACTTTTCTTTGTCTACAGAGATTTTCGAACATCAATTCGGTCGATAGCCTATAGAACTTGAGACATGGGCTAGCTGGTTTGATTCCCCTACTAAGCCATGTCTTTCCGAGGTTTGATAATAATTTTTGCGACAGGACTAATTCTTAGCTAGCCTCTCAAAAGCACTTTTGATAATAGTTTTGTTGAAAAGGAGTAATTTGCACCTGGAAATTATCGTACAAAGGACTGGTTACTGAAACTTCAGTAAAGTATGGGTAGGTGCACTGGCCGCCGCGATATAATTGAAATATTGTTGAAAACGGTGTTAAACCACATGCAATCAAGCAATTAATCAATCAACCAATTCAGTCCCCCTTCTTTTATTTACCTGAAATACTTCACAGCATTTTCAAATCAACATATTGTCTTCACCTTTCAAAGATTCTTAAAAAGGTATTCGGTCCGCATTGCCAGGAACTTGAGGCAAGGGTTGCATCCCCTGCTGTTTGTATCCCCTGCTCGGTCATTTCTTTCCGAGAGTTAATAATACTGTGATAGCATTCATTTTTCTGAGCAGCAGTTTTGCCTATAATTATGTGGAAAAGCAGTCAATGGCTTGGGAAGAATATCGTGAGAAGTACTTGTTACTGAAACTACAGGAACGCATAGGCAAGAGTACTGGCCGCCGCAATATAACTTGAATATCGTTGAAAACGGTTTTAGACACATTTAGTGTATAAATCACTCAATCAATCGATTGTCAAAGACTAGTTCGATACTTCAGTCGTTTATCCATAGCTCGAGAAACAAGGGAGTCGCCAATCCCTAGTTCGCAAGATTTGTTCCCATATTTGATGAAATTAATTGCAAGTCTTCTGTCTCTGTTCTGTTCATTGTTTTAACGATAATTACGTGGAAAAGAGGCCGACGGCTAAAAAATTAACACTTATGTTTACTTTCAGAACACTTTTTAACGCATACCTATTAAAATAGCATGAAACATAAATTTGTCTTTTCTGTCATTAATCTTTCCAAACTTAACAATTTCTTTACCCACAATGCAACGCTGCTGCTATAAGGTAAAAGTGTCGAAATCAAAAGCGCTTTCCAACTTTCCATTTAACAAGATCTCTCTCTCTCTCTCTCTCTGGTGAATAATTTTTTTTATGTTTATGACGTTGAGCATGTGAGAGAGCAGCCAGTGGATATAATATTATAATGAGCACTGGATAAAGAAAACCATAAAAGATTCGAGAACAGGGGTCCACTTGTTTGATTCCCGGCTCAGTCGATTTTTTCCGAGAACTGCTTACAGTCATTGCGATATGATTCATTCATTTCTCAACCTTTATCATTATTTCGACGATTCTTATGTTGAAAAGTAGTCAGTGCCTTAGAAAGAATATTGTGCGGAATACTGGTAAAAGTAATTCCAGGAGAGAATAAATTCACGGGTCGCCGCAATATGAACTGAAATAATATTGTAAATGACCTTTTAACACTCTTCAATCAGTACTGCATACTTACAGCATTGAGAATCTTACGTTCATTTTTATGACTTATTTTCAATAGATAGATGCTTTAGATAATAAAATGGGAACCTTGGCTTTTTTGGCATTCATTAGGTAAATAGATGAGGTTGATACGGAATTCAAATTGGTCGTATGTAGAAATATACAGGATGATTATATAATCTTGTAAGATCTTGCCAGGATGTCTCAAATGCGCTAGTAACGCCATAACATTTCATTATAAAATATTCGAAGGATAATATAGTTAGATTACACTCAAAATTACGGACTGAAGGAGCATCATATCGAATAAGAAACGATTAATCATGCAGACTGAGGAAGATATGAAGAAACGAAGGTAATTTATTGTAGGAAGTAAATTTCTTGGAGGAAAAGGATGGACATCGTGGTCAGAGAAAACAGTCTTTATAGATAGAGATAGATAGACAGATAGATAGATTGAAATAGATAGACAGATAAAATAAAAGAAAAAAAAGGCGAAAGAGATTGATAGGATGGAGAGACAAGTGTAAAATTTGCAGGAAAGAAAGAGAAAGAAAGACAGACAGAGACAGACAACGTAACAGAATAGGGAGTGATAGGAAAATGAGACAGAAGATGGTGGAATAGCGGAATAGACAGAAAGCAATAGAGATAGAGAGACTGTGTAAAAGAAGGCAGTAAGATACAGGTAGAAAGAGGAGAGAAATAAAAGAAGAGAAGAGAAATGGGAAGGGATAGAGAGTGATAGCGAGAGAAAGACAGAAAGCGAGAGAGGGAGAGAGAGACAGACAGACAGACAGAAAGACAGAGAAACAGCATGAGACTGAGCGTGGATAACAGTGTTTAGAGAAAGATAAAATGAGGGACAGAGAGTAAGAAAAAAGTGTTAGTAAGGCAGTAGATAGAGGGTGAGAGACAAACAGTGAAAGAGAAACAATTGAGATACACAAAATTAAATGGAGAGAGGTGAAGAAAGTCAGAAATTGCAACAAGAGAGATAGAAATAGATAAAGAAAAGGAGAAGAGATGGAGTGTGTGAGATGACAGAAATGAGAGTGAATACATTATTTCAGACCGTTCAGACTAAGGGTTTAGATCATAAAGAAGACGTTGAGGCCAAAGACTTAACGGTGAAACAACAGGGGCATAGCTTTATCGTTGGAAGGTACATTCAATTAAGGTTAGCTTCTAATTTGAAGGAAGAAGAATAAACAAGCTAACTGACTGGGGCTAAATTAAGGGTGAGGGCATAGTTGTAAATACTGAGGATATATCTGTCCAACTGATAGAAGATATTACCTACCACGGATACAGGCATACGGCATTGGCTTGAAATAATAGAAGGGACATTGTTACAAGATTGGAAGGAACATCAAACTGAGAATGTCTTTCACCGTCTGAGAGGAAGTACAAGGAACCAAGAGAACATCTTTCCGACTGGCATTGCAGGCTAACAGGTAGGGAGTAAAATCTCTGGAAGGACACAGGTTTATAGCTTACTGATACATCTCACCAAGGCTACCATCTCGATTCCTAAAATATCATAACGCAAACTGTTGCAGTAACATTTCACCAAGGCTACTATCTCGATTCCCAAAATAACATAACGAAAGCTGTTGCAGTAACGAAGGACATCTTCGAAATTTAGGTACATCATGAAGGCAAGGGAATTTAAAGCGGGTGAATTTTAAGACAGAACACAGCTTCATGTCCTTATGGTGTATCCAAGGGACTCATAGACTGGGGGTGTTCAGTTGTTAACTCATAGACTGGGGGTGTTCAGTTGTTAACTTGGGTTCAATGCGCTAATGTTTTAAGACTGGAAGACAAGTTAAATTTGGGATTCTCTCTGAAATTACTCTTACAGACTTAAAGTACATGTCAGGAAAAAAGTTTATGGGCAAACCATGCAAACAATACGACGAGAGTGAGGCAGTGGTTTAGGGCCTGGGTGTACATTCAACTGAGTATAGAACAATTTCAAAGTCTACGAGGATATGAAATAGATTGGGGAAACATTCCACGAACTGAGGATACAATCTCAGGGCCCAATATGCCTGCGACGGCCTGCTGGTTGGTTTTAGGCGCTGTGGGTATGAAATCGCCGACTGGGGGTACTGGCTTAAGAACTTATGCAGTCAAAGAAAGGTATAAATACAGTTTAAGGGCCTATTGACAAGCAATTTCAATCAGTTACAGCTGAAGGTGTAAACTCAAACAAAAAGTAATATTTCTAGGACTAAATGTACAACACTTCGACTTAAGGTAAATCGAACAAACTGAAGGGGATAATGCATGGCATTTCCTTAAATTGAAAATAAAAACCAATTTCAAGACATTTGCATTTCACAGACCGACGATACATCTTACAGAAACACACATACAAGGGACGAAAAAATGGTTAGAAGTGGTAAATCATATCGAATAATTTCCAGAGGTAAGTTTTATCTCAGTGACTAACAGTAAACCTGAATGAAGTACAGGAACAAGAAACTAGTTGATTCTCAAGCTTTTGTCGACTCGGATCGAAGAAAGCAGCAAGGGCCAATGGGAACAATATTGTGCGAGGTACTGGTAAAAGAAGGCACTGATCTCCCTCTAAATAGCTTATACCTTTTTTTAATTGAATCCAAAACTGTCCAGAAAATATCGATCCTCTTGAAATTAACTTCTGCAAATTCTGAACACGTGGCTATCAACATCTAGTGCTCACAAATTTCATTTTCTCCATCATCGTTCTTACAAACAGTTACAATGTCTTTTTGCACATAAAAACCCTCCAGAAATAAATAAATACAGACTGGAAATGTATCTTCCCAGGTGAAATTAAAATATGCAGAAAAAAGATACATTTGCTTAGACTGAGAATATGCTCTATAGAATTGATGACGATTATTGCCATAGGATTTAATCTTATCTCAGCACTCTTAATTCCTTCGACGAGTCTGTGTGAGAAAGGCTGTCAGTGTCAATGGGAACAATATTGTGCGAAGTACTGGTAAAAAGCTATCCCCATGGTTTCGACCTCCCCTTACCGGCTGCACTTTAAATCACCATCTTTTATAACAACATGGATATCACATTTAATGGATCCTACATTCAATGCAGGTAACACTTATTAAACCCAGCACATGCCTATTACAATCTAGCACTAGCTTATCTGTCTTTACCCTCACGCATTTATCAATTCCTTCATCCATAATAGAATCTTTCCACTATAAAGTAAAAATGCATAATCAAAACCTTTCTCAAATTCCCTTCCTCAGGTGAAAGTAAAATCTGCGAACTAAGAATACATTTCCTTAGACTGAGAACATGCTCTACAGAATTAATGACGATTATTGCAACAGGATTTAATCTTATCTCAGCACTCATAATTCTTTCGACAAAGCTATGTGAGAAAGGCTGCCAGTGTCAATGGGAACAATTTTGTGCAAAGTACTGGTAAAAAGTTATCACCCCTGTCCTCTACCTTCCCTTACAGCCAGCACTTTAAATCACCATCTTTTATAACAACATGGATGATTCATTTAACGAAGCCTTCATTCAATCCAGGTAACACTTATTAAACCAAACACATGCCTATCACAATCTAGCACTAGCTTTTCTATCATTACCCTTACACTTTTACCAATTTCTTCATCCACAACACAATCTTTCGAATATAAAGTGAAAATATCAAAATCAAAACCGTTCTGAAACTCCTTTCCTCATGTGAAAGTAAAATCTGCGGACTAAGGATACATTTGCTTAGACAGAGAATATGCTCTATAGAATTGATGACGATTATTGCGACAGTATTAAATCTGATCTCAGCACTCATAAATCTTTCGACGAACCTATGTGAGAAAGGCTGCCAGTGTCAATGGGAACAATATTGCGCGAAATACTGGTAAAAAGTTATCCCCCCTGGCCTCCACATCCCCTTACAGCCGGCCCTTTAAATCACCATCCTTTAGAACAACATGCATATCTCATTTAATGGATCCTTCATTCAATGCAGGTAACACTTATTAAACCCAACACATGCCTTTTACTATCTAGCCTTAGCTTTTCTGTCATAGCTTCACACATTTATCAATTTCTTCACCCACAATACAATCTTTCCAATATCATGTAAAAATGTCAAAATCAAAACCTTTCTCAAACAACCTTCCTCAGGTGAAAGTAAAATATGCAGACTCAGGATATATTTGCTTAGACTGAGAATGTGCTCTATAGAACTGATGACGATTATTGCAACAGGATTTAATCTTATCTCAGCACTCATAATTCTTTCGACGTGGCTATGTGGGAAAGGCTGCCAGTGTTTTTGGGAACAATATTGTGCGAAATACTGGTAAAAAGTTATACCCCTGGCCTCCACCTCCCCTTACAGCCAGCCCTTTAAATAACAAACTTTTATAACAACAAGGATATTTCATTTAATGGATCCTTCAGTCAATGCAGGTAACACGTATTCAACCCAACAGATGCCTATTACAATCTAGCACTAGCTTTTCTGTCATTAGCTTCACACACAGTTATCAATTTCTTTATCCACAATACAATCTTTCCACTATAAAGTAAAAATGTCAAAATAAAAAACCTTTCTCAAATTCCCTTCCTCAGGTGAAAGTAAAATCTGCGGACTACATTTCCTTAGACTGAGAATATGCTCTATAGAATTGATGACGATTATTGCGACAGGATTTAATCTTATCTCAGAACTCCTAATTTTGTCGACGAAGCTATGTGAGAAAGGCTGCCAGTGTCAATGGGAACAATATTGTGCGAAGTACTGGTAAAAAGTTATCCCTCTGGCCTCCACCTCCCCTTACAGCCAGCCCTTTAAATCACCATCTTTTATAACAACATGAATATCTCATTTAATGGATCCTTCCTTATGTCAATACAGGTAACACTAATTAAACCCAACACATGGCTATTACAATCTAGCACTAGCTTTCCTGTCATTAGCTTCACACATTTATCAATTTCTTCATCCACAAAACATTCTTTCCACTATAAAGAAAAAAATGTCAAAATCAAAACCTTTCTCAAACTCGCTTCCTCAGATGAAATTAAAATCTTTCGACTAAGGATACATTTGCTTAGACAGAGAATATGCTAATAGAATTGATGCCGATTATTGCAACAGGATTTAATCCTATCTCAGTATAGCACTTATAATTCTTTCGATAGGTAAAAAATTATCCCCTGGCCTCCACCTTCCCTTACAGCCAGCCCTTTAAATCACCATCTTTTATCACAACATGGATATCTCATTTAATGGATCCTTCATTCAATGCAAGTAACACTTATTAAACCCAACACATGGCTATTACAATCTAGCACTAGCTTTTCTGTCATTACCCTTACACATTTATCAATTTCTTCATCCACTTCATCCAACTTTCCATTTAACAAGCTCTCTCTCTCTCTCTCTCTCTCTCTCTCTCTCTCTCACTCTCTCTCTCTTTCTATGGTGATTTTTTTTTTTTTGATGTTTATGACGTTGAGCATGTGAGACAGCAGCCAGTGGATATAATATTATAATGAGCACTGGATAAAGAAAACCATAAAAGATGCGAGAACAGGGGTCCGCTAGTTTGATTCCCGGCTCAGTCGATTTTTTCCGAGAACTGCTTACAGTCATTGCGATATGATTCATTCCTTTCTCAACTTTTATCATTATTTCGACGATTCTTATGTTGGAAAGTAGTCAGTGCCTCGGAAAGAATATTGTGCGGAATACTGGTAAAAGTAATTCCAGGAGAGGATAAGTTCACGGGCCGCCACAATATGAACTGAAATAATATTGTAAACGACCTTTTAACACTCTTCAAACAATACTGCATACTTATAGCACTGGGAATCTTACGTTCATTTTTATGACTTATTTTCAATAGATAGATGCTTTAGATCATAAAATGGGAACCTTGGCTTTTTCGGCATTCATTAGGTAAATAGATGAGGTTGATACGGAATTCAAATTGGTCGTATGTAGAAATATACAGGGTGATTACATAATCTTGTAAGATCTTGCCAGGATGTCTCAAATGTGCTAGTAACACCATAACATTTCATTCTGAAATATTCGAAGGATAATATAGTTAGATTACACTCAAAATTACGGACTGAAGGGGCATCATATAGAATGAGAAACGATTAATCATGCAGACTGAGGAAGATATGAAGAAAAGAAGCTAATTTATAGTAGGAAGTACATTTCTTGGAGGAAAACGATGGACATCGTGGTCAGAGAAAAGTCTTTATAGATCGATAGATAGATAGATTGAGATAGATAAATAGATAAAATGAAAGGAAACAAGAGGACCATGATGGTCCTATATCGCTCACCTGAGTATATTTGTAACTTATATGGTTTATCAAGGGCAGGCTATTAATTCTTTTCCAACAAGGCATACCCTGGGGTTTGTCACAAAAATATGTTTACAGATTTTCTTCTTTGTCTTTGGCCAGTGGAGCTAAAAGCTGCTGCTTATCATCAATTTTTCTCTTCACAGTGTCTTGTTCCCTTTTTGACTTATAGTTTAGCCATTATCAGACGACAAAATTTTCGACCGATCCAAATTGAAACAAATTGCAGACGACATTTTAAAATGTATCTAAAATGAAAAATAAGTGATCTATATGGTAGAAAAGATTGTGAGAAAGGAGAAATTGCTTGTTACAAACAATTTCTCCTTTTTAGATGGAATTGATTTTAAAAGATTTCCTTCTATGATTCTATGTGAAATAGTGTGCACCAGGGCACAGAGCCAAAATATGACCCCATGGGGATAATTTTAATTATTTTTATAAAGGGTCACTAGATGATGCTACATGCAAAATATGAATGCTCTAGCCTTTCTGGTTTGTCACAAGTAGATTTTTAAAAGATTTCCTTCTTTGTTTCTATGTAAAATAGGGTGCGCCCGGGCAGAGTCCAATTATGACCGCAGAGGGATAATTCTAGCAATTTTGGTAGAAGATTATCAGATTTTGCTACATAGCAAATATGAATGCTCTAGCCATTACGGTTTGTCAGAAAAAGATCTATTAAAGGTTTCCTTCTTTGTTTCTATGTAAAATAGGGTGTGCCCGGGCAAAGCCCAAATATGACCCAAGGGGAATAATTTTAATAATTTTGGTAAGGGGTCACCCAATAATGCTTCAAACAAAATATGAATGCCCTCTGCCTTATGGTTTGTCACAAGAAGATTTTTAAAGATTGTAAAGTAGGGTGCGCCCCGGCAGAGCCCAAATATGACCGCAGAAGAATAATTTCAACAATTTTGGTAGAAGATCATCAGTTAATGCTACACACTAAATAGGAATGTTCTAGCCATTATGATTTGTCACCAGAAGAAGTTTTAAAGATTTCCTTCTAAATTTCTATGTAAAATAGAGTGCGCCCGGGCAAAGCCCAAATTTGACACCATGGGAATGACTTTAAAAATTTTGGTAAGGGGTCACGCAATGATGTTTCAAACAAAATATGAATGCTCCCAACCTTATGTTTTGTCACAAGAAGATTTTTAAAGATTTTAAAATAGGGTGCGCCCGGGCAGAGCCCAAATATGACAGCAGAATAATAATTTTAACAATTTTGGTAGAGGATCATCAGATAATGCTACATACCAAATATGAATACTCTAGCCATTATGGTTTGTCAGAAGAAGATTTTTTAAAGCTTTCCTTCTTTGTTTCTATGTAAAATAGGGTGCGCCCGGGCAAAGCCCAAATATGACCCCAGGGGAATAATTTTAACAATTTTGGTAAAGGGTCACCCAATGATGCTTCATACAAAATATGAATGCTCCCGGCCTTATGGTTTGTCACAAGAAGATTTTTAAACATTTTTTCCATTTTCAGCCATTTTGTTGCCATGGCAACCAGAGTTTTTGTTGGAATTAAATTCTTTTAACAATTTTTGTAGAGCTTCACCCAATGAACATTCCTGCCAAGTTTTATCAAGATTGGCCTTCTGGTTTTGGAGGAGAAGATTTTTAAAGAAATTGTTAACGGACGGACGGACAGACGGACGGACGGACGGACGGACGGACGCCGGACGATGAGCGGTCAATATAGCTCCCCCTGAGCACGTTGTGCTCAGGTTAGCTAAAAAGCGAAAGAGATTGATAGGATAGTGAGACAAGTGTAAATTTTGCAGGAAGGAAAGAAAGACAGACAAACAGAGACAGAGAACAGAATAGGGAGTGATAGGAAAATGAAACAGAAGATGGTGGAATAGCGGAGGAGTCAATAAGCAACAGAGATAGAGAGGCTGTGTGAAGAAGGCAGTGAGATACAGGTAGAAAGAGGAGAGAAATTAAAGAAGACAAGAGAAATGGGAAGGGATAGAGAGTGAAAGCGAGAGAAAGACAGAAAACAAGAGAGACAGACAGACAGATAGAGAAACAGCAAGACACAGAGCGTGGAAAATAGTGTTGAGAGAAAGATAAAATGAGGGACAGAGAGTAAGAAAAAAGAGTTTGTAAGGCAGTAGATAGAGGGTTAGAGACAAAGAGAGAAAGAGAAGCAATAGAGATATACAAAATTGAATGGAGAGAGGTGAAGAAACACAGAAATTTCAAAAAAGAGAGATAGAAATAGATAAAGAAAAGAAGAGATAGAGTGTGTGAGATGACAGAAATGAGGGCGAATTCATTATTTCAGACCATTCAGACTAAGGGTTAAGATCATAAAGAAGACGTTAAGGCCAAAGACTTATCAATTTCTTCATCCACAACACAATCTTTCCACTATAAAGTAAAAATGTCAAAATCAAATCCTTTCTCAAACACCCTTCCTCAGGTGAAATTAAAATCTGTGGACTAAGGATACATTTGCTTAGACTGAAAATATGCTCTATAGAATTGATGACGATTATTGCAAAAGGTTAAATCTTATCTCAGCACTCATAATTTTTCTACGAGGCTATGTGAGAAAGGCTGCCTTTTAGAAAGGCTGTCTGGGTGAATAGGAACAATATTGTGCGAAGTACTGGTAAAAAGTTATGCCCCTGGCCTCCACCTCCCCTTACAGCCAGCCCTTTAAATCACCATCTTTTATAACAAAATGAATATCTCATTTAATGGATCCTTCATTCAATACAGGTAAGACTTATTATACCCAACACATACCTTTTACAATTTAGCACTAGCTTTTCTGTCATTAGCTTCACACATTTATCAATTTCTTCATCCACAATACAATCTTCCCACTATGAAGTAAAATGTCAAAATAAAGACATTTCTCAAACACCCTTCCTTATGTAAAAGTAAAATCTGGGGACTATGGCTACATTTGCTTAGACTGAGAATATGCTCTATAGAATTAATGACGATTATTGCAACAGGATTTAATCATATCTCAGCACTCATAATTCTTTCGACAAAGCTATGTGAGAAAGGCTACCACTGTCAATGGGAACAACATTGTGCGAAGTACTGGTAAAAAGTTATCCCCCTAGCCTCCACCTCCCCTTACAGCCAGCCCTATAAATCACCAACTTTTATAATCACATGGATATCTCATTTTATGGATCCTTCATTCAATGCAGGCAACACTTTTTAAACCCAACACATGCCTTTTACAATCTAACACTAACTTTTCTATCATTAGCCTTACACATTTATCATTTTCGTCATCCACAATACAATCTTTCCACTATAATGTAAAAATGTCAAAATAAAAACCTTTCTGAAACACCCTTCCTCATGTGAAAGTAAAATCTGCGGACTAGGGATACATTTATTTAGACTGAGAACATGCTCTATAGAATTGATGACGATTATTCAGACAGAACTTATTCCTATTTCAGCACTCATACTTCTTTCGAAGAGGCTATGTTAGAAAGGCTGTCTGGGTAAATGGGAACAATATTGTGCGAAGAACTTGTACAAAGTTATCCCCCTGGCCTCTACCTCCTTTTACAGCCAGCCTTTAAATCAACATCTTTTATAACAAGATGAATATCTCATTTAATGGATCCTTCAGGCAATACAGGCAACACTTATTAAATCCAACACATTCCTATAACAATCTAGCACTAGGTTTTCTGCCATTAGCTTCACACATTTATCAATTTCTTCATCCACAATAGAATCTTTCCTCTATGAAGGAAAAATGTCAACATCAAAACCTTTCTCAAACTTCCTTCCTCAGGTGAAATTAAAATCTGCGGACTAAGGTTACATTTGCTTAGACTGAGAATATGCTCTATAGAATTGATGACGATTATTGCAACAGGATTTAATCTTATCTCAGCACTCATACTTCTTTTGACGAAGCTATGTACGAAAGGCTGCCAGTGTCAATGGGAACAATATTGTGCGAAGTACTGGTGAAAAAGGTATCCCTCTGGCCTCCACCTCCCCTTACAGCCAGCCCTTTAAATCACCATCTTTTATAACAACATGGATATCTCATTTTATGGATCCTTCAGTCAATACAGGTAACACTAATTAAACCCAACACATGCCTATTACAATCTAGCACTGGCTTTTCTGTTATTAGCTTCACACATTTATCAATTCCTTCATCCACAAAACAATCTTTCAACTATGAAGTAATAATGTCAAAATCAAAACCTTTCTCAAACTCCCTTCCTCAGGTGAAATTAAAATCTGCAGACTAAAATGATACATTTGCTTAGACTGAGAATATGCTCTATAGAATTGATGACGATTATTGCAACAGGATTTAATCTTATCTCAGTATAGCACTCATAATTCTTTCAACGAGGCTATGCGAGAAAGGCTGCCAGTGTCAATGGGAACAATATTGTGCGAAGTACTGGTAAAAAGTTATCCCCCTGGCCTCCACCTCCCCTTACAGCCAGCCCTTTAAATCACCATCTTTTATAACAACACGGATATCTCATTTAATGGATCCTTCATGCAATGCAGGTATCACTTATTAAACCCAACACATGGCTATTACAATCTAGCACTAGCTTTTCTGTCATTACCCTTACACATTTATCAATTTCTTCATCCACTTCATCCAACTTTCCATTTAACAAGCTCTCTCTCTCTCTCTCTCTCTCTCTCTCTCGTGAATAATTTTTTGATGTTTATGACGTTGAGCATGTGAGACAGCAGCCAGTGGATATAATATTATAATAAGCACTGGATAAAGAAAACCATAAAAGATTCGAGAACAGGGGTCCGCTAGTTTGATTCCCGGCTCGGTCGATTTTTTTCTGAGAACTGCTTACAGTCATTGCGATATGATTCATTCATTTCTCAACCTTTATCATTATTTTGACGATTCTTATGTTGGAAAGTAGTCAGTGCCTTGGAAATAATAGTGTGCGGAATACTGGTAAAAGTAATTCCAGGAGAGGATAAGTTCACGGGCCGCCGCAATATGGACTGAAATGATATTGTAAACGACCTTTTAACACTCTTCAATCAATACTGCATACTTATAGCACTGAGAATCTTACGTTCATTTTTATGACTTATTTTCAATGGATAGATGCTTTAGATCATAAAATGGGAACCTTGGCTTTTTCGGCATTCATTAGGTAAATAGCTGAGGTTGATACCGAATGCAAATTGGTCGTATGTGGAAATATACAGCCTGATTACATAATCTTGTAAGATCTTGCCAGGATGTCTCAAATGTGCTAGTAACACCATAACATTTCATTCTAAAATATTCGAAGGATAATATAGTTAGATTACACTCAAAATTACGGACTGAAGGAGCATCATATCGAATGAGAAACGATTAATCATGCAGACTGAGGAAGATATGAAGAAAAGAAGCTAATTTATTGTAGGAAGTACATTTCTTGGAGGAAAAGGATGGACATCGTGGTCAGAGAAAACAGTCTTTCTGGATAGATATATAGATAGATAGATTGAGATAGATAGATAGATAAAATAAAAGGAAAAAGAAACGAAACAGATTCATAGGATAAAGAGACAAGTGTAAAGTTTGCAGGAAGGAAAGAGAAAGAAAGACAGACAGACAGACAGAGACAGAGAACGTAACAGAATAGGGAGTGATAGGAAAATTAGACAGAAGATGGTGGAATAGCGGAAGAGACAGAAAGCAACAGAGATAGAGAGACTGTGTGAAGAAGGCAGTGAGATACAGGTAGAAAGACAGAGAGTTAGAGACACAGAGAGAAAGAGAAACAATAGAGATAGACAAAATTAAATGGAGAGAGGTGAAGAAAGAATGAAATTGCAAAAAGTGAAATAGAAAAAGAAAAGGAGAAGAGATAGAGTGTGTGAGATGACAGAAATGAGGGCGAATCCATTATTTCAGACCGTTCAGACTAAGGGTTAAGATCATAAAGAAGACGTTCAGGCCAAAGACTTATCGGTGAAACAACAGGGGCATAGCTTTATCGTTGGGAGGTACATTCAATTAAGTTAGGTTCTAATTTGAAGGAAGAAGAATAAACAAGCTAACTGACTGGGGCTAAATTAAGGGTGAGGGCATAGTTGTAAATACTGAGGATATATCTGCCCAACTGATAGAAGATATTACCCACCACGGATACAGGCCTATGGCATTGGTTTGAAATAATAGAAGGGACATTGTTACAAGATTGGAAGGAACATCAAACTGAGAATGTCTTTCACCGTCTGAGAGGAAGTATAAGGAACCAAGAGAACATCTTTCCGACTGGCGTTTCAGGCTAACAGGTAGGGAGTAAAATCTCTGGAAGGACACAGGTTTATAGCTTACTGATACACCTCACATAGGCTACCATCTCGATTCCTAAAATATCATAACGCAAGCTGTTGCAGTAACATCTCACCAAGGCTACCATCTGGATTCCTAAAATAACATAACGCAATCTGTTGCAGTAATCAATGGACATCTTCGAACTGTGGGTACATCAAGAAGGCAAGGGAATTGAAAACGGGTGAATTTTAAGACAGAACACAGCTTCATGGCCTTATGGTGTATCCAAGGGACTCATAGACTGGGGGGTGTTCAGTTGCTAACTTGGTTTCAATGCACTGACTAATGTTTTAAGACTGGAAGACAAGTTAAATTTGGGATTCTCTCTGAAATTACTCTTACAGATTTTAAGTACATGTCAGGAAAAAAGTGTATGTGCAAACCATGCAAACAATATCACGAGAGTGAGGCAGTGGTTTAGGGCCTGGGTGTACATTCAACTGAGTATAGAACAATTTCAAAGTCTACGAGGATATGAAATAGATTGGGGAAACATTCCACGAACGGAGGATACAATCTCAGGGCCCAATATCCTTGCAACGGCCTGCCGGTTGCTTTAAGGCGCTGTGGGTATGAAATCGCCGACTAGGGGTACTGGCTTAAGAACTTATGCAGTCAAAGAAAGGTATAAATACAGTTTCAGGGCCTATTGACAAGCAATTTCAAGCAGTTACAGCCAAATGTGTAAACTCAAACAAAAAGAAATATTTCTCAGACTAAATGTACAACACTTCGACTTAAGGAAAATCGAACAAACTGAAGGGGATAATGCATGGCATTTCCTTAAATTGAAAATAAATACAAATTTCTAGAATTTGCATTCACAGACCGACGATGCATCTTACAGAAACACACATACAAGGGACCAAAATATGTTTAGAAGTGGTTAATCATATCGAATAATTTCCAGAGGTAAGTTTTATCTCAGTGACTAACAGTAAACCTGAATGAAGTACAGAAACAAGGAACTGGTCGATTCTCAAGCCTTTGTCGACTCGGATCAAAGAAAGCAGCAAGTGCCAATGGGAACAATATTGTGCGAAGTACTGGTAAAAGAAGGCACTGATCTCCCTCTAAATAGCTTATAACTTTTTTTAATTGAATCCAAAACTGTCCAGAAATATCGATCCTCTTGAAATTAACTTCTGCAAATTCTAGACACGTGGCTATCAACATCTAGTGCTCACAAATTTCATTTTCTCCATCATTGTTCTTAACAAACAGTTACAATGTCTTTTTTCACATAAAAACCCTCCAGCAATAAATAAATACAGACTGGAAATGTATCTCTCCAGGTAAAATTAAAATATGCAGACTAAAGATACATTTGCTTAGACTGAGAATATGCTTTATAGATTTGATGACCATTATTTCCACAGGATTTAATCTTATCTCAGCATTCAAAATTCGTTCGACAAGGCTGTGTGAGAAAGGCTGCCAGTGTCAATGGGAACAACATTGTGCGAAATATTGGTAAAAAGCTATCCCCATGGTCTCCACCTTCCCTTACAGGCAGCACTTTAAATCACCATCTTTTATAACAACATGGATATCACATTTAATGGATCCTTCATTCAATGCAGGTAACACTTATTAAACCCAGCACATGCCTATTACAATCTAGCACTAGCTTATCTGTTATTACCCTCACGCGTTTATCAATTTCTTCATCCACAATACAATCTTTCCACTATGAAGTAAAAATGTCAAAATCAAAACCTTTGTCAAACTCCCTTCCTCAGGTGAAAGTAAAATCTGGGGACTAAGGATACATTTGCTTAAATTGAGAATATGCTTTATAGAAGTGATGACGATTTTTGCAACTGCATTTAATCTTATCTCAGCACTCATAATTCTTTCGACAAAGCTATGTGAGAAAGGCTACCAGTGTCAATGGGAATAATATTGTGCGAAGTACTGGTTAAAAAGTTATCCCCCTGGCCTCCACCTCCCCTTACAGCCAGCCCTTTAAATCACCAACTTTTATATCTCATTTAATGTATCCTTCATTCAATGCAGGTAACACTTATTAAACCCAACACATGCATCTTACCATCTAGAACTAGCTTTTTTATCATTATCCTTACACATTTATCAATTTCTTCATTCACAATACAATCTTTCCATTATAATGTAAAAATGTCAAAATCAAAACCTTTCTCAAACACCCTTCCTCAGGTGAAAGTAAAATATGCAGACTCGGGATACCTTTGCTTAGACTGAGAATATGCTCTATAGAATTGATGACGATTATTTCGACAGGACTTAATCTTATCTCAGCACTCATAATTCTTTCGACGAGGCTATGTGAGAAAGGCTGCTAGTGTCTATGGGAACAATATTGTGCGAAGTACTGGTAAAAAGTTATCCTCCTGGTCTCCACCTCCACTTACAGCCAGCCCTTTAAATCACCATCTTTTATAACAACATGGACATCTCATTTAATGGATCCTTCATTCAATGCAGGTAACACTTATTAAACCCAACACATGCCTATTACAATCTAGCACTAGCTTTTCTGTCATTAATTTCACACATTTATCAATTTCTTTATTCACAATACAATCTTTCCACTATAAAGTAAAAAAATCTCAAAGTCAAAACCTTTCTCAAACTCCCTTCCTCTGGTGGAATAAAAATCTGCGGACTAAGAATACATTTGCTTAGACGGAGAATATGCACTATAGAACGGAAAACGATTATTGCTACAGGATTTAATCTTATCTCAGCACTCATAATTCTTTCGAGGAGGCTATGTGAGAAAGTCTGCCAGTGTCAATGGGAACAATATTGTGCGAAGTACTGGTAAAAAGTTATCTCCCTGGCCTCCACCTCCCCTTACAGCCAGCACTTTAAATCACCATCTTTTATAACAAGATGGATATCTCATTTAATGGATCCTTCATTCAATGCAGGTAACACTTATTAAACCCAACACATGCCTATTACAATCTAGCAATACCTTTTCTGTCATCAAGTTCACACATTTATCAATTTCTTCATCCGCAATAGAATCTTTCCACTATGAAGTAAAAATGTCAAAATCAAATCCTTTCTCAAACACCCTTCTTCAGGTGAAAGTAAAATATGCTGACTAAGGATACATTTGCTAAGACTTAGAATATGCTCTTAAGAATTGATGACGATTATTAAACCCAGCAAATGCCTATTACAATTTAGCACTAGCTTATCTCTCATTAACCTCACGCGTTTCTCAATTTCACAATACAATATTTCCACTATATAGTAGAAATGTCAAAATCGAAACCTTTCTCCAACACCCTTCCTCAGGTGAAAGTAAAATCTGGGGACTAAGAATACATTTGCTTAGACTGAGAATGTGCTCTATAGAATTGATGACGATTATTGCGACAAAATTTAGCCTTATCTCGGCACTCATAATTCTTTCGACGAAGCTATGTGAGAAAGGCTGCCAGTGTAAATGGGAACAATATTGTGCGAAGTACTGGTAAATAGTTATCCCCCTGGCCTCCACCTCCCCTTATTGCCAGCCATTTAATTCACCATCTTTTATAACAACATGGATCCTTCATTCAATGCAGGTAACACTTGTTAAACCCAACACATGCCTTATACAATCTAGCAATACCTTTTCTGTCATTAAGTTCACACATTTATCAATTTCTTCATCCACAATAGAATCTTTCCACTATGAAGTAAAAATGTCAAAATCAAATCCTTTCTCAAAAAACCTTCTTCAGGTGAAAGTAAAATATGCGGACTAAGGATACATTTGCTTAGACTTAGAATATGCTCTATAGAATTGATGACGATTATTAAACCCAGCAAATGCCTATTACAATCTAGCACTAGCTTATCTGTCATTAACCTCACGCGTTTCTCAATTTCACAATACAATATTTCCACTATATAGTAGAAATGTCAAAATCGAAACCTTTCTCCAACACCCTTCCTCAGGTGAAAGTAAAATCTGGGGACTAAGAATACATTTGCTTAGACTGAGAATATGCTCTATAGAATTGATGACGATTATTGCGACAAAATTTGACCTTATCTCAGCACTCATAATTCTTTCGACGAAGCTATGTGAGAAAGGCTGCCAGTGTCAATGGGAACAATATTGTGCGAAGTACTGGTAAAAAGTTATCCCCCTGGCCTCCACCTCCCCTTACTGCCAGCCCTTTAAATCACCATCTTTTATAACAACATGGGTATCTCATTTAATGGATCCTTCAGTCAATGCAGTAACAGATATTAAACCCAACACATGCCTATTACAATTTGGCACTAGCTTTTCTGTCATTCGCCTCACACATTCATCAATTTCTTCATCCACAATACAATCTTTCCACTATAAAGTAAAAATATCAAAATCAAAACCTTTCTCAAACTCCCTCCCTTCCACATTCACTGCCTCTGTGTTGCTGTCTCTCGGTTTTCATATCTATAGAAATCCACAAGCACCATTTGTTACATTCAAGTAATCTTCAAGTCGGCCTTAAAACACCAAGAAAACAAACACATTTATCTCCACTAGTAAATCCGGTATCGGCTTTACCACCATCACTACCAACTCAACCATCGAAACTACCATCACCATGATTTTAATCATCAACATCATCATCAAAGTAATTATTAAAAAGCGTTAAAAAACGCCATGGCTTTGTGTTAAGTTATAGCAAACTCTTGAAGAGTTCAGGAAAACATCTTTTTCCATTCAAATCAGTTACCTTTCTTTGATAAATCTGAAAATCTTTCACACCATTCCAAAATCAAAACTTTCCTTTGTCTACAGAGATTTTCGAACATCAATTCGGTCGATAGCCTATAGAACTTGAGACATGGGCTAGCTGGTTTGAATCCCCTACTCGGCCATGTCTTTCCGAGGTTTGATAATAATTTTTGCGACAGGATTGATTCTTCGCTAGCCTCTCAAAAGCACTTTTGATAATAGTTTTGTTGAAAAGGAGTAATTTGCATCTGGAAAATATCGTACAAAAGGACTCGTTACTGAAACTTCAGTAAAGTACGGGTAGGTGCACTGGCCGCCGCGATATAATTGAAATATTGTTGAAAACGGTGTTAAACCACATGCAATCAAGCAATTAATCAACCAATTCAGTCCCCCTTCTTTTATTTACCTGAAATACTTCACAGCATTTTCAAATCAACACATTGTCTTCACCTTCCAAAGATTCTTAAAAAGGTATTTGGTCCGCATTGCCCGGAACTTTAGGCAAGGTTTGATTCCCCTGCTATTTGTATTCCCTGCTCGGTCATTTCTTTCCGAGAGTTGATAATACTCACTGTGATAGCATTCATTTTTCTGAGCAGCAGTTTTGCCTATAATTATGTGGAAAAGCAGTCAATGACTTGGGAAGAATATCGTGAGAAGTACTTGTTACTGAAACTACAGGAACGCAGAGGCAAGGGTACTGGCCGCCGCAATATAACTTGAATATCGTTGAAAACGGTGTTAAACACATTTACTACATCAATCACTCAATCAATCGATTGTCAAAGACTAGTGCGATACCTCAGTCGTTTATCCGTAGCTCGAGAGACAAGGGGGTCACCAATCCCTAGTTCGCAAGATTTGTTCCCATATTTGATGAAATTGCAAGTCTTCTGTCTCAGTGCTGTTCATTGTTTTAGCGATAATTACGTGGAAAAAAAAGGAAGACGGCTAAAAAAATTAACACTTATATGTACTTTCAGAACACTTTTTAACGCATGCCTATTAAAATAGCACGAAACATAAATTTGTCTTTTCTGTCATTAATCTTTCCAAACTTAACAATTTCTTTACCCACAATGCAACCCCGCTGCTATAAGGTAAAAGTGTCGAAATCAAAAGCGCTTTCCAACTTTCCATTTAACAAGCTCTATCTCTCTCTCTCTCTCTCTCTCTCTCTCTCTCTCTCTGGTGAATAAATTTTTTTATGTTTCTGACGTTCAGCATGTGAGACAGCAGCCAGTGGATATAATATTATAATGAGCACTGGATAAAGAAAACCATGAAAGATTCGAGAACAGGGGTCCGCTAGTTTGATTCCCGGCTCGGTCGATTTTTTCCGAGAATTGCTTACAGTCATTGCGATATAATTCATTCATTTCTCAACCTTTATCATTATTTCGACCATTCTTACGCTGGAAAGTAGTCAGTGCCTTGGAAAGAATATTGAGCGGAATACCGGTAAAAGTAATTCCAGGAGAGTACAAGTTCACGGGCCGCCCCAATATCAACTGAAATAATGTTGTAAACAACCTTTTAACACTCTTCAATCAATACTGCATTCTTATAGCATTGAGAATCTTACGTTCATTTTTATGACTTATTTTCAATAGATAGATGCTTTAGATCATAAAATGGGAACCTTGGCTTTTTTGGCATTCATTAGGTAAATAGCTGAGGTTGATACGGAATTCAAATTGGTCGTATGTAGAAATATACAGGGTGATTACATAATCTTGTAAGATCTTGCCAGGATGTCTCAAATGTGCTAGTAACACCATAACATTTCATTCTAAAATATTCGAAGGATAATATAGTTAGATTACACTCAAAATTCCGGACTAAAGCAGCATCATATCGAATGAGAAACGATTAATCATGCAGACTGAGGAAGATATGAAGAAAAGAAGCTAATTTATTGTAGGAAGTACATTTCTTGGAGGAAAAGGATGGACATCGTGGTCAGAGAAATTAGTCTTTATAGATAGATAGATAGATAGATAGAAAGATTGAGATAGATAGATAGATAAAATAAAATGAAAAAAACGAAACAGATTGATAGGATGGAGAGACAAGTGTAAAGTTTACAGGAAGGAAAGAGAAAGAAAGACAGACAGAGACAGAGAACGTAACAGAATAGGGAGTGATAGGAAAATGAGACAGAAGATGGTGGTATAGCGGAAGAGACAGAAAACAACAGAGATAGAGAGACTGTGTGAAGAAGGCAGTGAGATACAGGTAGAAAGAGGAGAGAAATAAAAGAGAAGAGAAATGGGAAGGGATAGAGAGTGATAGCGAGAGAAAGACAGAAAGCGAGAGAAACAGACAGACAGAGAAACAGCGAGAGACTGAGCGTGGAAAATAGTGTTGAGAGAAAGATAAAATGAGGGACAGAGAGTAAGAAAAAGAGTTCGTAAGGCAGTAGATATAGAGTGAGAGACACAGAGAGAAAGAGAAATAATAGAGATACACAAAATTAAATGGAGAGAGGTGAAGAAAGACAGAAATTGCAAAAAGAGAGATAGAAATAGATAAAGAAAAAGGGGAAGAGATAGAGTGTGTGAGATGAAGAAATGAGGGCGAATCCATTATTTCAGACCGTTCAGACTAAGGGTTAAGATCATAAAGAAGACGTTGAGGCCAAAGACTTATCGGTGAAACAACAGGGGCATAGCTTTATCGTTGGAAGGTACATTCAATTAAGTTAGGTTCTAATTTGAAGGAAGAAGAATAAACAAGCTAACTGACTGGGGCTAAATTAAGGGTGAGGGCATAGTTGTAAATACTGAGGATATATCTGTCCAACTGATAGAAGATATTACCCACCACGGATACAGGCATATGGCATTGGTTTGAAATAATAGAAGGGACATTGTTACAAGATTGGAAGGAACACCCAACTGAGAATGTCTTTCACCGTCTGAGAGGAAGTATAAGGAACCAAGAGAACATCTTTCCGACTGGCGTTGCAGGCTAACAGGTAGGGAGTAAAACCTCAGGAAGGACACAGGTTTATAGCTTACTGATACACCTCACCAAGGCTACCATCTGGATTCCTAAAATAACATAACGCAATCTGTTGCAGTAATCAATGGACATCTTCGAACTGTGGGTACATCAAGAAGGCAAGGGAATTGAAAACGGGTAAATTTTAAGACAGAACACAGCTTCATGGCCTTATGGTGTATCCAAGGGACTCATAGATTGGGGGGTGTTCAGTTGCTAACTTGGTTTCAATGCACTGACTAATGTTTTAAGACTGGAAGACAAGTTAAATTTGGGATTCTCTCTGAAATTACTCTTACAGATTTTAAGTACATGTCAGGAAAAAAGTGTTTGTGCAAACCATGCAAACAATACCACTAGAGTGAGGCAGTGGTTTAGGGCCTGGGTGTACATTCAACTGAGTATAGAACAATTTCAAAGTCTACGAGGATATGAAATAGATTGGGGAAACATTCCACGAACTGAGGATACAATCTCAGGGCCCAATATGCTTGCAACGGCCTGCCGGTTGCTTTTAGGCGCTGTGGGTATGAAATCGCCGACTGGGGGTACTGGCTTAAGAACTTATGCAGTCAAAGAAAGGTATAAATACAGTTTCAGGGCCTATTGACAAGCAATTTCAAGCAGTTACAGCCAAATGTGTAAACTCAAACAAAAAGAAATATTTCTCAGACTAAATGTACAACACTTCGACTTAAGGTAAATCGAAAAAACTGAAGGGATAATGCATGGCATTTCCTTAAATTGAAAATAAATACAAATTTCTAGACATTTGCATTTCACAGACCGACGATACATCTTACAAAAACACACATACAAGGGACCAAAATATGTTTAGAAGTGGTTAATCATATCGAATAATTTCCAGAGGTAAGTTTTATCTCAGTGACTAACAGTAAACTTGAATGAAGTACAGAAACAAGGAACTGGTCGATTCTCAAGCCTTTGTCGACTCGGATCAAAGAAAGCAGCAAGTGCCAATGGGAACAATATTGTGCGAAGTACTGGTAAAAGAAGGCACTGATCTCCCTCTAAATAGCTTATAACTTTTTTTTATTGAATCCAAAACTGTCCAGAAATATCGATCCTCTTGAAATTAACTTCTGCAAATTCTAAACACGTGGTTATCAACATCTAGTGCTCACAAATTTCATTTTCTCCATCATTGTTCTTTACAGTTACAATGTCTTTTTGCACATAAAAACCCTCCAGGAATAAATAAATACAGACTGGAAATGTATCTCCCCAGGTGAAATTAATATATGCAGACTAAAGATACATTTGCTTAGACTGAGAATATGCTCTATAGAACTGATGACCATTATTGCCACAGGATTTAATCTTATCTCAGCACTCAAAATTCGTTCGACAAGGCTGTGTGAGAAAGGCTGCCAGTGTCAATGGTAACAACATTGTGCGATATATTGGTAAAAAGCTATCCCTATGGTCTCCACCTTCCCTTACAGGCAGCACTTTAAATCACCATCTTTTATAACAACATGGATATCACATTTAATGGATCCTTCATTCAATGCAGGTAACACTTATTAAACCCAGCACATGCCTATTACAATCTAGCACTAGCTTATCTGTCATTACCCTCACGCGTTTATCAATTTCTTCATCCACAATACAATCTTTCCACTATGAAGTAAAAATGTCAAAATCAAAACCTTTCTCAAACTCCCTTCCTCAGGTGAAAGTAAAATCTGGGGACTAAGGATACATTTGCTTAAACTGAGAATATGCTCTATAGAATTGATGACGATTATTGCAACAGCTTTTAATCTTATCTCAGCACTCATAATTCTTTCGACAAAGCTATGTGAGAAAGGCTACCAGTGTCAATGGGAACAATATTGTGCAAAGTACTGGTAAAAAGTTATCCCCCTGGCCTTCACCTCCCCTTACAGCCAGCCCTATAAATCACCAACTTTTATAATAACATGGATATCTCATTTAATGTATCCTTCATTCAATGCAGGTAACACTTATTAAACCCAACACATGCCTCTTACCATCTAGAACTAGCTTTTTTCTCATTAGCCTTACACATTTATCAATTTCTTCAATCACAATACAATCTTTCCACTATAATGTAAAAATGTCAAAATCAAAACCTTTCTCAAACACCCTTCCTCAGGTGAAAGTAAAATATGCAGACTCGGGATACTTTTGCTTAGACTGAGAATATGCTCTATAGACTTGACGATTATTTCGACAGGACTTAATCTTATCTCAGCACTCATAATTCTTTCGACGAGGCTATGTGAGAAAGGCTGCCAGTGTCTATGGGAACAATATTGTGCGAAATACTGGTAAAAAGTTATCCCCCTGGTCTCCACCTCCACTTACAGCCAGCCCTTTAAATCACCATCTTTTATAACAACATGGATATTTCATTTAATGGATCCTTCATTCAATGCAGGTAACACTTGTTAAACCCAACACATGCCTATTACAATCTAGCAATACCTTTTCTGTCATTAAGTTCACACATTTATCAATTTCTTCATCCACAATAGAATCTTTCCACTATGAAGTAAAAATGTCAAAATCAAATCCTTTCTCAAACACCCTTCTTCAGGTGAAAGTAAAATATGCGGACTAAGGATACATTTGCTTAGACTTAGAATATGCTCTATAGAATTGATGACGATTATTAAACCCAGCAAATGCCTATTACAATCTAGCACTAGCTTATCTGTCATTAACCTCACGCGTTTCTCAATTTCACAATACAATCTTTCCACTATATAGTAGAAATTTCAAAATCGAAACCTTTCTCCAACACCCTTCCCCAGGTGAAAGTAAACTCTGGGGACTAAGAATACATTTGCTTAGACTGAGAATATGCTCTATAGAATTGATGACGATTATTGCGACAAAATTTAACCTTATCTCAGCACTCATAATTCTGTCGACGAAGCTATGTGAGAAAGGCTGCCAGTGTCAATTGGAAGAATATTGTGCGAAGTACTGGTAAATAGTTATCCCCCTGGCCTCCACCTCCCCTTACTGCCAGCCATTTAAATCACCATCTTTTGTAACAACATGGATCCTTCATTCAATGCAGGTAACACTTGTTAAACCCAACACATGCCTATTACACTCTAGCAATACCTTTTCTGTCATTAAGTTCACACATTTATCAATTTCTTCATTCACAATAGAATCTTTCCACTATGAAGTAGAAATGTCAAAATCGAAACCTTTCTCCAACACCCTTCCTCAGGTGAAAGTAAAATCTGGGGACTAAGAATACATTTGCTTAGACTGAGAATATGCTCTATAGAATTGATGACGATTATTGCGACAAAATTTAACCTTATCTCAGCACTCATAATTCTTCCGACGAAGCTATGTGAGAAAGGCTGCCAGTGTCAATGGGAACAATATTGTGCGAAGTACAGGTAAAAAGTTATCCCCCTGGCCTCCACCTCCCCTTACAGCCAGCCCTTTAAATCACCATCTTTTATAACAACATGGGTATCTCATTTAATGGATCCTTCAGTCAATGCAGTAACAGATATTAAACCCAACACATGCCTATTACAATTTGGCATTAGCTTTTCTGTCATTAGCCTCACACATTTATCAATTTCTTCATCCACAATACAATCTTTCCACTATAAAGTAAAAATGTCAAAATCAAAACCTTTCTCAAACTGCCTCTGTGTTGCTGTCTCTCGGTTTTCATATCTATAGAAATCCACAAGCACCATTTGTTACATTTAAGTAATCTTCAAGTCGGCCTTAAAACACCAAGAAAGCAAACACATTTATCTCCACTAGTAAATCCGGTATCGGCTTTACCACCATCACTACCAACTCAACCATCGAAACTACCATCACCATGATTATAATCATCAACATCAAAGCAATTATTAAAAAGCGTTAAAAAACGCCATGGCTTTGTGTTAAGTTATAGCAAACTCTTGAAGAGTTCAGGAAAACATCTTTTTCCATTCAAATCAGTTACCTTTCTTTGATAAATCTGAAAATCTTTCACACCATTCCAAAATCAAAACTTTTCTTTGACTACAGAGATTTTCGAACATCAATTCGGTCGATAGCCTATAGAACTTGAGACATGGGCTAGCTGGTTTGAATCCCCTACTCGGCCATGTCTTTCCGAGGTTTGATAATAATTTTTGCGACAGGATTGATTCTTCGCTAGCCTCTCAAAAGCACTTTTGATAATAGTTTTGTTGAAAAGGAGTAATTTGCATCTGGAAAATATCGTACAAAAGGACTGGTTACTGAAACTTCAGTAAAGTACGGGTAGGTGCACTGGCCGCCGCGATATAATTGAAATATTGTTGAAAACGGAGTTAAACCACATGCAATCAAGCAATTAATCAATCAACCAATTCAGTACCCCTTCTTTTATTTACCTGAAATACTTCACAGCATTTTCAAATCAACACATTGTCTTCACCTTCCAAAGATTCTTAAAAAGGTATTTGGTCCGCATTGCCCGGAACTTTAGGCAAGGGTTGCATCCCCTGCTATTTGTATTCCCTGCTCGGTCATTTCTTTCCGAGAGTTGATAATACTCACTGTGATAGCATTCATTTTTCTGAGCAGCAGTTTTGCCTGTAATTATGTGGAAAAGCAGTCAATGGCTTGGGAAGAATATCGTGAGAAGTACTTGTAACTGAAACTACAGGAACGCATAGGCAAGAGTACTGGCCGCCGCAATATAACTTGAATATCGTTGAAAACGGTGTTAAACACATTTACTACATCAATCACTCAATCAATCGATTGTCAAAGACTAGTGCGATACCTCAGTCGTTTATCCGTAGCTCGAGAGACAAGGGGGTCACCAATCCCTAGTTCGCAAGATTTGTTCCCATATTTGATGAAATTGCAAGTCTTCTGTCTCAGTGCTGTTCATTGTTTTAGCGATAATTACGTAGAAAAAAGGCAGACGGCTAAAAAAATTAGCACTTATATGTACTTTCAGAACACTTTTTAACGCATGCCTATTAAAATAGCACGAAACATAAATTTGTCTTTTCTGTCATTAATCTTTCCAAACTTAACAATTTCTTTACCCACAATGCAACCCTGCTGCTATAAAGTAAAAGTGTCGAAATCAAAAGCGCTTTCCAACTTTCCATTTAACAAGCTCTATCTCTCTCTCTCTCTCTCTCTCTGGTGAATAATTTTTTTATGTTTATGACGTTGAGCATGTGAGACAGCAGCCAGTGGATATAATATTATAATGAGCACTGGATAAAGAAAACCATAAAAGATTCGAGAACAGGGGTCCGCTAGTTTGATTCCCGGCTCGGTCGATTTTTTACGAGAATTGCTTACAGTCATTGCGATATGATTCATTCATTTCTCAACCTTTATCATTATTTCGACCATTCTTACGCTGGAAAGTAGTCAGTGCCTTGGAAAGAATATTGTGCGGAATACCGGTAGAGGTAATTCCAGGAGAGTACAAGTTCACAGGCCGCCACAATATGAACTGAAATAATATTGTAAACGACCTTTTAACACTCTTCAATCAATACGGCATTCTTACAGCATTGAGAATCTTACGTTCATTTTTATGACATATTTTCAATAGATAGATGCTTTAGATCATAAAATGGGAACCTTGGCTTTTTTGGCATTCATTAGGTAATTAGCTGAGGTTGATACGGAATTCAAATTGGTCGTATGTAGAAATATACAGGGTGATTACATAATCTTGTAAGATCTTGCCAGGATGTCTCAAATGTGCTAGTAACACCTTAACATTTCATTCTAAAATATTCGAAGGATGATAAAGATTACACACAAAATTCCGGACTAAAGGAGCATCATATCGAATGAGAAACGATTAATCATGCAGACTGAGGAAGATATGAAGAAAAGAAGCTAATTTATTGTAGGAAGTACATTTCTTGGAGGAAAAGGATGGACATTGTGGTCAGAGATATTAGTCTTTATAGATAGATAGATAGATAGATTGAGATAGATAGATAAAATAAAAGGAAAAAAAAACGAAAGAGATTGATAGGATGGAGAGACAAGTGTAAAGTTTGCAGGAAGGAAAGAGAAAGACAGAAAGAAGGCAGTGAGATACAGGTAGAAAGAGGAGAGAAATAAAAGAAGAGAAATGGGAAGGGATAGAGAGTGATAGCGAGAGAAAGACAGAAAGCGAGAGAGACAGACAGACAGAGAAACAGCGAGAGACTGAGCGTGGAAAATAGTGTTGAGAGAAAGATAAAATGAGGGACAGAGTAAGAAAAAAGAGTTCGTAAGGCAGTAGATAGAGAGTCAAAGAGAGAAAGAGAAACAAGAGTGATACACAAAATTAAATGGAGAGAGGTGAAGAAAGACAGAAATTGCAAAAAGAGAGATAGAAATAAAGAAAAGGGGAAGAGATAGAGTGTGTGAGATGACAGAAATGAGGGCGAATCCATTATTTCAGACCGTTCAGACTAAGGGTTAAGATCATAAAGAAGACGTTGAGGCCAAAGACTTATCGGTGAAACAACAGGGGCATAGCTTTATCGTTGGAAGGTACATTCAATTAAGTTAGGTTCTAATTTGAAGGAAGAAGAATAAACAAGCTAACTGACTGGGGCTAAATTAAGGGTGAGGGCATAGTTGTAAATACTGAGGATATATCTGTCCAACTGATAGAAGATATTACCCACCACGGATACAGGCATATGGCATTGGTTTGAAATAATAGAAGGGACATTGTTACAAGATTGGAAGGAACATCAAACTGAGAATGTCTTTCACCGTCTGAGAGGAAGTATAAGGAACCAAGAGAACATCTTTCCGACTGCCGTTGCAGGCTAACAGGTAGGGAGTAAAATCTCTGGAAGGACACAGGTTTATAGCTTACTGATACACCTCACCAAGGCTACTATCTGGATTCCTAAAATATCATAACGCAAACTGTTGCAGTAACATCTCACCAAGGCTACCATCTGGATTCCTAAAATAAAATAACGCAATCTGTTGCAGTAACCAATGGACATCTTCGAACTGTGGGTACATCAAGAAGGCAAGGGAATTGAAAACGGGTGAATTTTAAGACAGAACACAGCTTCATGGCCTTATGGTGTATCCAAGGGACTCATAGACTGGGGGGTGTTCAGTTGCTAACTTGGTTTCAATGCACTGACTAATGTTTTAAGACTGGAAGACAAGTTAAATTTGGGATTCTCTCTGAAATTTCTCTTACAGATTTTAAGTACATGTCAGGAAAAAAGTGTATGTGCAAACCATGCAAACAATACCACGAGAGTGAGGCAGTGGTTTAGGGTCTGGGTGTACATTCAACTGAGTATAGAACAATTTCAAAGTCTACGAGGATATGAAATAGATTGGGGAAACACTCCACGAACTGAGGATACAATCTCAGGGCCCGATATGCTTACAACGGCCTGCCGGTTGCTTTTAGGCGCTGTGGGTATGAAATCGCCGACTGGGGGTACTGGCTTAAGAACTTATGCAGTCAAAGAAAGGTATAAATACAGTTTCAGGGCCTATTGACAAGCAATTTCAAGCAGTTACAGCCAAATGTGTAAACTCAAACAAAAAGAAATATTTCTCAGACTAAATGTACAACACTTCGACTTAAGGTAAATCGAACAAACTGAAGGGATAATGCATGGCATTTCTTAAAATTGAAAATAAATACAAATTTCTAGACATTTGCATTTCACAGACCGACGATACATCTTACAGAAACACAAATACAAGGGACCAAAATATGTTTTGAAGTGGTTAATCATATCGAATAATTTCCAGAGGTAAGTTTTATCTCAGTGACTAACAGTAAACCTGAATGAAGTACAGAAACAAGGAACTGGTCGATTCTCAAGCCTTTGTCGACTCGGATCAAAGAAAGCAGCAAGTGCCAATGGGAACAATATTATGCGAAGTACTGGTAAAAGAAGGCACTGATCTCCCTCTAAATAGCTTAAAACTTTTTTTAATTGAATCCAAAACTGTCCAGAAATATCGATCCTCTTGAAATTAACTTCTGCAAATTCTAAACACGTGGCTATCAACATCTAGTGCTCACAAATTTCATTTTCTCCATCATTGTTCTTTACAGTTACAATGTCTTTTTGCACATAAAAACCCTCCAGGAATAAATAAATACATACTGGAAAGGTATCTCCCCAGGTGAAATTAAAATATGCAGACTAAAGATACATTTGCTTAGACTGAGAATATGCTCTATAGAACTGATGACCATTATTGCCACAGGATTTAATCAGCACTCAAAATTCGTTCGACAAGGCTGTGTGAGAAAGGCTGCCAGTGTCAATGGGAACAACATTGTGCGAAATATTGGTAAAAAGCTATCCCCATGGTCTCCACCTTCCCTTACAGGCAGCACTTTAAATCACCATCTTTTATAACAACATGGATATCACATTTAATGGATCCTTCATTCAATGCAGGTAACACTTATTAAACCCAGCACATGCCTATTACAATCTAGCACTAGCTTATCTGTCATTACCCTCACGCGTTTATCAATTTCTTCATCCACAATACAATCTTTCCACTATGAAGTAAAAATGTCAAAATCAAAACCTTTCTCAAACTCCCTTCCTCAGGTGAAAGTAAAATCTGGGGACTAAGGATACATTTGCTTAAACTGAGAATATGCTCTATAGAATTGATGACGATTATTGCAACAGCATTTAATCTTATCTCAGCACTCATAATTCTTTCGACAAAGCTATGTGAGAAAGGCTACCAGTGTCAATGGGAACAATATTGTGCAAAGTACTGGTAAAAAGTTATCCCCCTGGCCTTCATCTCCCCTTACAGCCAGCCCTATAAATCACCAACTTTTATAATAACATGGATATCTCATTTAATGTATCCTTCATTCAATGCAGGTAACACTTATTAAACCCAACACATGCCTCTTACCATCTAGAACTAGCTTTTTTATCATTAGCCTTACACATTTATCAATTTCTTCAATCACAATACAATCTTTCCACTATAATGTAAAAATGTCAAAATCAAAACCTTTCTCAAACACCCTTCCTCAGGTGAAAGTAAAATATGCAGACTCGGGATTCTTTTGCTTAGACTGAGAATATGCTCTATAGACTTGATGACGATTATTTCGACAGGACTTAATCTTATCTCAGCACTCATAATTCTTTCGACGAGGCTATGTGAGAAAGGCTGCCAGTGTCTATGGGAACAATATTGTGCGAAATACTGGTAAAAAGTTATCCCCCTGGTCTCCACCTCCACTTACAGCCAGCCCTTTAAATCACCATCTTTTATAACAACATGGATATTTCATTTAATGGATCCTTCATTCAATGCAGGTAACACTTGTTAAACCCAACACATGCCTATTACAATCTAGCAATACCTTTTCTGTCATTAAGTTCACACATTTATCAATTTCTTCATCCACAATAGAATCTTTCCACTATGAAGTAAAAATGTCAAAATCAAATCCTTTCTCAAACACCCTTCTTCAGGTGAAAGTAAAATATGCGGACTAAGGATACATTTGCTTAGACTTAGAATATGCTCTATAGAATTGATGACGAATATTAAACCCAGCAAATGCCTATTACAATCTAGCACTAGCTTATCTGTCATTAACCACACGCGTTTCTCAATTTCACAATACAATCTTTCCACTATATAGTAGAAATGTCAAAATCGAAACCTTTCTCCAACACCCTTCCCCAGGTGAAAGTAAAATCTGGGGACTAAGAATACATTTGCTTAGACTGAGAATATGCTCTATAGAATTGATGACGATTATTGCGACAAAATTTAACCTTATCTCAGCACTCATAATTCTTTCGACGAAGCTATGTGAGAAAGGCTGCCAGTGTCAATGGGAACAATATTGTGCGAAGTACTGGTAAAAAGTTATCCCCCTGGCCTCCACCTCCCCTTACAGCCAGCCCTTTCAATCACCATCTTTTATAACAACATGGGTATCTCATTTAATGGATCCTTCAGTCAATGCAGTAACAGATATTAAACCCAACACATGCCTATTACAATTTGGCATTAGCTTTTCTGTCATTAGCCTCACACATTTATCAATTTCTTCATCCACAATACAATCTTTCCACTATAAAGTAAAAATGTCAAAATCAAAACCTTTCTCAAACTGCCTCTGTGTTGCTGTCTCTCGGTTTTCATATCTATAGAAATCCACAAGCACCATTTGTTACATTTAAGTAATCTTCAAGTCGGCCTTAAAACACCAAGAAAGCAAACACATTTATCTCCACTAGTAAATCCAGTATCGGCTTTACCACCATCACTACCAACTCAACCATCGAAACTACCATCACCATGATTATAATCATCAACATCAAAGCAATTATTAAAAAGCGTTAAAAAACGCCATGGCTTTGTGTTAAGTTATAGCAAACTCTTGAAGAGTTCAGGAAAACATCTTTTTCCATTCAAATCAGTTACCTTTCTTTGATAAATCTGAAAATCTTTCACACCATTCCAAAATCAAAACTTTTCTTTGACTACAGAGATTTTCGAACATCAATTCGGTCGATAGCCTATAGAACTTGAGACATGGGCTAGCTGGTTTGAATCCCCTACTCGGCCATGTCTTTCCGAGGTTTGATAATAATTTTTGCGACAGGATTGATTCTTCGCTAGCCTCTCAAAAGCACTTTTGATAATAGTTTTGTTGAAAAGGAGTAATTTGCATCTGGAAAATATCGTACAAAAGGACTGGTTACTGAAACTTCAGTAAAGTACGGGTAGGTGCACTGGCCGCCGCGATATAATTGAAATATTGTTGAAAACGGTGTTAAACCACATGCAATCAAGCAATTAATCAATCAACCAATTCAGTACCCCTTCTTTTATTTACCTGAAATACTTCACAGCATTTTCAAATCAACACATTGTCTTCACCTTCCAAAGATTCTTAAAAAGGTATTTGGTCCGCATTGCCCGGAACTTTAGGCAAGGGTTGCATCCCCTGCTATTTGTATTCCCTGCTCGGTCATTTCTTTCCGAGAGTTGATAATACTCACTGTGATAGCATTCATTTTTCTGAGCAGCAGTTTTGCCTGTAATTATGTGGAAAAGCAGTCAATGGCTTGGGAAGAATATCGTGAGAAGTACTTGTTACTGAAACTACAGGAACGCATAGGCAAGAGTACTGGCCGCCGCAATATAACTTGAATATCGTTGAAAACGGTGTTAAACACATTTAGTACATCAATCACTCAATCAATCGATTGTCAAAGACTAGTGCGATACCTCAGTCGTTTATCCGTAGCTCGAGAGACAAGGGGGTCACCAATCCCTAGTTCGCAAGATTTGTTCCCATATTTGATGAAATTGCAAGTCTTCTGTCTCAGTGCTGTTCATTGTTTTAGCGATAATTACGTAGAAAAAAGGCAGACGGCTAAAAAAATTAACACTTATATGTACTTTCAGAACACTTTTTAACGCATGCCTATTAAAATAGCACGAAACATAAATTTGTCTTTTCTGTCATTAATCTTTCCAAACTTAACAATTTCTTTACCCACAATGCAACCCTGCCGCTATAAGGTAAAAGTGTCGAAATCAAAAGCGCTTTCCAACTTTCCATTTAACAAGCTCTCTCTCTCTCTCTCTCTCTCTCTCTCTCTCTCTCTCTGGTGAATAATTTTTTTATGTTTATGACGTTGAGCATGTGAGACAGCAGCCAGTGGATATAATATTATAATGAGCACTGGATAAAGAAAACCATAAAAGATTCGAGAACAGGGGTCCGCTAGTTTGATTCCCGGCTCGGTCGATTTTTTCCGAGAATTGCTTACAGTCATTGCGATATGATTCATTCATTTCTCAACCTTTATCATTATTTCGACCATTCTTACGCTGGAAAGTAGTCAGTGCCTTGGAAAGAATATTGTGCGGAATACCGGTAGAGGTAATTCCAGGAGAGTACAAGTTCACAGGCCGCCACAATATGAACTGAAATAATATTGTAAACGACCTTTTAACACTCTTCAATCAATACGGCATTCTTATAGCATTGAGAATCTTACGTTCATTTTTATGACATATTTTCAATAGATAGATGCTTTAGATCTTAAATGGGAACCTTGGCTTTTTTGGCATTCATTAGGTAAATAGCTGAGGTTGATACGGAATTCAAATTGGTCGTATGTAGAAATATACAGGGTGATTACATAATCTTGTAAGATCTTGCCAGGATGTCTCAAATGTGCTAGTAACACCTTAACATTTCATTCTAAAATATTCGAAGGATGATAAAGATTACACAAAATTCCGGACTAAAGGAGCATCATATCGAATGAGAAACGATTAATCATGCAGACTGAGGAAGATATGAAGAAAAGAAGCTAATTTATTGTAGGAAGTACATTTCTTGGAGGAAAAGGATGGACATTGTGGTCAGAGATATTAGTCTTTATAGATAGATAGATAGATTGATTGAGATAGATAGATAAAATAAAAGGAAAAAAAAACGAAAGAGATTGATAGGATGGAGAGACAAATGTAAAGTTTGCAGGAAGGAAAGAGAAAGAAAGACAGAAAGAAAGCAGTGAGATACAGGTAGAAAGAGGAGAGAAATAAAAGAAGAGAAATGGGAAGGGATAGAGAGTGATAGCGAGAGAAAGACAGAAAGCGAGAGAGACAGACAGACAGAGAAACAGCGAGAGACTGAGCGTGGAAAATAGTGTTGAGAGAAAGATAAAATGAGGGACAGAGTAAGAAAAAAGAGTTCGTAAGGCAGTAGATAGAGAGTCAAAGAGAGAAAGAGAAACAAGAGTGATACACAAAATTAAATGGAGAGAGGTGAAGAAAGACAGAAATTGCAAAAAGAGAGATGGAAATAGATAAAGAAAAGGGGAAGAGATAGAGTGTGTGAGATGACAGAAATGAGGGCGAATCCACTATTTCAGACCGTTCAGACTAAGGGTTAAGATCATAAAGAAGACGTTGAGGCCAAAGACTTATCGGTGAAACAACAGGGGCATAGCTTTATCGTTGGAAGGTACATTCAATTAAGTTAGGTTCTAATTTGAAGGAAGAAGAATAAACAAGCTAACTGACTGGGGCTAAATTAAGGGTGAGGGCATAGTTGTAAATACTGAGGATATATCTGTCCAACTGATAGAAGATATTACCCACCACGGATACAGGCATATGGCATTGGTTTGAAATAATAGAAGGGACATTGTTACAAGATTGGAAGGAACATCAAACTGAAAATGTCTTTCACCGTCTGAGAGGAAGTATAAGGAACCAAGAGAACATCTTTCCGACTGCCGTTGCAGGCTAACAGGTAGGGAGTAAAATCTCTGGAAGGACACAGGTTTATAGCTTACTGATACACCTCACCAAGGCTACCATCTGGATTCCTAAAATATCATAACGCAAACTGTTGCAGTAACATCTCACCAAGGCTACCATCTGGATTCCTAAAATAAAATAACGCAATCTGTTGCAGTAACCAATGGACATCTTCGAACTGTGGGTACATCAAGAAGGCAAGGGAATTGAAAACGGGTGAATTTTAAGACAGAACACAGCTTCATGGCCTTATGGTGTATCCAAGGGACTCATAGACTGGGGGGTGTTCAGTTGCTAACTTGGTTTCAATGCACTGACTAATGTTTTAAGACTGGAAGACAAGTTAAATTTGGGATTCTCTCTGAAATTTCTCTTACAGATTTTAAGTACATGTCAGGAAAAAAGTGTATGTGCAAACCATGCAAACAATACCACGAGAGTGAGGCAGTGGTTTAGGGCCTGGGTGTACATTCAACTGAGTATAGAACAATTTCAAAGACTACGAGGATATGAAATAGATTGGGGAAACATTCCACGAACAGAGGATACAATCTCAGGGCCCAATATGCTTGCAACGGCCTGCCGGTTGCTTTTAGGCGCTGTGGGTATGAAATCGCCGACTGGGGGTACTGGCTTAAGAACTTATGCAGTCAAAGAAAGGTATAAATACAGTTTCAGGGCCTACTGACAAGCAATTTCAAGCAGTTACAGCCAAATGTGTAAACTCAAACAAAAAGAAATATTTCTCAGACTAAATGTACAACACTTCGACTTAAGGTAAATCGAACAAACTGAAGGGATAATGCATGGCATTTCCTTAAATTGAAAATAAATACAAATTTCTAGACATTTGCATTTCACAGACCGACGATACATCTTACAGAAACACAAATACAAGGGACCAAAATATGTTTTGAAGTGGTTAATCATATCGAATAATTTCCAGAGGTAAGTTTTATCTCAGTGACTAACAGTAAACCTGAATGAAGTACAGAAACAAGGAACTGGTCGATTCTCAAGCCTTTGTCGACTCGGATCAAAGAAAGCAGCAAGTGCCAATGGGAACAATATTGTGCGAAGTACTGGTAAAAGAAGGCACTGATCTCCCTCTAAATAGCTTAAAACTTTTTTTAATTGAATCCAAAACTGTCCAGAAATATCGATCCTCTTGAAATTAACTTCTGCAAATTCTAAACACGTGGCTATCAACATCTAGTGCTCACAAATTTCATTTTCTCCATCATTGTTCTTTACAAACAGTTACAATGTCTTTTTGCACATAAAAACCCTCCAGGAATAAATAAATACATACTGGAAATGTATCTCCCCAGGTGAAATTAAAATATGCAGACTAAAGATACATTTGCTTAGACTGAGAATATGCTCTATAGAACTGATGACCATTATTGCCACAGGATTTAATCTTATCTCAGCACTCAAAATTCGTTCGACAAGGCTGTGTGAGAAAGGCTGCCAGTGTCAATGGGAACAACATTGTGCGAAATATTGGTAAAAAGCTATCCCCATGGTCTCCACCTTCCCTTACAGGCAGCACTTTAAATCACCATCTTTTATAACAACATGGATATCACATTTAATGGATCCTTCATTCAATGCAGGTAACACTTATTAAACCCAGTACATGCCTATTACAATCTAGCACTAGCTTATCTGTCATTACCCTCACGCGTTTATCAATTTCTTCATCCACAATACAATCTTTCCACTATGAAGTAAAAATGTCAAAATCAAAACCTTTCTCAAACTCCCTTCCTCAGGTGAAAGTAAAATCTGGGGACTAAGGATACATTTGCTTAAACTGAGAATATGCTCTATAGAATTGATGGCGATTATTGCAACAGCATTTAATCTTATCTCAGCACTCATAATTCTTTCGACAAAGCTATGTGAGAAAGGCTACCAGTGTCAATGGGAACAATATTGTGCAAAGTACTGGTAAAGAGTTATCCCCCTGGCCTTCATGCCTTCATCTCCCCTTACAGCCAGCCCTATAAATCACCAACTTTCATAATAACATGGATATCTCATTTAATGTATCCTTCATTCAATGCAGGTAACACTTATTAAACCCAACACATGCCTCTTACCATCTAGAACTAGCTTTTTTATCATTAGCCTTACACATTTATCAATTTCTTCAATCACAATACAATCTTTCCACTATAATGTAAAAATGTCAAAATCAAAACATTTCTCAAACACCCTTCCTCAGGTGAAAGTAAAATATGCAGACTCGGGATACTTTTGCTTAGACTGAGAATATGCTCTATAGACTTGATGACGATTATTTCGACAGGACTTAATCTTATCTCAGCACTCATAATTCTTTCGAGTGTCTATGGGAACATTATTGTGCGAAATACTGGTAAAAAGATATCCCCCTTGTCTCCGCCTCCACTTACAGCCAGCCCTTTCAATCACCATCTTTTATAACAACATGGATATCTCATTTAATGGATCCTTCAGTCAATGCAGGTAACACTTATTCAGCCCAAAACATGCCTATTACAATCTATCAATAGCTTTTCAGTCATTAGCTTCACACATTTATCAATTTCTTCATCCACAATACAATCTTTCCACTATAAAGTAAAAATGTCAAAATCAAAACCTTTCTCAAACTGCCTCTATGTTGCTGTCACTCGGTTTTCATATCTATAGAAATCCACAAGCACCATTTGTTACATTTAAGTAATCTTCAAGTCGGCCTTAAAACACCAAGAAAGCAAACACATTTATCTCCACTAGTAAATCCAGTAACGGCTTTACCACCATCACTACCAACTCAACCATCGAAACTACCATCACCATGATTATAATCATCAACATCAAAGCAATTATTAAAAAGCGTTAAAAAACGCCATGGCTTTGTGTTAAGTTATAGCAAACTCTTGAAGAGTTCAGGAAAACATCTTTTTCCATTCAAATCAGTTACCTTTCTTTGATAAATCTGAAAATCTTTCACACCATTCCAAAATCAAAACTTTTCTTTGACTACAGAGATTTTCGAACATCAATTCGGTCGATAGCCTATAGAACTTGAGACATGGGCTAGCTGGTTTGAATCCCCTACTCGGCCATGTCTTTCCGAGGTTTGATAATAATTTTTGCGACAGGATTGATTCTTCGCTAGCCTCTCAAAAGCACTTTTGATAATAGTTTTGTTGAAAAGGAGTAATTTGCATCTGGAAAATGTCGTACAAAAGGACTGGTTACTGAAACTTCAGTAAAGTACGGGTAGGTGCACTGGCCGCCGCGATATAATTGAAATATTGTTGAAAACGGTGTTAAACCACATGCAATCAAGCAATTAATCAATCAACCAATTCAGTACCCCTTCTTTTATTTACCTGAAATACTTCACAGCATTTTCAAATCAACACATTGTCTTCACCTTCCAAAGATTCTTAAAAAGGTATTTGGTCCGCATTGCCCGGAACTTTAGGCAAGGGTTGCATCCCCTGCTATTTGTATTCCCTGCTCGGTCATTTCTTTCCGAGAGTTGATAATACTCACTGTGATAGCATTCATTTTTCTGAGCAGCAGTTTTGCCTGTAATTATGTGGAAAAGCAGTCAATGGCTTGGGAAGAATATCGTGAGAAGTACTTGTTACTGAAACTACAGGAACGCATAGGCAAGAGTACTGGCCGCCGCAATATAACTTGAATATCGTTGAAAACGGTGTTAAACACATTTAGTACATCAATCACTCAATCAATCGATTGTCAAAGACTAGTGCGATACCTCAGTCGTTTATCCGTAGCTCGAGAGACAAGGGGGTCACCAATCCCTAGTTCGCAAGATTTGTTCCCATATTTGATGAAATTGCAAGTCTTCTGTCTCAGTGCTGTTCATTGTTTTAGCGATAATTACGTAGAAAAAAGGCAGACGGCTAAAAAAATTAACACTTATATGTACTTTCAGAACACTTTTTAACGCATGCCTATTAAAATAGCACGAAACATAAATTTGTCTTTTCTGTCATTAATCTTTCCAAACTTAACAATTTCTTTACCCACAATGCAACCCTGCCGCTATAAGGTAAAAGTGTCGAAATCAAAAGCGCTTTCCAACTTTCCATTTAACAAGCTCTATCTCTCTCTCTCTCTCTCTCTCTCTCTGGTGAATAATTTTTTTATGTTTATGACGTTGAGCATGTGAGACAGCAGCCAGTGGATATAATATTATAATGAGCACTGGATAAAGAAAACCATAAAAGATTCGAGAACAGGGGTCCGCTAGTTTGATTCCCGGCTCGGTCGATTTTTTCCGAGAATTGCTTACAGTCATTGCGATATGATTCATTCATTTCTCAACCTTTATCATTATTTCGACCATTCTTACGCTGGAAAGTAGTCAGTGCCTTGGAAAGAATATTGTGCGGAATACCGGTAGAGGTAATTCCAGGAGAGTACAAGTTCACAGGCCGCCACAATATGAACTGAAATAATATTGTAAACGACCTTTTAACACTCTTCAATCAATACGGCATTCTTATAGCATTGAGAATCTTACGTTCATTTTTATGACATATTTTCAATAGATAGATGCTTTAGATCATAAAATGGGAACCTTGGCTTTTTTGGCATTCATTAGGTAAATAGCTGAGGTTGATACGGAATTCAAATTGGTCGTATGTAGAAATATACAGGGTGATTACATAATCTTGTAAGATCTTGCCAGGATGTCTCAAATGTGCTAGTAACACCTTAACATTTCATTCTAAAATATTCGAAGGGTGATATAGATTACTCAAAATTCCGGACTAAAGGAGCATCATATCGAATGAGAAACGATTAATCATGCAGACTGAGGAAGATATGAAGAAAAGAAGCTAATTTATTGTAGGAAGTACATTTCTTGGAGGAAAAGGATGGACATTGTGGTCAGAGATATTAGTCTTTATAGATAGATAGATAGATAGATTGAGATAGATAGATAAAATAAAAGGAAAAAAAAAACGAAAGAGATTGATAGGATGGAGAGACAAGTGTAAAGTTTGCAGGAAGGAAAGAGAAAGACAGACAGAAAGAAGGCAGTGAGATACAGGTAGAAAGAGGAGAGAAATAAAAGAAGAGAAATGGGAAGGGATAGAGAGTGATAGCGAGAGAAAGACAGAAAGCGAGAGAGACAGACAGACAGAGAAACAGCGAGAGACTGAGCGTGGAAAATAGTGTTGAGAGAAAGATAAAATGAGGGACAGAGTAAGAAAAAAGAGTTCGTAAGGCAGTAGATAGAGAGTCAAAGAGAGAAAGAGAAACAATAGTGATACACAAAATTAAATGGAGAGAGGTGAAGAAAGACAGAAATTGCAAAAAGAGAGATAGAAATAGATAAAGAAAAGGGGAAGAGATAGAGTGTGTGAGATGACAGAAATGAAGGCGAATCCATTATTTCAGACCGTTCAGACTAAGGGTTAAGATCATAAAGAAGACGTTGAGGCCAAAGACTTATCGGTGAAACAACAGGGGCATAGCTTTATCGTTGGAAGGTACATTCAATTAAGTTAGGTTCTAATTTGAAGGAAGAAGAATAAACAAGCTAACTGACTGGGGCTAAATTAAGGGTGAGGGCATAGTTGTAAATACTGAGGATATATCTGTCCAACTGATAGAAGATATTACCCACCACGGATACAGGCATATGGCATTGGTTTGAAATAATAGAAGGGACATTGTTACAAGATTGGAAGGAACATCAAACTGAAAATGTCTTTCACCGTCTGAGAGGAAGTATAAGGAACCAAGAGAACATCTTTCCGACTGCCGTTGCAGGCTAACAGGTAGGGAGTAAAATCTCTGGAAGGACACAGGTTTATAGCTTACTGATACACCTCACCAAGGCTACCATCTGGATTCCTAAAATATCATAACGCAAACTGTTGCAGTAACATCTCACCAAGGCTACCATCTGGATTCCTAAAATAAAATAACGCAATCTGTTGCAGTAACCAATGGACATCTTCGAACTGTGGGTACATCAAGAAGGCAAGGGAATTGAAAACGGGTGAATTTTAAGACAGAACACAGCTTCATGGCCTTATGGTGTATCCAAGGGACTCATAGACTGGGGGGTGTTCAGTTGCTAACTTGGTTTCAATGCACTGACTAATGTTTTAAGACTGGAAGACAAGTTAAATTTGGGATTCTCTCTGAAATTACTCTTACAGATTTTAAGTACATGTCAGGAAAAAAGTGTATGTGCAAACCATGCAAACAATACCACGAGAGTGAGGCAGTGGTTTAGGGCCTGGGTGTACATTCAACTGAGTATAGAACAATTTCAAAGTCTACGAGGATATGAAATAGATTGGGGAAACATTCCACGAACAGAGGATACAATCTCAGGGCCCAATATGCTTGCAACGGCCTGCCGGTTGCTTTTAGGCGCTGTGGGTATGAAATCGCCGACTGGGGGTACTGGCTTAAGAACTTATGCAGTCAAAGAAAGGTATAAATACAGTTTCAGGGCCTATTGACAAGCAATTTCAAGCAGTTACAGCCAAATGTGTAAACTCAAACAAAAAGAAATATTTCTCAGACTAAATGTACAACACTTCGACTTAAGGTAAATCGAACAAACTGAAGGGATAATGCATGGCATTTCCTTAAATTGAAAATAAATACAAATTTCTAGACATTTGCATTTCACAGACCGACGATACATCTTACAGAAACACAAATATAAGGGACCAAAATATGTTTTGAAGTGGTTAATCATATCGAATAATTTCCAGAGGTAAGTTTTATCTCAGTGACTAACAGTAAACCTGAATGAAGTACAGAAACAAGGAACTGGTCGATTCTCAAGCCTTTGTCGACTCGGATCAAAGAAAGCAGCAAGTGCCAATGGGAACAATATTGTGCGAAGTACTGGTAAAAGAAGGCACTGATCTCCCTCTAAATAGCTTAAAACTTTTTTTAATTGAATCCAAAACTGTCCAGAAATATCGATCCTCTTGAAATTAACTTCTGCAAATTCTAAACACGTGGCTATCAACATCTAGTGCTCACAAATTTCATTTTCTCCATCATTGTTCTTTACAAACAGTTACAATGTCTTTTTGCACATAAAAACCCTCCAGGAATAAATAAATACATACTGGAAATGTATCTCCCCAGGTGAAATTAAAATATGCAGACTAAAGATACATTTGCTTAGACTGAGAATATGCTCTATAGAACTGATGACCATTATTGCCACAGGATTTAATCTTATCTCAGCACTCAAAATTCGTTCGACAAGGCTGTGTGAGAAAGGCTGCCAGTGTCAATGGGAACAACATTGTGCGAAATATTGGTAAAAAGCTTTCCCCATGGTCTCCACCTTCCCTTACAGGCAGCACTTTAAATCACCATCTTTTATAACAACATGGATATCACATTTAATGGATCCTTCATTCAATGCAGGTAACACTTATTAAACCCAGCACATGCCTATTACAATCTAGCACTAGCTTATCTGTCATTACCCTCACGCGTTTATCAATTTCTTCATCCACAATACAATCTTTCCACTATAAAGTAAAAATGTCAAAATCAAAACCTTTCTCAAACTCCCTTCCTCAGGTGAAAGTAAAATCTGGGGACTAAGGATACATTTGCTTAAACTGAGAATATGCTCTATAGAATTGATGACGATTATTGCAACAGCATTTAATCTTATCTCAGCACTCATAATTCTTTCGACAAAGCTATGTGAGAAAGGCTACCAGTGTCAATGGGAACAATATTGTGCAAGAAACTGGTAAAAAGTTATCCCCCTGGCCTTCATCTCCCCTTACAGCCAGCCCTATAAATCACCAACTTTTATAATAACATGGATATCTCATTTAATGTATCCTTCATTCAATGCAGGTAACACTTATTAAACCCAACACATGCCTCTTACCATCTAGAACTAGCTTTTTTATCATTAGCCTTACACATTTATCAATTTCTTCAATCACAATACAATCTTTCCACTATAATGTAAAAATGTCAAAATCAAAACCTTTCTCAAACACCCTTCCTCAGGTGAAAGTAAAATATGCAGACTCGGGATACTTTTGCTTAGACTGAGAATATGCTCTATAGACTTGATGACGATTATTTCGACAGGACTTAATCTTATCTCAGCACTCATAATTCTTTCGACGAGGCTATGTGAGAAAGGCTGCCAGTGTCTATGGGAACAATATTGTGCGAAATACTGGTAAAAAGTTATCCCCCTGGTCTCCACCTCCACTTACAGCCAGCCCTTTAAATCACCATCTTTTATAACAACATGGATATTTCATTTAATGGATCCTTCATTCAATGCAGGTAACACTTGTTAAACCCAACACATGCCTATTACAATCTAGCAATACCTTTTCTGTCATTAAGTTCACACATTTATCAATTTCTTCATCCACAATAGAATCTTTCCACTATGAAGTAAAAATGTCAAAATCAAATCCTTTCTCAAACACCCTTCTTCAGGTGAAAGTAAAATATGCGGACTAAGGATACATTTGCTTAGACTTAGAATATGCTCTATAGAATTGATGACGAATATTAAACCCAGCAAATGCCTATTACAATCTAGCACTAGCTTATCTGTCATTAACCACACGCGTTTCTCAATTTCACAATACAATCTTTCCACTATATAGTAGAAATGTCAAAATCGAAACCTTTCTCCAACACCCTTCCCCAGGTGAAAGTAAAATCTGGGGACTAAGAATACATTTGCTTAGACTGAGAATATGCTCTATAGAATTGATGACGATTATTGCGACAAAATTTAACCTTATCTCAGCACTCATAATTCTTTCGACGAAGCTATGTGAGAAAGGCTGCCAGTGTCAATGGGAACAATATTGTGCGAAGTACTGGTAAAAAGTTATCCCCCTGGCCTCCACCTCCCCTTACAGCCAGCCCTTTCAATCACCATCTTTTATAACAACATGGGTATCTCATTTAATGGATCCTTCAGTCAATGCAGTAACAGATATTAAACCCAACACATGCCTATTACAATTTGGCATTAGCTTTTCTGTCATTAGCCTCACACATTTATCAATTTCTTCATCCACAATACAATCTTTCCACTATAAAGTAAAAATGTCAAAATCAAAACCTTTCTCAAACTGCCTCTGTGTTGCTGTCTCTCGGTTTTCATATCTATAGAAATCCACAAGCACCATTTGTTACATTTAAGTAATCTTCAAGTCGGCCTTAAAACACCAAGAAAGCAAACACATTTATCTCCACTAGTAAATCCAGTATCGGCTTTACCACCATCACTACCAACTCAACCATCGAAACTACCATCACCATGATTATAATCATCAACATCAAAGCAATTATTAAAAAGCGTTAAAAAACGCCATGGCTTTGTGTTAAGTTATAGCAAACTCTTGAAGAGTTCAGGAAAACATCTTTTTCCATTCAAATCAGTTACCTTTCTTTGATAAATCTGAAAATCTTTCACACCATTCCAAAATCAAAACTTTTCTTTGACTACAGAGATTTTCGAACATCAATTCGGTCGATAGCCTATAGAACTTGAGACATGGGCTAGCTGGTTTGAATCCCCTACTCGGCCATGTCTTTCCGAGGTTTGATAATAATTTTTGCGACAGGATTGATTCTTCGCTAGCCTCTCAAAAGCACTTTTGATAATAGTTTTGTTGAAAAGGAGTAATTTGCATCTGGAAAATATCGTACAAAAGGACTGGTTACTGAAACTTCAGTAAAGTACGGGTAGGTGCACTGGCCGCCGCGATATAATTGAAATATTGTTGAAAACGGTGTTAAACCACATGCAATCAAGCAATTAATCAATCAACCAATTCAGTACCCCTTCTTTTATTTACCTGAAATACTTCACAGCATTTTCAAATCAACACATTGTCTTCACCTTCCAAAGATTCTTAAAAAGGTATTTGGTCCGCATTGCCCGGAACTTTAGGCAAGGGTTGCATCCCCTGCTATTTGTATTCCCTGCTCGGTCATTTCTTTCCGAGAGTTGATAATACTCACTGTGATAGCATTCATTTTTCTGAGCAGCAGTTTTGCCTGTAATTATGTGGAAAAGCAGTCAATGGCTTGGGAAGAATATCGTGAGAAGTACTTGTTACTGAAACTACAGGAACGCATAGGCAAGAGTACTGGCCGCCGCAATATAACTTGAATATCGTTGAAAACGGTGTTAAACACATTTAGTACATCAATCACTCAATCAATCGATTGTCAAAGACTAGTGCGATACCTCAGTCGTTTATCCGTAGCTCGAGAGACAAGGGGGTCACCAATCCCTAGTTCGCAAGATTTGTTCCCATATTTGATGAAATTGCAAGTCTTCTGTCTCAGTGCTGTTCATTGTTTTAGCGATAATTACGTAGAAAAAAGGCAGACGGCTAAAAAAATTAACACTTATATGTACTTTCAGAACACTTTTTAACGCATGCCTATTAAAATAGCACGAAACATAAATTTGTCTTTTCTGTCATTAATCTTTCCAAACTTAATTTCTTTACCCACAATGCAACCCTGCTGCTATAAGGTAAAAGTGTCGAAATCAAAAGCGCTTTCCAACTTTCCATTTAACAAGCTCTATCTCTCTCTCTCTCTCTCTCTCTCTCTCTCTGGTGAATAATTTTTTTATGTTTATGACGTTGAGCATGTGAGACAGCAGCCAGTGGATATAATATTATAATGAGCACTGGATAAAGAAAACCATAAAAGATTCGAGAACAGGGGTCCGCTAGTTTGATTCCCGGCTCGGTCGATTTTTTCCGAGAATTGCTTACAGTCATTGCGATATAATTCATTCATTTCTCAACCTTTATCATTATTTCGACCATTCTTACGCTGGAAAGTAGTCAGTGCCTTGGAAAGAATATTGTGCGGAATACCGGTAGAGGTAATTCCAGGAGAGTACAAGTTCACAGGCCGCCCCAATATGAACTGAAATAATATTGTAAACGACCTTTTAACACTCTTCAATCAATACGGCTTTATAATAGCATTGAGAATCTTACGTTCATTTTTATGACTTATTTTCAATAGATAGATGCTTTAGATCATAAAATGGGAACCTTGGCTTTTTTGGCATTCATTAGGTAAATAGCTGAGGTTGATACGGAATTCAAATTGGTCGTATGTAGAAATATACAGGGTGATTACATAATCTTGTAAGATCTTGCCAGGATGTCTCAAATGTGCTAGTAACACCTTAACATTTCATTCTAAAATATTCGAAGGGTGATATAGATTACACTCAAAATTCCGGACTAAAGGAGCATCATATCGAATGAGAAACGATTAATCATGCAGACTGAGGAAGATATGAAGAAAAGAAGCTAATTTATTGTAGGAAGTACATTTCTTGGAGGAAAAGGATGGACATTGTGGTCAGAGATATTAGTCTTTATAGATAGATAGATAGATAGATAGATTGAGATAGATAGATAAAATAAAAGGAAAAAAAAAACGAAAGAGATTGATAGGATGGAGAGACAAGTGTAAAGTTTGCAGGAAGGAAAGAGAAAGACAGACAGAAAGAAGGCAGTGAGATACAGGTAGAAAGAGGAGAGAAATAAAAGAAGAGAAATGGGAAGGGATAGAGAGTGATAGCGAGAGAAAGACAGAAAGCGAGAGAGACAGACAGACAGAGAAACAGCGAGAGACTGAGCGTGGAAAATAGTGTTGAGAGAAAGATAAAATGAGGGACAGAGTAAGAAAAAAGAGTTCGTAAGGCAGTAGATAGAGAGTCAAAGAGAGAAAGAGAAACAATAGTGATACACAAAATTAAATGGAGAGAGGTGAAGAAAGACAGAAATTGCAAAAAGAGAGATAGAAATAGATAAAGAAAAGGGGAAGAGATAGAGTGTGTGAGATGACAGAAATGAGGGCGAATCCATTATTTCAGACCGTTCAGACTAAGGGTTAAGATCATAAAGAAGACGTTGAGGCCAAAGACTTATCGGTGAAACAACAGGGGCATAGCTTTATCGTTGGAAGGTACATTCAATTAAGTTAGGTTCTAATTTGAAGGAAGAAGAATAAACAAGCTAACTGACTGGGGCTAAATTAAGGGTGAGGGCATAGTTGTAAATACTGAGGATATATCTGTCCAACTGATAGAAGATATTACCCACCACGGATACAGGCATATGGCATTGGTTTGAAATAATAGAAGGGACATTGTTACAAGATTGGAAGGAACATCAAACTGAGAATGTCTTTCACCGTCTGAGAGGAAGTATAAGGAACCAAGAGAACATCTTTCCGACTGGCGTTTCAGGCTAACAGGTAGGGAGTAAAATCTCTGGAAGGACACAGGTTTATAGCTTACTGATACACCTCACCAAGGCTACCATCTGGATTCCTAAAATATCATAACGCAAACTGTTGCAGTAACATCTCACCAAGGCTACCATCTGGATTCCTAAAATAAAATAACGCAATCTGTTGCAGTAACCAATGGACATCTTCGAACTGTGGGTACATCAAGAAGGCAAGGGAATTGAAAACGGGTGAATTTTAAGACAGAACACAGCTTCATGGCCTTATGGTGTATCCAAGGGACTCATAGACTGGGGGGTGTTCAGTTGCTAACTTGGTTTCAATGCACTGACTAATGTTTTAAGACTGGAAGACAAGTTAAATTTGGGATTCTCTCTGAAATTTCTCTTACAGATTTTAAGTACATGTCAGGAAAAAAGTGTATGTGCAAACCATGCAAACAATACCACGAGAGTGAGGCAGTGGTTTAGGGCCTGGGTGTACATTCAACTGAGTATAGAACAATTTCAAAGACTACGAGGATATGAAATAGATTGGGGAAACATTCCACGAACAGAGGATACAATCTCAGGGCCCAATATGCTTGCAACGGCCTGCCGGTTGCTTTTAGGCGCTGTGGGTATGAAATCGCCGACTGGGGGTACTGGCTTAAGAACTTATGCAGTCAAAGAAAGGTATAAATACAGTTTCAGGGCCTATTGACAAGCAATTTCAAGCAGTTACAGCCAAATGTGTAAACTCAAACAAAAAGAAATATTTCTCAGACTAAATGTACAACACTTCGACTTAAGGTAAATCGAACAAACTGAAGGGATAATGCATGGCATTTCCTTAAATTGAAAATAAATACAAATTTCTAGACATTTGCATTTCACAGACCGACGATACATCTTACAGAAACACAAATATAAGGGACCAAAATATGTTTTGAAGTGGTTAATCATATCGAATAATTTCCAGAGGTAAGTTTTATCTCAGTGACTAACAGTAAACCTGAATGAAGTACAGAAACAAGGAACTGGTCGATTCTCAAGCCTTTGTCGACTCGGATCAAAGAAAGCAGCAAGTGCCAATGGGAACAATATTGTGCGAAGTACTGGTAAAAGAAGGCACTGATCTCCCTCTAAATAGCTTAAAACTTTTTTTAATTGAATCCAAAAACTGTCCAGAAATATCGATCCTCTTGAAATTAACTTCTGCAAATTCTAAACACGTGGCTATCAACATCTAGTGCTCACAAATTTCATTTTCTCCATCATTGTTCTTTACAAACAGTTACAATGTCTTTTTGCACATCAAAACCCTCCAGGAATAAATAAATACATACTGGAAATGTATCTCCCCAGGTGAAATTAAAATATGCAGACTAAAGATACATTTGCTTAGACTGAGAATATGCTCTATAGAACTGATGACCATTATTGCCACAGGATTTAATCTTATCTCAGCACTCAAAATTCGTTCGACAAGGCTGTGTGAGAAAGGCTGCCAGTGTCAATGGGAACAACATTGTGCGAAATATTGGTAAAAAGCTATCCCCATGGTCTCCACCTTCCCTTACAGGCAGCACTTTAAATCACCATCTTTTATAACAACATGGATATCACATTTAATGGATCCTTCATTCAATGCAGGTAACACTTATTAAACCCAGCACATGCCTATTACAATCTAGCACTAGCTTATCTGTCATTACCCTCACGCGTTTATCAATTTCTTCATCCACAATACAATCTTTCCACTATGAAGTAAAAATGTCAAAATCAAAACCTTTCTCAAACTCCCTTCCTCAGGTGAAAGTAAAATCTGGGGACTAAGGATACATTTGCTTAAACTGAGAATATGCTCTATAGAATTGATGACGATTATTGCAACAGCATTTAATCTTATCTCAGCACTCATAATTCTTTCGACAAAGCTATGTGAGAAAGGCTACCAGTGTCAATGGGAACAATATTGTGCAAGAAACTGGTAAAAAGTTATCCCCCTGGCCTTCATCTCCCCTTACAGCCAGCCCTATAAATCACCAACTTTTATAATAACATGGATATCTCATTTAATGTATCCTTCATTCAATGCAGGTAACACTTATTAAACCCAACACATGCCTCTTACCATCTAGAACTAGCTTTTTTATCATTAGCCTTACACATTTATCAATTTCTTCAATCACAATACAATCTTTCCACTATAATGTAAAAATGTCAAAATCAAAACCTTTCTCAAACACCCTTCCTCAGGTGAAAGTAAAATATGCAGACTCGGGATACTTTTGCTTAGACTGAGAATATGCTCTATAGACTTGATGACGATTATTTCGACAGGACTTAATCTTATCTCAGCACTCATAATTCTTTCGACGAGGCTATGTGAGAAAGGCTGCCAGTGTCTATGGGAACAATATTGTGCGAAATACTGGTAAAAAGTTATCCCCCTGGTCTCCACCTCCACTTACAGCCAGCCCTTTAAATCACCATCTTTTATAACAACATGGATATTTCATTTAATGGATCCTTCATTCAATGCAGGTAACACTTGTTAAACCCAACACATGCCTATTACAATCTAGCAATACCTTTTCTGTCATTAAGTTCACACATTTATCAATTTCTTCATCCACAATAGAATCTTTCCACTATGAAGTAAAAATGTCAAAATCAAATCCTTTCTCAAACACCCTTCTTCAGGTGAAAGTAAAATATGCGGACTAAGGATACATTTGCTTAGACTTAGAATATGCTCTATAGAATTGATGACGAATATTAAACCCAGCAAATGCCTATTACAATCTAGCACTAGCTTATCTGTCATTAACCACACGCGTTTCTCAATTTCACAATACAATCTTTCCACTATATAGTAGAAATGTCAAAATCGAAACCTTTCTCCAACACCCTTCCCCAGGTGAAAGTAAAATCTGGGGACTAAGAATACATTTGCTTAGACTGAGAATATGCTCTATAGAATTGATGACGATTATTGCGACAAAATTTAACCTTATCTCAGCACTCATAATTCTTTCGACGAAGCTATGTGAGAAAGGCTGCCAGTGTCAATGGGAACAATATTGTGCGAAGTACTGGTAAAAAGTTATCCCCCTGGCCTCCACCTCCCCTTACAGCCAGCCCTTTAAATCACCATCTTTTATAACAACATGGGTATCTCATTTAATGGATCCTTCAGTCAATGCAGTAACAGATATTAAACCCAACACATGCCTATTACAATTTGGCATTAGCTTTTCTGTCATTAGCCTCACACATTTATCAATTTCTTCATCCACAATACAATCTTTCCACTATAAAGTAAAAATGTCAAAATCAAAACCTTTCTCAAACTGCCTCTGTGTTGCTGTCTCTCGGTTTTCATATCTATAGAAATCCACAAGCACCATTTGTTACATTTAAGTAATCTTCAAGTCGGCCTTAAAACACCAAGAAAGCAAACACATTTATCTCCACTAGTAAATCCAGTATCGGCTTTACCACCATCACTACCAACTCAACCATCGAAACTACCATCACCATGATTATAATCATCAACATCAAAGCAATTATTAAAAAGCGTTAAAAAACGCCATGGCTTTGTGTTAAGTTATAGCAAACTCTTGAAGAGTTCAGGAAAACATCTTTTTCCATTCAAATCAGTTACCTTTCTTTGATAAATCTGAAAATCTTTCACACCATTCCAAAATCAAAACTTTTCTTTGACTACAGAGATTTTCGAACATCAATTCGGTCGATAGCCTATAGAACTTGAGACATGGGCTAGCTGGTTTGAATCCCCTACTCGGCCATGTCTTTCCGAGGTTTGATAATAATTTTTGCGACAGGATTGATTCTTCGCTAGCCTCTCAAAAGCACTTTTGATAATAGTTTTGTTGAAAAGGAGTAATTTGCATCTGGAAAATATCGTACAAAAGGACTGGTTACTGAAACTTCAGTAAAGTACGGGTAGGTGCACTGGCCGCCGCGATATAATTGAAATATTGTTGAAAACGGTGTTAAACCACATGCAATCAAGCAATTAATCAATCAACCAATTCAGTACCCCTTCTTTTATTTACCTGAAATACTTCACAGCATTTTCAAATCAACACATTGTCTTCACCTTCCAAAGATTCTTAAAAAGGTATTTGGTCCGCATTGCCCGGAACTTTAGGCAAGGGTTGCATCCCCTGCTATTTGTATTCCCTGCTCGGTCATTTCTTTCCGAGAGTTGATAATACTCACTGTGATAGCATTCATTTTTCTGAGCAGCAGTTTTGCCTGTAATTATGTGGAAAAGCAGTCAATGGCTTGGGAAGAATATCGTGAGAAGTACTTGTTACTGAAACTACAGGAACGCATAGGCAAGAGTACTGGCCGCCGCAATATAACTTGAATATCGTTGAAAACGGTGTTAAACACATTTAGTACATCAATCACTCAATCAATCGATTGTCAAAGACTAGTGCGATACCTCAGTCGTTTATCCGTAGCTCGAGAGACAAGGGGGTCACCAATCCCTAGTTCGCAAGATTTGTTCCCATATTTGATGAAATTGCAAGTCTTCTGTCTCAGTGCTGTTCATTGTTTTAGCGATAATTACGTAGAAAAAAGGCAGACGGCTAAAAAAATTAACACTTATATGTACTTTCAGAACACTTTTTAACGCATGCCTATTAAAATAGCACGAAACATAAATTTGTCTTTTCTGTCATTAATCTTTCCAAACTTAACAATTTCTTTACCCACAATGCAACCCTGCTGCTATAAGGTAAAAGTGTCGAAATCAAAAGCGCTTTCCAACTTTCCATTTAACAAGCTCTATCTCTCTCTCTCTCTCTCTCTCTCTGGTGAATAATTTTTTTATGTTTATGACGTTGAGCATGTGAGACAGCAGCCAGTGGATATAATATTATAATGAGCACTGGATAAAGAAAACCATAAAAGATTCGAGAACAGGGGTCCGCTAGTTTGATTCCCGGCTCGGTCGATTTTTTCCGAGAATTGCTTACAGTCATTGCGATATGATTCATTCATTTCTCAACCTTTATCATTATTTCGACCATTCTTACGCTGGAAAGTAGTCAGTGCCTTGGAAAGAATATTGTGCGGAATACCGGTAGAGGTAATTCCAGGAGAGTACAAGTTCACAGGCCGCCCCAATATGAACTGAAATAATATTGTAAACGACCTTTTAACACTCTTCAATCAATACGGCATTCTTATAGCATTGAGAATCTTACGTTCATTTTTATGACATATTTTCAATAGATAGATGCTTTAGATCATAAAATGGGAACCTTGGCTTTTTTGGCATTCATTAGGTAAATAGCTGAGGTTGATACGGAATTCAAATTGGTCGTATATAGAAATATACAGGGTGATTACATAATCTTGTAAGATCTTGCCAGGATGTCTCAAATGTGCTAGTAACACCTTAACATTTCATTCTAAAATATTCGAAGGATGATAAAGATTACACACAAAATTCCGGACTAAAGGAGCATCATATCGAATGAGAAACGATTAATCATGCAGACTGAGGAAGATATGAAGAAAAGAAGCTAATTTATTGTAGGAAGTACATTTCTTGGAGGAAAAGGATGGACATTGTGGTCAGAGATATTAGTCTTTATAGATAGATAGATAGATTGATTGAGATAGATAGATAAAATAAAAGGAAAAAAAAACGAAAGAGATTGATAGGATGGAGAGACAAATGTAAAGTTTGCAGGAAGGAAAGAGAAAGAAAGACAGAAAGAAAGCAGTGAGATACAGGTAGAAAGAGGAGAGAAATAAAAGAAGAGAAATGGGAAGGGATAGAGAGTGATAGCGAGAGAAAGACAGAAAGCGAGAGAGACAGACAGACAGAGAAACAGCGAGAGACTGAGCGTGGAAAATAGTGTTGAGAGAAAGATAAAATGAGGGACAGAGTAAGAAAAAAGAGTTCGTAAGGCAGTAGATAGAGAGTCAAAGAGAGAAAGAGAAACAAGAGTGATACACAAAATTAAATGGAGAGAGGTGAAGAAAGACAGAAATTGCAAAAAGAGAGATGGAAATAGATAAAGAAAAGGGGAAGAGATAGAGTGTGTGAGATGACAGAAATGAGGGCGAATCCACTATTTCAGACCGTTCAGACTAAGGGTTAAGATCATAAAGAAGACGTTGAGGCCAAAGACTTATCGGTGAAACAACAGGGGCATAGCTTTATCGTTGGAAGGTACATTCAATTAAGTTAGGTTCTAATTTGAAGGAAGAAGAATAAACAAGCTAACTGACTGGGGCTAAATTAAGGGTGAGGGCATAGTTGTAAATACTGAGGATATATCTGTCCAACTGATAGAAGATATTACCCACCACGGATACAGGCATATGGCATTGGTTTGAAATAATAGAAGGGACATTGTTACAAGATTGGAAGGAACATCAAACTGAGAATGTCTTTCACCGTCTGAGAGGAAGTATAAGGAACCAAGAGAACATCTTTCCGACTGGCGTTTCAGGCTAACAGGTAGGGAGTAAAATCTCTGGAAGGACACAGGTTTATAGCTTACTGATACACCTCACCAAGGCTACCATCTGGATTCCTAAAATATCATAACGCAAACTGTTGCAGTAACATCTCACCAAGGCTACCATCTGGATTCCTAAAATAAAATAACGCAATCTGTTGCAGTAACCAATGGACATCTTCGAACTGTGGGTACATCAAGAAGGCAAGGGAATTGAAAACGGGTGAATTTTAAGACAGAACACAGCTTCATGGCCTTATGGTGTATCCAAGGGACTCATAGACTGGGGGGTGTTCAGTTGCTAACTTGGTTTCAATGCACTGACTAATGTTTTAAGACTGGAAGACAAGTTAAATTTGGGATTCTCTCTGAAATTTCTCTTACAGATTTTAAGTACATGTCAGGAAAAAAGTGTATGTGCAAACCATGCAAACAATACCACGAGAGTGAGGCAGTGGTTTAGGGCCTGGGTGTACATTCAACTGAGTATAGAACAATTTCAAAGACTACGAGGATATGAAATAGATTGGGGAAACATTCCACGAACAGAGGATACAATCTCAGGGCCCAATATGCTTGCAACGGCCTGCCGGTTGCTTTTAGGCGCTGTGGGTATGAAATCGCCGACTGGGGGTACTGGCTTAAGAACTTATGCAGTCAAAGAAAGGTATAAATACAGTTTCAGGGCCTATTGACAAGCAATTTCAAGCAGTTACAGCCAAATGTGTAAACTCAAACAAAAAGAAATATTTCTCAGACTAAATGTACAACACTTCGACTTAAGGTAAATCGAACAAACTGAAGGGATAATGCATGGCATTTCCTTAAATTGAAAATAAATACAAATTTCTAGACATTTGCATTTCACAGACCGACGATACATCTTACAGAAACACAAATACAAGGGACCAAAATATGTTTTGAAGTGGTTAATCATATCGAATAATTTCCAGAGGTAAGTTTTATCTCAGTGACTAACAGTAAACCTGAATGAAGTACAGAAACAAGGAACTGGTCGATTCTCAAGCCTTTGTCGACTCGGATCAAAGAAAGCAGCAAGTGCCAATGGGAACAATATTGTGCGAAGTACTGGTAAAAGAAGGCACTGATCTCCCTCTAAATAGCTTAAAACTTTTTTTAATTGAATCCAAAACTGTCCAGAAATATCGATCCTCTTGAAATTAACTTCTGCAAATTCTAAACACGTGGCTATCAACATCTAGTGCTCACAAATTTCATTTTCTCCATCATTGTTCTTTACAAACAGTTACAATGTCTTTTTGCACATAAAAACCCTCCAGGAATAAATAAATACATACTGGAAATGTATCTCCCCAGGTGAAATTAAAATATGCAGACTAAAGATACATTTGCTTAGACTGAGAATATGCTCTATAGAACTGATGACCATTATTGCCACAGGATTTAATCTTATCTCAGCACTCAAAATTCGTTCGACAAGGCTGTGTGAGAAAGGCTGCCAGTGTCAATGGGAACAACATTGTGCGAAATATTGGTAAAAAGCTATCCCCATGGTCTCCACCTTCCCTTACAGGCAGCACTTTAAATCACCATCTTTTATAACAACATGGATATCACATTTAATGGATCCTTCATTCAATGCAGGTAACACTTATTAAACCCAGTACATGCCTATTACAATCTAGCACTAGCTTATCTGTCATTACCCTCACGCGTTTATCAATTTCTTCATCCACAATACAATCTTTCCACTATGAAGTAAAAATGTCAAAATCAAAACCTTTCTCAAACTCCCTTCCTCAGGTGAAAGTAAAATCTGGGGACTAAGGATACATTTGCTTAAACTGAGAATATGCTCTATAGAATTGATGGCGATTATTGCAACAGCATTTAATCTTATCTCAGCACTCATAATTCTTTCGACAAAGCTATGTGAGAAAGGCTACCAGTGTCAATGGGAACAATATTGTGCAAAGTACTGGTAAAAAGTTATCCCCCTGGCCTTCATGCCTTCATCTCCCCTTACAGCCAGCCCTATAAATCACCAACTTTTATAATAACATGGATATCTCATTTAATGTATCCTTCATTCAATGCAGGTAACACTTATTAAACCCAACACATGCCTCTTACCATCTAGAACTAGCTTTTTTATCATTAGCCTTACACATTTATCAATTTCTTCAATCACAATACAATCTTTCCACTATAATGTAAAAATGTCAAAATCAAAACATTTCTCAAACACCCTTCCTCAGGTGAAAGTAAAATATGCAGACTCGGGATACTTTTGCTTAGACTGAGAATATGCTCTATAGACTTGATGACGATTATTTCGACAGGACTTAATCTTATCTCAGCACTCATAATTCTTTCGACGAGGCTATGTGAGAAAGGCTGCCAGTGTCTATGGGAACATTATTGTGCGAAATACTGGTAAAAAGATATCCCCCTTGTCTCCGCCTCCACTTACAGCCAGCCCTTTCAATCACCATCTTTTATAACAACATGGATATCTCATTTAATGGATCCTTCAGTCAATGCAGGTAACACTTATTCAGCCCAAAACATGCCTATTACAATCTATCAATAGCTTTTCAGTCATTAGCTTCACACATTTATCAATTTCTTCATCCACAATACAATCTTTCCACTATAAAGTAAAAATGTCAAAATCAAAACCTTTCTCAAACTGCCTCTGTGTTGCTGTCACTCGGTTTTCATATCTATAGAAATCCACAAGCACCATTTGTTACATTTAAGTAATCTTCAAGTCGGCCTTAAAACACCAAGAAAGCAAACACATTTATCTCCACTAGTAAATCCAGTAACGGCTTTACCACCATCACTACCAACTCAACCATCGAAACTACCATCACCATGATTATAATCATCAACATCAAAGCAATTATTAAAAAGCGTTAAAAAACGCCATGGCTTTGTGTTAAGTTATAGCAAACTCTTGAAGAGTTCAGGAAAACATCTTTTTCCATTCAAATCAGTTACCTTTCTTTGATAAATCTGAAAATCTTTCACACCATTCCAAAATCAAAACTTTTCTTTGACTACAGAGATTTTCGAACATCAATTCGGTCGATAGCCTATAGAACTTGAGACATGGGCTAGCTGGTTTGAATCCCCTACTCGGCCATGTCTTTCCGAGGTTTGATAATAATTTTTGCGACAGGATTGATTCTTCGCTAGCCTCTCAAAAGCACTTTTGATAATAGTTTTGTTGAAAAGGAGTAATTTGCATCTGGAAAATATCGTACAAAAGGACTGTTTACTGAAACTTCAGTAAAGTACGGGTAGGTGCACTGGCCGCCGCGATATAATTGAAATATTGTTGAAAACGGTGTTAAACCACATGCAATCAAGCAATTAATCAATCAACCAATTCAGTACCCCTTCTTTTATTTACCTGAAATACTTCACAGCATTTTCAAATCAACACATTGTCTTCACCTTCCAAAGATTCTTAAAAAGGTATTTGGTCCGCATTGCCCGGAACTTTAGGCAAGGGTTGCATCCCCTGCTATTTGTATTCCCTGCTCGGTCATTTCTTTCCGAGAGTTGATAATACTCACTGTGATAGCATTCATTTTTCTGAGCAGCAGTTTTGCCTGTAATTATGTGGAAAAGCAGTCAATGGCTTGGGAAGAATATCGTGAGAAGTACTTGTTACTGAAACTACAGGAACGCATAGGCAAGAGTACTGGCCGCCGCAATATAACTTGAATATCGTTGAAAACGGTGTTAAACACATTTAGTACATCAATCACTCAATCAATCGATTGTCAAAGACTAGTGCGATACCTCAGTCGTTTATCCGTAGCTCGAGAGACAAGGGGGTCACCAATCCCTAGTTCGCAAGATTTGTTCCCATATTTGATGAAATTGCAAGTCTTCTGTCTCAGTGCTGTTCATTGTTTTAGCGATAATTACGTAGAAAAAAGGCAGACGGCTAAAAAAATTAACACTTATATGTACTTTCAGAACACTTTTTAACGCATGCCTATTAAAATAGCACGAAACATAAATTTGTCTTTTCTGTCATTAATCTTTCCAAACTTAATTTCTTTACCCACAATGCAACCCTGCTGCTATAAGGTAAAAGTGTCGAAATCAAAAGCGCTTTCCAACTTTCCATTTAACAAGCTCTATCTCTCTCTCTCTCTCTCTCTCTCTCTCTCTGGTGAATAATTTTTTTATGTTTATGACGTTGAGCATGTGAGACAGCAGCCAGTGGATATAATATTATAATGAGCACTGGATAAAGAAAACCATAAAAGATTCGAGAACAGGGGTCCGCTAGTTTGATTCCCGGCTCGGTCGATTTTTTCCGAGAATTGCTTACAGTCATTGCGATATAATTCATTCATTTCTCAACCTTTATCATTATTTCGACCATTCTTACGCTGGAAAGTAGTCAGTGCCTTGGAAAGAATATTGTGCGGAATACCGGTAGAGGTAATTCCAGGAGAGTACAAGTTCACAGGCCGCCCCAATATGAACTGAAATAATATTGTAAACGACCTTTTAACACTCTTCAATCAATACGGCTTTATAATAGCATTGAGAATCTTACGTTCATTTTTATGACTTATTTTCAATAGATAGATGCTTTAGATCATAAAATGGGAACCTTGGCTTTTTTGGCATTCATTAGGTAAATAGCTGAGGTTGATACGGAATTCAAATTGGTCGTATGTAGAAATATACAGGGTGATTACATAATCTTGTAAGATCTTGCCAGGATGTCTCAAATGTGCTAGTAACACCTTAACATTTCATTCTAAAATATTCGAAGGGTGATATAGATTACACTCAAAATTCCGGACTAAAGGAGCATCATATCGAATGAGAAACGATTAATCATGCAGACTGAGGAAGATATGAAGAAAAGAAGCTAATTTATTGTAGGAAGTACATTTCTTGGAGGAAAAGGATGGACATTGTGGTCAGAGATATTAGTCTTTATAGATAGATAGATAGATAGATAGATTGAGATAGATAGATAAAATAAAAGGAAAAAAAAAACGAAAGAGATTGATAGGATGGAGAGACAAGTGTAAAGTTTGCAGGAAGGAAAGAGAAAGACAGACAGAAAGAAGGCAGTGAGATACAGGTAGAAAGAGGAGAGAAATAAAAGAAGAGAAATGGGAAGGGATAGAGAGTGATAGCGAGAGAAAGACAGAAAGCGAGAGAGACAGACAGACAGAGAAACAGCGAGAGACTGAGCGTGGAAAATAGTGTTGAGAGAAAGATAAAATGAGGGACAGAGTAAGAAAAAAGAGTTCGTAAGGCAGTAGATAGAGAGTCAAAGAGAGAAAGAGAAACAATAGTGATACACAAAATTAAATGGAGAGAGGTGAAGAAAGACAGAAATTGCAAAAAGAGAGATAGAAATAGATAAAGAAAAGGGGAAGAGATAGAGTGTGTGAGATGACAGAAATGAGGGCGAATCCATTATTTCAGACCGTTCAGACTAAGGGTTAAGATCATAAAGAAGACGTTGAGGCCAAAGACTTATCGGTGAAACAACAGGGGCATAGCTTTATCGTTGGAAGGTACATTCAATTAAGTTAGGTTCTAATTTGAAGGAAGAAGAATAAACAAGCTAACTGACTGGGGCTAAATTAAGGGTGAGGGCATAGTTGTAAATACTGAGGATATATCTGTCCAACTGATAGAAGATATTACCCACCACGGATACAGGCATATGGCATTGGTTTGAAATAATAGAAGGGACATTGTTACAAGATTGGAAGGAACATCAAACTGAGAATGTCTTTCACCGTCTGAGAGGAAGTATAAGGAACCAAGAGAACATCTTTCCGACTGGCGTTTCAGGCTAACAGGTAGGGAGTAAAATCTCTGGAAGGACACAGGTTTATAGCTTACTGATACACCTCACCAAGGCTACCATCTGGATTCCTAAAATATCATAACGCAAACTGTTGCAGTAACATCTCACCAAGGCTACCATCTGGATTCCTAAAATAAAATAACGCAATCTGTTGCAGTAACCAATGGACATCTTCGAACTGTGGGTACATCAAGAAGGCAAGGGAATTGAAAACGGGTGAATTTTAAGACAGAACACAGCTTCATGGCCTTATGGTGTATCCAAGGGACTCATAGACTGGGGGGTGTTCAGTTGCTAACTTGGTTTCAATGCACTGACTAATGTTTTAAGACTGGAAGACAAGTTAAATTTGGGATTCTCTCTGAAATTTCTCTTACAGATTTTAAGTACATGTCAGGAAAAAAGTGTATGTGCAAACCATGCAAACAATACCACGAGAGTGAGGCAGTGGTTTAGGGCCTGGGTGTACATTCAACTGAGTATAGAACAATTTCAAAGACTACGAGGATATGAAATAGATTGGGGAAACATTCCACGAACAGAGGATACAATCTCAGGGCCCAATATGCTTGCAACGGCCTGCCGGTTGCTTTTAGGCGCTGTGGGTATGAAATCGCCGACTGGGGGTACTGGCTTAAGAACTTATGCAGTCAAAGAAAGGTATAAATACAGTTTCAGGGCCTATTGACAAGCAATTTCAAGCAGTTACAGCCAAATGTGTAAACTCAAACAAAAAGAAATATTTCTCAGACTAAATGTACAACACTTCGACTTAAGGTAAATCGAACAAACTGAAGGGATAATGCATGGCATTTCCTTAAATTGAAAATAAATACAAATTTCTAGACATTTGCATTTCACAGACCGACGATACATCTTACAGAAACACAAATATAAGGGACCAAAATATGTTTTGAAGTGGTTAATCATATCGAATAATTTCCAGAGGTAAGTTTTATCTCAGTGACTAACAGTAAACCTGAATGAAGTACAGAAACAAGGAACTGGTCGATTCTCAAGCCTTTGTCGACTCGGATCAAAGAAAGCAGCAAGTGCCAATGGGAACAATATTGTGCGAAGTACTGGTAAAAGAAGGCACTGATCTCCCTCTAAATAGCTTAAAACTTTTTTTAATTGAATCCAAAAACTGTCCAGAAATATCGATCCTCTTGAAATTAACTTCTGCAAATTCTAAACACGTGGCTATCAACATCTAGTGCTCACAAATTTCATTTTCTCCATCATTGTTCTTTACAAACAGTTACAATGTCTTTTTGCACATCAAAACCCTCCAGGAATAAATAAATACATACTGGAAATGTATCTCCCCAGGTGAAATTAAAATATGCAGACTAAAGATACATTTGCTTAGACTGAGAATATGCTCTATAGAACTGATGACCATTATTGCCACAGGATTTAATCTTATCTCAGCACTCAAAATTCGTTCGACAAGGCTGTGTGAGAAAGGCTGCCAGTGTCAATGGGAACAACATTGTGCGAAATATTGGTAAAAAGCTATCCCCATGGTCTCCACCTTCCCTTACAGGCAGCACTTTAAATCACCATCTTTTATAACAACATGGATATCACATTTAATGGATCCTTCATTCAATGCAGGTAACACTTATTAAACCCAGCACATGCCTATTACAATCTAGCACTAGCTTATCTGTCATTACCCTCACGCGTTTATCAATTTCTTCATCCACAATACAATCTTTCCACTATGAAGTAAAAATGTCAAAATCAAAACCTTTCTCAAACTCCCTTCCTCAGGTGAAAGTAAAATCTGGGGACTAAGGATACATTTGCTTAAACTGAGAATATGCTCTATAGAATTGATGACGATTATTGCAACAGCATTTAATCTTATCTCAGCACTCATAATTCTTTCGACAAAGCTATGTGAGAAAGGCTACCAGTGTCAATGGGAACAATATTGTGCAAGAAACTGGTAAAAAGTTATCCCCCTGGCCTTCATCTCCCCTTACAGCCAGCCCTATAAATCACCAACTTTTATAATAACATGGATATCTCATTTAATGTATCCTTCATTCAATGCAGGTAACACTTATTAAACCCAACACATGCCTCTTACCATCTAGAACTAGCTTTTTTATCATTAGCCTTACACATTTATCAATTTCTTCAATCACAATACAATCTTTCCACTATAATGTAAAAATGTCAAAATCAAAACCTTTCTCAAACACCCTTCCTCAGGTGAAAGTAAAATATGCAGACTCGGGATACTTTTGCTTAGACTGAGAATATGCTCTATAGACTTGATGACGATTATTTCGACAGGACTTAATCTTATCTCAGCACTCATAATTCTTTCGACGAGGCTATGTGAGAAAGGCTGCCAGTGTCTATGGGAACAATATTGTGCGAAATACTGGTAAAAAGTTATCCCCCTGGTCTCCACCTCCACTTACAGCCAGCCCTTTAAATCACCATCTTTTATAACAACATGGATATTTCATTTAATGGATCCTTCATTCAATGCAGGTAACACTTGTTAAACCCAACACATGCCTATTACAATCTAGCAATACCTTTTCTGTCATTAAGTTCACACATTTATCAATTTCTTCATCCACAATAGAATCTTTCCACTATGAAGTAAAAATGTCAAAATCAAATCCTTTCTCAAACACCCTTCTTCAGGTGAAAGTAAAATATGCGGACTAAGGATACATTTGCTTAGACTTAGAATATGCTCTATAGAATTGATGACGAATATTAAACCCAGCAAATGCCTATTACAATCTAGCACTAGCTTATCTGTCATTAACCACACGCGTTTCTCAATTTCACAATACAATCTTTCCACTATATAGTAGAAATGTCAAAATCGAAACCTTTCTCCAACACCCTTCCCCAGGTGAAAGTAAAATCTGGGGACTAAGAATACATTTGCTTAGACTGAGAATATGCTCTATAGAATTGATGACGATTATTGCGACAAAATTTAACCTTATCTCAGCACTCATAATTCTTTCGACGAAGCTATGTGAGAAAGGCTGCCAGTGTCAATGGGAACAATATTGTGCGAAGTACTGGTAAAAAGTTATCCCCCTGGCCTCCACCTCCCCTTACAGCCAGCCCTTTAAATCACCATCTTTTATAACAACATGGGTATCTCATTTAATGGATCCTTCAGTCAATGCAGTAACAGATATTAAACCCAACACATGCCTATTACAATTTGGCATTAGCTTTTCTGTCATTAGCCTCACACATTTATCAATTTCTTCATCCACAATACAATCTTTCCACTATAAAGTAAAAATGTCAAAATCAAAACCTTTCTCAAACTGCCTCTGTGTTGCTGTCTCTCGGTTTTCATATCTATAGAAATCCACAAGCACCATTTGTTACATTTAAGTAATCTTCAAGTCGGCCTTAAAACACCAAGAAAGCAAACACATTTATCTCCACTAGTAAATCCAGTATCGGCTTTACCACCATCACTACCAACTCAACCATCGAAACTACCATCACCATGATTATAATCATCAACATCAAAGCAATTATTAAAAAGCGTTAAAAAACGCCATGGCTTTGTGTTAAGTTATAGCAAACTCTTGAAGAGTTCAGGAAAACATCTTTTTCCATTCAAATCAGTTACCTTTCTTTGATAAATCTGAAAATCTTTCACACCATTCCAAAATCAAAACTTTTCTTTGACTACAGAGATTTTCGAACATCAATTCGGTCGATAGCCTATAGAACTTGAGACATGGGCTAGCTGGTTTGAATCCCCTACTCGGCCATGTCTTTCCGAGGTTTGATAATAATTTTTGCGACAGGATTGATTCTTCGCTAGCCTCTCAAAAGCACTTTTGATAATAGTTTTGTTGAAAAGGAGTAATTTGCATCTGGAAAATATCGTACAAAAGGACTGGTTACTGAAACTTCAGTAAAGTACGGGTAGGTGCACTGGCCGCCGCGATATAATTGAAATATTGTTGAAAACGGTGTTAAACCACATGCAATCAAGCAATTAATCAATCAACCAATTCAGTACCCCTTCTTTTATTTACCTGAAATACTTCACAGCATTTTCAAATCAACACATTGTCTTCACCTTCCAAAGATTCTTAAAAAGGTATTTGGTCCGCATTGCCCGGAACTTTAGGCAAGGGTTGCATCCCCTGCTATTTGTATTCCCTGCTCGGTCATTTCTTTCCGAGAGTTGATAATACTCACTGTGATAGCATTCATTTTTCTGAGCAGCAGTTTTGCCTGTAATTATGTGGAAAAGCAGTCAATGGCTTGGGAAGAATATCGTGAGAAGTACTTGTTACTGAAACTACAGGAACGCATAGGCAAGAGTACTGGCCGCCGCAATATAACTTGAATATCGTTGAAAACGGTGTTAAACACATTTAGTACATCAATCACTCAATCAATCGATTGTCAAAGACTAGTGCGATACCTCAGTCGTTTATCCGTAGCTCGAGAGACAAGGGGGTCACCAATCCCTAGTTCGCAAGATTTGTTCCCATATTTGATGAAATTGCAAGTCTTCTGTCTCAGTGCTGTTCATTGTTTTAGCGATAATTACGTAGAAAAAAGGCAGACGGCTAAAAAAATTAACACTTATATGTACTTTCAGAACACTTTTTAACGCATGCCTATTAAAATAGCACGAAACATAAATTTGTCTTTTCTGTCATTAATCTTTCCAAACTTAACAATTTCTTTACCCACAATGCAACCCTGCTGCTATAAGGTAAAAGTGTCGAAATCAAAAGCGCTTTCCAACTTTCCATTTAACAAGCTCTATCTCTCTCTCTCTCTCTCTCTCTCTGGTGAATAATTTTTTTATGTTTATGACGTTGAGCATGTGAGACAGCAGCCAGTGGATATAATATTATAATGAGCACTGGATAAAGAAAACCATAAAAGATTCGAGAACAGGGGTCCGCTAGTTTGATTCCCGGCTCGGTCGATTTTTTCCGAGAATTGCTTACAGTCATTGCGATATGATTCATTCATTTCTCAACCTTTATCATTATTTCGACCATTCTTACGCTGGAAAGTAGTCAGTGCCTTGGAAAGAATATTGTGCGGAATACCGGTAGAGGTAATTCCAGGAGAGTACAAGTTCACAGGCCGCCCCAATATGAACTGAAATAATATTGTAAACGACCTTTTAACACTCTTCAATCAATACGGCATTCTTATAGCATTGAGAATCTTACGTTCATTTTTATGACATATTTTCAATAGATAGATGCTTTAGATCATAAAATGGGAACCTTGGCTTTTTTGGCATTCATTAGGTAAATAGCTGAGGTTGATACGGAATTCAAATTGGTCGTATATAGAAATATACAGGGTGATTACATAATCTTGTAAGATCTTGCCAGGATGTCTCAAATGTGCTAGTAACACCTTAACATTTCATTCTAAAATATTCGAAGGATGATAAAGATTACACACAAAATTCCGGACTAAAGGAGCATCATATCGAATGAGAAACGATTAATCATGCAGACTGAGGAAGATATGAAGAAAAGAAGCTAATTTATTGTAGGAAGTACATTTCTTGGAGGAAAAGGATGGACATTGTGGTCAGAGATATTAGTCTTTATAGATAGATAGATAGATTGATTGAGATAGATAGATAAAATAAAAGGAAAAAAAAACGAAAGAGATTGATAGGATGGAGAGACAAATGTAAAGTTTGCAGGAAGGAAAGAGAAAGAAAGACAGAAAGAAAGCAGTGAGATACAGGTAGAAAGAGGAGAGAAATAAAAGAAGAGAAATGGGAAGGGATAGAGAGTGATAGCGAGAGAAAGACAGAAAGCGAGAGAGACAGACAGACAGAGAAACAGCGAGAGACTGAGCGTGGAAAATAGTGTTGAGAGAAAGATAAAATGAGGGACAGAGTAAGAAAAAAGAGTTCGTAAGGCAGTAGATAGAGAGTCAAAGAGAGAAAGAGAAACAAGAGTGATACACAAAATTAAATGGAGAGAGGTGAAGAAAGACAGAAATTGCAAAAAGAGAGATGGAAATAGATAAAGAAAAGGGGAAGAGATAGAGTGTGTGAGATGACAGAAATGAGGGCGAATCCACTATTTCAGACCGTTCAGACTAAGGGTTAAGATCATAAAGAAGACGTTGAGGCCAAAGACTTATCGGTGAAACAACAGGGGCATAGCTTTATCGTTGGAAGGTACATTCAATTAAGTTAGGTTCTAATTTGAAGGAAGAAGAATAAACAAGCTAACTGACTGGGGCTAAATTAAGGGTGAGGGCATAGTTGTAAATACTGAGGATATATCTGTCCAACTGATAGAAGATATTACCCACCACGGATACAGGCATATGGCATTGGTTTGAAATAATAGAAGGGACATTGTTACAAGATTGGAAGGAACATCAAACTGAGAATGTCTTTCACCGTCTGAGAGGAAGTATAAGGAACCAAGAGAACATCTTTCCGACTGGCGTTTCAGGCTAACAGGTAGGGAGTAAAATCTCTGGAAGGACACAGGTTTATAGCTTACTGATACACCTCACCAAGGCTACCATCTGGATTCCTAAAATATCATAACGCAAACTGTTGCAGTAACATCTCACCAAGGCTACCATCTGGATTCCTAAAATAAAATAACGCAATCTGTTGCAGTAACCAATGGACATCTTCGAACTGTGGGTACATCAAGAAGGCAAGGGAATTGAAAACGGGTGAATTTTAAGACAGAACACAGCTTCATGGCCTTATGGTGTATCCAAGGGACTCATAGACTGGGGGGTGTTCAGTTGCTAACTTGGTTTCAATGCACTGACTAATGTTTTAAGACTGGAAGACAAGTTAAATTTGGGATTCTCTCTGAAATTTCTCTTACAGATTTTAAGTACATGTCAGGAAAAAAGTGTATGTGCAAACCATGCAAACAATACCACGAGAGTGAGGCAGTGGTTTAGGGCCTGGGTGTACATTCAACTGAGTATAGAACAATTTCAAAGACTACGAGGATATGAAATAGATTGGGGAAACATTCCACGAACAGAGGATACAATCTCAGGGCCCAATATGCTTGCAACGGCCTGCCGGTTGCTTTTAGGCGCTGTGGGTATGAAATCGCCGACTGGGGGTACTGGCTTAAGAACTTATGCAGTCAAAGAAAGGTATAAATACAGTTTCAGGGCCTATTGACAAGCAATTTCAAGCAGTTACAGCCAAATGTGTAAACTCAAACAAAAAGAAATATTTCTCAGACTAAATGTACAACACTTCGACTTAAGGTAAATCGAACAAACTGAAGGGATAATGCATGGCATTTCCTTAAATTGAAAATAAATACAAATTTCTAGACATTTGCATTTCACAGACCGACGATACATCTTACAGAAACACAAATACAAGGGACCAAAATATGTTTTGAAGTGGTTAATCATATCGAATAATTTCCAGAGGTAAGTTTTATCTCAGTGACTAACAGTAAACCTGAATGAAGTACAGAAACAAGGAACTGGTCGATTCTCAAGCCTTTGTCGACTCGGATCAAAGAAAGCAGCAAGTGCCAATGGGAACAATATTGTGCGAAGTACTGGTAAAAGAAGGCACTGATCTCCCTCTAAATAGCTTAAAACTTTTTTTAATTGAATCCAAAACTGTCCAGAAATATCGATCCTCTTGAAATTAACTTCTGCAAATTCTAAACACGTGGCTATCAACATCTAGTGCTCACAAATTTCATTTTCTCCATCATTGTTCTTTACAAACAGTTACAATGTCTTTTTGCACATAAAAACCCTCCAGGAATAAATAAATACATACTGGAAATGTATCTCCCCAGGTGAAATTAAAATATGCAGACTAAAGATACATTTGCTTAGACTGAGAATATGCTCTATAGAACTGATGACCATTATTGCCACAGGATTTAATCTTATCTCAGCACTCAAAATTCGTTCGACAAGGCTGTGTGAGAAAGGCTGCCAGTGTCAATGGGAACAACATTGTGCGAAATATTGGTAAAAAGCTATCCCCATGGTCTCCACCTTCCCTTACAGGCAGCACTTTAAATCACCATCTTTTATAACAACATGGATATCACATTTAATGGATCCTTCATTCAATGCAGGTAACACTTATTAAACCCAGTACATGCCTATTACAATCTAGCACTAGCTTATCTGTCATTACCCTCACGCGTTTATCAATTTCTTCATCCACAATACAATCTTTCCACTATGAAGTAAAAATGTCAAAATCAAAACCTTTCTCAAACTCCCTTCCTCAGGTGAAAGTAAAATCTGGGGACTAAGGATACATTTGCTTAAACTGAGAATATGCTCTATAGAATTGATGGCGATTATTGCAACAGCATTTAATCTTATCTCAGCACTCATAATTCTTTCGACAAAGCTATGTGAGAAAGGCTACCAGTGTCAATGGGAACAATATTGTGCAAAGTACTGGTAAAAAGTTATCCCCCTGGCCTTCATGCCTTCATCTCCCCTTACAGCCAGCCCTATAAATCACCAACTTTTATAATAACATGGATATCTCATTTAATGTATCCTTCATTCAATGCAGGTAACACTTATTAAACCCAACACATGCCTCTTACCATCTAGAACTAGCTTTTTTATCATTAGCCTTACACATTTATCAATTTCTTCAATCACAATACAATCTTTCCACTATAATGTAAAAATGTCAAAATCAAAACATTTCTCAAACACCCTTCCTCAGGTGAAAGTAAAATATGCAGACTCGGGATACTTTTGCTTAGACTGAGAATATGCTCTATAGACTTGATGACGATTATTTCGACAGGACTTAATCTTATCTCAGCACTCATAATTCTTTCGACGAGGCTATGTGAGAAAGGCTGCCAGTGTCTATGGGAACATTATTGTGCGAAATACTGGTAAAAAGATATCCCCCTTGTCTCCGCCTCCACTTACAGCCAGCCCTTTCAATCACCATCTTTTATAACAACATGGATATCTCATTTAATGGATCCTTCAGTCAATGCAGGTAACACTTATTCAGCCCAAAACATGCCTATTACAATCTATCAATAGCTTTTCAGTCATTAGCTTCACACATTTATCAATTTCTTCATCCACAATACAATCTTTCCACTATAAAGTAAAAATGTCAAAATCAAAACCTTTCTCAAACTGCCTCTGTGTTGCTGTCACTCGGTTTTCATATCTATAGAAATCCACAAGCACCATTTGTTACATTTAAGTAATCTTCAAGTCGGCCTTAAAACACCAAGAAAGCAAACACATTTATCTCCACTAGTAAATCCAGTAACGGCTTTACCACCATCACTACCAACTCAACCATCGAAACTACCATCACCATGATTATAATCATCAACATCAAAGCAATTATTAAAAAGCGTTAAAAAACGCCATGGCTTTGTGTTAAGTTATAGCAAACTCTTGAAGAGTTCAGGAAAACATCTTTTTCCATTCAAATCAGTTACCTTTCTTTGATAAATCTGAAAATCTTTCACACCATTCCAAAATCAAAACTTTTCTTTGACTACAGAGATTTTCGAACATCAATTCGGTCGATAGCCTATAGAACTTGAGACATGGGCTAGCTGGTTTGAATCCCCTACTCGGCCATGTCTTTCCGAGGTTTGATAATAATTTTTGCGACAGGATTGATTCTTCGCTAGCCTCTCAAAAGCACTTTTGATAATAGTTTTGTTGAAAAGGAGTAATTTGCATCTGGAAAATATCGTACAAAAGGACTGTTTACTGAAACTTCAGTAAAGTACGGGTAGGTGCACTGGCCGCCGCGATATAATTGAAATATTGTTGAAAACGGTGTTAAACCACATGCAATCAAGCAATTAATCAATCAACCAATTCAGTACCCCTTCTTTTATTTACCTGAAATACTTCACAGCATTTTCAAATCAACACATTGTCTTCACCTTCCAAAGATTCTTAAAAAGGTATTTGGTCCGCATTGCCCGGAACTTTAGGCAAGGGTTGCATCCCCTGCTATTTGTATTCCCTGCTCGGTCATTTCTTTCCGAGAGTTGATAATACTCACTGTGATAGCATTCATTTTTCTGAGCAGCAGTTTTGCCTGTAATTATGTGGAAAAGCAGTCAATGGCTTGGGAAGAATATCGTGAGAAGTACTTGTTACTGAAACTACAGGAACGCATAGGCAAGAGTACTGGCCGCCGCAATATAACTTGAATATCGTTGAAAACGGTGTTAAACACATTTAGTACATCAATCACTCAATCAATCGATTGTCAAAGACTAGTGCGATACCTCAGTCGTTTATCCGTAGCTCGAGAGACAAGGGGGTCACCAATCCCTAGTTCGCAAGATTTGTTCCCATATTTGATGAAATTGCAAGTCTTCTGTCTCAGTGCTGTTCATTGTTTTAGCGATAATTACGTAGAAAAAAGGCAGACGGCTAAAAAAATTAACACTTATATGTACTTTCAGAACACTTTTTAACGCATGCCTATTAAAATAGCACGAAACATAAATTTGTCTTTTCTGTCATTAATCTTTCCAAACTTAATTTCTTTACCCACAATGCAACCCTGCTGCTATAAGGTAAAAGTGTCGAAATCAAAAGCGCTTTCCAACTTTCCATTTAACAAGCTCTATCTCTCTCTCTCTCTCTCTCTCTCTCTCTCTGGTGAATAATTTTTTTATGTTTATGACGTTGAGCATGTGAGACAGCAGCCAGTGGATATAATATTATAATGAGCACTGGATAAAGAAAACCATAAAAGATTCGAGAACAGGGGTCCGCTAGTTTGATTCCCGGCTCGGTCGATTTTTTCCGAGAATTGCTTACAGTCATTGCGATATAATTCATTCATTTCTCAACCTTTATCATTATTTCGACCATTCTTACGCTGGAAAGTAGTCAGTGCCTTGGAAAGAATATTGTGCGGAATACCGGTAGAGGTAATTCCAGGAGAGTACAAGTTCACAGGCCGCCCCAATATGAACTGAAATAATATTGTAAACGACCTTTTAACACTCTTCAATCAATACGGCTTTATAATAGCATTGAGAATCTTACGTTCATTTTTATGACTTATTTTCAATAGATAGATGCTTTAGATCATAAAATGGGAACCTTGGCTTTTTTGGCATTCATTAGGTAAATAGCTGAGGTTGATACGGAATTCAAATTGGTCGTATGTAGAAATATACAGGGTGATTACATAATCTTGTAAGATCTTGCCAGGATGTCTCAAATGTGCTAGTAACACCTTAACATTTCATTCTAAAATATTCGAAGGATGATATAGATTACACTCAAAATTCCGGACTAAAGGAGCATCATATCGAATGAGAAACGATTAATCATGCAGACTGAGGAAGATATGAAGAAAAGAAGCTAATTTATTGTAGGAAGTACATTTCTTGGAGGAAAAGGATGGACATTGTGGTCAGAGATATTAGTCTTTATAGATAGATAGATAGATAGATTGAGATAGATAGATAAAATAAAAGGAAAAAAAAAAACGAAAGAGATTGATAGGATGGAGAGACAAGTGTAAAGTTTGCAGGAAGGAAAGAGAAAGAAAGACAGAAAGAAGGCAGTAAGATACAGGTAGAAAGAGGAGAGAAATAAAAGAAGAGAAATGGGAAGGGATAGAGAGTGATAGCGAGAGAAAGACAGAAAGCGAGAGAGACAGACAGACAGAGAAACAGCGAGAGACTGAGCGTGGAAAATAGTGTTGAGAGAAAGATAAAATGAGGGACAGAGTAAGAAAAAAGAGTTCGTAAGGCAGTAGATAGAGAGTCAAAGAGAGAAAGAGAAACAATAGTGATACACAAAATTAAATGGAGAGAGGTGAAGAAAGACAGAAATTGCAAAAAGAGAGATGGAAATAGATAAAGAAAAGGGGAAGAGATAGAGTGTGTGAGATGACAGAAATGAGGGCGAATCCATTATTTCAGACCGTTCAGACTAAGGGTTAAGATCATAAAGAAGACGTTGAGGCCAAAGACTTATCGGTGAAACAACAGGGGCATAGCTTTATCGTTGGAAGGTACATTCAATTAAGTTAGGTTCTAATTTGAAGGAAGAAGAATAAACAAGCTAACTGACTGGGGCTAAATTAAGGGTGAGGGCATAATTGTAAATACTGAGGATATATCTGTCCAACTGATAGAAGATATTACCCACCACGGATACAGGCATATGGCATTGGTTTGAAATAATAGAAGGGACATTGTTACAAGATTGGAAGGAACATCAAACTGAAAATGTCTTTCACCGTCTGAGAGGAAGTATAAGGAACCAAGAGAACATCTTTCCGACTGCCGTTGCAGGCTAACAGGTAGGGAGTAAAATCTCTGGAAGGACACAGGTTTATAGCTTACTGATACACCTCACCAAGGCTACCATCTGGATTCCTAAAATATCATAACGCAAACTGTTGCAGTAACATCTCACCAAGGCTACCATCTGGATTCCTAAAATAAAATAACGCAATCTGTTGCAGTAACCAATGGACATCTTCGAACTGTGGGTACATCAAGAAGGCAAGGGAATTGAAAACGGGTGAATTTTAAGACAGAACACAGCTTCATGGCCTTATGGTGTATCCAAGGGACTCATAGACTGGGGGGTGTTCAGTTGCTAACTTGGTTTCAATGCACTGACTAATGTTTTAAGACTGGAAGACAAGTTAAATTTGGGATTCTCTCTGAAATTACTCTTACAGATTTTAAGTACATGTCAGGAAAAAAGTGTATGTGCAAACCATGCAAACAATACCACGAGAGTGAGGCAGTGGTTTAGGGCCTGGGTGTACATTCAACTGAGTATAGAACAATTTCAAAGTCTACGAGGATATGAAATAGATTGGGGAAACATTCCACGAACAGAGGATACAATCTCAGGGCCCAATATGCTTGCAACGGCTTGCCGGTTGCTTTTAGGCGCTGTGGGTATGAAATCGCCGACTGGGGGTACTGGCTTAAGAACTTATGCAGTCAAAGAAAGGTATAAATACAGTTTCAGGGCCTATTGACAAGCAATTTCAAGCAGTTACAGCCAAATGTGTAAACTCAAACAAAAAGAAATATTTCTCAGACTAAATGTACAACACTTCGACTTAAGGTAAATCGAACAAACTGAAGGGATAATGCATGGCATTTCCTTAAATTGAAAATAAATACAAATTTCTAGACATTTGCATTTCACAGACCGACGATACATCTTACAGAAACACAAATATAAGGGACCAAAATATGTTTTGAAGTGGTTAATCATATCGAATAATTTCCAGAGGTAAGTTTTATCTCAGTGACTAACAGTAAACCTGAATGAAGTACAGAAACAAGGAACTGGTCGATTCTCAAGCCTTTGTCGACTCGGATCAAAGAAAGCAGCAAGTGCCAATGGGAACAATATTGTGCGAAGTACTGGTAAAAGAAGGCACTGATCTCCCTCTAAATAGCTTAAAACTTTTTTTAATTGAATCCAAAACTGTCCAGAAATATCGATCCTCTTGAAATTAACTTCTGCAAATTCTAAACACGTGGCTATCAACATCTAGTGCTCACAAATTTCATTTTCTCCATCATTGTTCTTTACAAACAGTTACAATGTCTTTTTGCACATAAAAACCCTCCAGGAATAAATAAATACATACTGGAAATGTATCTCCCCAGGTGAAATTAAAATATGCAGACTAAAGATACATTTGCTTAGACTGAGAATATGCTCTATAGAACTGATGACCATTATTGCCACAGGATTTAATCTTATCTCAGCACTCAAAATTCGTTCGACAAGGCTGTGTGAGAAAGGCTGCCAGTATCAATGGGAACAACATTGTGCGAAATATTGGTAAAAAGCTATCCCCATGGTCTCCACCTTCCCTTACAGGCAGCACTTTAAATCACCATCTTTTATAACAACATGGATATCACATTTAACGGATCCTTCATTCAATGCAGGTAACACTTATTAAACCCAGCACATGCCTATTACAATCTAGCACTAGCTTATCTGTCATTACCCTCACGCGTTTATCAATTTCTTCATCCACAATACAATCTTTCCACTATGAAGTAAAAATGTCAAAATCAAAACCTTTCTCAAACTCCCTTCCTCAGGTGAAAGTAAAATCTGGGGACTAAGGATACATTTGCTTAAACTGAGAATATGCTCTATAGAATTGATGACGATTATTGCAACAGCATTTAATCTTATCTCAGCACTCATAATTCTTTCGACAAAGCTATGTGAGAAAGGCTACCAGTGTCAATGGGAACAATATTGTGCAAGAAACTGGTAAAAAGTTATCCCCCTGGCCTTCATCTCCCCTTACAGCCAGCCCTATAAATCACCAACTTTTATAATAACATGGATATCTCATTTAATGTATCCTTCATTCAATGCAGGTAACACTTATTAAACCCAACACATGCCTCTTACCATCTAGAACTAGCTTTTTTATCATTAGCCTTACACATTTATCAATTTCTTCAATCACAATACAATCTTTCCACTATAATGTAAAAATGTCAAAATCAAAACCTTTCTCAAACACCCTTCCTCAGGTGAAAGTAAAATATGCAGACTCGGGATACTTTTGCTTAGACTGAGAATATGCTCTATAGACTTGATGACGATTATTTCGACAGGACTTAATCTTATCTCAGCACTCATAATTCTTTCGACGAGGCTATGTGAGAAAGGCTGCCAGTGTCTATGGGAACAATATTGTGCGAAATACTGGTAAAAAGTTATCCCCCTGATCTCCACCTCCACTTACAGCCAGCCCTTTAAATCACCATCTTTTATAACAACATGGATATTTCATTTAATGGATCCTTCATTCAATGCAGGTAACACTTGTTAAACCCAACACATGCCTATTACAATCTAGCAATACCTTTTCTGTCATTAAGTTCACACATTTATCAATTTCTTCATCCACAATAGAATCTTTCCACTATGAAGTAAAAATGTCAAAATCAAATCCTTTCTCAAACACCCTTCTTCAGGTGAAAGTAAAATATGCGGACTAAGGATACATTTGCTTAGACTTAGAATATGCTCTATAGAATTGATGACGAATATTAAACCCAGCAAATGCCTATTACAATCTAGCACTAGCTTATCTGTCATTAACCACACGCGTTTCTCAATTTCACAATACAATCTTTCCACTATATAGTAGAAATGTCAAAATCGAAACTTTTCTCCAACACCCTTCCCCAGGTGAAAGTAAAATCTGGGGACTAAGAATACATTTGCTTAGACTGAGAATATGCTCTATAGAATTGATGACGATTATTGCGACAAAATTTAACCTTATCTCAGCACTCATAATTCTTTCGACGAAGCTATGTGAGAAAGGCTGCCAGTGTCAATGGGAACAATATTGTGCGAAGTACTGGTAAAAAGTTATCCCCCTGGCCTCCACCTCCCCTTACAGCCAGCCCTTTAAATCACCATCTTTTATAACAACATGGGTATCTCATTTAATGGATCCTTCAGTCAATGCAGTAACAGATATTAAACCCAACACATGCCTATTACAATTTGGCATTAGCTTTTCTGTCATTAGCCTCACACATTTATCAATTTCTTCATCCACAATACAATCTTTCCACTAGAAAGTAAAAATGTCAAAATCAAAACCTTTCTCAAACTGCCTCTGTGTTGCTGTCTCTCGGTTTTCATATCTATAGAAATCCACAAGCACCATTTGTTACATTTAAGTAATCTTCAAGTCGGCCTTAAAACACCAAGAAAGCAAACACATTTATCTCCACTAGTAAATCCAGTATCGGCTTTACCACCATCACTACCAACTCAACCATCGAAACTACCATCACCATGATTATAATCATCAACATCAAAGCAATTATTAAAAAGCGTTAAAAAACGCCATGGCTTTGTGTTAAGTTATAGCAAACTCTTGAAGAGTTCAGGAAAACATCTTTTTCCATTCAAATCAGTTACCTTTCTTTGATAAATCTGAAAATCTTTCACACCATTCCAAAATCAAAACTTTTCTTTGACTACAGAGATTTTCGAACATCAATTCGGTCGATAGCCTATAGAACTTGAGACATGGGCTAGCTGGTTTGAATCCCCTACTCGGCCATGTCTTTCCGAGGTTTGATAATAATTTTTGCGACAGGATTGATTCTTCGCTAGCCTCTCAAAAGCACTTTTGATAATAGTTTTGTTGAAAAGGAGTAATTTGCATCTGGAAAATATCGTACAAAAGGACTGGTTACTGAAACTTCAGTAAAGTACGGGTAGGTGCACTGGCCGCCGCGATATAATTGAAATATTGTTGAAAACGGTGTTAAACCACATGCAATCAAGCAATTAATCAATCAACCAATTCAGTACCCCTTCTTTTATTTACCTGAAATACTTCACAGCATTTTCAAATCAACACATTGTCTTCACCTTCCAAAGATTCTTAAAAAGGTATTTGGTCCGCATTGCCCGGAACTTTAGGCAAGGGTTGCATCCCCTGCTATTTGTATTCCCTGCTCGGTCATTTCTTTCCGAGAGTTGATAATACTCACTGTGATAGCATTCATTTTTCTGAGCAGCAGTTTTGCCTGTAATTATGTGGAAAAGCAGTCAATGGCTTGGGAAGAATATCGTGAGAAGTACTTGTTACTGAAACTACAGGAACGCATAGGCAAGAGTACTGGCCGCCGCAATATAACTTGAATATCGTTGAAAACGGTGTTAAACACATTTAGTACATCAATCACTCAATCAATCGATTGTCAAAGACTAGTGCGATACCTCAGTCGTTTATCCGTAGCTCGAGAGACAAGGGGGTCACCAATCCCTAGTTCGCAAGATTTGTTCCCATATTTGATGAAATTGCAAGTCTTCTGTCTCAGTGCTGTTCATTGTTTTAGCGATAATTACGTAGAAAAAAGGCAGACGGCTAAAAAAATTAACACTTATATGTACTTTCAGAACACTTTTTAACGCATGCCTATTAAAATAGCACGAAACATAAATTTGTCTTTTCTGTCATTAATCTTTCCAAACTTAACAATTTCTTTACCCACAATGCAACCCTGCCGCTATAAGGTAAAAGTGTCGAAATCAAAAGCGCTTTCCAACTTTCCATTTAACAAGCTCTATCTCTCTCTCTCTCTCTCTCTCTGGTGAATAATTTTTTTATGTTTATGACGTTGAGCATGTGAGACAGCAGCCAGTGGATATAATATTATAATGAGCACTGGATAAAGAAAACCATAAAAGATTCGAGAACAGGGGTCCGCTAGTTTGATTCCCGGCTCGGTCGATTTTTTCCGAGAATTGCTTACAGTCATTGCGATATGAGTCATTCATTTCTCAACCTTTATCATTATTTCGACCATTCTTACGCTGGAAAGTAGTCAGTGCCTTGGAAAGAATATTGTGCGGAATACCGGTAGAGGTAATTCCAGGAGAGTACAAGTTCACAGGCCGCCACAATATGAACTGAAATAATATTGTAAACGACCTTTTAACACTCTTCAATCAATACGGCATTCTTATAGCATTGAGAATCTTACGTTCATTTTTATGACATATTTTCAATAGATAGATGCTTTAGATCATAAAATGGGAACCTTGGCTTTTTTGGCATTCATTAGGTAAATAGCTGAGGTTGATACGGAATTCAAATTAGTCGTATGTAGAAATATACAGGGTGATTACATAATCTTGTAAGATCTTGCCAGGATGTCTCAAATGTGCTAGTAACACCTTAACATTTCATTCTAAAATATTCGAAGGATGATAAAGATTACACACAAAATTCCGGACTAAAGGAGCATCATATCGAATGAGAAACGATTAATCATGCAGACTGAGGAAGATATGAAGAAAAGAAGCTAATTTATTGTAGGAAGTACATTTCTTGGAGGAAAAGGATGGACATTGTGGTCAGAGATATTAGTCTTTATAGATAGATAGATAGATTGATTGAGATAGATAGATAAAATAAAAGGAAAAAAAACGAAAGAGATTGATAGGATGGAGAGACAAATGTAAAGTTTGCAGGAAGGAAAGAGAAAGAAAGACAGAAAGAAAGCAGTGAGATACAGGTAGAAAGAGGAGAGAAATAAAAGAAGAGAAATGGGAAGGGATAGAGAGTGATAGCGAGAGAAAGACAGAAAGCGAGAGAGACAGACAGACAGAGAAACAGCGAGAGACTGAGCGTGGAAAATAGTGTTGAGAGAAAGATAAAATGGGGGACAGAGTAAGAAAAAAGAGTTCGTAAGGCAGTAGATAGAGAGTCAAAGAGAGAAAGAGAAACAAGAGTGATACACAAAATTAAATGGAGAGAGGTGAAGAAAGACAGAAATTGCAAAAAGAGAGATGGAAATAGATAAAGAAAAGGGGAAGAGATAGAGTGTGTGAGATGACAGAAATGAGGGCGAATCCATTATTTCAGACCGTTCAGACTAAGGGTTAAGATCATAAAGAAGACGTTGAGGCCAAAGACTTATCGGTGAAACAACAGGGGCATAGCTTTATCGTTGGAAGGTAACATCTCACCAAGGCTACCATCTGGATTCCTAAAATAAAATAACGCAATCTGTTGCAGTAACCAATGGACATCTTCGAACTGTGGGTACATCAAGAAGGCAAGGGAATTGAAAACGGGTGAATTTTAAGACAGAACACAGCTTCATGGCCTTATGGTGTATCCAAGGGACTCATAGACTGGGGGGTGTTCAGTTGCTAACTTGGTTTCAATGCACTGACTAATGTTTTAAGACTGGAAGACAAGTTAAATTTGGGATTCTCTCTGAAATTTCTCTTACAGATTTTAAGTACATGTCAGGAAAAAAGTGTATGTGCAAACCATGCAAACAATACCACGAGAGTGAGGCAGTGGTTTAGGGCCTGGGTGTACATTCAACTGAGTATAGAACAATTTCAAAGACTACGAGGATATGAAATAGATTGGGGAAACATTCCACGAACTGAGGATACAATCTCAGGGCCCATTATGCTTGCAACGGCCTGCCGGTTGCTTTTAGGCGCTGTGGGTATGAAATCGCCGACTGGGGGTACTGGCTTAAGAACTTATGCAGTCAAAGAAAGGTATAAATACAGTTTCAGGGCCTATTGACAAGCAATTTCAAGCAGTTACAGCCAAATGTGTAAACTCAAACAAAAAGAAATATTTCTCAGACTAAATGTACAACACTTCGACTTAAGGTAAATCGAACAAACTGAAGGGATAATGCATGGCATTTCCTTAAATTGAAAATACATGTAAATACAAATTTCTAGACATTTGCATTTCACAGACCGACGATACATCTTACAGAAACACAAATACAAGGGACCAAAATATGTTTTGAAGTGGTTAATCATATCGAATAATTTCCAGAGGTAAGTTTTATCTCAGTGACTAACAGTAAACCTGAATGAAGTACAGAAACAAGGAACTGGTCGATTCTCAAGCCTTTGTCGACTCGGATCAAAGAAAGCAGCAAGTGCCAATGGGAACAATATTGTGCGAAGTACTGGTAAAAGAAGGCACTGATCTCCCTCTAAATAGCTTAAAACTTTTTTTAATTGAATCCAAAACTGTCCAGAAATATCGATCCTCTTGAAATTAACTTCTGCAAATTCTAAACACGTGGCTATCAACATCTAGTGCTCACAAATTTCATTTTCTCCATCATTGTTCTTTACAAACAGTTACAATGTCTTTTTGCACATAAAAACCCTCCAGGAATAAATAAATACATACTGGAAATGTATCTCCCCAGGTGAAATTAAAATATGCAGACTAAAGATACATTTGCTTAGACTGAGAATATGCTCTATAGAACTGATGACCATTATTGCCACAGGATTTAATCTTATCTCAGCACTCAAAATTCGTTCGACAAGGCTGTGTGAGAAAGGCTGCCAGTATCAATGGGAACAACATTGTGCGAAATATTGGTAAAAAGCTATCCCCATGGTCTCCACCTTCCCTTACAGGCAGCACTTTAAATCACCATCTTTTATAACAACATGGATATCACATTTAATGGATCCTTCATTCAATGCAGGTAACACTTATTAAACCCAGCACATGCCTATTACAATCTAGCACTAGCTTATCTGTCATTACCCTCACGCGTTTATCAATTTCTTCATCCACAATACAATCTTTCCACTATGAAGTAAAAATGTCAAAATCAAAACCTTTCTCAAACTCCCTTCCTCAGGTGAAAGTAAAATCTGGGGACTAAGGATACATTTGCTTAAACTGAGAATATGCTCTATAGAATTGATGACGATTATTGCAACAGCATTTAATCTTATCTCAGCACTCATAATTCTTTCGACAAAGCTATGTGAGAAAGGCTACCAGTGTCAATGGGAACAATATTGTGCAAAGTACTGGTAAAAAGTTATCCCCCTGGCCTTCATCTCCCCTTACAGCCAGCCCTATAAATCACCAACTTTTATAATAACATGGATATCTCATTTAATGTATCCTTCATTCAATACAGGTAACACTTATTAAACCCAACACATGCCTCTTACCATCTAGAACTAGCTTTTTTATCATTAGCCTTACACATTTATCAATACAATCTTTCCACTATAATGTAAAAATGTCAAAATCAAAACCTTTCTCAAACACCCTTCCTCAGGTGAAAGTAAAATATGCAGACTCGGGATACTTTTGCTTAGACTGAGAATATGCTCTATAGACTTGATGACGATTATTTCGACAGGACTTAATCTTATCTCAGCACTCATAATTCTTTCGACGAGGCTATGTGAGAAAGGCTGCCAGTGTCTATGGGAACAATATTGTGCGAAATACTGGTAAAAAGTTATCCCCCTGGTCTCCACCTCCACTTACAGCCAGCCCTTTAAATCACCATCTTTTATAACAACATGGATATTTCATTTAATGGATCCTTCATTCAATGCAGGTAACACTTGTTAAACCCAACACATGCCTATTACAATCTAGCAATACCTTTTCTGTCATTAAGTTCACACATTTATCAATTTCTTCATCCACAATGGAATCTTTCCACTATGAAGTAAAAATGTCAAAATCAAATCCTTTCTCAAACACCCTTCTTCAGGTGAAAGTAAAATATGCGGACTAAGGATACATTTGCTTAGACTTAGAATATGCTCTATAGAATTGATGACGATTATTAAACCCAGCAAATGCCTATTACAATCTAGCACTAGCTTATCTGTCATTAACCTCACGCGTTTCTCAATTTCACAATACAATCTTTCCACTATATAGTAGAAATGTCAAAATCGAAACCTTTCTCCAACACCCTTCCCCAGGTGAAAGTAAACTCTGGGGACTAAGAATACATTTGCTTAGACTGAGAATATGCTCTATAGAATTGATGACGATTATTGCGACAAAATTTAACCTTATCTCAGCACTCATAATTCTGTCGACGAAGCTATGTGAGAAAGGCTGCCAGTGTCAATTGGAAGAATATTGTGCGAAGTACTGGTAAATAGTTATCCCCCTGGCCTCCACCTCCCCTTACTGCCAGCCATTTAAATCACCATCTTTTGTAACAACATGGATCCTTCATTCAATGCAGGTAACACTTGTTAAACCCAACACATGCCTATTACACTCTAGCAATACCTTTTCTGTCATTAAGTTCACACATTTATCAATTTCTTCATCCACAATGGAATCTTTCCACTATGAAGTAAAAATGTCAAAATCAAATCCTTTCTCAAACACCCTTCTTCAGGTGAAAGTAAAATATGCGGACTAAGGATACATTTGCTTAGACTTAGAATATGCTCTATAGAATTGATGACGAATATTAAACCCAGCAAATGCCTATTACAATCTAGCACTAGCTTATCTGTCATTAACCACACGCGTTTCTCAATTTCACAATACAATCTTTCCACTATATAGTAGAAATGTCAAAATCGAAACCTTTCTCCAACACCCTTCCCCAGGTGAAAGTAAAATCTGGGGATTAAGAATACATTTGCTTAGACTGAGAATATGCTCTATAGAATTGATGACGATTATTGCGACAAAATTTAACCTTATCTCAGCACTCATAATTCTTTCGACGAAGCTATGTGAGAAAGGCTGCCAGTGTCAATGGGAACAATATTGTGCAAAGTACTGGTAAAAAGTTATCCCCCTGGCCTCCACCTCCCCTTACAGCCAGCCCTTTCAATCACCATCTTTTATAACAACATGGGTATCTCATTTAATGGATCCTTCAGTCAATGCAGTAACAGATATTAAACCCAACACATGCCTATTACAATTTGGCATTAGCTTTTCTGTCATTAGCCTCACACATTTATCAATTTCTTCATCCACAATACAATCTTTCCACTATAAAGTAAAAATGTCAAAATCAAAACCTTTCTCAAACTGCCTCTGTGTTGCTGTCTCTCGGTTTTCATATCTATAGAAATCCACAAGCACCATTTGTTACATTTAAGTAATCTTCAAGTCGGCCTTAAAACACCAAGAAAGCAAACACATTTATCTCCACTAGTAAATCCAGTATCGGCTTTACCACCATCACTACCAACTCAACCATCGAAACTACCATCACCATGATTATAATCATCAACATCAAAGCAATTATTAAAAAGCGTTAAAAAACGCCATGGCTTTGTGTTAAGTTATAGCAAACTCTTGAAGAGTTCAGGAAAACATCTTTTTCCATTCAAATCAGTTACCTTTCTTTGATAAATCTTAAAATCTTTCACACCATTCCAAAATCAAAACTTTTCTTTGACTACAGAGATTTTCGAACATCAATTCGGTCGATAGCATATAGAACTTGAGACATGGGCTAGCTGGTTTGAATCCCCTACTCGGCCATGTCTTTCCGAGGTTTGATAATAATTTTTGCGACAGGATTGATTCTTCGCTAGCCTCTCAAAAGCACTTTTGATAATAGTTTTGTTGAAAAGGAGTAATTTGCATCTGGAAAATATCGTACAAAAGGACTGGTTACTGAAACTTCAGTAAAGTACGGGTAGGTGCACTGGCCGCCGCGATATAATTGAAATATTGTTGAAAACGGTGTTAAACCACATGCAATCAAGCAATTAATCAATCAACCAATTCAGTACCCCTTCTTTTATTTACCTGAAATACTTCACAGCATTTTCAAATCAACACATTGTCTTCACCTTCCAAAGATTCTTAAAAAGGTATTTGGTCCGCATTGCCCGGAACTTTAGGCAAGGGTTGCATCCCCTGCTATTTGTATTCCCTGCTCGGTCATTTCTTTCCGAGAGTTGATAATACTCACTGTGATAGCATTCATTTTTCTGAGCAGCAGTTTTGCCTGTAATTATGTGGAAAAGCAGTCAATGGCTTGGGAAGAATATCGTGAGAAGTACTTGTTACTGAAACTACGGGAACGCATAGGCAAGAGTACTGGCCGCCGCAATATAACTTGAATATCGTTGAAAACGGTGTTAAACACATTTAGTACATCAATCACTCAATCAATCGATTGTCAAAGACTAGTGCGATACCTCAGTCGTTTATCCGTAGCTCGAGAGACAAGGGGGTCACCAATCCCTAGTTCGCAAGATTTGTTCCCATATTTGATGAAATTGCAAGTCTTCTGTCTCAGTGCTGTTCATTGTTTTTTAGCGATAATTACGTAGAAAAAAGGCAGATGGCTAAAAAAATTAACACTTATATGTACTTTCAGAACACTTTTTAACGCATGCCTATTAAAATAGCACGAAACATAAATTTGTCTTTTCTGTCATTAATCTTTCCAAACTTAACAATTTCTTTACCCACAATGCAACCCTGCTGCTATAAGGTAAAAGTGTCGAAATCAAAAGCGCTTTCCAACTTTCCATTTAACAAGCTCTATCTCTCTCTCTCTCTCTCTCTCTGGTGAATAATTTTTTTATGTTTATGACGTTGAGCATGTGAGACAGCAGCCAGTGGATATAATATTATAATGAGCACTGGATAAAGAAAACCATAAAAGATTCGAGAACAGGGGTCCGCTAGTTTGATTCCCGGCTCGGTCGATTTTTTACGAGAATTGCTTACAGTCATTGCGATATGATTCATTCATTTCTCAACCTTTATCATTATTTCGACCATTCTTACGCTGGAAAGTAGTCAGTGCCTTGGAAAGAATATTGTGCGGAATACCGGTAGAGGTAATTCCAGGAGAGTACAAGTTCACAGGCCGCCCCAATATGAACTGAAATAATATTGTAAACGACCTTTTAACACTCTTCAATCAATACGGCTTTATTATAGCATTGAGAATCTTACGTTCATTTTTATGACTTATTTTCAATAGATAGATGCTTTTTAGATCATAAAATGGGAACCTTGGCTTTTTTGGCATTCATTAGGTAAATAGCTGAGGTTGATACGGAATTCAAATTGGTCGTATGTAGAAATATACAGGGTGATTACATAATCTTGTAAGATCTTGCCAGGATGTCTCAAATGTGCTAGTAACACCTTAACATTTCATTCTAAAATATTCGAAGGATGATATAGATTACACACAAAATTCCGGACTAAAGGAGCATCATATCGAATGAGAAACGATTAATCATGCAGACTGAGGAAGATATGAAGAAAAGAAGCTAATTTATTGTAGGAAGTACATTTCTTGAAGGAAAAGGATGGACATTGTGGTCAGAGATATTAGTTTTTATAGATAGATAGATAGATAGATTGAGATAGATAGATAAAATAAAAGGAAAAAAAAACGAGAGATTGATAGGATGGAGAGACAAGTGTAAAGTTTGCAGGAAGGAAAGAGAAAGACAGACAGAAAGAAGGCAGTGAGATAGGGTAGAAAGAGGAAAGAAATAAAAAAAGAGAAATGGGAAGGGATAGAGAGTGATAGCGAGAGAAAGACAGAAAGCGAGAGAGACAGACAGACAGAGAAACAGCGAGAGACTGAGCGTGGAAAATAGTGTTGAGAGAAAGATAAAATGAGGGACAGAGTAAGAAAAAAGAGTTCGTAAGGCAGTAGATAGAGAGTCAAAGAGAGAAAGAGAAACAATAGTGATACACAAAATTAAATGGAGAGAGGTGAAGAAAGACAGAAATTGCAAAAAGAGAGATAGAAATAGATAAAGAAAAGGGGAAGAGATAGAGTGTGTGAGATGACAGAAATGAGGGCGAATCCATTATTTCAGACCGTTCAGACTAAGGGTTAAGATCATAAAGAAGACGTTGAGGCCAAAGACTTATCGGTGAAACAACAGGGGCATAGCTTTATCGTTGGAAGGTACATTCAATTAAGTTAGGTTCTAATTTGAAGGAAGAAGAATAAACAAGCTAACTGACTGGGGCTAAATTAAGGGTGAGGGCATAGTTGTAAATACTGAGGATATATCTGTCCAACTGATAGAAGATATTATCCACCACGGATACAGGCATATGGCATTGGTTTGAAATAATAGAAGGGACATTGTTACAAGATTGGAAGGAACATCAAACTGAGAATGTCTTTCACCGTCTGAGAGGAAGTATAAGGAACCAAGAGAACATCTTTCCGACTGCCGTTGCAGGCTAACAGGTAGGGAGTGAAATCTCTGGAAGGACACAGGTTTATAGCTTACTGATACACCTCACCAAGGCTACCATCTGGATTCCTAAAATATCATAACGCAAACTGTTGCAGTAACATCTCACCAAGGCTACCATCTGGATTCCTAAAATAAAATAACGCAATCTGTTGCAGTAACCAATGGACATCTTCGAACTGTGGGTACATCAAGAAGGCAAGGGAATTGAAAACGGGTGAATTTTAAGACAGAACACAGCTTCATGGCCTTATGGTGTATCCAAGGGACTCATAGACTGGGGGGTGTTCAGTTGCTAACTTGGTTTCAATGCACTGACTAATGTTTTAAGACTGGAAGACAAGTTAAATTTGGGATTCTCTCTGAAATTTCTCTTACAGATTTTAAGTACATGTCAGGAAAAATGTGTATGTGCAAACCATGCAAACAATACCACGAGAGTGAGGCAGTGGTTTAGGGCCTGGGTGTACATTCAACTGAGTATAGAACAATTTCAAAGTCTACGAGGATATGAAATAGATTGGGGAAACACTCCACGAACTGAGGATACAATCTCAGGGCCCAATATGCTTGCAACGGCCTGCCGGTTGCTTTTAGGCGCTGTGGGTATGAAATCGCCGACTGGGGGTACTGGCTTAAGAACTTATGCAGTCAAAGAAAGGTAAAAATACAGTTTCAGGGCCTATTGACAAGCAATTTCAAGCAGTTACAGCCAAATGTGTAAACTCAAACAAAAAGAAATATTTCTCAGACTAAATGTACAACACTTCGACTTAAGGTAAATCGAACAAACTGAAGGGATAATGCATGGCATTTCCTTAAATTGAAAATAAATACAAATTTCTAGACATTTGCATTTCACAGACCGACGATACATCTTACAGAAACACAAATACAAGGGACCAAAATATGTTTTGAAGTGGTTAATCATATCGAATAATTTCCAGAGGTAAGTTTTATCTCAGTGACTAACAGTAAACCTGAATGAAGTACAGAAACAAGGAACTGGTCGATTCTCAAGCCTTTGTCGACTCGGATCAAAGAAAGCAGCAAGTGCCAATGGGAACAATATTGTGCGAAGTACTGGTAAAAGAAGGCACTGATCTCCCTCTAAATAGCTTAAAACTTTTTTTAATTGAATCCAAAACTGTCCAGAAATATCGATCCTCTTGAAATTAACTTCTGCAAATTCTAAACACGTGGCTATCAACATCTAGTGCTCACAAATTTCATTTTCTCCATCATTGTTCTTTACAAACAGTTACAATGTCTTTTTGCACATAAAAACCCTCCAGGAATAAATAAATACATACTGGAAATGTATCTCCCCAGGTGAAATTAAAATATGCAGACTAAAGATACATTTGCTTAGACTGAGAATATGCTCTATAGAACTGATGACCATTATTGCCACAGGATTTAATCTTATCTCAGCACTCAAAATTCGTTCGACAAGGCTGTGTGAGAAAGGCTGCCAGTGTCAATGGGAACAACATTGTGCGAAATATTGGTAAAAAGCTATCCCCATGGTCTCCACCTTCCCTTACAGGCAGCACTTTAAATCACCATCTTTTATAACAACATGGATATCACATTTAACGGATCCTTCATTCAATGCAGGTAACACTTATTAAACCCAGCACATGCCTATTACAATCTAGCACTAGCTTATCTGTCATTACCCTCACGCGTTTATCAATTTCTTCATCCACAATACAATCTTTCCACTATGAAGTAAAAATGTCAAAATCAAAACCTTTCTCAAACTCCCTTCCTCAGGTGAAAGTAAAATCTGGGGACTAAGGATACATTTGCTTAAACTGAGAATATGCTCTATAGAATTGATGACGATTATTGCAACAGCATTTAATCTTATCTCAGCACTCATAATTCTTTCGACAAAGCTATGTGAGAAAGGCTACCAGTGTCAATGGGAACAATATTGTGCAAAGTACTGGTAAAAAGTTATCCCCCTGGCCTTCATCTCCCCTTACAGCCAGCCCTATAAATCACCAACTTTTATAATAACATGGATATCTCATTTAATGTATCCTTCATTCAATGCAGGTAACACTTATTAAACCCAACACATGCCTCTTACCATCTAGAACTAGCTTTTTTATCATTAGCCTTACACATTTATCAATTTCTTCAATCACAATACAATCTTTCCACTATAATGTAAAAATGTCAAAATCAAAACCTTTCTCAAACACCCTTCCTCAGGTGAAAGTAAAATATGCAGACTCGGGATACTTTTGCTTAGACTGAGAATATGCTCTATAGACTTGATGACGATTATTTCGACAGGACTTAATCTTATCTCAGCACTCATAATTCTTTCGACGAGGCTATGTGAGAAAGGCTGCCAGTGTCTATGGGAACAATATTGTGCGAAATACTGGTAAAAAGTTATCCCCCTGGTCTCCACCTCCACTTACAGCCAGCCCTTTAAATGACCATCTTTTATAACAACATGGATATTTCATTTAATGGATCCTTCATTCAATGCAGGTAACACTTGTTAAACCCAACACATGCCTATTACAATCTAGCAATACCTTTTCTGTCATTAAGTTCACACATTTATCAATTTCTTCATCCACAATAGAATCTTTCCACTATGAAGTAAAAATGTCAAAATCAAATCCTTTCTCAAACACCCTTCTTCAGGTGAAAGTAAAATATGCGGACTAAGGATACATTTGCTTAGACTTAGAATATGCTCTATAGAATTGATGACGAATATTAAACCCAGCAAATGCCTATTACAATCTAGCACTAGCTTATCTGTCATTAACCACACGCGTTTCTCAATTTCACAATACAATCTTTCCACTATATAGTAGAAATGTCAAAATCGAAACTTTTCTCCAACACCCTTCCCCAGGTGAAAGTAAAATCTGGGGACTAAGAATACATTTGCTTAGACTGAGAATATGCTCTATAGAATTGATGACGATTATTGCGACAAAATTTAACCTTATCTCAGCACTCATAATTCTTTCGACGAAGCTATGTGAGAAAGGCTGCCAGTGTCAATGGGAACAATATTGTGCGAAGTACTGGTAAAAAGTTATCCCCCTGGCCTCCACCTCCCCTTACAGCCAGCCCTTTAAATCACCATCTTTTATAACAACATGGGTATCTCATTTAATGGATCCTTCAGTCAATGCAGTAACAGATATTAAACCCAACACATGCCTATTACAATTTGGCATTAGCTTTTCTGTCATTAGCCTCACACATCTATCAATTTCTTCATCCACAATACAATCTTTCCACTAGAAAGTAAAAATGTCAAAATCAAAACCTTTCTCAAACTGCCTCTGTGTTGCTGTCTCTCGGTTTTCATATCTATAGAAATCCACAAGCACCATTTGTTACATTTAAGTAATCTTCAAGTCGGCCTTAAAACACCAAGAAAGCAAACACATTTATCTCCACTAGTAAATCCAGTATCGGCTTTACCACCATCACTACCAACTCAACCATCGAAACTACCATCACCATGATTATAATCATCAACATCAAAGCAATTATTAAAAAGCGTTAAAAAACGCCATGGCTTTGTGTTAAGTTATAGCAAACTCTTGAAGAGTTCAGGAAAACATCTTTTTCCATTCAAATCAGTTACCTTTCTTTGATAAATCTGAAAATCTTTCACACCATTCCAAAATCAAAACTTTTCTTTGACTACAGAGATTTTCGAACATCAATTCGGTCGATAGCCTATAGAACTTGAGACATGGGCTAGCTGGTTTGAATCCCCTACTCGGCCATGTCTTTCCGAGGTTTGATAATAATTTTTGCGACAGGATTGATTCTTCGCTAGCCTCTCAAAAGCACTTTTGATAATAGTTTTGTTGAAAAGGAGTAATTTGCATCTGGAAAATATCGTACAAAAGGACTGGTTACTGAAACTTCAGTAAAGTACGGGTAGGTGCACTGGCCGCCGCGATATAATTGAAATATTGTTGAAAACGGTGTTAAACCACATGCAATCAAGCAATTAATCAATCAACCAATTCAGTACCCCTTCTTTTATTTACCTGAAATACTTCACAGCATTTTCAAATCAACACATTGTCTTCACCTTCCAAAGATTCTTAAAAAGGTATTTGGTCCGCATTGCCCGGAACTTTAGGCAAGGGTTGCATCCCCTGCTATTTGTATTCCCTGCTCGGTCATTTCTTTCCGAGAGTTGATAATACTCACTGTGATAGCATTCATTTTTCTGAGCAGCAGTTTTGCCTGTAATTATGTGGAAAAGCAGTCAATGGCTTGGGAAGAATATCGTGAGAAGTACTTGTTACTGAAACTACAGGAACGCATAGGCAAGAGTACTGGCCGCCGCAATATAACTTGAATATCGTTGAAAACGGTGTTAAACACATTTAGTACATCAATCACTCAATCAATCGATTGTCAAAGACTAGTGCGATACCTCAGTCGTTTATCCGTAGCTCGAGAGACAAGGGGGTCACCAATCCCTAGTTCGCAAGATTTGTTCCCATATTTGATGAAATTGCAAGTCTTCTGTCTCAGTGCTGTTCATTGTTTTAGCGATAATTACGTAGAAAAAAGGCAGACGGCTAAAAAAATTAACACTTATATGTACTTTCAGAACACTTTTTAACGCATGCCTATTAAAATAGCACGAAACATAAATTTGTCTTTTCTGTCATTAATCTTTCCAAACTTAACAATTTCTTTACCCACAATGCAACCCTGCCGCTATAAGGTAAAAGTGTCGAAATCAAAAGCGCTTTCCAACTTTCCATTTAACAAGCTCTATCTCTCTCTCTCTCTCTCTCTCTGGTGAATAATTTTTTTATGTTTATGACGTTGAGCATGTGAGACAGCAGCCAGTGGATATAATATTATAATGAGCACTGGATAAAGAAAACCATAAAAGATTCGAGAACAGGGGTCCGCTAGTTTGATTCCCGGCTCGGTCGATTTTTTCCGAGAATTGCTTACAGTCATTGCGATATGAGTCATTCATTTCTCAACCTTTATCATTATTTCGACCATTCTTACGCTGGAAAGTAGTCAGTGCCTTGGAAAGAATATTGTGCGGAATACCGGTAGAGGTAATTCCAGGAGAGTACAAGTTCACAGGCCGCCACAATATGAACTGAAATAATATTGTAAACGACCTTTTAACACTCTTCAATCAATACGGCATTCTTATAGCATTGAGAATCTTACGTTCATTTTTATGACATATTTTCAATAGATAGATGCTTTAGATCATAAAATGGGAACCTTGGCTTTTTTGGCATTCATTAGGTAAATAGCTGAGGTTGATACGGAATTCAAATTGGTCGTATGTAGAAATATACAGGGTGATTACATAATCTTGTAAGATCTTGCCAGGATGTCTCAAATGTGCTAGTAACACCTTAACATTTCATTCTAAAATATTCGAAGGATGATAAAGATTACACACAAAATTCCGGACTAAAGGAGCATCATATCGAATGAGAAACGATTAATCATGCAGACTGAGGAAGATATGAAGAAAAGAAGCTAATTTATTGTAGGAAGTACATTTCTTGGAGGAAAAGGATGGACATTGTGGTCAGAGATATTAGTCTTTATAGATAGATAGATAGATTGATTGAGATAGATAGATAAAATAAAAGGAAAAAAAACGAAAGAGATTGATAGGATGGAGAGACAAATGTAAAGTTTGCAGGAAGGAAAGAGAAAGAAAGACAGAAAGAAAGCAGTGAGATACAGGTAGAAAGAGGAGAGAAATAAAAGAAGAGAAATGGGAAGGGATAGAGAGTGATAGCGAGAGAAAGACAGAAAGCGAGAGAGACAGACAGACAGAGAAACAGCGAGAGACTGAGCGTGGAAAATAGTGTTGAGAGAAAGATAAAATGAGGGACAGAGTAAGAAAAAAGAGTTCGTAAGGCAGTAGATAGAGAGTCAAAGAGAGAAAGAGAAACAAGAGTGATACACAAAATTAAATGGAGAGAGGTGAAGAAAGACAGAAATTGCAAAAAGAGAGATGGAAATAGATAAAGAAAAGGGGAAGAGATAGAGTGTGTGAGATGACAGAAATGAGGGCGAATCCATTATTTCAGACCGTTCAGACTAAGGGTTAAGATCATAAAGAAGACGTTGAGGCCAAAGACTTATCGGTGAAACAACAGGGGCATAGCTTTATCGTTGGAAGGTAACATCTCACCAAGGCTACCATCTGGATTCCTAAAATAAAATAACGCAATCTGTTGCAGTAACCAATGGACATCTTCGAACTGTGGGTACATCAAGAAGGCAAGGGAATTGAAAACGGGTGAATTTTAAGACAGAACACAGCTTCATGGCCTTATGGTGTATCCAAGGGACTCATAGACTGGGGGGTGTTCAGTTGCTAACTTGGTTTCAATGCACTGACTAATGTTTTAAGACTGGAAGACAAGTTAAATTTGGGATTCTCTCTGAAATTTCTCTTACAGATTTTAAGTACATGTCAGGAAAAAAGTGTATGTGCAAACCATGCAAACAATACCACGAGAGTGAGGCAGTGGTTTAGGGCCTGGGTGTACATTCAACTGAGTATAGAACAATTTCAAAGACTACGAGGATATGAAATAGATTGGGGAAACATTCCACGAACTGAGGATACAATCTCAGGGCCCAATATGCTTGCAACGGCCTGCCGGTTGCTTTTAGGCGCTGTGGGTATGAAATCGCCGACTGGGGGTACTGGCTTAAGAACTTATGCAGTCAAAGAAAGGTATAAATACAGTTTCAGGGCCTATTGACAAGCAATTTCAAGCAGTTACAGCCAAATGTGTAAACTCAAACAAAAAGAAATATTTCTCAGACTAAATGTACAACACTTCGACTTAAGGTAAATCGAACAAACTGAAGGGATAATGCATGGCATTTCCTTAAATTGAAAATACATGTAAATACAAATTTCTAGACATTTGCATTTCACAGACCGACGATACATCTTACAGAAACACAAATACAAGGGACCAAAATATGTTTTGAAGTGGTTAATCATATCGAATAATTTCCAGAGGTAAGTTTTATCTCAGTGACTAACAGTAAACCTGAATGAAGTACAGAAACAAGGAACTGGTCGATTCTCAAGCCTTTGTCGACTCGGATCAAAGAAAGCAGCAAGTGCCAATGGGAACAATATTGTGCGAAGTACTGGTAAAAGAAGGCACTGATCTCCCTCTAAATAGCTTAAAACTTTTTTTAATTGAATCCAAAACTGTCCAGAAATATCGATCCTCTTGAAATTAACTTCTGCAAATTCTAAACACGTGGCTATCAACATCTAGTGCTCACAAATTTCATTTTCTCCATCATTGTTCTTTACAAACAGTTACAATGTCTTTTTGCACATAAAAACCCTCCAGGAATAAATAAATACATACTGGAAATGTATCTCCCCAGGTGAAATTAAAATATGCAGACTAAAGATACATTTGCTTAGACTGAGAATATGCTCTATAGAACTGATGACCATTATTGCCACAGGATTTAATCTTATCTCAGCACTCAAAATTCGTTCGACAAGGCTGTGTGAGAAAGGCTGCCAGTATCAATGGGAACAACATTGTGCGAAATATTGGTAAAAAGCTATCCCCATGGTCTCCACCTTCCCTTACAGGCAGCACTTTAAATCACCATCTTTTATAACAACATGGATATCACATTTAATGGATCCTTCATTCAATGCAGGTAACACTTATTAAACCCAGCACATGCCTATTACAATCTAGCACTAGCTTATCTGTCATTACCCTCACGCGTTTATCAATTTCTTCATCCACAATACAATCTTTCCACTATGAAGTAAAAATGTCAAAATCAAAACCTTTCTCAAACTCCCTTCCTCAGGTGAAAGTAAAATCTGGGGACTAAGGATACATTTGCTTAAACTGAGAATATGCTCTATAGAATTGATGACGATTATTGCAACAGCATTTAATCTTATCTCAGCACTCATAATTCTTTCGACAAAGCTATGTGAGAAAGGCTACCAGTGTCAATGGGAACAATATTGTGCAAAGTACTGGTAAAAAGTTATCCCCCTGGCCTTCATCTCCCCTTACAGCCAGCCCTATAAATCACCAACTTTTATAATAACATGGATATCTCATTTAATGTATCCTTCATTCAATACAGGTAACACTTATTAAACCCAACACATGCCTCTTACCATCTAGAACTAGCTTTTTTATCATTAGCCTTACACATTTATCAATACAATCTTTCCACTATAATGTAAAAATGTCAAAATCAAAACCTTTCTCAAACACCCTTCCTCAGGTGAAAGTAAAATATGCAGACTCGGGATACTTTTGCTTAGACTGAGAATATGCTCTATAGACTTGATGACGATTATTTCGACAGGACTTAATCTTATCTCAGCACTCATAATTCTTTCGACGAGGCTATGTGAGAAAGGCTGCCAGTGTCTATGGGAACAATATTGTGCGAAATACTGGTAAAAAGTTATCCCCCTGGTCTCCACCTCCACTTACAGCCAGCCCTTTAAATCACCATCTTTTATAACAACATGGATATTTCATTTAATGGATCCTTCATTCAATGCAGGTAACACTTGTTAAACCCAACACATGCCTATTACACTCTAGCAATACCTTTTCTGTCATTAAGTTCACACATTTATCAATTTCTTCATCCACAATGGAATCTTTCCACTATGAAGTAAAAATGTCAAAATCAAATCCTTTCTCAAACACCCTTCTTCAGGTGAAAGTAAAATATGCGGACTAAGGATACATTTGCTTAGACTTAGAATATGCTCTATAGAATTGATGACGATTATTAAACCCAGCAAATGCCTATTACAATCTAGCACTAGCTTATCTGTCATTAACCTCACGCGTTTCTCAATTTCACAATACAATCTTTCCACTATATAGTAGAAATGTCAAAATCGAAACCTTTCTCCAACACCCTTCCCCAGGTGAAAGTAAACTCTGGGGACTAAGAATACATTTGCTTAGACTGAGAATATGCTCTATAGAATTGATGACGATTATTGCGACAAAATTTAACCTTATCTCAGCACTCATAATTCTGTCGACGAAGCTATGTGAGAAAGGCTGCCAGTGTCAATTGGAAGAATATTGTGCGAAGTACTGGTAAATAGTTATCCCCCTGGCCTCCACCTCCCCTTACTGCCAGCCATTTAAATCACCATCTTTTGTAACAACATGGATCCTTCATTCAATGCAGGTAACACTTGTTAAACCCAACACATGCCTATTACACTCTAGCAATACCTTTTCTGTCATTAAGTTCACACATTTATCAATTTCTTCATCCACAATGGAATCTTTCCACTATGAAGTAAAAATGTCAAAATCAAATCCTTTCTCAAACACCCTTCTTCAGGTGAAAGTAAAATATGCGGACTAAGGATACATTTGCTTAGACTTAGAATATGCTCTATAGAATTGATGACGAATATTAAACCCAGCAAATGCCTATTACAATCTAGCACTAGCTTATCTGTCATTAACCACACGCGTTTCTCAATTTCACAATACAATCTTTCCACTATATAGTAGAAATGTCAAAATCGAAACCTTTCTCCAACACCCTTCCCCAGGTGAAAGTAAAATCTGGGGATTAAGAATACATTTGCTTAGACTGAGAATATGCTCTATAGAATTGATGACGATTATTGCGACAAAATTTAACCTTATCTCAGCACTCATAATTCTTTCGACGAAGCTATGTGAGAAAGGCTGCCAGTGTCAATGGGAACAATATTGTGCAAAGTACTGGTAAAAAGTTATCCCCCTGGCCTCCACCTCCCCTTACAGCCAGCCCTTTCAATCACCATCTTTTATAACAACATGGGTATCTCATTTAATGGATCCTTCAGTCAATGCAGTAACAGATATTAAACCCAACACATGCCTATTACAATTTGGCATTAGCTTTTCTGTCATTAGCCTCACACATTTATCAATTTCTTCATCCACAATACAATCTTTCCACTATAAAGTAAAAATGTCAAAATCAAAACCTTTCTCAAACTGCCTCTGTGTTGCTGTCTCTCGGTTTTCATATCTATAGAAATCCACAAGCACCATTTGTTACATTTAAGTAATCTTCAAGTCGGCCTTAAAACACCAAGAAAGCAAACACATTTATCTCCACTAGTAAATCCAGTATCGGCTTTACCACCATCACTACCAACTCAACCATCGAAACTACCATCACCATGATTATAATCATCAACATCAAAGCAATTATTAAAAAGCGTTAAAAAACGCCATGGCTTTGTGTTAAGTTATAGCAAACTCTTGAAGAGTTCAGGAAAACATCTTTTTCCATTCAAATCAGTTACCTTTCTTTGATAAATCTTAAAATCTTTCACACCATTCCAAAATCAAAACTTTTCTTTGACTACAGAGATTTTCGAACATCAATTCGGTCGATAGCATATAGAACTTGAGACATGGGCTAGCTGGTTTGAATCCCCTACTCGGCCATGTCTTTCCGAGGTTTGATAATAATTTTTGCGACAGGATTGATTCTTCGCTAGCCTCTCAAAAGCACTTTTGATAATAGTTTTGTTGAAAAGGAGTAATTTGCATCTGGAAAATATCGTACAAAAGGACTGGTTACTGAAACTTCAGTAAAGTACGGGTAGGTGCACTGGCCGCCGCGATATAATTGAAATATTGTTGAAAACGGTGTTAAACCACATGCAATCAAGCAATTAATCAATCAACCAATTCAGTACCCCTTCTTTTATTTACCTGAAATACTTCACAGCATTTTCAAATCAACACATTGTCTTCACCTTCCAAAGATTCTTAAAAAGGTATTTGGTCCGCATTGCCCGGAACTTTAGGCAAGGGTTGCATCCCCTGCTATTTGTATTCCCTGCTCGGTCATTTCTTTCCGAGAGTTGATAATACTCACTGTGATAGCATTCATTTTTCTGAGCAGCAGTTTTGCCTGTAATTATGTGGAAAAGCAGTCAATGGCTTGGGAAGAATATCGTGAGAAGTACTTGTTACTGAAACTACGGGAACGCATAGGCAAGAGTACTGGCCGCCGCAATATAACTTGAATATCGTTGAAAACGGTGTTAAACACATTTAGTACATCAATCACTCAATCAATCGATTGTCAAAGACTAGTGCGATACCTCAGTCGTTTATCCGTAGCTCGAGAGACAAGGGGGTCACCAATCCCTAGTTCGCAAGATTTGTTCCCATATTTGATGAAATTGCAAGTCTTCTGTCTCAGTGCTGTTCATTGTTTTTTAGCGATAATTACGTAGAAAAAAGGAGATGGCTAAAAAAATTAACACTTATATGTACTTTCAGAACACTTTTTAACGCATGCCTATTAAAATAGCACGAAACATAAATTTGTCTTTTCTGTCATTAATCTTTCCAAACTTAACAATTTCTTTACCCACAATGCAACCCTGCTGCTATAAGGTAAAAGTGTCGAAATCAAAAGCGCTTTCCAACTTTCCATTTAACAAGCTCTATCTCTCTCTCTCTCTCTCTCTCTGGTGAATAATTTTTTTATGTTTATGACGTTGAGCATGTGAGACAGCAGCCAGTGGATATAATATTATAATGAGCACTGGATAAAGAAAACCATAAAAGATTCGAGAACAGGGGTCCGCTAGTTTGATTCCCGGCTCGGTCGATTTTTTACGAGAATTGCTTACAGTCATTGCGATATGATTCATTCATTTCTCAACCTTTATCATTATTTCGACCATTCTTACGCTGGAAAGTAGTCAGTGCCTTGGAAAGAATATTGTGCGGAATACCGGTAGAGGTAATTCCAGGAGAGTACAAGTTCACAGGCCGCCCCAATATGAACTGAAATAATATTGTAAACGACCTTTTAACACTCTTCAATCAATACGGCTTTATTATAGCATTGAGAATCTTACGTTCATTTTTATGACTTATTTTCAATAGATAGATGCTTTTTAGATCATAAAATGGGGAACCTTGGCTTTTTTGGCATTCATTAGGTAAATAGCTGAGGTTGATACGGAATTCAAATTGGTCGTATGTAGAAATATACAGGGTGATTACATAATCTTGTAAGATCTTGCCAGGATGTCTCAAATGTGCTAGTAACACCTTAACATTTCATTCTAAAATATTCGAAGGATGATATAGATTACACACAAAATTCCGGACTAAAGGAGCATCATATCGAATGAGAAACGATTAATCATGCAGACTGAGGAAGATATGAAGAAAAGAAGCTAATTTATTGTAGGAAGTACATTTCTTGAAGGAAAAGGATGGACATTGTGGTCAGAGATATTAGTTTTTATAGATAGATAGATAGATAGATTGAGATAGATAGATAAAATAAAAGGAAAAAAAAACGAGAGATTGATAGGATGGAGAGACAAGTGTAAAGTTTGCAGGAAGGAAAGAGAAAGACAGACAGAAAGAAGGCAGTGAGATAGGGTAGAAAGAGGAAAGAAATAAAAAAAGAGAAATGGGAAGGGATAGAGAGTGATAGCGAGAGAAAGACAGAAAGCGAGAGAGACAGACAGACAGAGAAACAGCGAGAGACTGAGCGTGGAAAATAGTGTTGAGAGAAAGATAAAATGAGGGACAGAGTAAGAAAAAAGAGTTCGTAAGGCAGTAGATAGAGAGTCAAAGAGAGAAAGAGAAACAATAGTGATACACAAAATTAAATGGAGAGAGGTGAAGAAAGACAGAAATTGCAAAAAGAGAGATAGAAATAGATAAAGAAAAGGGGAAGAGATAGAGTGTGTGAGATGACAGAAATGAGGGCGAATCCATTATTTCAGACCGTTCAGACTAAGGGTTAAGATCATAAAGAAGACGTTGAGGCCAAAGACTTATCGGTGAAACAACAGGGGCATAGCTTTATCGTTGGAAGGTACATTCAATTAAGTTAGGTTCTAATTTGAAGGAAGAAGAATAAACAAGCTAACTGACTGGGGCTAAATTAAGGGTGAGGGCATAGTTGTAAATACTGAGGATATATCTGTCCAACTGATAGAAGATATTATCCACCACGGATACAGGCATATGGCATTGGTTTGAAATAATAGAAGGGACATTGTTACAAGATTGGAAGGAACATCAAACTGAGAATGTCTTTCACCGTCTGAGAGGAAGTATAAGGAACCAAGAGAACATCTTTCCGACTGCCGTTGCAGGCTAACAGGTAGGGAGTGAAATCTCTGGAAGGACACAGGTTTATAGCTTACTGATACACCTCACCAAGGCTACCATCTGGATTCCTAAAATATCATAACGCAAACTGTTGCAGTAACATCTCACCAAGGCTACCATCTGGATTCCTAAAATAAAATAACGCAATCTGTTGCAGTAACCAATGGACATCTTCGAACTGTGGGTACATCAAGAAGGCAAGGGAATTGAAAACGGGTGAATTTTAAGACAGAACACAGCTTCATGGCCTTATGGTGTATCCAAGGGACTCATAGACTGGGGGGTGTTCAGTTGCTAACTTGGTTTCAATGCACTGACTAATGTTTTAAGACTGGAAGACAAGTTAAATTTGGGATTCTCTCTGAAATTTCTCTTACAGATTTTAAGTACATGTCAGGAAAAATGTGTATGTGCAAACCATGCAAACAATACCACGAGAGTGAGGCAGTGGTTTAGGGCCTGGGTGTACATTCAACTGAGTATAGAACAATTTCAAAGTCTACGAGGATATGAAATAGATTGGGGAAACACTCCACGAACTGAGGATACAATCTCAGGGCCCAATATGCTTGCAACGGCCTGCCGGTTGCTTTTAGGCGCTGTGGGTATGAAATCGCCGACTGGGGGTACTGGCTTAAGAACTTATGCAGTCAAAGAAAGGTAAAAATACAGTTTCAGGGCCTATTGACAAGCAATTTCAAGCAGTTACAGCCAAATGTGTAAACTCAAACAAAAAGAAATATTTCTCAGACTAAATGTACAACACTTCGACTTAAGGTAAATCGAACAAACTGAAGGGATAATGCATGGCATTTCCTTAAATTGAAAATAAATACAAATTTCTAGACATTTGCATTTCACAGACCGACGATACATCTTACAGAAACACAAATACAAGGGACCAAAATATGTTTTGAAGTGGTTAATCATATCGAATAATTTCCAGAGGTAAGTTTTATCTCAGTGACTAACAGTAAACCTGAATGAAGTACAGAAACAAGGAACTGGTCGATTCTCAAGCCTTTGTCGACTCGGATCAAAGAAAGCAGCAAGTGCCAATGGGAACAATATTGTGCGAAGTACTGGTAAAAGAAGGCACTGATCTCCCTCTAAATAGCTTAAAACTTTTTTTAATTGAATCCAAAACTGTCCAGAAATATCGATCCTCTTGAAATTAACTTCTGCAAATTCTAAACACGTGGCTATCAACATCTAGTGCTCACAAATTTCATTTTCTCCATCATTGTTCTTTACAAACAGTTACAATGTCTTTTTGCACATAAAAACCCTCCAGGAATAAATAAATACATACTGGAAATGTATCTCCCCAGGTGAAATTAAAATATGCAGACTAAAGATACATTTGCTTAGACTGAGAATATGCTCTATAGAACTGATGACCATTATTGCCACAGGATTTAATCTTATCTCAGCACTCAAAATTCGTTCGACAAGGCTGTGTGAGAAAGGCTGCCAGTGTCAATGGGAACAACATTGTGCGAAATATTGGTAAAAAGCTATCCCCATGGTCTCCACCTTCCCTTACAGGCAGCACTTTAAATCACCATCTTTTATAACAACATGGATATCACATTTAACGGATCCTTCATTCAATGCAGGTAACACTTATTAAACCCAGCACATGCCTATTACAATCTAGCACTAGCTTATCTGTCATTACCCTCACGCGTTTATCAATTTCTTCATCCACAATACAATCTTTCCACTATGAAGTAAAAATGTCAAAATCAAAACCTTTCTCAAACTCCCTTCCTCAGGTGAAAGTAAAATCTGGGGACTAAGGATACATTTGCTTAAACTGAGAATATGCTCTATAGAATTGATGACGATTATTGCAACAGCATTTAATCTTATCTCAGCACTCATAATTCTTTCGACAAAGCTATGTGAGAAAGGCTACCAGTGTCAATGGGAACAATATTGTGCAAAGTACTGGTAAAAAGTTATCCCCCTGGCCTTCATCTCCCCTTACAGCCAGCCCTATAAATCACCAACTTTTATAATAACATGGATATCTCATTTAATGTATCCTTCATTCAATGCAGGTAACACTTATTAAACCCAACACATGCCTCTTACCATCTAGAACTAGCTTTTTTATCATTAGCCTTACACATTTATCAATTTCTTCAATCACAATACAATCTTTCCACTATAATGTAAAAATGTCAAAATCAAAACCTTTCTCAAACACCCTTCCTCAGGTGAAAGTAAAATATGCAGACTCGGGATACTTTTGCTTAGACTGAGAATATGCTCTATAGACTTGATGACGATTATTTCGACAGGACTTAATCTTATCTCAGCACTCATAATTCTTTCGACGAGGCTATGTGAGAAAGGCTGCCAGTGTCTATGGGAACAATATTGTGCGAAATACTGGTAAAAAGTTATCCCCCTGGTCTCCACCTCCACTTACAGCCAGCCCTTTAAATGACCATCTTTTATAACAACATGGATATTTCATTTAATGGATCCTTCATTCAATGCAGGTAACACTTGTTAAACCCAACACATGCCTATTACAATCTAGCAATACCTTTTCTGTCATTAAGTTCACACATTTATCAATTTCTTCATCCACAATAGAATCTTTCCACTATGAAGTAAAAATGTCAAAATCAAATCCTTTCTCAAACACCCTTCTTCAGGTGAAAGTAAAATATGCGGACTAAGGATACATTTGCTTAGACTTAGAATATGCTCTATAGAATTGATGACGAATATTAAACCCAGCAAATGCCTATTACAATCTAGCACTAGCTTATCTGTCATTAACCACACGCGTTTCTCAATTTCACAATACAATCTTTCCACTATATAGTAGAAATGTCAAAATCGAAACTTTTCTCCAACACCCTTCCCCAGGTGAAAGTAAAATCTGGGGACTAAGAATACATTTGCTTAGACTGAGAATATGCTCTATAGAATTGATGACGATTATTGCGACAAAATTTAACCTTATCTCAGCACTCATAATTCTTTCGACGAAGCTATGTGAGAAAGGCTGCCAGTGTCAATGGGAACAATATTGTGCGAAGTACTGGTAAAAAGTTATCCCCCTGGCCTCCACCTCCCCTTACAGCCAGCCCTTTAAATCACCATCTTTTATAACAACATGGGTATCTCATTTAATGGATCCTTCAGTCAATGCAGTAACAGATATTAAACCCAACACATGCCTATTACAATTTGGCATTAGCTTTTCTGTCATTAGCCTCACACATCTATCAATTTCTTCATCCACAATACAATCTTTCCACTAGAAAGTAAAAATGTCAAAATCAAAACCTTTCTCAAACTGCCTCTGTGTTGCTGTCTCTCGGTTTTCATATCTATAGAAATCCACAAGCACCATTTGTTACATTTAAGTAATCTTCAAGTCGGCCTTAAAACACCAAGAAAGCAAACACATTTATCTCCACTAGTAAATCCAGTATCGGCTTTACCACCATCACTACCAACTCAACCATCGAAACTACCATCACCATGATTATAATCATCAACATCAAAGCAATTATTAAAAAGCGTTAAAAAACGCCATGGCTTTGTGTTAAGTTATAGCAAACTCTTGAAGAGTTCAGGAAAACATCTTTTTCCATTCAAATCAGTTACCTTTCTTTGATAAATCTGAAAATCTTTCACACCATTCCAAAATCAAAACTTTTCTTTGACTACAGAGATTTTCGAACATCAATTCGGTCGATAGCCTATAGAACTTGAGACATGGGCTAGCTGGTTTGAATCCCCTACTCGGCCATGTCTTTCCGAGGTTTGATAATAATTTTTGCGACAGGATTGATTCTTCGCTAGCCTCTCAAAAGCACTTTTGATAATAGTTTTGTTGAAAAGGAGTAATTTGCATCTGGAAAATATCGTACAAAAGGACTGGTTACTGAAACTTCAGTAAAGTACGGGTAGGTGCACTGGCCGCCGCGATATAATTGAAATATTGTTGAAAACGGTGTTAAACCACATGCAATCAAGCAATTAATCAATCAACCAATTCAGTACCCCTTCTTTTATTTACCTGAAATACTTCACAGCATTTTCAAATCAACACATTGTCTTCACCTTCCAAAGATTCTTAAAAAGGTATTTGGTCCGCATTGCCCGGAACTTTAGGCAAGGGTTGCATCCCCTGCTATTTGTATTCCCTGCTCGGTCATTTCTTTCCGAGAGTTGATAATACTCACTGTGATAGCATTCATTTTTCTGAGCAGCAGTTTTGCCTGTAATTATGTGGAAAAGCAGTCAATGGCTTGGGAAGAATATCGTGAGAAGTACTTGTTACTGAAACTACAGGAACGCATAGGCAAGAGTACTGGCCGCCGCAATATAACTTGAATATCGTTGAAAACGGTGTTAAACACATTTAGTACATCAATCACTCAATCAATCGATTGTCAAAGACTAGTGCGATACCTCAGTCGTTTATCCGTAGCTCGAGAGACAAGGGGGTCACCAATCCCTAGTTCGCAAGATTTGTTCCCATATTTGATGAAATTGCAAGTCTTCTGTCTCAGTGCTGTTCATTGTTTTAGCGATAATTACGTAGAAAAAAGGCAGACGGCTAAAAAAATTAACACTTATATGTACTTTCAGAACACTTTTTAACGCATGCCTATTAAAATAGCACGAAACATAAATTTGTCTTTTCTGTCATTAATCTTTCCAAACTTAACAATTTCTTTACCCACAATGCAACCCTGCCGCTATAAGGTAAAAGTGTCGAAATCAAAAGCGCTTTCCAACTTTCCATTTAACAAGCTCTATCTCTCTCTCTCTCTCTCTCTCTGGTGAATAATTTTTTTATGTTTATGACGTTGAGCATGTGAGACAGCAGCCAGTGGATATAATATTATAATGAGCACTGGATAAAGAAAACCATAAAAGATTCGAGAACAGGGGTCCGCTAGTTTGATTCCCGGCTCGGTCGATTTTTTCCGAGAATTGCTTACAGTCATTGCGATATGAGTCATTCATTTCTCAACCTTTATCATTATTTCGACCATTCTTACGCTGGAAAGTAGTCAGTGCCTTGGAAAGAATATTGTGCGGAATACCGGTAGAGGTAATTCCAGGAGAGTACAAGTTCACAGGCCGCCACAATATGAACTGAAATAATATTGTAAACGACCTTTTAACACTCTTCAATCAATACGGCATTCTTATAGCATTGAGAATCTTACGTTCATTTTTATGACATATTTTCAATAGATAGATGCTTTAGATCATAAAATGGGAACCTTGGCTTTTTTGGCATTCATTAGGTAAATAGCTGAGGTTGATACGGAATTCAAATTGGTCGTATGTAGAAATATACAGGGTGATTACATAATCTTGTAAGATCTTGCCAGGATGTCTCAAATGTGCTAGTAACACCTTAACATTTCATTCTAAAATATTCGAAGGATGATAAAGATTACACACAAAATTCCGGACTAAAGGAGCATCATATCGAATGAGAAACGATTAATCATGCAGACTGAGGAAGATATGAAGAAAAGAAGCTAATTTATTGTAGGAAGTACATTTCTTGGAGGAAAAGGATGGACATTGTGGTCAGAGATATTAGTCTTTATAGATAGATAGATAGATTGATTGAGATAGATAGATAAAATAAAAGGAAAAAAAACGAAAGAGATTGATAGGATGGAGAGACAAATGTAAAGTTTGCAGGAAGGAAAGAGAAAGAAAGACAGAAAGAAAGCAGTGAGATACAGGTAGAAAGAGGAGAGAAATAAAAGAAGAGAAATGGGAAGGGATAGAGAGTGATAGCGAGAGAAAGACAGAAAGCGAGAGAGACAGACAGACAGAGAAACAGCGAGAGACTGAGCGTGGAAAATAGTGTTGAGAGAAAGATAAAATGAGGGACAGAGTAAGAAAAAAGAGTTCGTAAGGCAGTAGATAGAGAGTCAAAGAGAGAAAGAGAAACAAGAGTGATACACAAAATTAAATGGAGAGAGGTGAAGAAAGACAGAAATTGCAAAAAGAGAGATGGAAATAGATAAAGAAAAGGGGAAGAGATAGAGTGTGTGAGATGACAGAAATGAGGGCGAATCCATTATTTCAGACCGTTCAGACTAAGGGTTAAGATCATAAAGAAGACGTTGAGGCCAAAGACTTATCGGTGAAACAACAGGGGCATAGCTTTATCGTTGGAAGGTAACATCTCACCAAGGCTACCATCTGGATTCCTAAAATAAAATAACGCAATCTGTTGCAGTAACCAATGGACATCTTCGAACTGTGGGTACATCAAGAAGGCAAGGGAATTGAAAACGGGTGAATTTTAAGACAGAACACAGCTTCATGGCCTTATGGTGTATCCAAGGGACTCATAGACTGGGGGGTGTTCAGTTGCTAACTTGGTTTCAATGCACTGACTAATGTTTTAAGACTGGAAGACAAGTTAAATTTGGGATTCTCTCTGAAATTTCTCTTACAGATTTTAAGTACATGTCAGGAAAAAAGTGTATGTGCAAACCATGCAAACAATACCACGAGAGTGAGGCAGTGGTTTAGGGCCTGGGTGTACATTCAACTGAGTATAGAACAATTTCAAAGACTACGAGGATATGAAATAGATTGGGGAAACATTCCACGAACTGAGGATACAATCTCAGGGCCCAATATGCTTGCAACGGCCTGCCGGTTGCTTTTAGGCGCTGTGGGTATGAAATCGCCGACTGGGGGTACTGGCTTAAGAACTTATGCAGTCAAAGAAAGGTATAAATACAGTTTCAGGGCCTATTGACAAGCAATTTCAAGCAGTTACAGCCAAATGTGTAAACTCAAACAAAAAGAAATATTTCTCAGACTAAATGTACAACACTTCGACTTAAGGTAAATCGAACAAACTGAAGGGATAATGCATGGCATTTCCTTAAATTGAAAATACATGTAAATACAAATTTCTAGACATTTGCATTTCACAGACCGACGATACATCTTACAGAAACACAAATACAAGGGACCAAAATATGTTTTGAAGTGGTTAATCATATCGAATAATTTCCAGAGGTAAGTTTTATCTCAGTGACTAACAGTAAACCTGAATGAAGTACAGAAACAAGGAACTGGTCGATTCTCAAGCCTTTGTCGACTCGGATCAAAGAAAGCAGCAAGTGCCAATGGGAACAATATTGTGCGAAGTACTGGTAAAAGAAGGCACTGATCTCCCTCTAAATAGCTTAAAACTTTTTTTAATTGAATCCAAAACTGTCCAGAAATATCGATCCTCTTGAAATTAACTTCTGCAAATTCTAAACACGTGGCTATCAACATCTAGTGCTCACAAATTTCATTTTCTCCATCATTGTTCTTTACAAACAGTTACAATGTCTTTTTGCACATAAAAACCCTCCAGGAATAAATAAATACATACTGGAAATGTATCTCCCCAGGTGAAATTAAAATATGCAGACTAAAGATACATTTGCTTAGACTGAGAATATGCTCTATAGAACTGATGACCATTATTGCCACAGGATTTAATCTTATCTCAGCACTCAAAATTCGTTCGACAAGGCTGTGTGAGAAAGGCTGCCAGTATCAATGGGAACAACATTGTGCGAAATATTGGTAAAAAGCTATCCCCATGGTCTCCACCTTCCCTTACAGGCAGCACTTTAAATCACCATCTTTTATAACAACATGGATATCACATTTAATGGATCCTTCATTCAATGCAGGTAACACTTATTAAACCCAGCACATGCCTATTACAATCTAGCACTAGCTTATCTGTCATTACCCTCACGCGTTTATCAATTTCTTCATCCACAATACAATCTTTCCACTATGAAGTAAAAATGTCAAAATCAAAACCTTTCTCAAACTCCCTTCCTCAGGTGAAAGTAAAATCTGGGGACTAAGGATACATTTGCTTAAACTGAGAATATGCTCTATAGAATTGATGACGATTATTGCAACAGCATTTAATCTTATCTCAGCACTCATAATTCTTTCGACAAAGCTATGTGAGAAAGGCTACCAGTGTCAATGGGAACAATATTGTGCAAAGTACTGGTAAAAAGTTATCCCCCTGGCCTTCATCTCCCCTTACAGCCAGCCCTATAAATCACCAACTTTTATAATAACATGGATATCTCATTTAATGTATCCTTCATTCAATACAGGTAACACTTATTAAACCCAACACATGCCTCTTACCATCTAGAACTAGCTTTTTTATCATTAGCCTTACACATTTATCAATACAATCTTTCCACTATAATGTAAAAATGTCAAAATCAAAACCTTTCTCAAACACCCTTCCTCAGGTGAAAGTAAAATATGCAGACTCGGGATACTTTTGCTTAGACTGAGAATATGCTCTATAGACTTGATGACGATTATTTCGACAGGACTTAATCTTATCTCAGCACTCATAATTCTTTCGACGAGGCTATGTGAGAAAGGCTGCCAGTGTCTATGGGAACAATATTGTGCGAAATACTGGTAAAAAGTTATCCCCCTGGTCTCCACCTCCACTTACAGCCAGCCCTTTAAATCACCATCTTTTATAACAACATGGATATTTCATTTAATGGATCCTTCATTCAATGCAGGTAACACTTGTTAAACCCAACACATGCCTATTACACTCTAGCAATACCTTTTCTGTCATTAAGTTCACACATTTATCAATTTCTTCATCCACAATGGAATCTTTCCACTATGAAGTAAAAATGTCAAAATCAAATCCTTTCTCAAACACCCTTCTTCAGGTGAAAGTAAAATATGCGGACTAAGGATACATTTGCTTAGACTTAGAATATGCTCTATAGAATTGATGACGATTATTAAACCCAGCAAATGCCTATTACAATCTAGCACTAGCTTATCTGTCATTAACCTCACGCGTTTCTCAATTTCACAATACAATCTTTCCACTATATAGTAGAAATGTCAAAATCGAAACCTTTCTCCAACACCCTTCCCCAGGTGAAAGTAAACTCTGGGGACTAAGAATACATTTGCTTAGACTGAGAATATGCTCTATAGAATTGATGACGATTATTGCGACAAAATTTAACCTTATCTCAGCACTCATAATTCTGTCGACGAAGCTATGTGAGAAAGGCTGCCAGTGTCAATTGGAAGAATATTGTGCGAAGTACTGGTAAATAGTTATCCCCCTGGCCTCCACCTCCCCTTACTGCCAGCCATTTAAATCACCATCTTTTGTAACAACATGGATCCTTCATTCAATGCAGGTAACACTTGTTAAACCCAACACATGCCTATTACACTCTAGCAATACCTTTTCTGTCATTAAGTTCACACATTTATCAATTTCTTCATCCACAATGGAATCTTTCCACTATGAAGTAAAAATGTCAAAATCAAATCCTTTCTCAAACACCCTTCTTCAGGTGAAAGTAAAATATGCGGACTAAGGATACATTTGCTTAGACTTAGAATATGCTCTATAGAATTGATGACGAATATTAAACCCAGCAAATGCCTATTACAATCTAGCACTAGCTTATCTGTCATTAACCACACGCGTTTCTCAATTTCACAATACAATCTTTCCACTATATAGTAGAAATGTCAAAATCGAAACCTTTCTCCAACACCCTTCCCCAGGTGAAAGTAAAATCTGGGGATTAAGAATACATTTGCTTAGACTGAGAATATGCTCTATAGAATTGATGACGATTATTGCGACAAAATTTAACCTTATCTCAGCACTCATAATTCTTTCGACGAAGCTATGTGAGAAAGGCTGCCAGTGTCAATGGGAACAATATTGTGCAAAGTACTGGTAAAAAGTTATCCCCCTGGCCTCCACCTCCCCTTACAGCCAGCCCTTTCAATCACCATCTTTTATAACAACATGGGTATCTCATTTAATGGATCCTTCAGTCAATGCAGTAACAGATATTAAACCCAACACATGCCTATTACAATTTGGCATTAGCTTTTCTGTCATTAGCCTCACACATTTATCAATTTCTTCATCCACAATACAATCTTTCCACTATAAAGTAAAAATGTCAAAATCAAAACCTTTCTCAAACTGCCTCTGTGTTGCTGTCTCTCGGTTTTCATATCTATAGAAATCCACAAGCACCATTTGTTACATTTAAGTAATCTTCAAGTCGGCCTTAAAACACCAAGAAAGCAAACACATTTATCTCCACTAGTAAATCCAGTATCGGCTTTACCACCATCACTACCAACTCAACCATCGAAACTACCATCACCATGATTATAATCATCAACATCAAAGCAATTATTAAAAAGCGTTAAAAAACGCCATGGCTTTGTGTTAAGTTATAGCAAACTCTTGAAGAGTTCAGGAAAACATCTTTTTCCATTCAAATCAGTTACCTTTCTTTGATAAATCTTAAAATCTTTCACACCATTCCAAAATCAAAACTTTTCTTTGACTACAGAGATTTTCGAACATCAATTCGGTCGATAGCATATAGAACTTGAGACATGGGCTAGCTGGTTTGAATCCCCTACTCGGCCATGTCTTTCCGAGGTTTGATAATAATTTTTGCGACAGGATTGATTCTTCGCTAGCCTCTCAAAAGCACTTTTGATAATAGTTTTGTTGAAAAGGAGTAATTTGCATCTGGAAAATATCGTACAAAAGGACTGGTTACTGAAACTTCAGTAAAGTACGGGTAGGTGCACTGGCCGCCGCGATATAATTGAAATATTGTTGAAAACGGTGTTAAACCACATGCAATCAAGCAATTAATCAATCAACCAATTCAGTACCCCTTCTTTTATTTACCTGAAATACTTCACAGCATTTTCAAATCAACACATTGTCTTCACCTTCCAAAGATTCTTAAAAAGGTATTTGGTCCGCATTGCCCGGAACTTTAGGCAAGGGTTGCATCCCCTGCTATTTGTATTCCCTGCTCGGTCATTTCTTTCCGAGAGTTGATAATACTCACTGTGATAGCATTCATTTTTCTGAGCAGCAGTTTTGCCTGTAATTATGTGGAAAAGCAGTCAATGGCTTGGGAAGAATATCGTGAGAAGTACTTGTTACTGAAACTACGGGAACGCATAGGCAAGAGTACTGGCCGCCGCAATATAACTTGAATATCGTTGAAAACGGTGTTAAACACATTTAGTACATCAATCACTCAATCAATCGATTGTCAAAGACTAGTGCGATACCTCAGTCGTTTATCCGTAGCTCGAGAGACAAGGGGGTCACCAATCCCTAGTTCGCAAGATTTGTTCCCATATTTGATGAAATTGCAAGTCTTCTGTCTCAGTGCTGTTCATTGTTTTTTAGCGATAATTACGTAGAAAAAAGGCAGATGGCTAAAAAAATTAACACTTATATGTACTTTCAGAACACTTTTTAACGCATGCCTATTAAAATAGCACGAAACATAAATTTGTCTTTTCTGTCATTAATCTTTCCAAACTTAACAATTTCTTTACCCACAATGCAACCCTGCTGCTATAAGGTAAAAGTGTCGAAATCAAAAGCGCTTTCCAACTTTCCATTTAACAAGCTCTATCTCTCTCTCTCTCTCTCTCTCTGGTGAATAATTTTTTTATGTTTATGACGTTGAGCATGTGAGACAGCAGCCAGTGGATATAATATTATAATGAGCACTGGATAAAGAAAACCATAAAAGATTCGAGAACAGGGGTCCGCTAGTTTGATTCCCGGCTCGGTCGATTTTTTACGAGAATTGCTTACAGTCATTGCGATATGATTCATTCATTTCTCAACCTTTATCATTATTTCGACCATTCTTACGCTGGAAAGTAGTCAGTGCCTTGGAAAGAATATTGTGCGGAATACCGGTAGAGGTAATTCCAGGAGAGTACAAGTTCACAGGCCGCCCCAATATGAACTGAAATAATATTGTAAACGACCTTTTAACACTCTTCAATCAATACGGCTTTATTATAGCATTGAGAATCTTACGTTCATTTTTATGACTTATTTTCAATAGATAGATGCTTTTTAGATCATAAAATGGGAACCTTGGCTTTTTTGGCATTCATTAGGTAAATAGCTGAGGTTGATACGGAATTCAAATTGGTCGTATGTAGAAATATACAGGGTGATTACATAATCTTGTAAGATCTTGCCAGGATGTCTCAAATGTGCTAGTAACACCTTAACATTTCATTCTAAAATATTCGAAGGATGATATAGATTACACACAAAATTCCGGACTAAAGGAGCATCATATCGAATGAGAAACGATTAATCATGCAGACTGAGGAAGATATGAAGAAAAGAAGCTAATTTATTGTAGGAAGTACATTTCTTGAAGGAAAAGGATGGACATTGTGGTCAGAGATATTAGTTTTTATAGATAGATAGATAGATAGATTGAGATAGATAGATAAAATAAAAGGAAAAAAAAACGAGAGATTGATAGGATGGAGAGACAAGTGTAAAGTTTGCAGGAAGGAAAGAGAAAGACAGACAGAAAGAAGGCAGTGAGATAGGGTAGAAAGAGGAAAGAAATAAAAAAAGAGAAATGGGAAGGGATAGAGAGTGATAGCGAGAGAAAGACAGAAAGCGAGAGAGACAGACAGACAGAGAAACAGCGAGAGACTGAGCGTGGAAAATAGTGTTGAGAGAAAGATAAAATGAGGGACAGAGTAAGAAAAAAGAGTTCGTAAGGCAGTAGATAGAGAGTCAAAGAGAGAAAGAGAAACAATAGTGATACACAAAATTAAATGGAGAGAGGTGAAGAAAGACAGAAATTGCAAAAAGAGAGATAGAAATAGATAAAGAAAAGGGGAAGAGATAGAGTGTGTGAGATGACAGAAATGAGGGCGAATCCATTATTTCAGACCGTTCAGACTAAGGGTTAAGATCATAAAGAAGACGTTGAGGCCAAAGACTTATCGGTGAAACAACAGGGGCATAGCTTTATCGTTGGAAGGTACATTCAATTAAGTTAGGTTCTAATTTGAAGGAAGAAGAATAAACAAGCTAACTGACTGGGGCTAAATTAAGGGTGAGGGCATAGTTGTAAATACTGAGGATATATCTGTCCAACTGATAGAAGATATTATCCACCACGGATACAGGCATATGGCATTGGTTTGAAATAATAGAAGGGACATTGTTACAAGATTGGAAGGAACATCAAACTGAGAATGTCTTTCACCGTCTGAGAGGAAGTATAAGGAACCAAGAGAACATCTTTCCGACTGCCGTTGCAGGCTAACAGGTAGGGAGTGAAATCTCTGGAAGGACACAGGTTTATAGCTTACTGATACACCTCACCAAGGCTACCATCTGGATTCCTAAAATATCATAACGCAAACTGTTGCAGTAACATCTCACCAAGGCTACCATCTGGATTCCTAAAATAAAATAACGCAATCTGTTGCAGTAACCAATGGACATCTTCGAACTGTGGGTACATCAAGAAGGCAAGGGAATTGAAAACGGGTGAATTTTAAGACAGAACACAGCTTCATGGCCTTATGGTGTATCCAAGGGACTCATAGACTGGGGGGTGTTCAGTTGCTAACTTGGTTTCAATGCACTGACTAATGTTTTAAGACTGGAAGACAAGTTAAATTTGGGATTCTCTCTGAAATTTCTCTTACAGATTTTAAGTACATGTCAGGAAAAATGTGTATGTGCAAACCATGCAAACAATACCACGAGAGTGAGGCAGTGGTTTAGGGCCTGGGTGTACATTCAACTGAGTATAGAACAATTTCAAAGTCTACGAGGATATGAAATAGATTGGGGAAACACTCCACGAACTGAGGATACAATCTCAGGGCCCAATATGCTTGCAACGGCCTGCCGGTTGCTTTTAGGCGCTGTGGGTATGAAATCGCCGACTGGGGGTACTGGCTTAAGAACTTATGCAGTCAAAGAAAGGTAAAAATACAGTTTCAGGGCCTATTGACAAGCAATTTCAAGCAGTTACAGCCAAATGTGTAAACTCAAACAAAAAGAAATATTTCTCAGACTAAATGTACAACACTTCGACTTAAGGTAAATCGAACAAACTGAAGGGATAATGCATGGCATTTCCTTAAATTGAAAATAAATACAAATTTCTAGACATTTGCATTTCACAGACCGACGATACATCTTACAGAAACACAAATACAAGGGACCAAAATATGTTTTGAAGTGGTTAATCATATCGAATAATTTCCAGAGGTAAGTTTTATCTCAGTGACTAACAGTAAACCTGAATGAAGTACAGAAACAAGGAACTGGTCGATTCTCAAGCCTTTGTCGACTCGGATCAAAGAAAGCAGCAAGTGCCAATGGGAACAATATTGTGCGAAGTACTGGTAAAAGAAGGCACTGATCTCCCTCTAAATAGCTTAAAACTTTTTTTAATTGAATCCAAAACTGTCCAGAAATATCGATCCTCTTGAAATTAACTTCTGCAAATTCTAAACACGTGGCTATCAACATCTAGTGCTCACAAATTTCATTTTCTCCATCATTGTTCTTTACAAACAGTTACAATGTCTTTTTGCACATAAAAACCCTCCAGGAATAAATAAATACATACTGGAAATGTATCTCCCCAGGTGAAATTAAAATATGCAGACTAAAGATACATTTGCTTAGACTGAGAATATGCTCTATAGAACTGATGACCATTATTGCCACAGGATTTAATCTTATCTCAGCACTCAAAATTCGTTCGACAAGGCTGTGTGAGAAAGGCTGCCAGTGTCAATGGGAACAACATTGTGCGAAATATTGGTAAAAAGCTATCCCCATGGTCTCCACCTTCCCTTACAGGCAGCACTTTAAATCACCATCTTTTATAACAACATGGATATCACATTTAACGGATCCTTCATTCAATGCAGGTAACACTTATTAAACCCAGCACATGCCTATTACAATCTAGCACTAGCTTATCTGTCATTACCCTCACGCGTTTATCAATTTCTTCATCCACAATACAATCTTTCCACTATGAAGTAAAAATGTCAAAATCAAAACCTTTCTCAAACTCCCTTCCTCAGGTGAAAGTAAAATCTGGGGACTAAGGATACATTTGCTTAAACTGAGAATATGCTCTATAGAATTGATGACGATTATTGCAACAGCATTTAATCTTATCTCAGCACTCATAATTCTTTCGACAAAGCTATGTGAGAAAGGCTACCAGTGTCAATGGGAACAATATTGTGCAAAGTACTGGTAAAAAGTTATCCCCCTGGCCTTCATCTCCCCTTACAGCCAGCCCTATAAATCACCAACTTTTATAATAACATGGATATCTCATTTAATGTATCCTTCATTCAATGCAGGTAACACTTATTAAACCCAACACATGCCTCTTACCATCTAGAACTAGCTTTTTTATCATTAGCCTTACACATTTATCAATTTCTTCAATCACAATACAATCTTTCCACTATAATGTAAAAATGTCAAAATCAAAACCTTTCTCAAACACCCTTCCTCAGGTGAAAGTAAAATATGCAGACTCGGGATACTTTTGCTTAGACTGAGAATATGCTCTATAGACTTGATGACGATTATTTCGACAGGACTTAATCTTATCTCAGCACTCATAATTCTTTCGACGAGGCTATGTGAGAAAGGCTGCCAGTGTCTATGGGAACAATATTGTGCGAAATACTGGTAAAAAGTTATCCCCCTGGTCTCCACCTCCACTTACAGCCAGCCCTTTAAATGACCATCTTTTATAACAACATGGATATTTCATTTAATGGATCCTTCATTCAATGCAGGTAACACTTGTTAAACCCAACACATGCCTATTACAATCTAGCAATACCTTTTCTGTCATTAAGTTCACACATTTATCAATTTCTTCATCCACAATAGAATCTTTCCACTATGAAGTAAAAATGTCAAAATCAAATCCTTTCTCAAACACCCTTCTTCAGGTGAAAGTAAAATATGCGGACTAAGGATACATTTGCTTAGACTTAGAATATGCTCTATAGAATTGATGACGAATATTAAACCCAGCAAATGCCTATTACAATCTAGCACTAGCTTATCTGTCATTAACCACACGCGTTTCTCAATTTCACAATACAATCTTTCCACTATATAGTAGAAATGTCAAAATCGAAACTTTTCTCCAACACCCTTCCCCAGGTGAAAGTAAAATCTGGGGACTAAGAATACATTTGCTTAGACTGAGAATATGCTCTATAGAATTGATGACGATTATTGCGACAAAATTTAACCTTATCTCAGCACTCATAATTCTTTCGACGAAGCTATGTGAGAAAGGCTGCCAGTGTCAATGGGAACAATATTGTGCGAAGTACTGGTAAAAAGTTATCCCCCTGGCCTCCACCTCCCCTTACAGCCAGCCCTTTAAATCACCATCTTTTATAACAACATGGGTATCTCATTTAATGGATCCTTCAGTCAATGCAGTAACAGATATTAAACCCAACACATGCCTATTACAATTTGGCATTAGCTTTTCTGTCATTAGCCTCACACATCTATCAATTTCTTCATCCACAATACAATCTTTCCACTAGAAAGTAAAAATGTCAAAATCAAAACCTTTCTCAAACTGCCTCTGTGTTGCTGTCTCTCGGTTTTCATATCTATAGAAATCCACAAGCACCATTTGTTACATTTAAGTAATCTTCAAGTCGGCCTTAAAACACCAAGAAAGCAAACACATTTATCTCCACTAGTAAATCCAGTATCGGCTTTACCACCATCACTACCAACTCAACCATCGAAACTACCATCACCATGATTATAATCATCAACATCAAAGCAATTATTAAAAAGCGTTAAAAAACGCCATGGCTTTGTGTTAAGTTATAGCAAACTCTTGAAGAGTTCAGGAAAACATCTTTTTCCATTCAAATCAGTTACCTTTCTTTGATAAATCTGAAAATCTTTCACACCATTCCAAAATCAAAACTTTTCTTTGACTACAGAGATTTTCGAACATCAATTCGGTCGATAGCCTATAGAACTTGAGACATGGGCTAGCTGGTTTGAATCCCCTACTCGGCCATGTCTTTCCGAGGTTTGATAATAATTTTTGCGACAGGATTGATTCTTCGCTAGCCTCTCAAAAGCACTTTTGATAATAGTTTTGTTGAAAAGGAGTAATTTGCATCTGGAAAATATCGTACAAAAGGACTGGTTACTGAAACTTCAGTAAAGTACGGGTAGGTGCACTGGCCGCCGCGATATAATTGAAATATTGTTGAAAACGGTGTTAAACCACATGCAATCAAGCAATTAATCAATCAACCAATTCAGTACCCCTTCTTTTATTTACCTGAAATACTTCACAGCATTTTCAAATCAACACATTGTCTTCACCTTCCAAAGATTCTTAAAAAGGTATTTGGTCCGCATTGCCCGGAACTTTAGGCAAGGGTTGCATCCCCTGCTATTTGTATTCCCTGCTCGGTCATTTCTTTCCGAGAGTTGATAATACTCACTGTGATAGCATTCATTTTTCTGAGCAGCAGTTTTGCCTGTAATTATGTGGAAAAGCAGTCAATGGCTTGGGAAGAATATCGTGAGAAGTACTTGTTACTGAAACTACAGGAACGCATAGGCAAGAGTACTGGCCGCCGCAATATAACTTGAATATCGTTGAAAACGGTGTTAAACACATTTAGTACATCAATCACTCAATCAATCGATTGTCAAAGACTAGTGCGATACCTCAGTCGTTTATCCGTAGCTCGAGAGACAAGGGGGTCACCAATCCCTAGTTCGCAAGATTTGTTCCCATATTTGATGAAATTGCAAGTCTTCTGTCTCAGTGCTGTTCATTGTTTTAGCGATAATTACGTAGAAAAAAGGCAGACGGCTAAAAAAATTAACACTTATATGTACTTTCAGAACACTTTTTAACGCATGCCTATTAAAATAGCACGAAACATAAATTTGTCTTTTCTGTCATTAATCTTTCCAAACTTAACAATTTCTTTACCCACAATGCAACCCTGCCGCTATAAGGTAAAAGTGTCGAAATCAAAAGCGCTTTCCAACTTTCCATTTAACAAGCTCTATCTCTCTCTCTCTCTCTCTCTCTGGTGAATAATTTTTTTATGTTTATGACGTTGAGCATGTGAGACAGCAGCCAGTGGATATAATATTATAATGAGCACTGGATAAAGAAAACCATAAAAGATTCGAGAACAGGGGTCCGCTAGTTTGATTCCCGGCTCGGTCGATTTTTTCCGAGAATTGCTTACAGTCATTGCGATATGAGTCATTCATTTCTCAACCTTTATCATTATTTCGACCATTCTTACGCTGGAAAGTAGTCAGTGCCTTGGAAAGAATATTGTGCGGAATACCGGTAGAGGTAATTCCAGGAGAGTACAAGTTCACAGGCCGCCACAATATGAACTGAAATAATATTGTAAACGACCTTTTAACACTCTTCAATCAATACGGCATTCTTATAGCATTGAGAATCTTACGTTCATTTTTATGACATATTTTCAATAGATAGATGCTTTAGATCATAAAATGGGAACCTTGGCTTTTTTGGCATTCATTAGGTAAATAGCTGAGGTTGATACGGAATTCAAATTGGTCGTATGTAGAAATATACAGGGTGATTACATAATCTTGTAAGATCTTGCCAGGATGTCTCAAATGTGCTAGTAACACCTTAACATTTCATTCTAAAATATTCGAAGGATGATAAAGATTACACACAAAATTCCGGACTAAAGGAGCATCATATCGAATGAGAAACGATTAATCATGCAGACTGAGGAAGATATGAAGAAAAGAAGCTAATTTATTGTAGGAAGTACATTTCTTGGAGGAAAAGGATGGACATTGTGGTCAGAGATATTAGTCTTTATAGATAGATAGATAGATTGATTGAGATAGATAGATAAAATAAAAGGAAAAAAAACGAAAGAGATTGATAGGATGGAGAGACAAATGTAAAGTTTGCAGGAAGGAAAGAGAAAGAAAGACAGAAAGAAAGCAGTGAGATACAGGTAGAAAGAGGAGAGAAATAAAAGAAGAGAAATGGGAAGGGATAGAGAGTGATAGCGAGAGAAAGACAGAAAGCGAGAGAGACAGACAGACAGAGAAACAGCGAGAGACTGAGCGTGGAAAATAGTGTTGAGAGAAAGATAAAATGAGGGACAGAGTAAGAAAAAAGAGTTCGTAAGGCAGTAGATAGAGAGTCAAAGAGAGAAAGAGAAACAAGAGTGATACACAAAATTAAATGGAGAGAGGTGAAGAAAGACAGAAATTGCAAAAAGAGAGATGGAAATAGATAAAGAAAAGGGGAAGAGATAGAGTGTGTGAGATGACAGAAATGAGGGCGAATCCATTATTTCAGACCGTTCAGACTAAGGGTTAAGATCATAAAGAAGACGTTGAGGCCAAAGACTTATCGGTGAAACAACAGGGGCATAGCTTTATCGTTGGAAGGTAACATCTCACCAAGGCTACCATCTGGATTCCTAAAATAAAATAACGCAATCTGTTGCAGTAACCAATGGACATCTTCGAACTGTGGGTACATCAAGAAGGCAAGGGAATTGAAAACGGGTGAATTTTAAGACAGAACACAGCTTCATGGCCTTATGGTGTATCCAAGGGACTCATAGACTGGGGGGTGTTCAGTTGCTAACTTGGTTTCAATGCACTGACTAATGTTTTAAGACTGGAAGACAAGTTAAATTTGGGATTCTCTCTGAAATTTCTCTTACAGATTTTAAGTACATGTCAGGAAAAAAGTGTATGTGCAAACCATGCAAACAATACCACGAGAGTGAGGCAGTGGTTTAGGGCCTGGGTGTACATTCAACTGAGTATAGAACAATTTCAAAGACTACGAGGATATGAAATAGATTGGGGAAACATTCCACGAACTGAGGATACAATCTCAGGGCCCAATATGCTTGCAACGGCCTGCCGGTTGCTTTTAGGCGCTGTGGGTATGAAATCGCCGACTGGGGGTACTGGCTTAAGAACTTATGCAGTCAAAGAAAGGTATAAATACAGTTTCAGGGCCTATTGACAAGCAATTTCAAGCAGTTACAGCCAAATGTGTAAACTCAAACAAAAAGAAATATTTCTCAGACTAAATGTACAACACTTCGACTTAAGGTAAATCGAACAAACTGAAGGGATAATGCATGGCATTTCCTTAAATTGAAAATACATGTAAATACAAATTTCTAGACATTTGCATTTCACAGACCGACGATACATCTTACAGAAACACAAATACAAGGGACCAAAATATGTTTTGAAGTGGTTAATCATATCGAATAATTTCCAGAGGTAAGTTTTATCTCAGTGACTAACAGTAAACCTGAATGAAGTACAGAAACAAGGAACTGGTCGATTCTCAAGCCTTTGTCGACTCGGATCAAAGAAAGCAGCAAGTGCCAATGGGAACAATATTGTGCGAAGTACTGGTAAAAGAAGGCACTGATCTCCCTCTAAATAGCTTAAAACTTTTTTTAATTGAATCCAAAACTGTCCAGAAATATCGATCCTCTTGAAATTAACTTCTGCAAATTCTAAACACGTGGCTATCAACATCTAGTGCTCACAAATTTCATTTTCTCCATCATTGTTCTTTACAAACAGTTACAATGTCTTTTTGCACATAAAAACCCTCCAGGAATAAATAAATACATACTGGAAATGTATCTCCCCAGGTGAAATTAAAATATGCAGACTAAAGATACATTTGCTTAGACTGAGAATATGCTCTATAGAACTGATGACCATTATTGCCACAGGATTTAATCTTATCTCAGCACTCAAAATTCGTTCGACAAGGCTGTGTGAGAAAGGCTGCCAGTATCAATGGGAACAACATTGTGCGAAATATTGGTAAAAAGCTATCCCCATGGTCTCCACCTTCCCTTACAGGCAGCACTTTAAATCACCATCTTTTATAACAACATGGATATCACATTTAATGGATCCTTCATTCAATGCAGGTAACACTTATTAAACCCAGCACATGCCTATTACAATCTAGCACTAGCTTATCTGTCATTACCCTCACGCGTTTATCAATTTCTTCATCCACAATACAATCTTTCCACTATGAAGTAAAAATGTCAAAATCAAAACCTTTCTCAAACTCCCTTCCTCAGGTGAAAGTAAAATCTGGGGACTAAGGATACATTTGCTTAAACTGAGAATATGCTCTATAGAATTGATGACGATTATTGCAACAGCATTTAATCTTATCTCAGCACTCATAATTCTTTCGACAAAGCTATGTGAGAAAGGCTACCAGTGTCAATGGGAACAATATTGTGCAAAGTACTGGTAAAAAGTTATCCCCCTGGCCTTCATCTCCCCTTACAGCCAGCCCTATAAATCACCAACTTTTATAATAACATGGATATCTCATTTAATGTATCCTTCATTCAATACAGGTAACACTTATTAAACCCAACACATGCCTCTTACCATCTAGAACTAGCTTTTTTATCATTAGCCTTACACATTTATCAATACAATCTTTCCACTATAATGTAAAAATGTCAAAATCAAAACCTTTCTCAAACACCCTTCCTCAGGTGAAAGTAAAATATGCAGACTCGGGATACTTTTGCTTAGACTGAGAATATGCTCTATAGACTTGATGACGATTATTTCGACAGGACTTAATCTTATCTCAGCACTCATAATTCTTTCGACGAGGCTATGTGAGAAAGGCTGCCAGTGTCTATGGGAACAATATTGTGCGAAATACTGGTAAAAAGTTATCCCCCTGGTCTCCACCTCCACTTACAGCCAGCCCTTTAAATCACCATCTTTTATAACAACATGGATATTTCATTTAATGGATCCTTCATTCAATGCAGGTAACACTTGTTAAACCCAACACATGCCTATTACACTCTAGCAATACCTTTTCTGTCATTAAGTTCACACATTTATCAATTTCTTCATCCACAATGGAATCTTTCCACTATGAAGTAAAAATGTCAAAATCAAATCCTTTCTCAAACACCCTTCTTCAGGTGAAAGTAAAATATGCGGACTAAGGATACATTTGCTTAGACTTAGAATATGCTCTATAGAATTGATGACGATTATTAAACCCAGCAAATGCCTATTACAATCTAGCACTAGCTTATCTGTCATTAACCTCACGCGTTTCTCAATTTCACAATACAATCTTTCCACTATATAGTAGAAATGTCAAAATCGAAACCTTTCTCCAACACCCTTCCCCAGGTGAAAGTAAACTCTGGGGACTAAGAATACATTTGCTTAGACTGAGAATATGCTCTATAGAATTGATGACGATTATTTCGACAAAATTTAACCTTATCTCAGCACTCATAATTCTGTCGACGAAGCTATGTGAGAAAGGCTGCCAGTGTCAATTGGAAGAATATTGTGCGAAGTACTGGTAAATAGTTATCCCCCTGGCCTCCACCTCCCCTTACTGCCAGCCATTTAAATCACCATCTTTTGTAACAACATGGATCCTTCATTCAATGCAGGTAACACTTGTTAAACCCAACACATGCCTATTACACTCTAGCAATACCTTTTCTGTCATTAAGTTCACACATTTATCAATTTCTTCATCCACAATGGAATCTTTCCACTATGAAGTAAAAATGTCAAAATCAAATCCTTTCTCAAACACCCTTCTTCAGGTGAAAGTAAAATATGCGGACTAAGGATACATTTGCTTAGACTTAGAATATGCTCTATAGAATTGATGACGAATATTAAACCCAGCAAATGCCTATTACAATCTAGCACTAGCTTATCTGTCATTAACCACACGCGTTTCTCAATTTCACAATACAATCTTTCCACTATATAGTAGAAATGTCAAAATCGAAACTTTTCTCCAACACCCTTCCCCAGGTGAAAGTAAAATCTGGGGACTAAGAATACATTTGCTTAGACTGAGAATATGCTCTATAGAATTGATGACGATTATTGCGACAAAATTTAACCTTATCTCAGCACTCATAATTCTTTCGACGAAGCTATGTGAGAAAGGCTGCCAGTGTCAATGGGAACAATATTGTGCGAAGTACTGGTAAAAAGTTATCCCCCTGGCCTCCACCTCCCCTTACAGCCAGCCCTTTAAATCACCATCTTTTATAACAACATGGGTATCTCATTTAATGGATCCTTCAGTCAATGCAGTAACAGATATTAAACCCAACACATGCCTATTACAATTTGGCATTAGCTTTTCTGTCATTAGCCTCACACATTTATCAATTTCTTCATCCACAATACAATCTTTCCACTATAAAGTAAAAATGTCAAAATCAAAACCTTTCTCAAACTGCCTCTGTGTTGCTGTCTCTCGGTTTTCATATCTATAGAAATCCACAAGCACCATTTGTTACATTTAAGTAATCTTCAAGTCGGCCTTAAAACACCAAGAAAGCAAACACATTTATCTCCACTAGTAAATCCATTATCGGCTTTACCACCATCACTACCAACTCAACCATCGAAACTACCATCACCATGATTATAATCATCAACATCAAAGCAATTATTAAAAAGCGTTAAAAAACGCCATGGCTTTGTGTTAAGTTATAGCAAACTCTTGAAGAGTTCAGGAAAACATCTTTTTCCATTTAAATCAGTTACCTTTCTTTGATAAATCTGAAAATCTTTCACACCATTCCAAAATCAAAACTTTTCTTTGACTACAGAGATTTTCGAACATCAATTCGGTCGATAGCCTATAGAACTTGAGACATGGGCTAGCTGGTTTGAATCCCCTACTCGGCCATGTCTTTCCGAGGTTTGATAATAATTTTTGCGACAGGATTGATTCTTCGCTAGCCTCTCAAAAGCACTTTTGATAATAGTTTTGTTGAAAAGGAGTAATTTGCATCTGGAAAATATCGTACAAAAGGACTGGTTACTGAAACTTCAGTAAAGTACGGGTAGGTGCACTGGCCGCCGCGATATAATTGAAATATTGTTGAAAACGGTGTTAAACCACATGCAATCAAGCAGTTAATCAATCAACCAATTCAGTACCCCTTCTTTTATTTACCTGAAATACTTCACAGCATTTTCAAATCAACACATTGTCTTCACCTTCCAAAGATTCTTAAAAAGGTATTTGGTCCGCATTGCCCGGAACTTTAGGCAAGGGTTGCATCCCCTGCTATTTGTATTCCCTGCTCGGTCATTTCTTTCCGAGAGTTGATAATACTCACTGTGATAGCATTCATTTTTCTGAGCAGCAGTTTTGCCTGTAATTATGTGGAAAAGCAGTCAATGGCTTGGGAAGAATATCGTGAGAAGTACTTGTTACTGAAGCTACGGGAACGCATAGGCAAGAGTACTGGCCGCCGCAATATAACTTGAATATCGTTGAAAACGGTGTTAAACACATTTAGTACATCAATCACTCAATCAATCGATTGTCAAAGACTAGTGCGATACCTCAGTCGTTTATCCGTAGCTCGAGAGACAAGGGGGTCACCAATCCCTAGTTCGCAAGATTTGTTCCCATATTTGATGAAATTGCAAGTCTTCTGTCTCAGTGCTGTTCATTGTTTTTTAGCGATAATTACGTAGAAAAAAGGCAGATGGCTAAAAAAATTAACACTTATATGTACTTTCAGAACACTTTTTAACGCATGCCTATTAAAATAGCACGAAACATAAATTTGTCTTTTCTGTCATTAATCTTTCCAAACTTAACAATTTCTTTACCCACAATACAACCCTGCTGCTATAAGGTAAAAGTGTCGAAATCAAAAGCGCTTTCCAACTTTCCATTTAACAAGCTCTATCTCTCTCTCTCTCTCTCTCTGGTGAATAATTTTTTTATGTTTATGACGTTGAGCATGTGAGACAGCAGCCAGTGGATATAATATTATAATGAGCACTGGATAAAGAAAACCATAAAAGATTCGAGAACAGGGGTCCGCTAGTTTGATTCCCGGCTCGGTCGATTTTTTACGAGAATTGCTTACAGTCATTGCGATATGATTCATTCATTTCTCAACCTTTATCATTATTTCGACCATTCTTACGCTGGAAAGTAGTCAGTGCCTTGGAAAGAATATTGTGCGGAATACCGGTAGAGGTAATTCCAGGAGAGTACAAGTTCACAGGCCGCCCCAATATGAACTGAAATAATATTGTAAACGACCTTTTAACACTCTTCAATCAATACGGCTTTATTATAGCATTGAGAATCTTACGTTCATTTTTATGACATATTTTCAATAGATAGATGCTTTAGATCATAAAATGGGAACCTTGGCTTTTTTGGCATTCATTAGGTAAATAGCTGAGGTTGATACGGAATTCAAATTGGTCGTATGTAGAAATATACAGGGTGATTACATAATCTTGTAAGATCTTGCCAGGATGTCTCAAATGTGCTAGTAACACCTTAACATTTCATTCTAAAATATTCGAAGGATGATATAGATTACACACAAAATTCCGGACTAAAGGAGCATCATATCGAATGAGAAACGATTAATCATGCAGACTGAGGAAGATATGAAGAAAAGAAGCTAATTTATTGTAGGAAGTACATTTCTTGGAGGAAAAGGATGGACATTGTGGTCAGAGATATTAGTCTTTATAGATAGATAGATAGATAAATTGAGATAGATAGATAAAATAAAAGGAAAAAAAAAACGAAAGAGATTGATAGGATGGAGAGACAAGTGTAAAGTTTGCAGGAAGGAAAGAGAAAGAAAGACAGAAAGAAGGCAGTGAGATACAGGTAGAAAGAGGAGAGAAATAAAAGAAGAGAAATGGGAAGGGATAGAGAGTGATAGCGAGAGAAAGACAGAAAGCGAGGGAGACAGACAGACAGACAGAGAAACAGCGAGAGACTGAGCGTGGAAAATAGTGTTGAGAGAAAGATAAAATGAGGGACAGAGTAAGAAAAAAGAGTTCGTAAGGCAGTAGATAGAGAGTCAAAGAGAGAAAGAGAAACAATAGTGATACACAAAATTAAATGGAGAGAGGTGAAGAAAGACAGAAATTGCAAAAAGAGAGATAGAAATAGATAAAGAAAAGGGGAAGAGATAAGAGTGTGTGAGATGACAGAAATGAGGGCGAATCCATTATTTCAGACCGTTCAGACTAAGGGTTAGATCATAAAGAAGACGTTGAGGCCAAAGACTTATCGGTGAAACAACAGGGGCATAGCTTTATCGTTGGAAGGTACATTCAATTAAGTTAGGTTCTAATTTGAAGGAAGAAGAATAAACAAGCTAACTGACTGGGGCTAAATTAAGGGTGAGGGCATAGTTGTAAATACTGAGGATATATCTGTCCAACTGATAGAAGATATTACCCACCACGGATACAGGCATATGGCATTGGTTTGAAATAATAGAAGGGACATTGTTACAAGATTGGAAGGAACATCAAACTGAGAACGTCTTTCACCGTCTGAGAGGAAGTATAAGGAACCAAGAGAACATCTTTCCGACTGCCGTTGCAGGCTAACAGGTAGGGAGTAAAATCTCTGGAAGGACACAGGTTTATAGCTTACTGATACACCTCACCAAGGCTACCATCTGGATTCCTAAAATATCATAACGCAAACTGTTGCAGTAACATCTCACCAAGGCTACCATCTGGATTCCTAAAATAAAATAACGCAATCTGTTGCAGTAACCAATGGACATCTTCGAACTGTGGGTACATCAAGAAGGCAAGGGAATTGAAAACGGGTGAATTTTAAGACAGAACACAGCTTCATGGCCTTATGGTGTATCCAAGGGACTCATAGACTGGGGGGTGTTCAGTTGCTAACTTGGTTTCAATGCACTGACTAATGTTTTAAGACTGGAAGACAAGTTAAATTTGGGATTCTCTCTGAAATTTCTCTTACAGATTTCAAGTACATGTCAGGAAAAAAGTGTATGTGCAAACCATGCAAACAATACCACGAGAGTGAGGCAGTGGTTTAGGGCCTGGGTGTACATTCAACTGAGTATAGAACAATTTCAAAGTCTACGAGGATATGAAATAGATTGGGGAAACATTCCACGAACTGAGGATACAATCTCAGGGCCCAATATGCTTGCAACGGCCTGCCGGTTGCTTTTAGGCGCTGTGGGTATGAAATCGCCGACTGGGGGTACTGGCTTAAGAACTTATGCAGTCAAAGAAAGGTATAAATACAGTTTCAGGGCCTATTGACAAGCAATTTCAAGCAGTTACAGCCAAATGTGTAAACAAGCAGTTACGGCCAAATGTGTAAACTCAAACAAAAAGAAATATTTCTCAGACTAAATGTACAACACTTCGACTTAAGGTAAATCGAACAAACTGAAGGGATAGTGCATGGCATTTCCTTAAATTGAAAATAAATACAAATTTCTAGACATTTGCATTTCACAGACCGACGATACATCTTACAGAAACACAAATACAAGGGACCAAAATATGTTTTGAAGTGGTTAATCATATCGAATAATTTCCAGAGGTAAGTTTTATCTCAGTGACTAACAGTAAACTTGAATGAAGTACAGAAACAAGGAACTGGTCGATTCTCAAGCCTTTGTCGACTCGGATCAAAGAAAGCAGCAAGTGCCAATGGGAACAATATTGTGCGAAGTACTGGTAAAAGAAGGCATTGATCTCCCTCTAAATAGCTTAAAACTTTTTTTAATTGAATCCAAAACTGTCCAGAAATATCGATCCTCTTGAAATTAACTTCTGCAAATTCTAAACACGTGGCTATCAACATCTAGTGCTCACAAATTTCATTTTCTCCATCATTGTTCGTTACAAACAATTTACAATGTCTTTTTGCACATAAAAACCCTCCAGGAATAAATAAATACATACTGGAAAGGTATCTCCCCAGGTGAAATTAAAATATGCAGACTAAAGATACATTTGCTTAGACTGAGAATATGCTCTATAGAACTGATGACCATTATTGCCACAGGATTTAATCTTATCTCAGCACTCAAAATTCGTTCGACAAGGCTGTGTGAGAAAGGCTGCCAGTGTCAATGGGAACAACATTGTGCGAAATATTGGTAAAAAGCTATCCCCCTGGCCTCCACCTTCCCTTACAGGCAGCACTTTAAATCACCATCTTTTATAACAACATGGATATCACATTTAATGGATCCTTCATTCAATGCAGGTAACACTTATTAAACCCAGTACATGCATATTACAATCCATCCTCGGATACCCCTAAGTCTCCCTATTTGCTAGGCTACATCGACCCCTGGGACAATTAATTGAATTTCCCTCGCTTTACCGCTGGCCGAATGCTGGCTTTTCATTGGTTCCATCATCATTTTGTGATGGGCGAGTGTACTGTACGCTATGACGTCTCGTATCGATTTTCGGCGGCTGATTCAAAGTTTTACTAGTCAATTGTCCCAGGGGTCGATGTAGCGTAGCAATTAGGGAGACCCCGGGGTATCCGAGGATGATTTTAATCTAGCACTAGCTTTTCTGTCATTACCCTCACGCGTTTATCAATTTCTTCATCCAAAATATAATCTTTCCTCTATAAAGTAAAATTGTCAAAAGTAAAATCTGCAAACTAAGAATACATTTGCTTAGACTGAGAATATGCTCTATAGAATTGATAACGATTATTGCCACAGGATTTAATCTGATCTCAGCACTCAAAATTCTTTCGTCGAGATTTTGTGAGAAAGGCTGCCAGTGTCAATGTGAACAATATTCTGCGAAGTACTGGTAAAAAGTTATCCCCCTGGCCTCCACCTCCCCTTACAGCCAGCCCTATAAATCACCATCTTTCATAACAACATATATCTCATTTAATGGATCCTTCAGTCAATGCAGGTAACACTAATCAAACCCAAAACATGCCTATTACAATCTTCCACGAACTTTTCTGTCATTAGTCTCACGCATTTATCAATTTCTTCATCCACAATACAATCTTTCCACTATAAAGTAAAAATGTCGAAATCAAAACCTTTCTCAAACACCCTTCCTCAGGTTAAAGTAAAATCTGCATACTAAGGATACATTTACTTAGACTGAGAACATGCTCTATAGAATTGATGACGATTATTGCCACATGATTTAATCTTATCTCAGCACTCATAATCCTTTCAACGAGGCTATGTCAGAAAGGCTGCCAGTGTCAATGGGAATAATATTGTGCGAAGTACTGGTAAAAAGTTATCTCCCTGGCCTCCACCTCCCATTACAGCCAGCACTTTAAATCGCCATCTTTTATAACAATATGGATATCTCATTTAATCGATCTTTCAGTCAATGCACGTAACACTTATTAAACCTAACACATGCCTATAACAATCTAGCACTAGCTTTTCTGTCATTACCCTTACACATATATCAATTTCTTCATCCACAACATAATCTTTCCACTATAAAGTACAAATGTCAATATCAAATCCTTTGTCAAACTCCCTTTCTCAGGTGAAAGTAAAATCTGCGGACTGAGGATACATTTGCTTAGACTGAGAATATGCTCGATAGAATTGATGACGATTATTGCCACATGATTTAATCTTATCACAAGACTCATAATTCTTTCGACGAGGCTATCTGAGAAAGGCTGCCAGTGTCAATGGGAACAATATTGTGCGAGGTACTGGTAAAAAAGTTATCCCCCTGGCCTCCACCTCCCCTTACAGCCAGCCCTTTACATTATCATCTTTTATAACAACATTGATATCTCATTTAATGGACCCTTCATTCAATGCAGGTATTATTAAACCCAACATACGACTTTTGAAATCTACCACTGTATAGATATTTCGCTTTTCTGTCATTAACCTAAAAAATTTAACAATTTCTTCATCCACAATACAACCTTTCGACTATTATGTAAAGATGTCTAAATCCAGACCTTTTTCAAACTCACTCCCTCCCAACCATCGAAATCCAGACCTTTTTCAAACTCACTCCCTCCCAACCATCGAAACTTCCATCACCATTATTATAATCATCAACATCATTATCAAAGCTATGATTAAAAAGCATTGAAAACTCCATAGCATTGTGTTAAGTTACAGCAAACTCTGAAAGAGTTCATAAATACATCTTCTTCCATTCAAATCAGTTACCTTTCTTTTGTTAATCTGAAAATCTTTCACACCATTCCCAAATCAAAACTTTTTCTTGGCCTACAGAGATATTTGAGTATCAATTTGGTCGATAGCGTACAGAATTTTAGAAATGGGTTAGCTGCTTTCAATCTCTATTCGGCCATTTCTTTCCGAGGTTTGATGTTAGTTTTTGCGACAAGATAAATTCTTCGCTAGCCTCTCGAAGCACTTTAGGTAATAGTTATGTTGAAAAGGAGTCATTAGCATCTGGAAAATATCAAACAAAGGACTGGTTACTAAAACTTTAGTAAAGTATGGGTAGGTTACTGGCCGCCGCGATATAATTGAAATATTGTTGAAATCGGTGTTAAACACATGCACCCAATCAATCAATTCAGTCATTTTCTTTACAAAATGTTACAATTTCTTCTCGCATAGAATAATCCTCACGAAATAAAATGAAAAGTTCAAAATAAAATTATTACTCTCTATCGCTCTCTCCACATCAGTCAGCCGATTGCAAAAAACTCAAGGTTCTATAGTTCGAATCCCAGCAAATCTAATTTCCTTTTTTAGGATTAAGTTCATAGCGACGGATTTCCTTCTTCTCTCATTTATCAATCTATCAAAAAATCCAGGTTTGAAAGCGGGGAAGGCTTAAAGCCAAATACTGCTCATAGAAACTCCAATAACGCACAAGAAGGAGCATGCAATAGAACTCATATTATGTTGAAGTCATCAGATCAGGCTCATAACTTTCGTTTTCCTTGACATGGGTCTCTTTAACATCTAATCAATTGCAAGAAACTCCATTAGCATAATTCTAAGCTTGTTTGCTCAGCTGCTGACCAACAAGGGCTGAAAATAGGGGTTCACAAGTTCGATTCCCAAGTTGTTGCTTTTTTTTTTTTTCTGGTTTGATGAGTCATTGCGGCAAGATTTATTACTTTCTCGTCGCTATCAGTCCTTTTTTCCCCCATAACAATACGTAGAAAACCATCCATTGGTTTGGAATCATGTGCAAGGTACTGGTAAATGAAATAGCAACACAGCTTGGATAGATGCAAATGATGCCCGGATGTATCTGATATGATTGAAATCTAATATAACTTAAAACGCAATAGACTAAAAGCAATGAAGCAAATTCAATTTTTACCAAAGGCTCATGAATTTTCCCTGGCCTTCACCTCCCCTTACAGCCAGCCCTTTAAATCACCATCTTTTATAACAACATGGATATCTCATTTAATGGATCCTTCCTACAATGCAGGCATCGCTATTAAAGCTATAGCTATAGATATACAGTGCATTGACGCTTGTTGTGTGGAAAAGAAGCGAGTGGCCTGTATAATATTTACCCTAACATTTTCAAAACATGCCTATTAAATCCATCTTCGCCAGCCAAGTTTAAGATCACTACGTGGATCTTACCTTGGCTGATTAAGCCGATTTCGATTGCGATGCGCTCTCTATTGAATGCTGGTTATTATCCCCCTTTACATCATGTTTATAAAAGCAAATGAAATATCGTTTTACAAACCGCTTACGAATGCACATGAAGCGATAAGCAGACATCCACGTGGGTTTCCATGTTTTACCTTTTATTCCAAAGGTAGAGACTGTTTTCTATTTTTATCAAAGATGAAATGCTACGAGCGATTTCATTAGTCGCAGCTAGAGCTGGCTGCATCCAATGAAAAGGCGTATCGGGGGGATTGTAAAATTCGAACTCAATCCGCCAAGGTAAGATCCACGTAGTGATCGTAAACTTGGCTGGCGAAGATGATTAAAATCTAGCACAGTATAGGTATTTCGCTTTTCTGTCATTAGCCTTACAAATTTAACAATTTCTTCATCCACAGTACAACCTTTCCACTATAAAGTAAAAATTTTAAATTCAAAACCTTTCTCAAACTCACTCCCTCCCACAATCACTGCCTCTCTGTTACTATCTCTCAGTGTTTATATCTCTAAAAATCTTCCGGCACCATTAATAACATTCAAGTAATGTTCAAGTCGGCGTTAAAACACCAAGAAAACAAACGCACCTATCTCCATTAATAAATCCGGTATCGGCTTTACAAACCATCACTACCAACTCAACCATCGAAACTACCATCACCATTATTATAATCATCAACATCATCATCAAAGCAATGATTAAAAAACACTAACATTAGGAAAGTCTTGAAAAGTTCAGGAAAAAATCTTTTTTCCATTCAAATTAGTAACTTTTCTTTGATAAATCTGAAAATCTTTCACAACATTCCCAAATCAGAACTTTTTCTTGGCCTTTAACTATAGAGATATGAATACCAATTCGGTTGATAGCGTACATAACTTGAGACAAGGATTAGCTGGTTTCATTCCCATACTCGGCCATTTCTTTCCAAGCTTTGATGATAATTTTTGCGACATGATAAATTCTTCGCTATACCCTCAAAAGCAGGTTTGATAACAGTTATGTTGAAAAGGAGTCATTAGCATCTGGAAAATATCGAACAATGGACTGGTTACTGAAACTTTAGTAAAGTATGGGTAGGTGCACTGGCCGCCGCTATGTAATTGAAATATTGTTGAAAACGGTGGTAACCACATGCTATCAATCAAATCAGTTCCCCTTCTCTTATCCGAAATATTCCACAGCATTTCCATATCAACACATTATCTTCACGTTTTACTCCAAAGATTATTAAACAGGAATTCGATTCGCATTGCCCGGAACATCAGGCACGGGTTAGCTGGTTTGTATCCCCTGCTCGGCCATTCCTTTCCGATAGTTGGTGATACTGCGATTTTTCCCAAACCTCTGAGCAGCAGTTTCGACAATAGTTATGTGACAATAGTCGGTAATTTCGGAGGAATATCATTCGAACTATTGGTTACTGAATCACATTGACAAGTGTACTGGCCGCTGCAATGTAACTCGAATATCGTTGAACACATAGAGTCAATCAATCAATCACTCAATCAATCGATTGTCAAAGACTAGTTCGGTACCTCAGTCACTCATCCATAGTTCTAGAGACATGGGGGTCGCCAATCCCTAGTTCGGAAGATTTTTTCCCCATATTTGATGAAATTAATTGCAAATCTTCTGCTTCACTGCTGTTCATTGTTTCAACGGTTATTATGCGGAAAAAAAGCTGACGGCAGAAATATTAATTCTGATATTTACCCTCAAATTTTTTAACGCATCCATATCAAAATCCGGCAGTGAAGATCTATGTCGCTTTTCTGTCATTAATCTTTCCAAATGGCGCTGAGTATGTGAGAAAGCAGCCAGTGGATATAATATTATGATGAGCACTGGGTAAAGAAAACCATAAAAGATTCGAGAATAGGGGTCTCCTAGTTTGATTCCCGGCTCGGTCGATTATTTCCGAGAATTGCTTATAGTCATTGCGATACGATTCATTCATTTCTCAACCTTTATCATTATTTCGACGTTTCTTATGTTGGAAAGTAGTCAGTGCCTTGGAAAGAATGTTGTGCGGAATATTGGTAAAAGTAATTCCAGGAGAGGATAAGTTCACGGGCCGCCGCAATATGAACTGAAATAATATTGTAAACGACCTTTTAACACTCTTCAATCAATCAATACTGCATAATTATAACGTTAGCATTGAGAATCTTACGTTCATTTTTATGACTTATTTTCAATAGATGCTTTTGATCATAAAATGGGAACCTTGGCTTTTTCGGCATTCATTAGGTAAATAGGTAAGGTTGATACGGAATTCAAATTGCTTTTATGTAGAAATGCACAGGGTGATTACATAATCTTGTAAGATCTTGCCAGAATATCTCAAGTGTGCTAGTTCCACCGTAACATATCATTCAAAATATTTTAAGGATAATTCTAAATAATTCTTGCTCAGATTACACTCAAAATTAAAGACTTAGGGAGCTTCATCTCAACTGAGTTCTAACCAATCAATCATGCAGACTTAGGAAAATATGACGAAAGGAAGCTAATTTATTGTAGGAAATACATTTTTGGAGGAAAATGATAAAACATCATGTTCAGAGAATACAGTCTTTCAAACGTAATCAACACAACAAGAAAGCCACAGCTGCAATAACAAGTCAATTGCATCATTTTTCTTCACAAAATTGCACATAATAACCCTTCACGAATAAAGTAAACATGTCAAATTCAAATAGACTCCCCTCTCTCTTTCTCAGATCGTATTGCCCAGTTCCTTGGTCGGTAAAGCGCATGGCTTAAAACCTATACAGTCGTTGGTTCACTCCCAAAAATGTACCAATTTCTGTCCGAGGATTGGTGATACTCATCGGTGCAGGATTTATTCTTTGCTTGTGTCGATCATTCTATCGACTGGAAACATTTTGAAAAGCAATTGACTTAAGTGGTTTGGAAAGACAGTTACAAGAGCACTGGCCGTTCTATTTACCTGACATGAAGTTAAAACAACGCTAAAAACCCGCTAACAAGGAAATTTGCTTCTGTTACAACATCCAGCCCCAACAACTTCATCATCATCATCATCTAGACAATTTTTCAAATAGCTTCAAAACCGCTGTAAACTTTAACAGGCTTACTAAAAAGTTTTGTTCACTTTTCAACACTGTTATAAGAGATCGGGAAAACATCCTTGTTCTACAAATCCGTTCAATTTCTTTACTCGATTTCCAGCCACTCAGCAGTATTTCCAATTGCCTTTCTACGGTTTTTCCCTTTTTTATCTTTAGATTTTTATTTTTTCGTAAAAAATCGGTAAACAATCATCATATAAACACTCATTATTTCCAGTGCTTCCATAACATTGTGACAGGCTTTAGGATATGATACTACAGTCAGGTAACAAACATGGATTGAAACCAGGGTGTTGATGATTGGATTCCCTTGCTCGACCAATCCTTTCTGAGGATGGATGATAGTCATTCCAACATTTAATTCTTTCCACGGTAGTGGTCAGTGGCTTGGGAACAACATTGTGTAGTACTGGAAACAGAAACTACAAGAACACATTGAAAAGTGCACTGACCACTGCGATATATTTGAAATAATGATGTGAATGTCTTTGAGGCACAAAAAAAAACAAACCTCCATCAATAAGTTCACCATAATCATCGTCCGAGCAATAATGAAACCGCATCACAACTGTGCTTAATATCTTGTTTCTTTTCTTTATAATTTTAAAAGAATGGGGGACTTAGCTCTATATTCAAATCAGTTCTACTGCTGCACTTGTTCTGAAACTCTTTCTTCATTGTCTCCTGCTAGATAGCATTCTACACATACACATCTTATTTGGGCATCCTTGGTACAGAACCAAACTACTTTTCTGTGCAACAACCGTTACTTTCGATTTCAAACTAAAATAAACATTTACTCAATAAAACACTACCCCGTGTGATTAATTCAGCTATGATCAGCATTTTTAGAGAAATCGGGGGCTAAAACAGGCCTGATTTTTTTATTTTTCCTCAGATGTATTGATGAAAGCCATTTTCTCCATTGCTACTCTATAGCACATATTACTACAATCCTCCCAATATTGACGTGGGGGGGGTGGGGGGAGGGAGATTTGTCATTTAAAGCAGGTCGAATCTTCAAGAATATGTCATGCGAAGACAATGACTCTCTCTTAGCATTTTCAAAATGTGTACTGAGCCCTTGTAGCTCAGTCTACCGCATACATGATTTGAGTACAGTGGGTTGTCGGTTCGATACCTGGACTGGCTAATTCCTTTCCAAGGATTCATGAGTCACTGCAGCAGGATTTATTCCTCTCTCAGTACTAATAATTGTTTCAAGGATGTTTACATGGGAAAGCAGGTAGTACCTTGAAAGACTAACTGTGCACGCTACTGGTACTGAAACTCAAGAAAACCATGGATAGATACACTCACTGTCGTGATACAACTAATAATGCTGAAAACCATACAATCCAAAATTTGCAGTGAACTCATTACCAAAGAACAACATTTTTGGTTTGTCCTAACCGAAAGCATTTGCGGATGACAAAATTTACTGAAAAATTGAAATTTGTTTTGTGAAGGGTACAAAACGTTGTGGGAAAAGGAGAGGCTTCTTTCTCAGGTGCGTCAAAAGTAGGGATTGTGTAGTAATAGGTTAATATGACTCTCTAAATGAGTCAATGGTTATTCAAAAACACCCAACACTTTCGGAGCAACGATTAATGAAATGTTAGTAGATGGGTATCAAAGGATGGTAGAAAAGAAGAATGAAGCCAACATCAACTCCTTTACCAACAATGTTTTCACAAGTCTACCTCCACAATGTAGGGAGGCTCAGTAGTTAGCGTATCCGGCTGGTAAGCTGGTGGTCGAGTTCGAAACTCCGTTGAGATAAACTCTCTTTCTGGCGATTTCTTTTTTTTTTTGCCTCTAACCTATGATGCATGAATCAAGAGAAGTCAGTAACTTGAAGGTGTGCCACGACTGATGTGAAAGCCTGGAAACGCATATCTGGATGCAATGACTGTTGTGATTTGACCTAAGCTGTTAAAATACATTAAACTCAAATACAATTTATCATTTTATCTCTCAGTTGAGCAAATATGGATCGTAACTTTTTTTTCATTTTCATGCACATGTTTCCCTTGCAGATCTGATCAGTTACACAAGGAAAGTTCATCATTATGCTTTCCTTACACCGAGTCTGTGATTCCTTTAATAGAAATGCGCCTCTCCCTCTCTCTCACGCACACATACAATGTACATACACTACAATTATGAAGAAAATCGGTTTCAAAACGAATTCATTATGCTTTCGTAACGGTGTCTGTGATTCCTTTAACCCATTACCACACAATCCCTACTGTTGCCAACCCTGAGAAAAAGGCGGCTCGAATGGCATAATATTTCTTTTATAAGGTAGAAAATATTGTGGAAAAGGAGAAAATGCTTGTAACCAGCATTTTGTCTCCTTTTTCCATAATGTTTTCTATCCTGCTTGAAACAAATTTCAATTTTTGAGTTATGTTTATTTTGTTGTCTGCAAGTGCTTTCAATTTGGACCAGTCCAAAATTTGGTCATTTGGTAAAGGGTTAAATGAGTATTTGACTGAAAATACAATCTGTAATAAGCACAAAAGTTTCTCTTAGATTAGTCACACTGACCTGCATTATGCTCTGATTTAATATAATTTTGCACTTATCCAAGACAGCATTAAGGCAAACACAAACCAATTTTGCCTCTAGATATGTACTTAATGCTAGGATTTTCTGGGATTTGTTCTGATAACTTTTTCGACAAACAAGTCTAATTTGTTCAGACGGAAATTGAGGCTCTTCCATTTCACCAGCAAATTAAGATATGTCAAAAATATGGACAAATGAGAATACAAAATATCTGATTAAGTGGAAAACATTGTGTGAAAAGGAGAAATTGCTCATTACGAGCAATTTCTCCTTTTCAACAATGTTTTCAAAAGTTGTCTGTTGTTGATACATCAAAATGAGTATCTATGGAGTAAAGGGTTAAATCTTCTGCATGCCAAAGGACCATTACACTTCATGACATAGTTAACCTATTACCACACAATCCCTACTTTTGATGACCCTGAGAAAGAAGCCTTTAGACAATATTGTGGGAAAAGGAGAAAATGCTGGTAACCAGCATTTTCTCCTTTTCAAACAATGTTTTCTACCCTTCACAAAACAAATTTCAAATTTTAAGTCATTTTTATTTTGTCGTCTGCAAATGGTTTCGTATTGGACAATCCTAAAATTTTGTCGATTGGTTAAACATTATGGATTTTGGGGATCCATAATTAAGTGAAAACATCCATGCTATAATGCATAAAGGAGATGCATCTGACCCCTTTTCACAGATTATTACTCACAGACCATGGCTCACAAGTTTTATAAAATACAGTCATATGAATCCTTTACAAAACAATCCCTGGTTTTCACGACCCTGAAAAAAAGGCCTTTTGAACACATCCTGGGAAAAGGAGAAAATGCTGGTAACCAGCTTTTTCTCCTTTTCCCACAATGTTTTATGCTCTCCCAGGACAAATTTCAATTTTTGAGTCAGGTTAATTTTGTGGTCTGCAAATGCTTTCAATTTGGACCGGTCTAAAATTTTGTCGTTTGGTACAGAGTTCATCTTACTTGATAAACCTTTCACTAAAAATTTACTTAATTTTTTTGTTTGCTTTTTGGAATACAGATTTAAAATCAGGAACCATGGCAATACAGATATGACTTGCATTTAAAGACTACCTGCTGTAAGAGTCCACTTTTATTACTCCCCTTGGGTGGTCTCTGAATACAGGTAATACTGTATAACATAAATATAATCAAGAGGGGCTTATAAATCATCTCGTCAAAGTCCTTGATTTTCGACTTGTTATCCCAAAAACTAACAAAAATAAAAACACATAATGAAATATTTATTAAGTGGGACCTATAGAGAATATAGTAGGTTACTGTTGACATTCCAAATACAATCAAAGCTGGATACAGTACAATCACAAATACTTACCTTAAGCATTTTTTGCTCAGATGGATTAAGTCTTTACCAAACACTACTGGGTTTTTACGGCTCTGAGAAAGAAGCCTTCTGAAAACAATGTGAAACAAGAGCGGCAAATTGTCGCAAGATACGCCCGTCTTACCCCAAGTTGTAAAGCTGGGGCATGCACTGGACAAAATTCAAGTATGAAAAACAAAAATAAAGCGACCAAGAGTTATGATTCCTGTGCACTGCACTCCCCCTTGATGAGATCTATCCACCTATGAAATTTCATAACCCTAGCTCGTATAGTTTTGGAGATATGCTCCGGACAAAATTCAAGTATGAAAAACGACAAAGGGCAATAACTCAAAAATTAAGCAAGCAAGGATTATGATTCCTGTGCACTGCACTGCCCCTATGTGAGATCTATCCACCCATGAAATTTCATAACCCTAGGTAGTATAGTTTTGGAGATATGCTCCGGACAAAATTCAAGTATGAAAAACAACAAAGGGCAATAACTCAAAAATTAAGCAAGCTAGAGTTATGATTCTTGCACATTGCACTCCCCCTTGATAAGATCTATCCACCCATGAAATTTCATAACCCTAGCTAGTATAGTTTTGGAGATATGCTCCGGACAAAATTCAAGTATGAAAAACAACAAAGGGCAATAACTCAAAAATTAAGCTAGCAAGAGTTATGATTTCTGCGCACTGCACTCCCCCTTGTTGAGATCTATCCACCCATGAAATTTCATAACCCTAGCTAGTATAGTTTTGGAGATATGCTCCGGACAAAATTCAAGTATGGAAAACGACAAAGGGCAATAACTCAAAAATTAAGTGAGCAAGAGTTATGATTCCTGTGCACTGCACTCCCCCTCGATGAGATCTATCCACCCATGAAATTTCATAACCCTAGCTAGTATAGTTTTGGAGATATGCTCCAGACAAAAATCAAGTATGAAAAACAACAAAGGGCAATAACTCAAAAATTAAGCAAGCTAGAGTTATGATTCCTACGCACTGCACTCCCCCTCCATGAGATCTATCCACCCATGAAATTTCATAACCCTAGCTAATATAGTCATGGAGATATGCTCCGGACAAAATTCAAGTATGAAAAACAACAAAGGGCAATAACTCAAAAATTAAGTGAGTTAGAGTTATGATTCCTGCGCACTGCACTCCCCCTCGATGAGATCTATCTACCCATGAAATTTCATAACCCTAGCTAGTATAGTTTTGGAGATATGCTCCGGACAAAGAACTGGACGCCGCCCGCCCGCCCGGACGCCTGCCCGCCCGCCACGGATGATCCCATAATACTTCCCGTCTTCGACGGGCATATAAAAAGGCAAAATGCTGGTAACCAGCATTTTTTTTTTTTTTTCATTTTCCCACAATATTTTCTACCCTTCCCACTACAAACTTCAGTTTTTGAGTGGCATCCAAAGGCATTCAATTTGGACCTGTCTAAAACTGTTGTTTGGTAAAGAGTTAAGAAACCATATTGTGAACTCTGAACAAAAAATCCCAAGGTTAAACTACCTTACAGACAGCTTTTAAAAACATTGCGGAAAAAAATGGAGATAATGCTGGTAAACAGGATTTACTCCTTTTTCCCCCAAGCTTTTTACTGGTCCCAAGACAAATTTCGTTTTTCAGTTCAACCCTTATTCATGTAAATGTCTGCAAATACTCTGAAATTTGTTATTTTGGAAAGAGTTAAAAAAATTTCAGCTGAAATTCATTTCTCTCCTCTATCACAAAACAAATTTATAGCCGTCTAACTTGCCAAACGACAATGTTTTAGACTTGTCCAAATTGAAAGCATTTGCAGACAACAAAATAAAAGTGACTGAAAATTTGTTTTGTGAAGAGTAGAAAACATTGTGGGAAAAGGAGAAAATGCTGGTTACCAGCATTTTTTGCTTTTCCCATGATGTTTTCTACAGGCTTCTTTCTCAGGGTCGTCAAATTTTAGGGACTCTGTGCTAATGGATTAATACCATGCCATCATACCTCACCACTCCCTATTTTTGTTTTCTCTTAACTCTTTACCACACAATCTGGACTTTTAACGACCGTGAGAAAGAAAGCCTTCGAAAACATCGTGGGAAAAGGAGAAAATGCTGGTTACCAGCATTTTCTCCTTTTCCCACTATGTTTTCTACCCTTTCCAAATCAAATTTCAATTTTTCATTCACATTTATTTTGTCGTCTGCCAGTGCTCTCAATTTGGAGTAGCCTAAAATTTTGTCTTTTGGTAAAGAGTTAACCCCTACTAACTCCTAATCCTAAGGCTGCTAAGCACAACTCATGGACGTACGGTGGACAGTGTAGATCAGGATTGAACTGCACAAAATATGCAGTCTGATCTTGGATCTAGACATCTGACAAGAGAAACCTTTTTCCAAAAGACACCTTTAAAATAGCAGCATATTAGTCCTACTATTGGCTTGAAAGTTGTTTAGCAACACCAGGGTTAACTTATAGATATCTGAGACTATTAGTGAATAGTTCAATTCTTAACCAGTTGACAAAATTTCAGACATCTCTGAATTCAGAGCATTTGCAGACAACAGTTCAAATGGTACAAAGCTACAAAATGGTCTGTTTCACTTACCTTTCAGTACAGTCCCACTCTTTGGCCTGTTTCACATACCTTTCAGGACAGTCCCACCGTCACCCAAACTTCTTGCTGAAAATCTTAACACAAACAAGGAAAAACTGACAAAAAAATGAAAAAATGTGAAACAAGCATGCACATGATTGATGACACCAGAAATTAAGCAATTAAAATGTAAGCTTCCTAAAATGTATTTACCGTCTCCTTTTAGACAATGGACATTACATGTATCTAAAGAATTGGTGGAAAGATTAAACGCTTGCCAAAGAACAAAATTTTAGACCGGTCCAACTTAAAAGCACTTGCAGACGACAAGATAAATGGAACTCAAACATTGAAATTCGCTTCCAGCATGGTAAAAAACATAGTTGGAAAAGGAGAAAATGCTTTTCCCACAATATTTTCAAAAGGGTCCTATCTTAGGGTCGTAAAAACCAGGGAGTGTTTAGTGAAGGGTTAACTTATCATATAAAATACTAATACATGTATTATAAATTGTAAAGGTCTCTTTTCCTTATCCATATTTAAAATTGGGCTTTGAAGTTGTCAAACTCATGTGATGAAATTAAATCACAAGATTTCTGATAACAAACTTCTTGCATTGGGAGAAAGAACAGAGTAAGGTAACCTATAAGACAAGGCTAATTGTGCCTTCACCAAATATTCACATTTCTCATTTCACTATTTTTACTACAGCTAATTTCCTTTATGAAAGTAAATTGAGGGCAAGTTCAATTTTCTATTACTTATACTCGTTTTAGAATATTATAAGGTATGGCACTTCATGTTGTTGTTATTTGATCTTTTTCTCCCCCATCTAACAGAAACCTTGTATTGGTCACTACTCAACAGTACAATTTGTCCATCACATAAGTACCAATGAATTTCTGTATGTTCTAAATTTTCCACTTTTGGGACAGAGTAGATCCAAATTTAGGCTGCATATTCTGTGCAGTCTGATCTTGATCTACATGTTTCTACATTTTACTGTCTGCAAAAGCACCTCAGGTGGCGCTTAATGGTTAAAGTCCATTTTCTAACACTCTGAACAGATCTAACATTGACTTCAGATGAGTGATGTACAATCAAAACATCTAACCAAATACTTTCTTTTAAACAAAGATACCACCCACCAAAAGGGGCATACAGCTAGCTATCTTTTATTGTGCATACCACAAACTTGTAGAATGTCCCTATGCAGTACACACAATATCTAGCAAAATCTTTTATTCATAGGGTTGAAGGCTCAAATCAAAGATGACACAAAGTGCTCTTGAACAAATTATATGATCAATACCATTTTTAACTTTAAATTAGTGTACTGAAAAATATGAAAAACAAAAAAAAACTAGAATCTTTTTTGTAAAAAAAATGTCAACCCGATTTTTTGGTGTCGGAAGGACTGATATTTGACCTAGGAAATTCCTAACTAAAGCAATGGTCACTTTTCTCTAACTGTTTTCAAGTTAAACAGTAGACACAAAATTGAGAGTAAAATTAGTAAGGAAAATAAGGGAAAAAACTGCAGAATATGCACGTCAGAGTTATGGTTCTTGTGCATGACACATTGTCTCATGATGCATTACAAACGTGTTAAGTTATATTATCTGCACAATGTATATGACAAGTTCTTCTAATGGACAGATTTTTTAAAATTTTGCACTTATAAAGCTCATCATGTCTCTTGGAGATTATAGTAAAAAAAGATGTGGGTCAACTCGCTCACTTATTAGAAATGTGCCTTTGAAAAAGGTATGTAATTATAAGGTTGAAAAATTCAGCCTATATTGGATTTAAAACTTCTTTCTTTAACAGACAGTTAAACTGGAAAATAACAGGAAAACCATACAAATATACATCATTTAGGTGAAAATTCATATATTTTTGCACAAAAAATTTATACAAGAGGGCCATTGGCCCTAGAACGCTCACCTTGGACTATAGCTTATGAGTGAAATTCAATTCTTTGAGCAACTTTGGTAAAGCTTCACTAAAGGAACATCCCTGCCAAGTTTCATCAAGATTGGCCCAGTGGGTTAGGAGGAGAAGATGTTTAAAGACATTGTTGACATTGCTACGGACATCATATGACCAAACATATCATAAATGTCTCTTGCAATGCATGAATTAATGACTGGTATGCAGAAATTGAAATAGCTGTTGAGCAGACAGCACATTTTCCGATTTGACGAGATTGAAAGAATTTGCAGACAATTTGATTGTAGCTCACCAGAAAGTGTTAAGCCTTTTCAAAGGTAGAGAATATTATCGTAAAAAGAAAAAATGCTGGTTTCCACCATTTTCACCCTTTTCCTACCATTAATAATAGCCTTCTTTCTAACAATTGTTCAAACTGGGGAAAGTGTGGTCAAGGATCTTATATACAATCCCTGGTTTTCAGAATGTTTTTTTTATGTAAGTTTTAGATAATTCACCAGCCTATAAGCACAGGAATTTGTATCTGACTTTCAATACTTGGCTCTCTAATGTATGTAATGAAACCATCAAAAATATTTAAATGAATCGAAAGACTAACAAATTATATCAGTGATGCAAACCTGTAGATCTAGATTTATATTGACGGGCGACAGATGCCGGAAATAAGGCAATCAATATCAAAGCTCTACACCTTCCAGTTTCAAAGAAGAATTTTAAATTTTTTCTTCTTTGTCCTATGTTCGAACTTGTGGTCCCCAGGGCTGGGTCAATTTTAACCAAAGCAGCATCTTTAGAACAAACTTGGTAGAGGTCCACTCAAAGATGCTACATACCAAATATCAAAGCTCTACACCTTCTCGTTTAAGAGAAAAAGAAATTTAAAATTTTCCATCTTTGTTCCAACCTGTGACCTCCAGGGCATGGCCAGTTTTGATGCTACGGACATCATATGACCAAACTTGGTAGAGGTCCACTAGAAGATTCTGCATACCAAATATCAAAGCTCTTTACCTTCAAGTTTCAGAGAAGATTTCTAAAGTTTTCCTTCTTTGTTGCTATGTTTGAACCTGTGACCCCCCGGAGCAGGGCCAGTTTTGATCCCAGGGATACCAGACGACAGACGCCGGACATAGGGCGATCACAATAGCTCATCTTTAGCACTTTGTGCTAAGGTGAGCTAAAAAGCCTGGTTTTGAGCATGTCAAATGTACAAATATGTGTGTTATATGTTGTCCATTGGGTTAGTCAGTAAGATAATTTGACAGACAAGTTAATCTATTCTAATGAATTTCCTTTTGTTATAATGAATGCCAGGTCTGTATTTCACCAGGAAATATATAAACTGTGGCCTTATAATTTTCGGAGATCAGCATATTCAAGAAAGGCTGTCTGTGAAAGGATATTTCCTAGATCATTTGAAATACAAAACAGATATTTAACGAATTTAATCAAAATCATATCATAAATGTCTCTTGCAATGCATGAATTAATGACTGGTATGCAGAAATTGAAATAGCTGTTGAGCAGACAGCACATTTTCCGATTTGACGAGATTGAAAGAATTTGCAGACAATTTGATTGTAGCTCACCAGAAAGTGTTAAGCCTTTTCAAAGGTAGAGAATATTATCGTAAAAAGAAAAAATGCTGGTTTCCACCATTTTCACCCTTTTCCTACCATTAATAATAGCCTTCTTTCTAACAATTGTTCAAACTGGGGAAAGTGTGGTCAAGGATCTTATATACAATCCCTGGTTTTCAGAATGTTTTTTTTATGTAAGTTTTAGATAATTCACCAGCCTATAAGCACAGGAATTTGTATCTGACTTTCAATACTTGGCTCTCTAATGTATGTAATGAAACCATCAAAAATATCTAAATGAATCGAAAGACTAACAAATTATATCAGTGATGCAAACCTGTAGATCTAGATTTATATTGATCAAATGGGACTCATTGTCATAAATTACTTAAAAAATAATACTAAGACCCGGTAACAGTGATTACGCTCATTGACTGATCCCAGATTTTGACGGACAAAACTTTTGGCCACTAACAATTTCTTCCTGGACCCAACCTAGTAACAGATCACAATTTTGTGCACATAAGATTCACCATTTCTTTGAAATTATTTCAAAATCTCACAAGTGCTTTCAGAGAAGAAGAATTTTTAAGAATTTCTTCATGTCCATAATCATGGTTTTCCTTGATGCACGATTTTGTGTGTTTCAACGCACTTTTAAGGAAAATGACCCGTATTTTTTTCAGTAATCCCTCATGGTGGACGCACAAATACATTAAGAGGTAATAATTATCATATATACTTTTGACAATCTTGCATCGTGAGCAGATGAAAAATCTGAAGTACGAAGGGAAAATGGGACGAAACAATGGACTGTGTATCGATTTTACTAATATACTGCCAGTCTTTAAACGGGTTTAAACTAAACCAGTCGATCTCAAATGAAAACAATTCAGCTCTGTCAAAATCGTCATTCTTGCTGTCTGCAAAGAAGAAGAGCCCTTGAACAAAGATCAGACAATACAGCGGCTGGTAAGAGCACCCAGAACAACATTTCATGGTCTCGAGGGTTTACTGTAAATTAGCTAGAGATATACTTTGTTATTCGTTGAAAACACCGGCATGATCGCAACCTGCGTGTCAAAACACGAGAATCGGTCATTTATCTAATCGGTGAAAATAGTTTATTTTCGGCCGAAATGGATAATCTTTATCAAGAAACATAACACAGACTTCCCACTCTGGCCGACAACAAGCTTTCTTCGCAAACGAAATGGTAGATTCCTGTGATAAAAACAAAATAACCCTTAACCATAGCGAGAGGCTACACATAAGAAAACATACTTTCACAAATAGTAGCTTTTGTTTAAGCGATTTAGCGAATTTTGTTGTGACCCCCACAAATTCAAAATAACCCCCATTATTTTTGACTAGGGGGTCATAATGACCCCCATTATTTTTTACTAGGGGGGTCACAATTACCAGCAGTTTCAGAGAAGATTTTTAAGAATTTCTTCATGGCCATATAATGCAAGTAGCCCCAAGTCAACAGAGCACTATTTTAAAAGGGTCACTGAAGGAACATCTCTGAAATTATTTCAAAATCTAAACAGCAGTTTCAGAGACAAAGAATTTTCAAGAATTTCTTCATAGCCTAAATTTATAGTGCAAGTAGCCCCCAGTCACCCGAGCCATGTTTCCAGACAGATCAAGATTTTACGAACAATTTTGAAAAGGGTGACCCTAGAAACATCTGTGAAACCAGAGTTTTTGATGAAATCAAATTCTGTGAACTTTTAAAGGACCACGCTAGGATCATTCCAGCCAAGTTTGGTATGAATTTGCTGTTTAAAGAAACGTTGACGATGGACAATGCAAGATGGACGATGCATGGCAGACACAGGGTGATCCTAAAGGCTCCCCTTGAGCATGTTGTGCTCAGGTGAGCTAAAAATGGGCTTCAGTGCCAAAACAAGAAGTGAAATTTTCAATCTTAATTGTTATTTTAACGCCTTACAAAATGACAAAATTTTAGACAGGTTCAAATTGAAAACATTTGCGGGCGACGAAATGAAAGTAACAGAAAATTAGAAATTTCCTTTGGGAAGGGAAGAAAACATCGTGGGAAAAGGAAAAAATGCTGGTTAACAGCATTTTCTTCTTTTCCCACAATGTTTTCAGAAGGCTTCCTTCTCACGGTCGTTAAAAGTCGGGATTGTGTGGTAAAGGGTTAAAAATCAATAGGGTTCAAGTTATAGATGATACAAGTATCTCATGTAAATAAGAAATACAATTTTCAACTTCAAATGACTACTTTTCCCACACTAATTGTTGGACTTTTTTCCAAAATTAATCAGATTAAAACTGTTGATGCTGCAAAACAACTGTGTAAGCTTCATGAAAATCTTATGAGAAAATGCAGACTTTATTGCAAAAAGAAATAGAAATTTCCAAATCTAGATGGCTACTTTTCCCATATTGCTTGCTGGATTTTTTTTTTCAAAGTCAATAGGGTTCAAGCTATTGATGAGTTAAACTGTGGAAGTTTCACAAAAACCTGACCAGAAATGCAGACATTATCGCTTATACAAGAGACAGATATTTTCAACTTCAAATTGCTACTTTTCCCGAAATGATTGTTTGATTTTTCTTTTTTTAATCAATAAGGTTCATTCTATAGACTATATAAAGCAACTGTGTGAGTTTCACGGAAATCTGACCAGAAATGCAGACATTATTGAGTAAACAAGAAATGGAAATTTTTCAACTTCAAATGGCTACTTTTCTCAAACTGTATTAAACCTTTTTTTCAAAATCAATATGGTTAAAGAAATTGACGAGATAAGCAAGTTTCAAGAAAAGTTGACCAGAAATGCAGACTTTATCAATGAACAAGAAAAAGACTAACAGACAGACACACAACTGGACAGGACAATGGAAACCATACCACGACTTAAGCTCAACTAGCTTTCAGCAAGTAGAACTAACTTTGAAATCAGAGTTGAACAGTTGTTTTCACACCCCGTCTTTTATTCAGTCAAAATGTCATTTTATGTGAAGTTACACGTTCATGAAAAATATGTGTGCTTGGTTAGAAGTTTTGAAGCATAGCTTAAATCCTATCCAGCTGAAAAAGCTTTCTTGCCTCTTGCAACAGAGCACTTTTTAAAAACACTGTAGATAAGTAAAAATTGTTTATACCCAGGAATTCATCCTTTTGCCTCATTTACTCATGTATGCTATTTAAAGTCTAAATGATTTTCCATACTATGCAATGATATTCTAAATGTCATTGTCTGCAAATTTGTTTCAAGGGTTAATGAGTTAAGTCTTTACCAAATCCTGACATCTTAGATTTGTTCAAATCAAGAGCATTTGTAGACAATGAACTGGAACTGTCACAAAGCTGAAAAATACCAGTACCTTGTCACTGAAGCAGCATAGTCAATGAAAATAATTTTCAAGACAAAGATCACCTGTGACCTTGACCCATGTGCCAAAAAGCAATAGGGACACCTCCATGGATCTTGGGCAACGCTTGTATTAAGTTTGAAGATCCTAGGTCAAATAGCTATTAAGTAAGAGCATGGAAACAATTTCCAAACCCAGTATGCCTGTGACTTTGACCTTGACCCTTGTGACCCAAGAACAAAAGAGCACCTTCCTCAGTCATGAGCAACACTTGTATAAATTTTCAGGGTCCTAAGTCAAATTACCGACTCCTTTGCCAAAGTATGACCCATTTTCAATCTCTTTCGAGATATGAAACATACTCTACCAACCTTTCATAAATATTGGGACTTAAAATTTGGCCTCCAGGTTGTACAGAAGCCTTTTCTAGATTTTCCCTCATTGACCTCCTTTTTACCCAAACATAGCATATTTCCCATGGTAGATATTATCAAAACAAAGATTCTGACCACCTTTCATAAGTATTGGACACAAAATGTGGTCTCTAGTGTGTGCACAAGGTTTTTCCAACATCTGACATGGCAACCTTGTTTTCTACACGATGTGAGCCATTTTCAATTTCATCAAATTGATCATCATGAAAAACATTCTAATTTTCTTGAGTAATGGACAGAAAATGTTGAATCTATAGTTACAACAGCTATTTAAAGATTTGACCTAGTGATCTAGTTTTGATCCGATGTAGCCCATGTTCAATTTCATTCCAGATATCAGGATTAACATTCTAACCAAGTTTCATGAGTTTTGCACTGAAAATGTGTCCACAAGAACATACATTAAGTTTTTTTCTTGAATTTGACCTAGTGACCTAGTTTTTGACCTGATATGACCCATGTTCAATTTTATCCAAGATACCATCAAAATACCAATTCTGACCAAATTTAATGATACTGCAATGAAGATATGGCCTCTAGAGCATACACAAGGCTTTTCTAAGATTTTACAAAGTGACCTTTTTTTTTTTTTGCCCAAACTGACCCATTGTCTCAGACATCCAAGATATCACCAAGATAAACATCTTGACCAGTTTTCAAGAGTTCTGGACAGAAAGTGTGGCCTCTAGAGTGTGCACAGAGTTTTTCTGAGATCTGACCTAACTTTTGACCTTACATCAACCACTTTCACACTCATAATAGATGGCATCGAGACAATCTTTCTGACGGATTGTTAACACTTCTTGATTGTAAATGTGGCCTCTAGAATGTTCACAAGGCTTTTCTAAGATCTGACCAAGTGATCTAGATTTTTACAAGATCCAAGATATCATTTGAACAAACATTCTGACCAAGGTTCATACTTATCCGATTGAAAATGTAGCTTGTAGAGTGTAAACAAGATTCATCTAATATTTTGACCTAGTGACCTAGTTTTGATACAATATGACCTACTGTCACACTCAACCATGATATTATAACTAATGCCTTAAGAGCATACACTAGGTTTTTCTACGATCTGGCCTAATGACCTTCTTCTTGACCAGACATGTCCCATTTTCAAAATGATAAGATATACCATCAAGACAAACATTCTGACCAAGTTTCAAGAATATTGGACCAAGTTTCCCCCCCCCCCCCCCAAAGATTTGATCAAGTGACTTAGTGGTTTACCTGATATGACCCATTTTCAAACTCATCTGATATATCATTCAAACAACCATTCTGACCAACTTTCAACAGTTTTGGACTGAACATTTTTTCTACGATCTGACCTTGTGACCTATTTCTTCTTTACCTGTCATGACACATTTTTTCACTCATCCAAGATATTATCAAGACAAAACATTCTGACCAAGTTATGTGAGTATTGGGCTGAAAATGTGGCCTCTAGAATATACACAAGGTAAAAGTTGACGAAGCATGTCACACATTGGACAACATACAATGGGTACACCAAAGTTTTGTGCTCAGGTGAGCTAAAAAGTCTACATATGGACAGACTAAAACACTGATGGACAAATAGAAAGACATGGAGAAACCAGTATACTCCTCTTTAAATTGGAAGTGGGGGCAGGGTTTTCCAAGACAAAAAAAATCCTTGCTTCAACAATGTGATTTTAACTCCAATGACCCCCAAATAAATAACTGTATCACCAGTGATGCAACTTTCCAAAATCTTAATAATCTAAGCAATTGAATAAATTGCCACAATCTTTTGAAAAGGTTTCTTTCCTGGGGTAGTTTAAACTCAAGATTGTGTGATGAAGGGTTAATACTGTACCAAATGGTCAAGTTTTACGCTTGCCGAATTTGAAAACATTTGAAAGGCAATTGCAAGGAATGAATGTCCATGGATCAAATGATAGGATTCATCTCTGAAAAATTGGGGCTGGAACCATCATGGGAAAGGGGCATTTTTTTGTCCTTTTTACACAATGTTTTCAAAGACCTTTTTTTTACAAATTGTTTCTCCTCTCTGTACCAAAACAACTAACCTCTAAAGTCTGAATTATGGCAGGATTTGAATGGTGATCATGGGATTCTAGAGAATCAATAAAGGAATAAATGAAACCAACTAATATTCTCAGCCCCCAAAAAAATGACCCCAGAAATTTCAAGACTATTTTACCAACTAATCCAAGAACACAGTGAAGATCTAAAATCAAACTACTCTTTGGTGTTTGTATGATCTTGATCTACATACTAAGAGTTAACAATTACTAGGCTCCTGGGCACATGTCAATGCCTTTAGGAACGCTGTTGACCAAGATCAGACTGCATTTATGTGCAATGTGGGTCCATAGGCATAGTCACACCAAAATGTCTTAAAAACATTCTTGGTCCTGTCCTCTAAAGTTTTCTAAATATGAAAGTAGCATAGCTTCTGATTGGTTAAACCAGATTGTTCTACCAAGATCTGACCCAATGACTTGCCTTTTGAGCTGACTATACCCCCCATTTCAAACCTATCTAGGACATTAGCAAGACAAACATTCTGACAAACTTTCATGAGTATCTGACCGAAAATGTGGTATCTAGAATGCATGAAATATTTTCCTCAGATTTAAACCAGTAACCCTCCATTTGACCTATCATATTGTTTCGGCCATACATCAGCAAAAACCAGCATGAAAAATCAGCATGAAATCCTTCCTTGATTTTTGAAAGAGCTCACAGACAAATCATGTAGACAAATGATGTCAAATCTGCTGCCATTTTAACAAGTCATGCATTCAATTTGATGGTCTTTTTCAGCCATACAATTGGCCCAAAGTAATTACAATATTATGAGTGTTTTATTCAAAATGGCTAATCAAAGCAGAGAATGTAGATCCAAGATCAGACCAAACATTTTGTATGGACTGATATTGATCTGTACTAAATGCAAAAACTACTAGGCAGTTCTAAAAGGTGCTTACAGGGGTCAACACTATCCCGTTATACTGATGTTTTACAAGCAATTACTTCTTTTTTCCTGTATGTTTCCTAAAGGCAATTTCTACAGGGGCCTGAAAAGTTGTAAGGGAAATGGTTAAAGCCTTAACTGTGTTGTCCCCAAGGAACAATAAAGTAGAGTTATACACTAACTTTCTCTTTCACATTGAATTGCCAGTAATGCATTTCACCGGTGCATTTTCATATGTCCCAGACAAAACATGTGTCAAGGCTGCCCAGGTGTTTCAGACTTAGGCATGATGTCCCATGTTACTTCAACTTTGTTAATATTGGTAACTGATGCACCCAAATACACACAAGATCACAAATCTGGACTGATTTCTGATGACGCTCAAAGAGAATACTTCTTAACCCTTTCCCAAACAAGTCCTGGTTTTTACGTGTCTGCAGTAAAAGTTTTTTGAAAACACTGTGGGATAAGGAGAAACTGCTCGTAACTAGCAATTTCTCCTTTTCCCACAGTGTTTTCTACCCTTTTTGAGAACTTTCTGCCATTTTCTCCAAATCTAAAACTGTCGTCTGCCAACTATTTCAGTTTGGAAGGGTCCAAAATTTATCGATTGGGAAAGGGTTAAACTATTGTGTAAAGTCTTCTGGTGTTTATCCATAGGAAAAAATGAAAAGTCATATGTTTTTCTCAATTTTTTTTTATGGCCAGGCTGACTCGAGTCAATACTAAAAGTGTAAGTCGACTTATGAACAAATCCTAAAACACCACCTTGACTTGCAGCAGGTTGACTTATGACCAAAAATTAATATTGTTATTTCAAACTTGTATACAAATGTCATGAAAAGCAACATTCTGACCAAGTTTCATGCATACGAGGTGTAAAATGTAGCCTCTAGAGTGCAAACTAGGTTTTTCTATGATTTGACTTGGTGATCTAAATTTTGACCCGATGTTGCAGTTTTAAGCCTTTCCCAGATAATCATACTATTCAGACAAAAATTCTGACCAAGTTTCATGATTATCCAACAGAAAATGTTGCCTCTAGAGTGGACCCAAGGTTGTTTTTATAAAGTCTCCATGAGACAGTTGATGACATGACTGAATTTCACACCTGTCCAATACACAAGTGGCTTCTTTAAAAAAGAAGCCAGGAGAGGTCGACATCATTATTTTCTAATACTTTTTATGCTTTTAGGTTAAATATATCTAGGTACCTGTAAAGAAACAAGCAAGACAATAAACGGGTAGTTGAAATCTGTTCAGTTGTAAATACACATTCATCAAAGTGAATGGCAAAAACAGGATTCATCCGTCCTTGTAATTTATGTAAGTCACACGACCTTCTTCCCGCGTTTTAAGGTCACGTGATTTTTTCCGCTGTGTTCGTTTCTATTTTTAACGAAATTCTTTTTTCTTTTTCTTCTTTTTGTTTAGATTTAAGATTGTAATACAAAATTAAAATTGTTGGAAAGGGAATATGCAAATAAATCCTTACAATTTTGTTGAAATTCGCGATATAGAAACAAACCACGTCTATTTCCTATTTCAGTTTTTAGACTTCGATTTCTTTATAAAATCTTGACGAAACAGACTGTGTACCGGAACAATTCCCCTACAAAGACTGGATTTAGACAGCAATTTCTGAGGCAGTCTGCCTTTTAAACTCAACACTGTTGGAGAGGTCTGATGACCTCTCCAATAACAACAGAGATATATAACAGACTAACATTCTAACCACGTTTCATGAGTATGAGATTGAAAACATTGCATTCTGTACAGCTAACTACGTTTTTCTTAGATATTATTCTGTGACCTACATTTTTACCAACATGACCTTATTTCAACCCTCTACCCAACAATCCCTGGTTTTCATGACCCAGAGGAAAAAGCATTCTGAAAACATGAAGGGAAAACGACAAAATGCTGATAACCAGCATTTTCTCCTTTTCCCACAATGTTTTCTACTCTTCTAAAGTCAAGTTTCAATTTTTGAGTCACTTTTATTGTGTTGTCTGCAAATGCTTTCAATTTCTACCATTGTAAGGTTTTGTCATTTGGTATAGGCTTAAACTTGTTTAAGGTATACGGGGCCTAACTCTCATTTTTCAAAATCATCATAAACTAAGTCTCACTGCAATTGTAACTGGTAAAGACACTTTATGTTGAAATTTAAAAAAAAAATACCACGTGTAAGTTGAATTATGAGGAATTTTATCTCATAACCCGTGAACATCAAAACTCATAAAAATAATAGACTACTACCTCTATAAAACTTAACATATTTATCAGGTTTTTCAAAATTTATGAACAAAAATGGTATCAAACAAGCAAATAAATATCACTTCATCAAAATTTAATCAAAAATGGATTTTTTTTGTCCAAAGGTAGAAAGAATTCTGACAAAAGTCACATATAGGTCCTTCAACTAGACAATTTTCAAGTACGTTTGACCAGTTCACACTAAATTTCAAAAAATCCTAAAAAATTCAAATAAAACTTGAATTCATTAGAATTTCTCCAAAAATTCAAGACACCATTAATGAATACTGGAAAGAGTTTTTAAGGAACTTTACCACACGGTTTCAGAGAAAATCTGACCTAGATATGGTACGGTGCATTCGGTCTTTCTCTCAGAAAATTAACATAAAACTGAACATTTGCCTGTAATTTCTAATGTATATAAGGTACAAAGTTCATATCTGGTATGATGGTACATCTTACTATTATGCTTCAGCTGATAACAAAGTTGATGTCATTAGACTAAGTCAAGGTCAAATATCAAGGTCAAATTTTAGAAAAAAATGATCAAAACTATAAATATTTCCCCGTAATTTTTGAAGGATTACAATTGCAAACCTCATATTTGGTATGAAGGTGAATCTCATCAAAATGTTTCAGCTGATAACAAAGTTCAAAAAGTTATCATCATCTGGTAAGGTCAAGGTCAAATATCAAGGTCAAATTATCAAAAAATCAACAAAAATCTAAACATTTGCCAGGAATTTCTTAAAAATATCCGGTTTCAAAGTCAATATTTGAAAGGAATATGTACCTCACATATTTTCTTTTGGTAACCTGTTTTAAGGTCTTCTGACAAGGTCAAGGTCAAATATCAAGGTTGCATTTTCACAAAAATATCAAATTGTAACATTTGCCAGAAATCTGTGGAAAAAAACAAGTATTCAAGTTACAAGCTTACAATTTTGTAAGATGGCATAGCTCACCATTACTCTTCTGGTGACAAGGTCAATGCCAACAATGTCAAATTTGAAAGGTGGATAAAAATTCTAAGTAAAAAAGCAAAAATGCAATTACATATTCTTGGCTTTATACTTTTTTTTTCAATTATTTTTCTTTTTGATAGTGAAAATATGTTCCAAGTAAAAATACCAAGTAAACCACACATATCATTACTAAACTTTGCCATGCTATTTGCAAACAATGCACTTTGAACATTCTGACCAGGGTCAACACTTTTTGCACTTCAGAGAAGGTTACTTTACAGATGACGGGTCATTTATATACATGTACATTGCATTATGTTTAGAAGCAGTTCAGTTAACCCATTACCACACAATCCCTAATTTTGACACCCCTGAGAAAGAAGCCTTTAGAAAACATCTTGGGAAAATGAGAAAATGCTGGTAACCAGCATTTTCTCCTTTTCCCAGAATGTTTTCTACCCTTCACAAAACAAATTTTAAATTTCAGTCACTTTTATTTTGTCATTTGCAAATGCTTTCAATTTGGACCAGTCTAAAATATTGTTGTTCGGTAATGGGTTAACCGTTTACCAAAGCAGTTCAATTAACCCATTACCACACAATCCCTAATTATGACACCCCTGAGAAAGAAGCCTTTAGAAAACATCTTGGGAAAATGAGAATGCTGGTAACCAGCATTTTCTCCTTTTCCCACAATGTTTTCTACCCTTCACAAAACAAATTTTAAATTTCAGTCACTTTTATTTTGTCATTTGCAAATGCTTTCAATTTGGACCAGTCTAAAATATTGTTGTTCGGTAATGGGTTAACCGTTTACCAAATGACAATTTTTAAGACTGGTCCAAATTGAGAGCATTTGCAGACGACAAAATAAGTATAACTTAGAAACTGAAATTCCTTTTGGGATGGGTAGAAAATATTATGGGAAAAGGATAAAATGCAGGTTACCAGTCTTTTTATTCTTTACTCACAATGTTTTCAAAAGGTTTCTTTTTCAGGGTCATTAAAAGTCCGGATTATGTGTTAAAGAGTTGTAATCTAAATGTTTCATTGCCTTGTTTCTGAAGAGCACCACCACAAAAAATAATTTGAAGGATTTCATTTTCCATTAACACTTCTCAAATAGTCAGCAAGTTTTGGAATAACACTTTCTAGAGTTCTCTTTGTGTTTGTAACACGTGGCTGGCTTTCAGTGTTTTTCACAGTAAATATATTCAGAAGTCCATCTTTCCCTTCCCTGGAATAAATCTTCTTTAGATGTTCAAGATTTAACCCTGAGTTTGCCACCATTTACATGTTCCACGGATTCGATGTTTCTTTATCGCCTTCATAACTTTTTTTCCATATTTGGCTTTGCTCATTAAAAATGTGTGAGCTGTAAAATAGATAAAATATCATGAGTTTATTTTTTCATTTATTTCTTTTTCGAAGAGATTAACCCATTACCACATAATGCCACATTTTGACACACTAAAGAAAGATATATAGCTGTGGAAAACATTGTGAGAAAAGGAGGAATTGCTTGTAACAAGCAATTTCTCCTTTTCTCACAATGTTTTCTACGCTATATGGCACATATTTTTCATTTTAGATGCACTTTAATGTTGTCTGCAATTTGCCTCAATTTGGACCAGTCTAAAATTTTGTCGTCTGGAAATGGGTTAATTCATATTGATACTAAGTAAATTTTTCATCCAAAAATTCTATCCTGTTAGACAAGTCTAAAAAATTTCATGAGATGCTGCATGCTTAACCCTTTACCAATCAATCCCTGTTTTTTATAACCCTAAGATAGAAGCCTTTTGAAATCATTGTGGGATAAGGAGAAAATGCTGGTAACCAGCATTTTCTCCTTTTTCCACAATGTTTTCTACCCTTCTGGAAATAAATTTAAATTGTTATGTTTATTTTGTTGTCTGCTTTGAAATCATTGTGGGATAAGGAGAAAATGCTGGTAACCAGCATTTTCTCCTTTTTCCACAATGTTTTCTACCCTTCTGGAAACAAATTTAAATTTTTGAGTTATGTTTATTTTGTTGTCTGCTTTGAAATCATTGTGGGATGTTTATTTTGTTGTCTGCTAGTGCTTTCAATTTGAACCAGTCTAAAATTTTGTCATTTGGTAAAGGGTTAGATGAAATTTCATAATTTTTAATTTGGTAGTAGGGTGCTACAAACATCACAGCAGATCCACCACAAATGCCACACACTCCAGCTCACATTTTCATAAACATGCTCTTTCATTTAAACTTACAAAATATTGTATGATAAAAAGTCTAGAGATTGTAAAAATGAAACAAGAAATATCATGAAAAGATTACGAACAAACATATGGGAAAACATACATGTTAGACTATCAAATCCCCTTTTCTGCCAGGCAGTATCTACAGCTCATGACATTCCATAGCGCTCTTTACGGGGAAACTTGGTCAACAGCTTCTCCTAGCCCTTGAAACCTTTTGGCAAGCAACAATCAAACCAGCACTTTCTTTTCTGAAATATAGATAGCACAAAACATGATTGAAAAATCGGACAAGAGACCAATTTAGCCCTTTACCAGACAAAGCTGTGGTTTTACGTGTCTGCAGTACAAGTCTTTTAAAAAGGCTATGGGAAAAGGAGAAATTGCTTGTAATAAGCAAATTTCTCTTTTTCGGAATAAAAGACTCCAGTTTGTATATAAGTTGTGTTTCCATTAAAACTCCTGAAATAGAATAATTTTTTATTCTTTACAAGCACATTGCTTTGTTTTTCATGCAGTTATGATCTGAGTGTCACAATGACTGTGATGCAATGCACAAAAAAAGCAGCATTCTACTTAGAATTATGTTTTGAAATGATACATTTGAGTATGAATCATGGCAAATGTCCTCACACCGAAATTTAAATATTGGTTAATAAATACTGTCTCATTTACCAAAGTAACAAATACACAGTAATATGTGTAGATTCATACCTACCTCTTACTTTTTTCAATTACTGGTACAGAGTTCAACTCCATGTCTTCTTTACATTTCCATTCAGCAGCACAAGACTCTTCTATTGCTCTGCATGAAGGAGAAAAAAAATCAGAAAAACTTGTAAAAGTGCTGAAAAGAATTCATTTCATTTCATTTTACAAACATGATACATTTTCTCACTGATAGAAGCCTTCAATCATTGGTTTACATGAGCTTGAGATATTATCAATTAAAATATATGGGGAAAATAAGAAATGCTAGTAGTATCAAGATACATGTAGTTCTTCTTTTTCTACAATTTCTTCTATCCTACAGAGAACTTTTTGTTTTCATTTTTAATTATTTTCTTCTTTATATTTGTCTACATTTTCTTACATTTTGGACAAGTCTAAAATTTTGTCATCTGGCAATTGTTTTATAAACATCTTCATAATTATTACACTTTTGTTCTATACACAGAAAATACTTAGGAAAAAAAAAAGATATAGCATTACAGAGTCACTAGACTACGTAGGCTTGTAGAGATTTCTGTCCTTGGATTGTGCATTTTTTTTGTGGAAAACATACCGGTATATGGAGGATATTATGGGGGGCATTGTCCAATTAACTTTTTACCACACAACAAAATTTTAGACTTGTTCAAATTGAAAGCATTTGCAGACAACAAAATAAAGGTGACTGAGAAATTGAAATTTGTTCTGGGAAGGGTAGAAAACACTGGAAACAGGAGTTACCAGCATTTTCTCCTTTTCCCACAGTGTTTTCAAGAGGCTTCTTTCACAGGGGCATCAAAAGTAGGGATTTGAGTAGAGTCACAGTCACACATGTATATTTCTTACCTGTACCAAGCTGTGTGCCCCAGTCTTCCTAGCACGGTACGTTTTTCCATAAAGTGCTGTGTTTACATGGCAAAAAACCGGATTTTGGCTCTGAACTTTCAAATAGCCACCAAGTCCTTCCTTCGTTTCACCTTTGATAGTATACAAGGTAAGTGGAACAGATCCAAGTTGGCATTTTTCACAGTTTTGAAGCGCTTCTAACGAAACTGAAAATTCCACTATCAGTCGACCTTTCGGGCGACGTTCTTTTTCATTTAATTTGCCCTCCACCGGACAAATCTCCCTCGTGCAACTCATTCCTTTGCAGATAAATCCCGATGCATAGTTATGATCTATAATAACTGACCTTTTGGCCCGCTATGATTTAGTTTTTCGGCAACGACAACTGTAGTCCCTAATTTTGTTGATAAGGTCAGCCATTTTGGAACCAAACATAAATACGTCAAGTGGGGAAAACCCACGTCACGTGACTTACAAACAACTAAAATCAAATCAGTTTTTTGGTAAAAAAATACATTTCGTTTTCTAAAAATTTCTAGAATATTGTCTGAAAAAAATCACCGGTATGCAGAGTTCATCCAGAAAAAATACGAAAACTACGGTAGAGACCGAGATTAACCGACAGCTCGTCCGAGTACGTCGATATTACACGATATTAGACGATGATTTCGCAGAGAGTTAGGCCTCGAACACCTTAAAATGTCATGCAAACATTCTGACCCAGTTTCATGGCATTTCACCAAAACTGAAGCCTCTAGAGTACTTTCAAGGTTCTGATTTGACCCATCTGTCTACATTTTGACTTGATGCTGCAGTTTCAAAGCCCTCCCAGACATTAACAGGACAAACGCTCTGACCAAGTTTCATGATTATCTGACTGAAAGTGTTACCTCTGGCGTGCACAATTTTTTTTTAAGAAATATATCTGTGACTTACTTTTTGACCCAACATAACCTAATTTCACTCTTTTTTGAGATAACATTCTGACAAAGTGATACAAGTATCAACCCGTAAGTCTAGCCTCTTTAATGCCCACAATGTTTTTCAATAATTTGTCCGAATGATCTACTTTTTAACCCAATTTGATCAAAACTCTAGCTTACTCTAGATATTATCACAACAAAAATACTGACCAAGTTTTATGAATATCTGACTGATAATCTTGCCTGTAGAGTGTGCAAAGGGTTTCTAGAAGATCTGTGCTCATGACCATACTGTTTGACCCGATGTTACCCAATTTTAGATAACCTCACGACAAACATTCTGACAATGTTTTACTAGTATCCAGAGAAAATAGTATGACCCTACATGATTCCATTTCAAATTTGTCCTAAATATTATCAAGGCAAATATTCTGACTTCACTTCATGAGTATCCAATTGCAACCCTGGCCTCTTGAGCGCACACAAGGAAATAATTGACAATTGCACTACTTTTCTTCAATGTTTCCCTCCCTTTCATACACAACTACTTAAACACAAGTTTTGATTTTTATTTGCCTTCTGAAAAATTTTTCGAGTAAGGGCCAATTGCAAGGTACAGGGTTAATGAATAAATCAGAGACAGCACAACACCTTTTTTATTTTTTTATCAAACTCAAATTGTGTTTGATTTCAGAAGCTGAGAATCAAGTTTGATTACATTTTCCTCTGTTTGAGAAATGGAAAATAACAAGAACTGGAAAATATCAAGAACTGAAAAATAACATAGGAACTGAAATATAACAACACTATAGATATACCAAAGACTGAACACACAGGTCCAAGTAGAAGGAAGAACAGACTGGTAGGAGTTAAATTACCCTTACATGAATAGAACTAAGTTCTATTATTTCAAATAATCCAGGGTAGAAAATTTTCCGGTATCATTTATTTTGTTGTCTACAAGTGCTTTCAATTTCGACCAACCTTAATCTTTCTAAACTTTGTAGTTTGGAAAAATGTTTAAGTAAACTTGTGACTCAGCATTTGTAATATATCCTATGCAGAATTCATTCCTCTTTCGACTGTTATGATCAATCCTTATTTAATAAATTAATTTCTTCTAACCATCTGACATTGTAATATAAAGCATACATGTATGTTAACTGGTGACGAGATCATTAGAGGGAGTAGAATATTAAATTTTACACTTTAACTAATTACCAAATGACAATATTTTAGGCTTGTCCAAATCGAAAGCATTTGCAGACGACAAAATAAAAGTGATTAAAGATTTGAAATTTTTGTGAAAAGTAGAAAACACTGTGGGAAAAGGTGAAAATGCTGGTTACTAGCATTTTCTCCTTTTCCCACAATGTTTTCTAAAGGCTTCTTGCTCAGGGTCGTCAAAAGTAGATATTGTGTGGTCATGGGTTAACCAAAAAACATCTGCACTTACTGAAGGCTACAGTTTGTGAACATAGCCTTGATTATAAAAAAAAAGCATTGCTGTCCTTAACTCTTTACCATGTAAACCTGAGTTTGAACCACCCTAAAGAATAAGCCCTGTGAAAACATTGTGGAAAAAGGTAAAAATGCTGCTTATCAACATTTTCTCGTTTCTTCACAATAATATCTATCTCATCAAGGAGAAGTTCCATCATATGATCTACATGATATTATCTCGTCTGCAATGCTTTTAGTTCTGACAGGAATATGATTTACTTAATGCGGTAAAGAGTTAACTACTGTGAAACCATTAATATTCGTTGAGTACTAATTTTTGTTGATTTCGTGGGTAGGCAAGTCCACAAATTCAAGTTCCCGACAAAAGATAGGTCCTTTGCCATCTTCAACTAGGTAGGGTTCGGCTTCATTGATCAATAACGAACGTGACGACGCCAACGTTAAAATGTACACACTATCGAACAGAAAGTTATTTACACCTTAGATTATTTGTTCCTATAAAGATTTCGTTGAGACTTAACAATTACCGAGTAAAAATGGTGATTTTTTTCATTGCCTTAACTTCATTTCTTTTTCTGTTATCCCGGCGACGACGGCATAAACACTGTTGAAAAATTACCTACACGCATCAAGTCAAGTAGTCCATGTTTATCTTTTACTGTTCCATTTTGGCTGCGAAGATTTTATTTTGCAAACAGCCAAACCAATTTTCTGCTGACTACACAAAACATGTGACACGACTGCCCAGGTGTTTTTGAAACAGCCATTTCTAAACGCAATGTGACCATAGATTTCGTGGGGTAAAACAGTGGTAAATTAGTACAACAAACGTTTGTTTTACAACCCTCTTGCTCGAATGACCTACACATTACGTCATAGATCTACCCCAAATCAAAATTTTACTCCAAACGCATGTGTACTTGTGACTGGCATGAAATCATGTTGACGGACGGCTTGTTTTATATTTGGGTCGTTCTAATATTGAATTTGGTGATGACAAGATGGCGGATTTCAACGTGTCGTCGGACGGTGACAGACTAAACAGAACTTGCAGTCTGATCGTCGATCTATCCCATCCATTTGAACAATGGCTTAGCTCGTATTAGAAAGAAACTTTTGGAAGTCGCGCAAGATTGACTGGAAGCTGAAACTTAGGTCTCCTACAATTTTGACCCTTCACGCTTGTTCTAAATATAGATCTAGACGGAGTTTAGCAGTCTTGTTTTCCTAAGTGACCCAGACATGTGGGAAGGGTAGCTTCGGAAGTCAGCAATTTCAAAGCAGACGATTCTAAAAACGTTATCGTATCTTTTACGGCTTAAAATTTGACTGTAAACTGTGACTACAGGATTAATTGTAAATTGTAAATAACTATGCATGTCTTAATTGATAGACTTGAGACCAGCGATCCGATTATCAGATAAGTGTCATAAACTTTACACCCTTTACATCCGATACGATACATGTATACTTGTCATCGATCGAGTCCTGTCTTATGTTATCTTTTTTCTTTGACACACTTTATTGATGGACAGTTTAGATTTTATTTCACTAAAAATATTTTCTTTTAGACATGAAAAATCAACGAATTTACGGTCCAACAAAAATGCCGAATTTGAAAAATCAACAAAATTTCATACCAAGCGAAATTATATGAGTCCACAGTATTTACCAAACGACAAAATTTTTGACTTGTCCAAATTGAAAGCATTTGCAGATGACAAAATGATTGCAACTGAAAATTTGAAATTTCTTTGGGAAAGGAGGAAAACATTGTGGGAAAGGAGAAAATGCTGGTTACCAGCATTTTCTCCTTTTCCCACAACTTTTTCAGAAGGCTTCTTTTTGAGGGTTGTTTAAAGTCGAGATTGTGTGGTAAAGGGTTAACTTGTCGAAGTTGAAATTATTTGCAGACAACAAAATTAATGTCGTCTGCAATTGCTTTAAATTTGGACAAGTCTGTGAGTTTGTCCCTTTGTAAAGAATTAATTCACCTGCAGATATTTAAATTTCGTTCAAATGACAGTATAATTAACTCTTAGAAATTTTTGAAAACATTGTTGAGTTACCAACATTTTCTCCTTTTACAAAAATGTTTTATGCAGGTCTTTCTCGCAGGATTTTTTAACTGTACCAAAGGACAAAATTTAAGAATTGTCTGAAATTAAAGGTATTTGAAGGGATCATATCAAATATGGCTTACCTAATGAGATTTGCTCTTGAAATGAAAGAACTCATTGTGGTGAAGGGGGGAAAATGCTGGTAACCAGTATTTTATCATTTTCTAGTACAGTTTTCAAATGCCATCTTCTGCAGGATTGTTCAACCAAGGGATTGACTATTAAAAGGTTGGAATGCCAATTAAATAAATTCTATACTTTTCGCAAGGTGAATACCCATGTAACAATGCTTTTAAGATCAGACTTACATTCTATGCAGCCTTATCTGTATCTACCCTGTCCATTGGTTCTTTACTAAACTAGTTTCAGACAGGTCCAATTTGAAAGCAGTTGCAGACAATTTAAATGTAGCTCAAATGATGATTTCTGTCTTTGATATGGCAGAAAAAAAACTTTAAGAAAAATGGGAAAAAAATGCTGGTTACCTGCATTTCTCCTTTTCTCACAATATTTTCAAAAGGCTTCTACCTAATGGTCGTAAAAACTCATGATGATATGGTAAAAGGTTTACTTAATCCAAGTTGCATTAAATGCAAAGGTTTCATTGACCCATTACTACACAATCCCTACTTTTGACAACCCTGAGAAAGAAGCCTTTAGAAAACATTGTAGGAAAAGGAGAAAATGCTGGTACCAGCATTTTCTCCTTTTCCCACAATGTTTTCTACCGTTCCCAAAGGAAATTTCACTTTTATTTTGTCGTCTGCAAATGCTTTTGATTATGACAAATATAAAATTTTGTCGTTTGGTAATGGATTAATAAACCAAATTGCAGCCACCAAGCCATTGAGGAATGAACTCTGTATTTTAAAAAGTATTTGTAACTTACTGTTGCTGCATCTGGACCATGGGTACTTCCTGCTTGGCCCTAAAATAAATATATGTGTTTAGGGTTTCAGTCTGAGATACTGATGGTAGGGATTTTTTTTTTTCCCAAAAAACTTTTTACATGGAAAGTTTAGGGTCGGCAGCATTTTCTAAGTAGGGTAGGAAACCCTAAACACAGATATTTTTCTCCTAGGCCTTCTGCATTTGCCATTCTCTAGACTTCTTGCTGTTTCTATCTCAGTGGAATTCTTGCAAATTTTGTCGCACACAGATTCCATCCAAGTTCCATGCCTGCAACTTATTGAAGAAAAAATAATTAGTTTATTGCATACTTTTTTCAAGAGAACTCACCTTCTGTTACTCCCAGTTTACAACACAATCCCGACGTTTGACAACACTGAAAAGGAAGCATTTTGAACACACTGTGGGATAAGGAGAAAAAGTTGGTAACCTGTATTTTCTCCTTTTCCCGCAATGTTTTCTACCCTTTTCAGAACAATCTTCAGTATTCTAGTCACATTAAATCAATGTCATCTGCAAATGCTTTTAATTCGGACTGTAAAGTCTTAATTTTGTAATTTGGTAAGGAATTAATAGTGGGCCTTGGCAAATTAGCCTTGATCTGGCAAAAAAGGATTTCATGCGTCTCTGTGATGAATTATCCCTTTACCACACAATCCCGACTTTTTAATGACCTTGTAAAAGAAGCCTTTTGAAAACATTGTGGGAAAAGAAGAAAATGCTGGTAACCAGCATTTTTTCCTTTTCCCACAATTTTTTCTTCCCTCCTAGAAACAAATTTCAATTTTTGAGATACATTTATTAATGTTGTCTGCAAGTGCTTTCAATTTGGACGAGTCTAAAATTCTGTTGTTTGGTAAAGGGTTAACCCATTACCACACAATCCCGACTTTTAACTACCTTGAGAGAGAAGCATTTTGAAAAAACTGTGGGAAAAGGAGAAAATGCTGGTAACCAGCATTTTCTCCTTTTCCCAGTGTTTTCCTCCCTTCCCCCACTAAATTTTAATTTTCAGTCACCTTTATTTTGTCGTCTGCAAATGCTTCCAACTTGGACCAGTCTAAAATTTTCCCATGTGGTAAAGAGTTAAAAAAAGCAATCGATCACACAGTTATGGATCCATACAAACTATTTTGTCTAACAAAGGGCTGAATCATCAGGTAGATTGTTCATCGACATCCATAAAATTTACCAACTGCAGAAAGTTTTAAACGTCTTCACTGCATTCCATTGCCCACTTCTACAACTACCAGGTAGTTTTAGGATCAGCCCTCTCAGTGTGACAGGCGAAAGCATGAACATTTGCTGTAGGCAAAGATCAAGATTACACAACACAGGTACCGCCGTCTGATCTTGAATCTACATCTCCAGTTTTCTTTAGTATTGCCTCTAATTGAAAACTAGGAGAAAAAATGTATACAAGAGGGCCATTGGAACGCTCACCTAAGACTATAGCTCATGAGTGAAATTCAATTCTTTGAGCAACTTTGGTAAAGCTTCACCCAAGGAACATCCCTGCTAAGTTTCATCAAGATTGGCCCAGTGGGTTAGGAGAAGACATGTTTAAAGAAATTGTTGATGGGCAACAGACGCTGGACATAGGGCAATCAAATATCAAAGCTCTATACCTTCCAGTTTCAAAGAAGAATTTAAAATTTTTTCTTCTTTGTCCTATGTTCTAACTTGTGGTCCCCGGGGCTGGGTAAGTTTTAAACAAAGCAGCATCCTTGGAACAAACTTGGTAGAGGTCCACTCAAAGATGCTACATACCAAACATCAAAGCTCTATACCTTCCCGTTTAAGAGAAAAAGAAATTTAAAATTTTCCTACTTTGTTCCTATGTTCCAACCTGTGACCTCCGGGCCAGTTTTGACGCCAGGGACATCATATGACCAAACTTGGTAGAGGTCCACGAGAAGATTCTGCATACCAAATATCAAAGCTCTGCACCTTCAAGTTTCAGAGAAGATTTCTAAAGTTTTCCTTCTTTGTTGCTATGTTCGAACCTGTGACCCCCTGGGGCAGGGCCAGTTTTGACTCCAAGGGCATAATATGAACAAACTTGGTAGAGGTCCACTAGGAATTGCTACATGCCAAATATAATAGCTCTATGCCTTCTAGTTTTAGAGAAGAAGAACTTTTAAAATTTTCTTTCTTTGTTCCTATGTTCCAACTTGTGACCCCCGGGGCGGGGCCAGTTTTGACCCCACCGGCATGATTTAAACAAACTTGGTAGAGGTCCACTAGGAGATGCCACATACCAAATATTAAAGCTCTACCCTTTCAAATTTCAGAGAAAAAGAATTTTAAAGTTTTCCTTCTTTGTTCCTATGCTCAAACTTGTGACCCCTGGGGTGGGGCCAGTTTTGACCCCAGGGCAATAATTTGAACAAACTTGGTAGAGGTCCACTAGGAGATGCCACATACCAAATATCAAAGCTCTACGCCTTCCAAGTTTCAGAGGAGAAGATTTTTTAAAGTTTTCCTTCTTTGTTCCTATGCTCAAACTTGTTATTCCCCGAGGCCAGGCCAGTTTTGACCCTATGGGCATAATTTGAACTAACTTGGTAGAGGTTCATTAGGAGATGCTACATACCAAATATCAAAGCTCTACGACTTGTAGTTTCAGAGAAGAAGATTTTCAAAGATTTTGTTTCTTTGTTTTTCTTTTTGTTGCCATGGCATCCAGAGTTATGAATGGAATTAAATTCTTTGAACAATTTTGGTAGAGCTTCACCCAAGGAACATTCCTGCCAAGTTTCATAAAGATTGGCCCTGTGGTTTAGGAGAAGTTGTTTAAAGAAATTGACAACAGATGCCGGTGGTTTAGAAGATGTTTAAAGGTGGGTATTTAGAATTTTTTCATCTCACCAAATTAAAAAATATATATATCACTAAAATTTATATGAAAAAACAATACCAATCATCAATAATTAAGAATAATAAAATTACCAAAAAAAAATTTTTGATGGTATTCCCTTAAAAGGCTACGTAGGCTCTTAGGGTATGTTTAGTTTTTGCACAAAAAATTTAAAAAAAGCATTGTGGGAATGTCAAGTGACTAGCAAGTGACTAACGACGTTTAAATTCCATAACATAACAAACATGTAATTATCTTCCATAATTTCTTCTTCGGACGCTATGTTTGAAGCGTCATTTGTGTATTTCCGGTATGTACATGAGCAAGTTGCTCATCTAAAAATAGACTTGGTTTCCATCAGTGTCGACCTTGGCCGTAGTAAATCTATAATTTCTCTTGTTATCGGATAGTTTTCGACTACTTGGGTTTTATGAATGAAAATTAAAAGGCCTTGGGATTATAAGGATGAATTTTTTGTATTTTTGTAAAAATTTCGTCCCAAAATCTGAAAGGCCACCTTTAAAGAAATTGTTGATGGACGCCGGACGTAGGGCAATCACAACAGCTCACCTTTAGCACTTTGTGTTAAGGTGAGCTAAAAAGTACAGTGGATTGCAATTCCAGCCGTCAAAACAAGGAGAAAGAGAAAGTGTTTTGATGCAAGTCTACATGTTAACTGATGTCTTTAATTTCTGTTAATTTCAATAATGTCTTTAACCCATTACTACACAATCCCTACTTTTGACGCCCCTGAGAAAGAAGCCTTTAGAAAACATTGTAGGAAAAGGAGAAAATGCTGGTAACCAGCATTTTCTCCTTTTCCCACAATGTTTTTGACCCTTCACAAAACAAATTTCAAATTTTCAGTCACTTTTATTTTGTCATCTGCAAATGCTTTCAATTGAAGCAGTCTAAAATATTGTTGATTGGTAATGGGTTAATTACAGGCTCAAACAAAGAAAGTATTTACCATTTACAACAGTCACAACTTTTAACAATGCTGAAGGAGTGGACACTTAAAAAAATTGTTAGAAAAGGAGAAAATGTAAAAATTTCATTTGTTGAAGAATTAAAGCACAGACGATCGTATTTCCAGCTATTAAAATAGAGATACTGAGAGAAAGAGTGAGGCACAGAGAGAGAGAGGGGAGAAATGGGCTGGTAGGGTTGGTAACAAATTGTTTGCATGGCATTTCAGTCATACCACTTTTCCATTCAATCCTGGAGTTTTGTTTACATCAGCTACCCATCAGACCCTTTTGAACCACCTGCTGCTTTTTTCACATAAACATCAGGTTTTCTTCTGGGGTTTGCATTTGGCGCTATCTGCAATAGATATTTAAAATTGGTGAAAATGACCTGCACTAGTATTTCTCATATTGGGATGCTGTACATTTTGGTACTGATCCCCTTCACTCAATGCAAATCCCCAAATCCATTAAGTTCAAATAAATCAGACTATGGCATCCATGTAATCCAAATTTCTTTATGAATCAAAGTCATTTACAACAGACTATCATTTTATTGTCCTTGAAATTTTTTTTGAAGTCTTTCCTGCATCAATAGCAAACCTTTCAGGAAACTTGCTTGGTTTTTAAAATTTTAACTTCTTTATCTTTTTAAAAAGTATATAGTCCCCTCAAGACAAAATTGTTACAAATTTATTTTTTTCTCTCAATGAGCAATTACTACTTTCATAACATTTTTTTCACACACTGACTTTGTTGTTTGGTTTGTACTAATTAAACTTCTGTTTCAAAAAGTCTCTCTTTAAATTTCTAAAACATCATGTTCACATAATAATTTTTTGTTGTTAACAAATTTTTCACATATATTCACAAAATAACCATAGATATAAGTACTTAAATCTGTTGTAAACAAAATGTTTTCTTGTTTATGTTACTGCTCATGACACAAGCATGCAATGATAATTTATTGACCCATTCAATTATGCCCGATTTATTGTTTTCATTTTAGAATTGGCACCAACTGCCTCCAATTATTTGTCTGGCGCAAACTTTTCTCGTTTGTAGAAATTGATGACACAAGAAAACAAGAGGGCCAAGATAGCCCTGGATCGCTCACCTGAATTTTGGAGAGGACCATAGCCCTTTCTTTTTTTTGATGAATTGAAACATTGGAAACAAAATCATTATTTTGCCGAGCAATTTTCAAAAGGTTACCTGTAAAAGTCATTTCAAAATCTGACCATCAGTTTCAGAAAAGAAGAATTTTTCAGAATTTCTTAATTTCCATATAGTGTCGTCTGCAAATGTCTTTGATTTGTACAGGTCTAAAATTTTCTTGTTTGGTAAAGAGTTAAAGACTATTGTATCTACCTCCTCCAGCGCCTCCTGTACAACGCCCTCACTCTCGGCGTCCAAGGCAGATGTAGCCTCATCTAGCAACAAGATTTGTGGATTTCTAATTAAAGCCTGGGCAATGCCAATTCTCTGTTTTTGTCCGCCACACAGCTGTGCTCCTCATTCACCAACCAATGTGTTGAATTTCTGTAACATTTAGAAAACTGGCATTTAGAGAACTAAATAAATGAACTGGACATTTTCTGTAAGACAAACATCAAGGGAAAAAGAGAATATGCTAGCTACCAGATTTTGATCCTTTTTCCATAATGTTTTAAAAAGCAATTTTCCGCAGTTATTCAAACACAATGTTTTTTCAGTAAATGATTAACCCTTTACCTTATAATGCTGACTTTTGACGACCCTGAGAAAGATGCCTTTTGAAAACATTGTGAGAAAAGGAGAAAATGCTGGTAACCAGTATTTTCTCCTTCTCCCAAAATATTTGCTCTCCTCTTCGATACAAATTTCAAATTTTCAGTCCCTTTCATTTTGACATCTGCAAATGCTTTCAATTTGGACCAGTCAAAAATGTTGTCATTTGGTAAGGAGATAAGCTGCAATGAACCTTAGATAAAGGGCTTTTAAAAACACTGAATGAATGGAGACAATGTTAATGACCAGTATTTGTTCCTTTTCCATTATACACATACTTTCAACAAGAGCTTCGCAGAGTGGTGCATATACACCCTAAGGGGCTTGTCAGTGAAATGAGTTGCATTGATGGATGGGCAATGAATGAAGAGTAGTTATTCTTCATGATATGTGAAAAATATTAAAGGGCAATAACTAAAAAAATAAGGGTGGCAAAGTTGCAAATTTTGTGAATTGCAAGGTATTCTATCAGTCTTTGAAGGTCCCAGATCGTATCTTTTATATATTAGAAATTATGGCCCAGACGAAAATTCAAAGTGAAAAGGGCAATAACTCAGAAGGAAGGATGGCAGAGTTATGCTTCTTGTGCAATGCACTTCTTTATAATGTGTTCTATTAGTCTTTGAAGTTTAAAGATGATGGATTTTGAAGATTGGAAGTTATGGTCTTTACAAAAATTCAGGCTGAAAATTAATAAATGGCAATAACTCAAATAATAAAGGTGGCAGAGTTATGATTCATGTGCAATGCACTTCTCCATAATGGGTTCTGTCAGTGATCTGTCAGTGTATGAAGTTCCAAGTTAATAGCTTTAAAAGTTTGGAAGTTATGGCCTGGACAAAAATTCAAACTTCAAATTAACAAAGGGCAATAACTCAAAAAATAAAAGTGGCAGAGTTATGGATCATGTGCAATGCGCTTCTCCATAATGGGTTCTATCAGTGTATGAAGTTCCAAGTTAATAGCTTTTATAATTTAGAAGTTATGGCCTGGACAAAAATTCAAACTGAAAATCAACAAAGGGCAGTAACTCAAAAAATAATGGTGGAAGGATTATGGTTCATGTGCACTGCACTTTTACATAATGTGTTCTGTCAGTGTATGTAGTTTCAAGTTGATAACTTTTATAGTTTGGAAGATATGGCCTGGACAAAAAATTCAAACTGAAAATTAACAAAGGGCAATAACTCAAAAAATAAAAGTGGCAGAGTTATGGTTCATGTGCAATGCACTTTTCCATAATGGGTTCTATCAGTGTATGAAGTTCCAAGTTGATAGCTTTTATAGTTTAGAAGTTATGGCCTGGACAAAAATTCAAACTGAAAATTAACGAAGGGCAGTAACTCAAAAAATAACGGCAGAAGAGTTATGGTTCATATGCACTGAACTTCTCCATAATGTGTTCTATCAGTGTATGTAGTTTCAAGTTGATACCTTTCATAGTATGGAAATTATAGCCTGAACAAAAATTCAAAGTGAAAAGTTGGTTATTTCAGAAATCAGGGGCAGATAATTTTAGAACGCAAACAGGGATCCAAATTCTAAGACCTAGGTGCACAACTAGACATCATGGAGATTTGTTGTGGCAAGTTTCAAATAGTTCCGATGGAAACTGTAGGAGTTGCGCACACAAGAAATTGCTAACGGACAGAAGGATGGACGGACGGACGACCGGGGGTATAACATAATACGACCCTTTGGGTGTATAAAAAGGCATTTTCCACAGAGTTATAAAGAAATATATTTTAACAGTTGACTGCACTATTGTATGGGTTTCCCTGTTTTAACCAATTACCACATAATCCCTACTTTTCACGACCCTATGAAAGAAGTCTTTGGAGAACATTGTGGGAAAAGGAAAAAATGCTCCTTTTTTTTCTCCTTTTCCGACAATGTTTTCTTCCCTTCCTAAAACAAATTGTGGAGCATTGTGGAGAAAAATTCAGAAAATGCTGGTAACCAGCATTTTCTACTTTTTCCACAATGTTTTCCATTCTTCCCATGATAAATTTCGATTTTTGAGTTGCTTTTAAACTGTCGTGTGCAATTTCAAAAGTCTAGGATCTTGTATGGCGCTAGAGTTAACCCTTTGATGAACATAAATTATCTGGATTATACGAGTGCCTATTTTGGTTTTGTGCTTAATTGTATAACAAGTGACGACATGGTTCACACCATACTGCCTCATTTGAAAAAAAATTGGCAGTACTGCTCTAAGTCCCCTGTAAACAGTTGGACAAGGTCAAGGTCACAAAATCTGAAATTTGACCTACCTGACCTCTTTCTGCATCATAGAACCTCTGTATCCATTGTACTACAGTGGATTTTCCACAACCACTTGACCCTACCAGAGCCACAGTCTGTCCTCTTGAAATCTTTAGATTGACTCCTTTCAGAATCTGTGCAGTACATATAAATGAACTATACTCTATGAGAAAAGGGTTTTATGAATCTGCAAAAAGTATCAACCCATGTCAGCCTGCATTGTCTTTGCAGGCTGACACGGGTTGATATTGTTTTCCATTTTTATCACTTTTCTAAGCAGGCTGACATCGATCAATACTTTTTGCTATTGGTCAATTTTTTGCCGGCCCAAGGACTATTCTACCTCTTGATTTAGCAATAAGATGCAACAGACCTGTTTAATCAGACCATGCCTCAGTTACACTTTTCGCTTGGCTGCCTTCCAAGAAAGCTTTGAGAAAACATCATAACCCTGTTGTTATCTGATCCATCATCGATGCTAAGAAAAAACTGAGAAATTTTTCTGTTGATATTTCATATTTCAAACTTCAAGTGTAGCATGGAAACTTGGATAGATTTTCATCTCAACTCTTCACCAAACGACAATATTTTAGATTTATTCAAATTGAAAGAATTTGCAAATGACAAAATAATCGTGACTTAAATGTCAAAACTTAATGTTAGAAGGGTACAGGACACTGTGGGAAAAGGTGGAAATGCTGGTTACCAGCACTTTCTCCTTTACCCACAATATTTTCTGAATGCTTTTTCCTCCTGGTTGTAAAAATCAGGCATTGTTTGGTAAGGGGTTAAACCATTACTGCACAATCCCTACTTTTGATGACCCCGAGAAAGAAGCCTTTAGAAAACATTGTGGGAAAAGGAGAAAATGCTGGTAACCAGCATTTTCTCCTTTTCCCACTATGTTTTCTACCTTTCACAAAACAAATTTCAAATTTTCAGTCGCTTTTATTTTGCCGTCTGCAAACTCTTTTAATTTGGACAAACCTAAAATTTGGTGTTTGGTAATGAGTTGAATCTCAATAAAACAAGCTGATGAAAGATCCAAGATCATACGGCACATTCTCTGCAGTCTTACAGTAAACTATGCCATTCATAAAAGCCCCAGATTTCACCTATACCAGTCAAAATTTCTATAGGAGAGGACTATTTGAAACAAAATTTAACAATGAGGACTATTTATTCTTTACCTGATGACAAACACTGAACTCAAACAAATCAAAGGTATTTGCAGATGACTATTTAACCCTTTACCAAACAACAAAAATTTGGACAGGTCCAAATTGAAATCACTTGCAGACTACAAAATAAACCCAACTCGAAAATTGATATTGTTTCCAGTAGGGCAGAAAACATTGTGGGAAAAGGAGATAATGCTGGTTACCAGCATTTTCTCCTTTTCTGGCCATGTTTTCAAAAGCTTTCTCTTTCAGGGGTGTTAAAAGTCATCATTGTTTGGTAAAGAGTTAAACTAGAGCTATAACTAAACATGATATCTCCCACCAGCTCCTTGTCACAAAACAGGTCTTTGTCACAGAATGCAGAATGGTTTAGTACAAAAGTAAGAGTTGAAAAAAGTTCAAGGAGAAAATTCTGCAACAAATTGCAGCAAAGCCATGGAAATTGGACATACACAACTTCATATATATAGGAACACTGTGTGTAAATTCAAGTGAACACTGTGTGTAAATTCAAGTTCAGTGTGTCTGATTTACCTGGACATCCAGTCATGACAGATATCTAAAATGGACCCCTCGTATTTCTATACTTCCTTTAAACTGTTCCAACCTGATCCCTTCCTTTGAATAGATATCTATTGGTGGAATCTGTTGAAATAAAGTAAGAAACAAAAATTCAATCAATCTTACTGGTACTTCTAGGATTGTAATTACCAATCATTCTGGATAACATCTTCAAATTTCATGGGTTTTTTTTTTATAATATTCTATTTTCAGTACAGAAACACTTTCAGTTCAATCTTAACCACACAATCCCATCTTTTAACGACAATGAGAAAAGAAGCCTAGAGAAAACATTGTGGAACAAGAGCGGCAAATTGTCGCAAGATACGCCTGTCTTACTTATTATCCCCCGCCGAAAGGCGGCGGGGGATATGGTAATAGTCTCCGTCCATCCTTCCGTCCCACATTTTTGTCCGGACCATATCTCCAAAAGTATTTGATATCATCTTCAAACTTCACAACCCAGCAAACATGATAAACTGGGTCCCATATGGGCAAATCCTGGGCTAAATATCTATATGGGACCCATGTGGGTCCTTTGCGGGAATTTCAGCTCTTCTGGAACCCACATACAGCCCATGTTATTTTTATACTCATAAACCTTTACAATGTAACAAAATAAATTAAAAAAAGTCCACTCTCTCACTGTACACTATTTTTGTCTGTTATAGTAGAAGTTTAGCGATGATTTAAACTCCAAAACCTGTAACAAGGTATTCACACGGGTCCCATTAGGGTCCCATTTATCAATCAGCAGTGACGGATGGAGACGGAAATTACCGAAAAACATCGGTATGATAGTTTTTTTTCAACAATTATCATTTATTCTATTTCTCTATTGATTAATTGTGCCATTTTACATTTTTCACCTTCAAACATATATTATAGGGTTGAGTGCATATTTTTGTGTTTAAATCATCGAGATATAAAATGCAATTGCCTTATTACATGGCAAATAACGCCCGAAGGGCGTTATGTTAAGCCATGTAATAAGGCAATTGCATTTTATATCTCGATGAAAACACAAAAATATGCACTCAACCCTTATAATTGCACTCGCTGTTCACTTAAATCACTTTTCGAAAATGATTGACAGAAAAAAATCAGGGACAAATACGACAGTAAATACGAGTTTATTTCCTTCGCGGATATTTGGTAGAACAGGCATGAATACACAATCTATTTTTAGCTTTTCAACATATTTTTTCAGTCGAAGGCGGCCATTTTGCTGGCATTGAAATCATACTTTCGAACAAAATTTAAGAATAAAATAATTATGTAGATCCATATGAACAATACAATCAACTATCTAAACTTGAGGCTAGGTGGACGATGTGTTCTTTCGAGTGACCTTTTCATAGATAATTTGTAAAGAATATGCGTATGTACCGTAGGCAGATCTGTTCTCGATGAGTATCTATCTGTTGCCGATATAAGACTTAGTCTTTCCTAAATTTCTTGTAAGATATGAATCGAATGACGCCAACGTTTTGTGACCCACTTATTAGAACATAAAAAACGGTGTCGCAGCTGTTAATTTTTCAATATGTATTTTTGGTTTCCCAGTTCTAAGCTTGTTTCTAATATCATTCCTATCACGCCAACATTTCAAAAAATCTTAACACAGTGTAGTCACTTCTTTCGATCCTTTCTCCAACAGTTCTTTCACTATATGCATTCCAACAAATCCACGATAACTTTTTTCTGGTAAGTAACATTTTTTTAACCTAATCCCCGCAATAAAAAAGTTTAACTCCGTCATGAAACAAGAAATCACGTTCATTTATGCAAGAGTGATTTTTCCGTTTGTAAACACAGTGTACATAACGTTACTAAATTTAACTCAGAGCCCTTGGCTTCATAGAAATCGATTGCAGACGTATTAAATGATGTAACTGATGACGTCGACCATTCAGACTCTATTCAGTGTTGGCATAGTGTATTTTTATTTATAGGGTACAAATAAAGTTAAACACGCATCATTTTCTCCAGGTTTATTCGTTAGTTTCCTTTTTGCAAGTTTTTTAAAGAAAAAGAAATCGAACTTTTTGCATTTGACTGATTCAGCGATGGAACTCTAAATATAGCCCATAAACAGTTTGCATGAAATCTAAAATTAGATTCCAGCAACAATTTGGAAAAACCGAAAGTAGTGCTATTGCGTTTCATCGAAAAATAACATGCAGGTTTTTTCATCACGACCCGATTCTGACCAATCAAAAAACGATTTTACACCATGAGTGCAATTATTATTTGATAAAAAATGTGAAGAAAACACATTTACGGATTAAACTGATAATCAAAAACAAATTGCGTGCGATCACGTGATGTAAACAGAAATATCCGTTGAGAGCAAGATTGAAGCGGTTTGAATCATATTCAAAATGGGTTAAGCTCTACATATGAAATCTACTCCTCGTTGCAGGCATGTATATGGTATGTATTTCAATCTTTACTCACTACACTTTTTTTATAAATCGGTCAGCTGGTTATCGTAAAACTGGAGAAAAATTTCGTATTGTCACATGAATTCGCGTCGCGCCTGTTTTGTTAAAGTTTTATCTGTATACATGTATGGCATTATCCGTCTGCCCATATTAACCCATTACCACACAATCCCTACTTTTGACGCCCCTGAGAAAGAAGCCTTTTGAAAACACTGTGGGAAAAGGAGAAAATGCTGGTAACCAGCATTTTCTCCTTTTCCCACAGTGTTTTCTACCCTTCCCAGAACAAATTTCAATTTTTCAGTCACAATTGTTTTGTCGTCTGCAAATGCTTTCAATTTGAACCAGTCCAAAATTTTCTTGTGTGGTAAAGAGTTAAATCAAGGTTCTGGATTTTGATGAGCTTCCATTCAAAAATCATGAAAGAAACGCTTACGCATGTCATCTTTTTTTTTTCAGCATTTATAACAGTTACTGAATGTGCTGGCTTTTGACCTATATTTGCTAGGTCTACCGAGTACTGATAAATTGAATAAATGGAAATTTATGATTGATAAAAAATGTAGACATGTTTATTTTAAGGGGCCCAGGGCCATTTGTGGGCAAATTTACGCCTTCTATCCTTTTTTTTGAAGATATTTCTTGTTTTGGATGACAGATCGTACAAATACCCCACTATTGGAATCCTTACCTAAGAATTTCTGTTGGTGTTCAAGCCCATACTTCTGTCATAAATAGAATACTAACACATCTAATACTTACAATCTGGAGAATGAAAACCCTTTATGTTGTTCAGAAAATTAAGAACTAGATATTTTTTAGGCACAGTATCAGAGTGTCAGCTTAAAGTGGCTGGAGGTCTATTTCGACTTTCAATAGTTCAGTTTTTATCAGTTCAGGGTATGAAGTGATTTTTAATAACATTGTATTATTTACTCATAGGTGAGATGCAGCACTTGGCTGAACATGGAGGAAGGACAATTTGTACTTGTAACTGAACATGCAAGAAAATACAAACTCATGGGAACTATGGGAAAGCTGTAATTCGAAAACCTTGGATTTACAGTTACGATATTTGGTGAGTTTAACTGTTTTCTTTTTTTGCACCCAATTCAACAGTATGTGTATCATGTGTACATGCATTATGTATCTGTAGAATTGTCCTTTATATCTTTACCAAACAATCCCTGGTTTTAACGACCCTGAGATAGAAGCCTTTTGATAACATGGGAAAAGGAGAAAATGCTGGTAACCAGCATTTTCTCCTTTTCCCATAATGTTTTCTACCCTGCTGGAAACAAATTTCAATTTTTTTGCTATGTTCATTTTGTCGTCTGCAAGTGCTTTGCTTTTGGACCAGTCTAAAATTTTGTCGTTTGGTAAAGAGTTAAAACCGTCTCATTTTTTACAGCAGTTTTACAGGAAATGATTATTTCTTTGGTAGGCCTATGGTCATGATGATTTCAACTGAATTGTAGTTTAGCCCTTTACCACACATTACTAAGTTTTAACCCTTTACCAAACAATCCCTGGTTTTTATGATCCAGAGATAGAAGCCTTTTGAAAACATTGTGGGAAAAGGAGAAAATGCTGGTATCCAGCATTTTCTCCTTTTTCCACAAATTTTTCTTCCCTGCTGGAAACAAATTTCAAAATTCGCGCTAGGTTTATTTTGTCGTCTGCAAGTTCTTTGAATTTGGACCATTCTTAAATTTGTTGTTTGGTAAAGAGTTTACAACCTCAACAAAGAAAGCTTTTGAAAAAGTTGTTGGAAAAGAAGAAAACACTGGTAACCAATTTTTTCTTCTTTTGCACAATGTGTTCAACCCTTCCGAAAACAAATTCTAATTTTTCTGTCCCGTTTATTTTGTCGTCTAGAAATGCTTTCAGTATGGCTAAGTCCAAAGTTTTGTTGAGATATTACCGGTACTGCAATATTGCTGAAAACAGCTTATGGCATCATTAAAACTGCATTTTATTAATTTACAGGATGACTTGACTGTGTAAGAAGCCTTAAACACAACATTCTGCAAGCCATGACCTACAGTAAAAAGTGGAGCAGTGCTCAACACAGAGATCTAGGGCAGAAAAGAGAGATGTTTGGACAGTGTTGCCTAAAAGCCCTGCAAATAAGGACCTCGACTGATTTACGATACGTGAAAAGGATGTTTGAGACTTGTTTAAAATCTCATTTTTTTACCAACAGGTAATCCTGATTCCTGATCTGTGTAAACAGCAGTCTGATCTTGATCTACCTTGTCAGCAAAAGGTACTTGAGGTGAGCTTAGCAGTCTAAGGATTAATGACCCATAGGAAGTTGGCTTCTGAATACACTTGGGAAACAAATACAATGCTGATAACCAAAATTTTCTCTGAAAGAAAATCACATCTTTTGAGTTAAACTAAATTGTTGTCACCTGCAGATGCTTTGACTTTTGACAAATCTAACATTTTGTATTTTTCTTTTTTGCATTTATTAGACTCCTTGCTGTTTAAAGATATATCATACCATAATTATGTTATTTCAAAGCAGTAACACAATTGTTTTGTTTTATATATCTGTGAATGTTAACTACCATATTTTTTCTACACTTTTGCAATTGTAATTTTGAATGAAAGCAATATACTGAAACAAAATAAAGAGATGGCTTGAAAATACATTTATTTCTTATTTTACTTTAGTTTATGGTAGTTTGACCTAAATATTAGATTATTTTACAGCAAGCTGATATGCATTCTAGTCTTCAGTGCTTATAAGTCAACCAAATTACTTCGTGGACAAAGAGCTTTAGAATATTACCTCACTCATGTATGAATTGCTAAAGGCAAGCACCTCTGATTGCTTGGTTATGTGTACTTTCTATCTGTGAAATTCAAGGATGTTTCTGCCAAACCATATGGATAACCAGGTCAACCTCACACAATACACCAAAACTGGACTGACTTGATTCCCGTATCCAGCCAATTTTATGCAAAGCAGGACTAAAATGGGACCCAAGTAGTAACATTGGACCTACAGGACTCCGATATAGTGCCCTTATAATAGAGATCTGGGAACCATATGGGTCCAGTGTGGGTATTTACAAATTACCCATATTGGACCCATATAGTTCCAATGTATGACCCATATATGTTTGCCCATGTGGGTCCCGCATGGATTCCTGTTGCAAAAACCAGCGCAGTCCCACATCGGCAGCCCTTTTAGGACTCATATAAATCCCACATGGGGCCCATATTGGCCCCATAAATTTTGCTGACTGGGAAGTGGATAGATCTCATTAACTCATTACCAAACGATAACATTTTAGACTGGTCCAATTTGAAAGCATTTGCAGACGACAAAATAAAAGTGACTGAAAATTTGAAATTTGTTTTGTGAAGGGTAGAAAACATTGTGGGAAAAGGAGAAAATGCTGGTTACCAGCATTTTCTCCTTTTCCAACAATATTTTCTAAAGGCTTCTTTCTCAGGGGCATCAAAAGTAGGGATTGTGTGGTAATGGGTTAAGGAGGCTTGCAGTGTACAAGAACCATTACTCTATCTTCAGTATTTTTGGAGTTATTGCCCTTTGTACATCTTTTTTCTGGAATTTTTGTCCAGGGCATATCTCCAAAAGTATGAAAGCTAGGAACTTGAAACTTCACACACATATAGAACTCATTGAGGAGAAGTGCAGTGCACAAGAACCATAACTCTATCTTAAGTATTTTTGGAGTTATTGCCCTTTGTACATTTTTACTTTGAATTTTTGTCCAGAGCATATCTCCAAAAGTATAAAAGCTATGAACTTAAAATTTCACACATATATAGAACTCATTGAGGAGGCGTACAGTGCGAAAGATCCATTACTCTGTCTTTAGTATTTTTGGAGTTATTGCCCTTTGTAAATTTTAATTTCGGATTTTTGTCCGGAGCATATCTCCAAAAGTATTTGAGATATCAACTTCAAACTTCACAAGTGGATAGATCTCATTAAGGAGGCATGCAGTGTACAAGAACCATTACTCTATCTTCAATATTCTTGGAGTTATTGCCCTTTGTACATGTTTTTTCTGGATTTTTTGTCCGGAGCATATCTCCAAAAGTATGAAAGCTAGAAACTTGAAACTTCACACACATATAGAACTCATTGAGGAGGCGTGCAGTACGAAAGATCCATTACTCTGTCTTCAGTTTTTTTTGAGTTAATGCCCTTTGAACATTTTTACTTTGACTTTTTGTCCGGATTATATCTCCAAAAGTATAAAAGCTAGGAACTTAAAACTTCACACATATATAGAACTCATTGAGAAGAAGTGCACTGCACAACAACCATAACTCTGTCTTCAGTATTTTTGGAGTTATTGCCCTTTGTAAATTTTAACTTTGGATTTTTGACCGGAGCATATCTCCAAAATTATAAAAGTAGGAACTTGAAACATCACACGTATATAGAACTAATTAAGGAGAAGTGCAGTGCTAAAGAATCATAACTCTATCTTCAGTAATTGTTGAGTTATTGCTCTTTGTAAATTTTCACTTTGGAATTTTGTCTGGAGCATATCTCCAAAAGAACAAAGACTAGGAACTTCAAACTGTATATACAGTTATAGAATTCATTAAGGAGAAGTGCACTTTACAAAAACCAAAACTCTGTCTTCAGTAATTTTTGAGTTATTGCCCTTTGTTGATTTTTACTTTGGATTTCTGTCTGGCGTATATCTCCAAAAGTATAAAAGCTAGGAACTTGAAACTTCACACACATATAGAACTAATTGAGGAGAAGTGCAGTGCACAAGAACCATAACTCTATCTTCAGTATTTTTAGAGTTATTGCCCTTTGTGAATTTTTACTTTGGATTTTTGTTCGCACATTTCCATTTAGATTCACAGGCTTTTCTTGACTGATTACCCTTTGATGAATTTATCCTGTTCTTGGACAAGTGCTAGTTTTTTGCCCTTGTTTTTGTAATAAGGTGTCATGGAAAAAGGGGGTTTCATGTTATATTTCATTCCATTTCTTGTGAAGGCAGCTCCTTCCACATTTCTTGACGGAATTGAATAGAATTTTGACAGAATATTTCTTGTCATGTGACCTATTGCATAATATTATTGTCAACATTTTGCAATTTGTAGCTGCGTCATGAAAAAAGGGGGCTTCATGTTTTATTTAATTTTATTTCTTGTGAATGCAACTCGTCCCATATTTCTTAACAGATTTGAATGGAATTTTCACATTATCATTTGACCTAATACAACGCCTCCCACATATCTTGGCAGATTTAGATGGAATTTTCACATGATCATGTGACCTACGGCATATTGTCAAGATTTTGGGATTTGTAGCTGCATCATGGAATAAGGGGGCTTCATGTTACAATTTCATTTTTCACCAGAATCTCTTCAATTACTGGACATATCTCAATAGATTTGGATGAGATTTTCACAGATCATGCGACCTAGTACATGTTGTCAGGGTTTTGCAATTTATCACTGTATCGTGGAAAAAGGGGACTTCATGTCAAATTTAATTTTTTATCAGCACATATTTTCATAGAACTTCATATTTTTATTGCTTGATCAAAGCCATTGACCAATGAGTCAATTGTGCATTCGTCTCTCCATGCATCAGTCTGTTCGTAAACCTTTTAGATCACAAGTAATACCATATATCCATTCAGCTACCCAGGCAGGTGCTACAAATTTCAACACTTTAGTCTCTAGCTACCTGCTTGAAATGGCACCAGTGTGGCGGCTTATATTGTGAGAGGGATATCTTCTAAAGTCCTTGACAAAAATTGATGAAACTTCATGCATGTTTTCCATTGGATAGTCCGTAGATACATTTTTTTTTCTCCCATATATATCAAATCCTGAAATGGGTACTTAATATATAATCCTATTATGGAACTCTTTTTATATTTTTTTATGTAATGAAATCCTGTGCCATGGAACAAGGGAGCTTAATGTATAATTTCATCATGGACCAGTAACAAAAAGGCCACATGAACATGCAAAACACAATACCTCTTATACGTTTGTATCAAAAAAGGTCTTTTTCGGTGGGGGATATCATTTCAACGAAATTGCTTGTTTTTTGCTTTATTTTTTCTCCAAATCTCATAATTCACCACATTGTTGAACAAACTTCCATCTATTTCGGTACCTAGTATTAGTAGATGGATTATTTTTCACTGCAATATATGTCAAATTGGGACGACAAGCCGATTCTGAAAATTTTGGCCAAACCCCCCCCCCCCCCCTCCAAAATTGCTTCTTGCGGTCCTGATAACAATAAGATCTTGGATGAGTTTGATTATGGGCCTAATTGGATTAGGACGACAAGAATTATTTGCCCTTGAATTAGAAATATTGCTTTATTCGACTTTGTTTATATCCTAGCATCTACAATTATTAACCAATCGGCACCAAACTTGGTCAAAATATACATGACTATACAATCTCAGATGAGTTCGATTATGGGTGAAAGATTTAAATTTCGGTAAAGGATTCTTTACCTATATAATAGAGACCATACTCAGGTCTGCATGAGGTCAAGCAGATCATCCTCCAGTGCTCTGTTTAAATCTCCAATGTTCACTCTATTGTCTGTGAGGTTGAAGATTTGATCACTGTATTGTCTGTCAAAACAACCAAATAAAAAAAATTTGAGGGGTACTCTGAGAAAGAGGGGTTTAACTCTTTACCAAACGACAAGATGTTGGACTCATCCAAATTCAAAGCATTTGCAGACGAAAATTTAATGTTGCCAAGATGACAATTTCTGTCTCTGATAGGGTAGAAAACACTGTAGGAAATGGAGAAAAGGCTGGTTACCAGCATTTCCTCCTTTTCCCATAAGGTTTTTTAAGCCTTCACTTTCAGGGTCAATGAAAGTCAGGATTGTGACTGTGGTAAAGGATTAACCCTTTACCAAACAATCCCTCGTTTTAACGACCCTGAGATAGAAGCCTTTTGAAGACATTGAGGGTAAAGGAGAAAATGCTGGTACCAGCATTTTCTCCATTTCCCACAATGTTTTCTACTCTGCTGGAAACAAATTTCAGTTACGTTTATGTTGTCATACACAAATGCTCTCAGTTTTGACCAGTCTAAAATTTTGTCATTTGGTAAAGAGTTAACGTTTTCCCAAACAAGCCCTGGTTTTTACGTGTCTGCAGTACAAGTCTTTAGAAAACACTGTGGGGAAAGGAGAAATTGCTCGTAACGAGCAATTTCTCCTTTTCCCACATTGTTTTCTAGCCTATTGGAAAACTTTCTGCCATTCTCATCAAATTCAAAATTGTCATCTGCAAACACTTTGAGTATGGGTCCTATGGGACAGTTTAAAATTTGTCATTTGGGAAAGAGTTAATGCGTTTTCCTAATTCAACATATTTTGGACTTTGTTGCATATCACAGACCCATTATGCCTGAGACCAGCCATATCCTGAGAAAGAATGGTCCTCCACATTGCAGGAAATTTTATAAAAGCATAGAGTTTCAACCCAGGTTAACCTACATGAACTGTTCAAGTTTCGAGTTTCAATATTTGGCACACTTCTTATTAGTAGAATAAAATACGCCTGTATCTTGTACTCAAAACTAAAAACTTTTTTGGCTGTTATTTGGGCCTTTAAAAAAAAAGTTTATGAAGCAATAGATAACTGTTAAACATACGATAGTATATTATGATCAGCCGTAACCTGTGCTAGGGCGATATTGAGTTGGATGAACACGTCATATTCTGCCATGGTTTCTAGGGCAATTTTGAACCGGTCATCATTTACGAACAGATCAATCATGTCTCCGAACACCAACATCAGTGATGGATAGGTTGCTTCTTTACATGCGGCACAAATCAAGCCAATGATCATGAACAGCACATCCAGTTTAGTGGCAAATCAAAACTGAAAAGACAGAGAGAATTGGGATGAGCAGATGAACTAACAAATTTACCTCGTTACCATACAAGAAAGTCTCAGAATTTTCTAAGTGGAAAATATTTGCATATGACAATTTACATGTGGCTAAAGTAATGGAATTTGTCTATGAAATGGTAGAAAATGTCATGGGAAAAGAAGAAAATGGTGGTAAGTGACATTTTCTCCTTTCGCTATAATGTTTTCAAAAGGCTTCTTCATCGCAGTTGTCAAAACTTCTGATAATGTGGTATCATATTGGGTTTTAAAATAGAAGAAAACCTTCTGACATCTGCCGCCAAACAGAATTTTTGTGGCAACTTTATTCTTTTCTCTTATCTGTTTCTCGTTATTCTTTGTCCTTCCAATACATATACAGTCCGCTCCACATATTACGCAATCGGTTTCAACGAGATACCGCTTATAACGTAAATCTTGCTAAGTCCCTGCAGAATCCCTTCTTTTTTTCTTTTATTTTATACTGTGTAGAACGAGATCGGTTACGGCGAGATATTGGCTATAACATAAAAATAGTCCAGGCCCCCAACATAAATTTCCCACCTTACAACGAGGTCCATTGATAAAAAATGTCATCTGCATTAGTTTGTCACCATGCAAGACAACTATCGAATAATTATCGGATTAACTGTCTAACATTAAACTATTGTCCCGTTTTGGATATGTTTGCGCTACGGGCTAAATTGATCCGTAGGTGGTTAAATGTTATCACACAATTTTTTAGCAGTTTATACATGTAGCTTATTACTGACCATTTCTGATGGATGAATTGAAAACTTAATGCCGGTTCTTTGCGTGCGAGTCGGACATTGATCAGAGCACATTTTCATACTTAGCGAGTATTGAACAATTACTGGAGAATAAAGTCAAAAACAAAAAAGGCAATCTAAAATAATAGCATTCTTCAAATAGGTGTATATTTAATATTTAAAATGCTAACATTCATGTAAATATCTCGTAAATACATATAATACACTGTACAGTAAATCGATTGAGTTATCTCTCTTTGTATGCTCTTTAAAAAGAAGGTAATTAGCTACTTCCGGTGTAAACGAAACTAAACAGTATGAAAGCCTGTATCCTTACGTATCCTTACGATGTTTAATTTCTGATTTGGTTATAACGAAACCCAGTTACAACGAGGTAATACGTCTTGTCCCCGCGATCTCGCTGTATCCGGAGTGCACTGTATGAATAAAAAACATCATTTTCTACATTTTCCACAATGTTTTGTCTAGCCATTTAGCTCAGTCAGCAGCATACAGTAGCATACAGCACTTGAGAATAGGGGTTGCTGGTTCAATAGCCGGATCGACCATTTTTTTTTCCGAGGAGTGATGATAGCTAGTTGTTGCCATACAATTCATTCTTCTCTCATCATATACCAATGTTTTGATGATGGTTATGTGAGAAAGTGGCCAGAGACTTGGAAAGAGCGTTGTTTGGAGTTCTGGTAAAAGAAACTGGCCACCGGGACATAAATGGAATAATGTTGAAAACTGTGTTAATCATCTTACAATCGATCATTCAACCCATGTCTTCAAACCTTTCGAAGAAAAATCCATCAGCTGGCGTTTTGACTCTTGATCCTTTTTTGTGATAGAAAACATTGTTGGAAAAGGAGACAATGCTGGTTTCCGGTATTTTCTCCTTTTCCAACAATGTTTTCAAAAGGCTTCTTTCCCACTGTCATTTTAAAAGTCAGCATTCAGCAATAAATGGGTAACATAACTTACCAGATTAAAAAAGCCAACCATGGGCTTTGGTTCATCTTTCTTTTTGATGTCGGACTTGCCCGAGTCACTTCCATCTCCATCTTTCTGATATTTCCCTGCCTTCATTGGTGTGCCACCATTATCGGCATATGCATTGTTGTTTTTACTAGCTCCTATGTCTAGATGAGCATCGTCTGGTTTGACTTGACCTGATAAAATAGAGTATAAAATGAATGGACACTTTACATATATTTTTACTGAGAAAACTTTGGACTTGCCAATTTGCAAGCAGTAGCGGACAACGAATTACAAGCAGCTAAATGAGTGACTTCTGTGTTTGATAGGGAAGAAAACATTGTTGGAAGAGTAGACAAGAGGGCCAAGATGGCCCTGGATCGCTCACCTGAATTTTTGAGATGACCATAGCCTTTTTTTTTTTGAGGTACTGAAACACTGGTACCAAAATTATTATTTTGCCAAGCAATTTTCAAAAGGTCACCGGTAAAAGTCATTTCAAAATCTGACCATCACTTTCAGAAAAGAAGAATTTCTTAATTTCTATATAGTGCAAATAGCCCCCATTCACCAGAGCCATGTTTCTTGACGGATCAAAATTTCGGGAACATTTTTTGAAAAGGGTCACTCAAGGAACAACTCTGTGAAATCATTTCAAAATCTGTCCAGCTGTTTCAGAGAAGAAGAATTTTCAAGAATTTCTTCATTTCCATATAATGCAAGTAACCCCCATTCACCAGAGCCATGTTTCTTGACCAATCAAAATTTCGTGAACATTTTTTGAAAGGGTCACCCAAAGAAAATCCCTGAGAAATTATTTCAAAATCTTACCAGCGGTTTCAGAGAAGAAGAATTTTTAAGAATTTCTTCATTTCTGTACAACTTGCAAGTAGCCCCCATTCACCAGAGCCATGTTTCTTGATGGATCAAAATTTCACGATAAAGTTTTGAAAAGGGTCACCCAAGGAACATCTAGAGCTGTGAAAATAATTTAAAATCTGGCCAGCGGTTTCAGAGTAGAAGATTTTTAAAGAATTTCTTAGAAAATTCCATCTGGTTGCCATGGCAACCACAGTTTTTGACGGAATCCAATTCTGTGAACAAGTTTTGAAGAGGACCTCCCTAGGAACATTCCAGCCAAGTTTGGTCCAATTGGCCCAGGGGTTTAGGAGGAGTTATTATTTAAAGAATTGTTGACAACGCACGACGTACACCAGGTGATCCTTAAAGCTCCCCTTGAGCATGTTGTGCTCAGGTGAGCTAAAAAGTAGCCAGATGAATTCCTGAACCATTATCAAAATATTGTTTAGATAGAGAAAGGTATGAATCCCTAGACAAAAACGACAAAATAAAAGTTACTGAGAATTTCAAATTCGTTTTGTGAAGGGTAGAAAACACTGCGGGAAAAGGAGAAAATACTGGTTACCAGCATTTTCTCTTTTTCAAAGGGCTTCTTTTCCATGGCCGTCAAAAGTAGGGATTGTGTGGTAATTGGTTAAAAACATTGTCAGAAAAGGAGAAAAGGCTGGTAAGCAACATTTTCTCCATTTCCTACAATGTTTTGTACCTTATCAGGGACAGAAATTGTCATCTTAGCAATATCAGATTTTTCGTCAGCAAATGCTATTAATTTAGAGTCAAAAAAATAATCGCCAATTGTTCTCAGATAGGTGGCTTGGAATAATAACAAGTAACATAGCACTTGTTTCGAAATCATGACCTGCTGATCATCTGAGACCAGCACTTTTTGCAGATGCATAGATGAACAAAGGCGAAGCCAGGACTGAAATATTTATACGCAGTGAGTAACAAAGTGCCGATCAGAAGTGGGGAGGGGGTGTCAGTTATGGTAATGCATTGAGAAATTCCTAAGTCATCAGTGCACAAGTTTATCCCTTCTATTTCTTCTATTTAGTTTGAAAAGGCATGCGGTTCATAAGAAAAAAAATAAAACACTGAGATAAGATACTGTGATTTTTAGCTTTGGTCGCGGAATTAGTTACGCATGTGCATATCGTGCGTAGAGTATGGTATGCCCTTGGATCAAAATCAATCTACACAGTCCATACAGTCTGATCTTTGTTCTTCACCCTCAGCCTATACAGCAATAAAAAGGGCAGAATTTTAGGGGCTGAAATAATTACCCTCATCACACTAACAATTGCCGTGTTAAACCACAAGCAACAGTATTGACTGACTAATTACTGGGATAAAAATTAACTGTTCAATTAACTGTATACCATATGACAAAAATGTAGACTCATCCAAACTGAAAGCGTCATTTTTGCAACTGAAGTGTTACTCAAATCAGGAAAGCATGTCTTTGGTAGGGTAAAAACATTGTGGGAAAGGAAAAAAATTTCTCCTTTACCCATAATATTTTCAAAAAGCTTTTCCCCGCTTGTCGTTAAAAGTTAGCATTGTGTAGTCATTGTTTAACCCTTTACCACACAATCCCAACTTTTAACAACCTTGAAAAAGAAGCCTTTTGAAAACATTGTGGGAAAAGGAAAAAATAGTGGTAACAAGCATTTTCTTCTTTTGCCACAATGTTTTCTTTCCTTCCTAATAAAAATTCTAATTCTTTAGTCACATTCATTTTGTTGTCTGCAAACGCTTTCAATTTGGACAAGTCTAAAATTTTGTTCCTTGGTAAAAAGTTAATGTATACCAGACATACCCAATTTTTTTTTCCAAAAACTTACAAAATTATTTCAGTGAGCTTGACATACCCAATACACCACAGCAACTTTGTCATCCATAATTTATTCTCAAGCAGAGAGAATATACCAACATTTTAAAAAATAGTCTGACCCTAGACCTCCCTCACTGGTCATGTTTAGTTTAGTTTAAACATATTTATCTTGCGTCGATTGAGAAACAAGTTCTTACAACTTATACTAATCTCTCTTGATTCTGCTTCCTGGGAACTACACCAGTACTCGCGCCGAATGTGTGGGCCAATGAAAAATCCCAAAGTTGACACCTGCTCCCAGGAATCGAACTCGGGACCTTTAGGTTATGAGGCCGACGCTCTACCTCACGACCGTGGACACCACATGACCACTGGTCATGTTACAACCGCAACCAGCAAATCTGACCAGTGGGAGGGCACCGTAATCACTAAGGTTTTCTTGCGTCATTAATTTCCAGAAATTATCATTTTGAAAAAATAGGGGATGTCCAAAAGATGAACATTTTTAGGGACTAAGCCTGTTAAAAATAACACAGGTAAATTCTTCAAATTTAGATCCATATTATAGAATCTGTGTACAAGTCCAAACTTTTGTCAAGGAGTAGAGATTTACCTGCATAATATGGATGGTTTTCAATGAAGTACATGAGCAGTGCTATGGTAAAAGGAGGCTTAACTCATTACCGAACGAAAATATATTAGGCTTGTCCAAATCCAAAGCATTTGCAGATGACAATACAATAATTTGGAATTTGTTTTATGAAGAGAAGAAAACATTTTGGGAAACCAGCATTTTCTCCCTTTACCAAAATGTTTTTTAAGGGCTTCATTCTTGGTGTCTTCAAAAGTAGGGATTGTGTGGTAATGGGTCAATGTATCTCTGTGATGCAATACAAAAAGCATGTCTTCACATAAATATTAACTCTATAACACACGACAAAATTTTGGACTGTTCCAAATTGAAAACATTTGCAGACCACAAAAAAAAAAATGTCTCGAATACTGAAATTTGTTTTGAAAACACAGAAAACAATGTGGGAGAAGGAGAAAATGCTGGTTTCCTGCATTTTCTCCTTTTCCCACATTGTTTTCAAAAGGCTTCTTTCTCAAGGTCCGTTAAAAGTTGGGATTATATGGTAAAGAGATAAATCTATAAAACGCATTTTGTCCAACAATAGACTGAATCAGGAGTTAAACTGGTCTTTCTGCATGTAAAAATTGACTAAAAGATTTCCACCCATGTCAGCCTGCATGGATTGAGCAAACTGATATATAGGTTGATACTTTTTGCAGATGTAAAGCCCTCTTTTCACCGAGCATGGCTCATATGTTATCAATATTTTCTTACCTTTTTAGGCTGAAAAAACAAACTCTACTAGAGAACACTAGCTGGTCAAAATTACTAATGGAGCAGCAATTGATACAGATCAAAGATCGGACTTCATAGTTTGAATGTAGTCTGATATCTCCCTGCACCATCTGTTCCAACTCTGAAAAGCTGTCATCTTGCCATGGACTTTGGGAGAGTAAATCAGTATGACCATAAGTAGACCTGTTTAACCCTTTACTCCATATATACTCATTTCTACGCATTGCTTGTAGGAGCATTTGGAAAACATTGTGGCAAAAGGTGAAATTGCTCGTGACGAGCAATTTCACCTTTTGTCACAATGTTTTCTATGCTGTCAAAAGGTGTCATATACACATAAGAAATGGCTTCATCCTCGCTGTTATTTAGGGTCAATTAGAGATACCATAGAAATGCCTTATAAGGTAACGGGTTAACTAGCCATCTTTCCAGAGAGACTACATGCCTTTTGCAGTACGCAAATGTTTGCAGTAGAATTTGCATAAAGCCTGTTTCACATCAGCCTTACAACAGCCGTACGAGAACAATTTTTGACAAATCGCAGGACTTCGCACGGATTCCGCACGACTGCCGTACAAATTCGCAATTCCGTAGACGTCGCAAGTTGGTTTTTCAACATGCTCATTTTATTTGCAATTTCTTTTCGATTTTTTGAATTTGTACGGCAGCTGTACGGTTGTCACACAGCAGCCCTAGGGCTATCTTGAGACCATCGCACATCAATCATACTGTTTTATACTTGTGTTTGTCCTGCGAAGGTTGCACGATGATCGCACAAACATCTTGCTGCTGTCTTGCAAATGCCTTGCGTTAGGTAAAAGTCTGTCTAAAGACTGCTGCAGAACGCAAGAACAACGTAAAGATTCACAAGGCTGCCCTGCAAATGCCTTGCAAAAAGTTAGTGTCATCCCTCCTCTTTTGAAAAGTTTGTATGTCTTGTTCGTCATCAGTCGCTGTTGAGATTTCAGGAAGGAACCAAGCAACCACCAACCCATGATCCAGATGAAGAAGGCACATATTTGTACAAGAGTGACAAATATGCCTGTAGCAAAAAATAGTGTTGCCTCGTTCTTCATCCTTGAGTATCCTGTTCATTGCTGTAATACACAACTTATGTGTCTAGAAGGCCAAAGTTAATTCCATGAAGGCCTGTTGCAGAATGAGGCTGCTTCGCATACCATTGTGTATATACATTTCATGAAATGTCTGAATGAATTAGCAATTTCACAAAATGGCTAAAATTTTTAGCCATTTCATGAAATGGCTGATTTCACAGATTGGCTGTAACATATATATATTCAAATCTGGACAAGAAGAGATAATTCATTCTCCTTATGGCGATTGCTCGAGCACTGCATAGCTGTCTTGCAAATTCATGCTTGCCGTGCGGTGGTCGTAAGAAACTTTGCAAATTCTTACGGCAGTCTTGCGGATGCCTTGAGAATTTGTGAGGCAGCCTTACGATAACCGCATGACAGCCATGCGAACACGTCGCTTTTTTTCGTGCGTTCAACCTGCGAACACCTTATGGTTCTTGAGTCAACTGTGCGAACAAGGTATGGATATCGCTTTGCAGATTTGCAGTATGTGCGATGGGTAAGAATAGGTAGCGATTGTGTTTGCGGCGGAAATCGTACGACGAAAAAATCGTAAGGCTGATGTGAAACAGGCTTAAGGGAATCTATTACTTATCTCTTTGCCACACAACCCAGACTTTTCACAAACCACAGAAAAAAAGCCTATAGCAAACTTTGTGGGGGAAAAGGAGAAAATGGTGGTAACCAGCATTTTCTCCTTTTCCCAGAGTATTTCCTACCCTGCTGGCCACAAATGGACACAAATTTCAATTTTGAGCTATGTTTATTTTGTTGTCTGCAAGTGCTTTCAATTTGGACCAGTCTAAAATTTAGTCATTTGGTAAAGAATAAAAGCAGAGAGGGTTGTCATGCATATGGCAGTGTTTCATTTACCTGTGCGTCCCGCGTCAGGGACGCCAAGAAATTACCGAAGACGCAAAACTTCGAGATATGTGCATTTTCGAGACGCACTGATTTTGATATCAATGCCTTTTGCAAAATTTCGTTTGATCCCGATCAATTAAAGTCTTCACATTTTCTATCGAAACACCGGTAATTTTTCTACTTTAGACAGGTACCTTCATTTTCCGGTCTATTTTTAGCCTAAGTAATCTAGTCTATGGAATGGTTTCCGGTTTTCTTTTTATTCGGGTACACGGAATATCGACATCCAGCACGTACGTTATAGATCCTCTTCAAGGCATAGCCTAGTCTTTCTATCTCAATTGCAGAAAATTGTAGTCAATATGATTGAACAACTATCATATCGGCAAATAATTACTTTCTGAATCTTTTTTATACCCGGGCGATTTCGATATCCTCAAACGATTTCCATTTCGTCGAAAAAATTCCAGCGCGTATATCTTAACGATGTAAAGCGTAAGCAATGCCACCAAAAAAGAAGGCAAAGTCCGATCACAAATAACAAACTTTAACTAGTTTGTTTACGAAATCACAAGAGTATGACCGGCCAACTCATAGTGACTTACATACCGATAAAAATGTCGAGAATAATGAGAAATCATCCGTTAGTTCAATCGGCGTTGATTCGGCCCCGGCCAATTCGAAACCGAGAGAATTCAAGTCACACTGGCTTAAACTTTTCAGTTGGTTAACTTACGAAAGTGAAGAGAATTCATGACAGAAAATTCATAAATCAGAACATACAGATTTTTTAACAATTTGAACATTTTTTTTTTAAATGGGGTTTAACTCATTACCACACAATCCCTAATTTTGACGCCTCTGAGAAAGAAGCCTTTAGAAAACATTGTGGGAAAAGGAGAAAATGCTGGTAACCAGCATTTTCTCCTTTTCCGACAATGTTTTCTACCCTTCATAAAACAAATTTCAAATCTTCAATAACTTTTATTTTGTCGTCTGTTAATGCTTTCTATTTGGACAAACCTAAAATTTTGCTATTTGGTAATGAGTTAAAAGGTGGAACTCGTAAAGTTGGTTTCAGACTCATAGTTTTTCTTCCCAGCGAGTCCCAGGACTCACTTATAGCAAATTGTAAAAAAATCACTGATATGGTACACACTGTTCTGCTCCAAGAAGTTTGTACCTGGTTACAGGCTGACATCCATTCAACACAAAAAAGCTCCACAATAAGACAGTAACATGTCAGATTTGCACTATCTGCATTTTTGCTTTTAGTGCTGATTGTTTCTAGACCACCACAGTCCTATCATATGTATTGTGTAATCAGCAGAAAAATAGGTCCTTCAACTCATTACTTAAAAATTCTTCAAGGCAATGCAGCAGCAAATTAATGCATTTAATTAAATAGATTACAAATAAATAAAGGAAAAGAGCAACAGGCTTTAGTAAGTATAAGTGCATTTACATTGTTTTTATACAGGGAGGAGACGGCAAAGTTTTAAACCTTTGCCCTCACAGTGAAAGGGAAGACTTTCAAATGTCTACAGAAGACACCTTTTGAAATGTTATGAACAAAAGAGGTGCATAAAATAAAAAATTCAAGAAAGATTTAACTCCCATATCATTTTCAAAACTTCTGTTGCTTTTGTGGCCTCTATAGATGACAAGATCAGGCTAGACAAAATTTAGGGTCTGATCTTTGATCTTAATCTACTTTAACAGCTTTGATGATACATTTTATAACATAAAAAAACTCCATGTTGAAATTGTTTTGGTCATATTTCCTGACTCTACTGATGTGATAGTCCTGTTGGCTTTCAAATGATCCATGTTTATAATAAATAGTTGACAATAGTATGTGGAAATGTGCAGTATGCAACCAATCATTATCAGAAACATTTCCTTAAAATTTATCTGCCCGATATTTTGGAAAAATAATGTTATAGACTGTCCAAATATTTCGGAAAACTAGTTGATTAAGAGTAGAAATGAATTAATTTTGAAAATAATTTATAGGGTCAGGCCTATTTAGGTGACCGAATACATTTTAACGGACTTTCCGCAGGTAAAATCATGATGTGAAAACGATTTTTAGTTAACCGGTATGCCTTTTTAGAACCCACTTTTCTGCGCTTCTAGCAGACGATGGTAATAGCAACAAATAGTATGACATCATCAGCCTCAGTTTCGATAAAGTAGACTTACCAGAAAAATATAATGGCTACTAAAAATAGGCCTATAGCGAGACTGAGTGTCGATCAATTTCATTCTTTCATGACGTCTAAATGGCTTTTCTTTCAAAACAGAGGAATGTTCTTTTACAGTAACAAGTGATGCTTATCATTGTCATTTTCAGGGGGGAAATAACAATGTATGATAAACACGGAAACGGGAATGAGACTTCAAATGAAAACAGGGCTCGTTGGGTCACTGCCTTTCGATTCATTTTAACAAAAAATCTACATCAAAAACTATAAAATAAACCTGGTAAGTTATGTATAACTACAAAATTTCAAATAATTCATACCTGGAATAAACTTATTCAATTCCTAAAAGATGAGAAAAAACACTTTTTCACAGCGAAAAACAGGGTCGCCATTTCCAAAAATGGACACTGCAGCCGAGAGGAAGCTCCATGAGCTCTGATTGGATAATATGGATCATGTGGTTATGTTGCAGCATGCGCTAAGCATGCTGGATATCCAGACTGTTTAGTAGACTACGCGATGATTGGATTTCTGGGTCAGGTGACCATTATTTTTATTAGCCATATTTGGAATTACAATTGCGCCTGTGTAAACCCATGACCTGGACACAGCGACCTTGCAAAGTTATAAATAGCCGTGCCATGTATTTTGACTTCCTCTTGTAAATATTCCACACCTGTGAAATTTGTTTGTGACATTGCCCATACTTTTAAATCCTTTATTGATCCAAATTGAAGTACATTCAACTATTATGCAGAGAATTACATGTATACTGGCTAGTTCCACGATACAAGTTCCATTTCGAAGCTTCCGCGGCTGCAAAGAATGACTGAAACACGTGATCTGTGCTGCTAAATTTAGAAATGCCACGTTTCTTTCAATTTTTTGGGAGGGCTCCAGTGCATTTGTATGTTGCAAAGTCAGAGTCAATACGTTGGAATATCACAAATTTATCGTTGGCTTATTATTTTTTCTGATTATCTTCAATATTCATGCTCCTCAAATACTCCCTTTTTCCAACTAGAAGTACTCCATAGGGAAAGTTTGCTTAGGGGAAAAACACAAATATTTTCCCCGCTCCTTATATTTAATCTTCCATTCCAACGATTTTCAACGACAAGGAAGTACATGTAGTTTTAAAGCAGACGCATACATGTAAATACTCGTTATATGGTTGAGGCAAACTGTCTTTTTCACCTCTAAATTTAGTTTTTCGTACCGTTTACCAAAGTTGCCTGTTTTTCTAGCTTCTACGCGCGACTAAAGGACCTTTTTAAAGATAGTTTAGAAAGATCAGGCTGCACAGAATGTGCTTTGAATAATTGTGGTGTTTTAAGCCGTACCTTGATTGATTAATTGGTGTTTTGTACCGTTTTCAACATCATTTTAGTTATATCGCGGCGGCCGCAATGACTAATCAATACGCGAAAAGAAATTGGCCAAGCCAGGGATCGAACCATTGACCCCCGTTCTCATGTCCTGCGCGCTACTGACTGGGCTATAAAAGACGGCTTTTGAAAATGTTCTAGGAAAAAGACAAAATGCTGGTAACGGGCACTGTGTGTGCAACGGTAATTTCCACTTTTTAAGCCACTTGTAATTTGTCGTCTGCAACCGATATACATTAACTCCGACATAATATATTTGGTAAAAAGTTAACCCTTTCCCATACAAAAATTTTAGAGTTTCAAATTTAAAACATCTGTGAACTATGCTCTCCAAATGGGAACAAGTATGCTTTAGCTCTCTGACCGAGGTAGAAAACATTCTTGGATTCTGATTATCAGCATTTTCTCCTTTTCCGACAATGATTTCAAAGGCGTTCTCTCCCAGGGTTGTGAAAACTAGGGATTGATTGTAAAAGGGTTAAACTTGGACGAGATGAAAGATTTCCTTCTGGTAAAGGGTTACACAAAAAAAACTGGTGGAATGGGAGAGTGTCAAAAAACTCATCCTTACATTTGGTTCGATAATTACGTGATAATTGATTGATTGGTTGACTGGTTTTTAATTGATTATGTTGTATGCCGCTTTCAACATATTTCTTTTTTTCAGTCATATCATGGTAACAGCTCACATAATTAGATTAATTACGTATCTATGCCAAGAGATTCTCTAGTACCAGGCTACCACAATGTTTTTGTCCTTTCAAAGAAAAATCCCTTCATTCTAGCTAAACTCAATTTATTGCCTGCAATTGCTTTGAAAACGAACAAGTCTAAAATATTGTAATTTAAAGGTGGGTATTTAGATTTTTAAACCTCACCATAATATATATATATATATATTCACACCCACACACATATATAATTTGGTGGGAATTGAAGTATCTTAACCACCTGTAGGGGTAAACGACATTAAGGCTGGAATGTTCAGAATTCTATGGCGTGTTGCTTCTTCACTCTTTCAATAATTATATCACTCTCTTTCCCATTTTCAAGTACATGTAAATCAAAAGTTACGTTGACCACTATATTGTCTAACCATTGCTATTGTGCAAAATGTATAATTAATTACATTGGAGCAAATAAGATGTATTACATTGTATTCACCGTCACTATTGTATTGTATTGTATTGTAAGTAGCTGATGAGATTCATACTATGATAGGCTACGTGATGTTGTTAACCCTTTATCATAAGACAAAATTTTAGACTGTTCCAAATTGAAAGCACTTGCAGACCACAAAATAAAGATTACTCAAAAATTTAAATTTGTTTCCAGCACCGTTGAAAACATTTTGGGAAAAGGAGAAAATGCTGGTTACCAGCATTTTCTCCTTTTCCCACAATGTTTTCAAAACACTTCTGTCTCAGGGTCGTGAAAACCAGATATTGTTTGGTAAAGGGTTAATGTACAGTCACACTTTGACACTTACTTTGCATAGGCGTCCGATACATCGTTATAACGCAAGAATTTGACAGTTACCTAAAACCTAAAAGCTATCATTTAAAGCCAATCAGTTCTCGGTTGTCCCTTTCATTAAAAACAAGATGGAAGACAGCGACAATATAGCTGAAGCAGGCCTGAGCTGAAGTAAAGTGTCATGATTCTTAGCATCTTTACCTGCCTATGTAGCTTAAAGGTGGGTATTTAGAATTTTCACATCACACCAAAATAAGAATATACATATATCGCTGAAATTTATATGAAAAAACAATACAAATCATCAATAATTAAGGTTCATATAATTACAAAAAAAAATTATGGTATTTCCTTAAAAGGCTACGTAGCCTCTTAAGCTATTTTTAGATTTCGCGCCAAAAATCAAAAAAAGCATTGTGGGAATGTTAAGTGACTGGCACGTGACTCATGACGCTTAAATTCCAGTACATAACAAACATGTAATTATTTTTCATAAAATCTTCTTCGGACGCTATATATGAACCTTCGTCTGTGTATTTCCGGTAGTAAAAGGAGCGAGTTGTTCATGTAAAAATAGAATGTGTTTTCCGTCGATGTCGACCTGTACCGTAGTAAATCTCTAATTTCTCTTGTTGTCTGATGGTTTTCGACTACTGGGGTTTTATAAATGACAATTATAAGGCTTGGGAGTATAAGGGTGATATTTTTGTATTTTTGTAAAATTTTCGTCTTAAATTCTGAAGGGCCACCTTTAAGTACAGAGTAATTTAAACTCTGTCCTCTTGTATATAGAATGAAGATCACGAGATGCATGTATCGAATATTGTAAAGAAATAATTAAAGGACATTACAACGTATATAGTGTATCGTATGCTGGATACAATCTAGGAAAAGGAGCGATAAAAAAGCGATCGTTCCTTAGTCCTAACGTTTTCATAGTCTTTCGATCACACCACTAGTGCTATTATTGGGTGTGGGTGGGGTAGGGGGTGGGGGTGGGGGGAAGGCGAAGTCGGCTTAATTGACCTTTGATCTACTCATTCAATTGCAACATGTTGAGTATTTCGCGAATCGTAAAGAAATGTGTGAAAATATCATACTACTGGTCCCTGTAAACCTATCTGCGGGCAAAGAAAAATCAAAGTACTGATAGTACTGAAGGCCAGGAAATCGAGGATACGAAACAATACAAGAGGTCAATTTTAATTAATACAAACAGGTAGACGGACAGGGATACAAGCGGATTCCACTAAGTCCCTGGAATTCTTGGAGGAAATTTTGAACTGATACAAGAAAGCACCAGCCAGAAACTAATTAAGCTAGAGCTAGGCATGTGCTCACAGTTATGGGATGCTTGATAATGGCTTAGAATAATTAGTAATTTGTCGTGCTTGTAAACAATCTCAAGTCAAAATTGAACTATTCAATTAGTGCAATACCAACTTTGGTTATATAAATTTTCTGAAAACATGTGAAGTCCTGAATGACGTTATTTTTCACATTTACGAGTCGTCTATTAACAGTAGCATATTTTTCCCCAAAATTTATCCTAATCAAATGACAAGTTTCTTTATTGTCAATTACGTCGCACAGTAGATTGTATACATGTATTAAAAATGTTTTATCACTATTTTAATTGCCAAATCAACAACCTCTATTTAATTTCCATTGATGACCCACATGAAATTAGTAATCACTTCATGAGATATTATAGGACCAGCATATAGTTACAATTAAAAACTGAGATTTATAAGCAACTTTTACAGATGATAAATTAAGGTGCTTCATCAGAAGCAAAATTTAACATAGTGTTAGCTGAAAGAGCCTTGAAAAACATGGTGGTTTTGTCTCAAAATCAGGATGCTCTGTGGACAACGCGCTTTTTAAATCAGCCTGGCTGGTGTAACGTAATTTTCAGAGAGAGAGAGAGAGAGAGAGAGAGAGAGAGAGAGAGAGAGAGAGAGAATAGACTGTTTGAAAGATATTTGTAGCTTGCACTAGTCTCCAATCCCCAGATTTTCAGAATTATCAACATTGAAAGTATCTTGCAGACAACTGAACTGTTGCTAAATTGATGGTTTTATCAGTAGAATATACATGTAGTTCAGTTGGTAGCGAAGTACACTTTAAGAGTCCACAAGCTCGGTCAATTTCCTATTGAGGATTGATGATAGGTATTGTGATAGGGTACAATTCTCTCTCATCACATACTAAACATACTGGTCTCTGAAATCTAAGTCCTTTGAATCTCTGTAAATAAGTTTTTTTTTTTTTTTAAAATCTCCCTTAACCAAAAGACATTTTTTTTCTGGAAAAAAAGTTGAAAGCAGAATTCTGCAGAAGACAAATCAAATGTTAATAAAAAAGTGACATTCGTCTTTCAAATGCTAGAAAATATTGTGGGAAAAGGAGGAAATGCTTTTGTGGAAAAAGGGTTTCAATAAACAGTAACCAGATATGTAATTCAATAAAAAACACTTTATGGGATCGAACTAGTGACTTTACGATCGACGGCTGGACATGAATCTCGTTTTGGGTGATGGAAAATGTACAAGTAGGAAAGGGCAGGAAAATATAAGAGAGAGAGAGAGAGAGAGAGAGAGAGAGAGAGAGAGAGAGAATGAAAAAAAAATCTTCATACAATAAATAAAAATAATGGGCATATATGAATATAAAAAAATACATTAAATGACAAGCGAACCACTACAGAACTAAAAATATAAGCATTTATTTGATTTCAAATCAAAGTCAATCAAATACATAATTTAAGAATCACACAGGTGTACAATCTATTTGTGGCAGGTGTAAAAGGTGTGAAATACATCCTATCAGTGTGAAATAGGCAGTTATAAACAATGGCAAAACTACCAAATAACTCTTGGATAAAGGTAACTAATACACATAATGTACGTACTAAAGACAACGAAGTTTCAAAAATAATTTTTATAGATAACTTCAATAACGATATGAATGAAATTTGATGTTGGGATCGATTTCTCTAAAATTTTATTTGGGGACGATTTCACCAGATTCTCCGGAGAAATCGTCTCCAAGCAGTTTGGGGACGATTTTTCCAGGGGACGATTTCTCCAGCAGTCGGAAATTGCTATCACAACAGCGGGTGTTATGCAAAGAAGTGGACACGCTAGTGGGAAAAAGTTGATTTTAGACGGACTAGAAAGCACCACGGTCAAAGTACCCTAGATTTAGTCGATATACATAAGAAAAAGTGATAAACGTAAAACGGGCCAATATTCTATATGTACATGTAGTTTGCTTTATTTACAATCGCATTTCAGCGGAGACGCGTTTTATGACCTACATGTTCAAATGTAAACACAACGTTATGGATATTAACCGTTTAGCGCGCAGGAATACACAACTGCCGGATAAAGCTAGGTTTATTAGGTTACCCCTTTATTAGGTCAATGTTAATGACGAAAACGGGATAAAAAACACACACTCGTCAGTTATTTAAGGGTCGTAATACCCTTGCAATTCCATGGTATTTTGCAGATGAAAGCTTTGGGGGAAACTAGTTGTTTTGGCGGACTCAGCGATATCGAATGGACACACCCTTCAACATTTTGTCTGAAAGTAGTCCGGAAAAGGCAGCTTACGATCCCTATAGGCAAGGGAATCCCTTGAGAGAGATTCCCTGGCCTAAAAAACCAACACTTTACAAGCATTGTCACATACTGCTTAGATCTTGAAAAGGTTACCATATTTTACCCATTACTGTATGCCAACCAGTCTGGGTTTCAGTCCCATATTTTATATTATTATTTTATATTAGGACATTACTTCATCAAAAATGACATTTTTGAAAAGTAACGTCCGAATATAATATTTAAAAAAAAATGATCAGACTGGAACACAATGAGTCGCCATTTGATCAGACTTGTCCAATCACGAATCTCGGCTGACAATCTATCTTTTATCTTTATCACTCTCATGTTATCTAGAACGTTAATAGTCTTTGCTGTTCAGATGTTTCATTATCTGTTTTTTTTTTATTATCCTTAACTACTGAAACGTTTGAAAAAATTTCCGCTGCCATTAAGACTCTTATTTCTTGAACAGGAGGTGAACAGCCGAATATAAGTTGTAATCTGAACTTGTGACCATACCCCTTTGCCGATGTACATGTATGTGACCGTCATTCCATGTACTAGAAATTGTGTTTATGTAATGCTTTTGTTAACATGTACATGTTTATGGCAATAAAATATGTTTAAACTTAAACTTGAACACAGGCTATATGTCAACATGTAAATGTATTTACGCACTGCTCGTCTTCAGCATAAGTACTGTCCCAGGTACTTTTTAAAACTATGATTTGGATTAACATATTCTTACTTTTAAAGATTTAGTTCTATGCGAAAATTTTAAAACATTGTAAGAATTGGGCAACCGACATCAAACTATAATAGAGTTTCCATATATCATATGATAGACCTGTGCTCAGATTCTGTCCTCTCTTTGTTGCAAATGTTATACTTGTTACTATATGAGATCTATATACGTGCAACACTTTTCTTTAAAACGTTTCAGAAGCAAATGCAGTGCTGCTAAAAGATTTTTAAAGAAAAGTGCAATTGATACCTGTTGATCGGATTACTTATCTTATCTCCAATCATGAAAAATAAAGTGAAAATTTATTTTTCTTGAAATATGTTTTCTTTATTTACACGTTTTGTCCGTGTTGTCAACCTTATTTAGCCAGCCAATAAAATCACCTTCTTCATAATCATACGCGTATAAACAAATTTGGTTTGCCAAATAAATCATTGTTTTTGTACACAGCTTCAAATCTTGGATGTTTTGCAGACAATCAATAAACTGAAGTATGAGGATTTCGAATTTATTCGAATACATGTTGTTTTAAGAGGAATCAAAATGTTGTCCCCATTATTGTTTCAAAGAACTATATTTCTCATTGACTTCCGCCTGTCAAGAAAGATGTTGTTGGGTCACATCTGACACAAGGAGTTGTCTAAATAGAAAATAGTGTTTTGGAATATTTTTCTATGGATAATTAATTTGGAATATGACAGAATAGGATTAGAATGTCTTAAGATGGCGACTTACACTGAAGATCCGTACCAGAACTTTGTTCCACCGCCGGAGGCACCAGTTTTCACGCCGACTGAAGACGAATTTGCGGATGCATTGGCTTACATAGCGAAAATAAAGCCGATAGCCGAACAATATGGAATTTGCAAAATAAAACCACCAAAGGTTGGATGGCAGTCTCTTACTTATTTTCAGTAACCTATCTATTACTTCAATGAAATTGGAACTAGTTTCGTTCGGTAATTTCACTGATTTATCGGTGAAAACGAGAGCTGTACGTGCATGTCATTTTACCAAAGATGGCGACGCATTGTTGGACATTTGCTATCAACTGAGGCCAGGTTCATTAGGTTTCACTAAATTGAACATATCTCAGTCAATTCTGAACGGAATTAAATAATTTATGTATCATATTGTGTGCAAATTTGTGCTTGAAAAAGGGGTATAAATTTATTTTGTAGACATGTGATCATTTTTGGAAATTAGTGAATTAAGTGAAATCAGTCAGAGAGTTTTATAACAGTATGACTGCAAAAAAGCTTTTGCTGCCCTGCCCCATATTATGGTTTGTGGGATTAATCAACATGATAAGTTGGTAGTCAAGATGGAAAAAAGTGTGCTCTCAAATAAAGTACCAGGAAAATTTGCATTTAAGGGAATACATGATTATAACTTCAATAAAACGAAACTGTTTGAGAATTATATGTTTTTGAAAAAAAAAAAAGAGAAATTACTAGAAATGTCCTTTGTTGAAAGGTCATTTTCCAGTGCTATTTAGGAAAAATTGTATTGAAGTTGGCACGTTAGATTACAATCGACTATTGCTTGATCTCATATAATGTCATCTCCTGTACTGGAAAATTCGGCCACGGCCTTCCAAAATTTTACCTTTAACTTGAATTTTTTTCTCCCCAGGGATTCAATAATTATATACCACTGTTCAGTATTTGAATTTTTCAAACAAATAGTAAAGTGTTGATACACTGGTGAACATAATACTTATTCATGAATCAGAGGAGAAAAATTATCATAATTCTTTTTTTAGATTTTTCAATAGTAACTTTTTTCTTTGTTTTCTCATCTCATAATCAAGGATGAAAATGTAGACTTTTCAAATTTGGAGTTTTTGTAGATTATAATTTAAAAATGTCTCAAATGATGGAATCCGTCTTCGGCTGGGTGAAAATATGGTAGGAAAAGGACAAAAAGTTAGAAGTGGTAACCACCGTTTTCTGCTTTTCTTACAATGTTTCCTAAAATCCCTTTTTTCAGAGCTGTAAAGAGACTTAGAGTTGAATAAAGAGGTTTACTAATGCGGTCTAATGCATTTCTGCAGGGGAAGTCATACAAGATCATATGCAAGACTTAATTTGATATTTTAAAATTCTTTGAAACAGAACTCTTTCTTTTCATAGTATATGAAACAAGCTATTCTGGTTTATTGTTTTCCATTATCTTTGAATTAGAATTTAGAAGAAAAGAGCAGTTCAGTATATAGGATATATCTTTAAAAATATGTTAAAACCTGCAGATCCTAGGTACTGTCACCACTCTGAGAGCTGAGAATTAGTGGGAGTGTTGTTGGGCAGGGGGCAATACTCTTCTGAGCCCTATACAGGCACTGCTGAAATCCTTGGCCTACAATTGGGCTGACATATTAAAAAGAAGCATAGAATACCAGTCAGTCAATTGACCAGCCAGCCTATTAACTCAATAGGTTGAGTGTCAGACTCATAAACATGATGTTTTGATTCCCATGAGGATGACGTGGGTTTGATCCCCACAGCTGGCCATCTAAATGGGCATCTGCACTATTCCCTGTAAAAATACTAACAGCCTTCTTAGGGCATCAGCTATTTAGGCAACCAATGGCGACAGTAAAAAAAACACAAATTCAATCAATTATTCAATCAATCAACAGTTTAGCAGTGGCCTGAAATATTCACACAGTATTTTATTTCTTACTTTCTTCTTTAATCAACAACCAGAAGTTGACAGTAATTTTGCAAAATTAAACAATTTTAGGACTGGCAACCTCCCTTTGCTGTTGATGTAGAAAAGTTCAGATTTGTTCCACGCGTTCAGCGACTCAATGAGTTGGAGGTAAGTGTATTTTTTTTCAGTATTGAAGTTTATTTTTCTATAACTTGATTTTTGATGTTTCTCAGTTGAATACTCTCAATTATTCCAGGTTTAAAATCAACTCTTTTCTGATGGATTATAGCAGGTAGAAAAAAATAAATGAGGCCATTTCTGGAAAATTTGGAGTACTTCAGATCAATGGGATTTTATTTTCTTTTACACATAATTATAAAACTCAGGAGGTTTCATAATTAATCACATTCCCTCAATAAGTAGACTCAGAATTATTAATGACCATTTTTTAATGTGGCATCAATAACAAGAAAATGGTAGGAATGATATCTAGGATTTTTCAAGGTCAAGGATATCTACTTTGTCATTGTCCACATTGACTCAGCTGTGTCCAATCATGCAAAACAAAATGGCTGCCAATATACAGTTACTGCTTCTGTGTAAATTTAGGGTGGTAGTCATAAGGACTGCTTTGATTTAAGACATCAGCTTTAAAAAAAAAAGAAAATTCAGGAATGCTGTAAGGAAATATATTAAATGATCTTTTTTTCTCTTTGAAACAATTAAATTGCATTTATTTTTTTCCTTGACAATCTCAAATAAGGTCATAAGTGGTAAAGTTATTTTTATTTCCTAATGTTATTTTTTTTGCATTTCTAAAGATAAAAAGGATATTGAAGGGTTGCTGTATGGAGAAAATTAAAACAAAAAAGTTTTTATTTAACTTAAATTGACTGAAATATATACTTAATTGTGGCACTGTACCTTTTTTAAAACTTGGACTGCTTTTTTTTTTCAATTATATATCTTGTTTGCACTGACGGTAGTCTTGTTTGTTTTTGTTTCTTTACAATAATATTGGCTGTTATGCCCTGCTTATTAAAAAGTTATTTGCATTTTAACCAGTGCAAAAGTGATTGGGATATATTTTCTTATGTCACAAGTTTTCTGTTTCCACAACAAAAGTCAAATTTTCATTGTTTATCCCTATATTGCTTGATTAATGAAATGGAAATTCTAAGCCAGTGCTAAAGATACAGATATTGTGGTTTCAGGCTGTGTTTGTCAGAAAATCTTGTCAGATTTCTGATAAAGTTGACCAAAATATCTGAGAAAGTTTCACACATTGTAGATTAAGGTCAGACTGCAGTCTGATTTTGATCTATGGAAAAGTAGATTAAACCTTCCTCTAGGTTCAGCACTGGTATTAGTCGAACAAACTGACATGAAATAAATGACCTCTTATACAATATATTACACGCTTGAATTATTGTCCAAACTTAGCTTCAGCTAATGCCGTCTGCATGCGGAACCATATGCATGTTTTTTAAACTCTTTTGGAGGCCAATAGATTTATAGTGTCTTCAAAAAATACTTACAATATCTGAAATGAACACTATTTTGTTGGTGGCGAGAGACTTGGATCTTGATCTACGTCATCCACAAAAGCTTTTTGATTTTGGCTATGGTGCAGTAATGGTTAAACCAGACATTTACCGTAAACAGAATTTCCATAGTGTCTGATTATACCCGATGATTTAAATATTCACGTTTTAATTATTCTTTGCATGAAGGTCAATTTCAGGTCAATTTATTTCAGTAATACCCAATTAATGTATATAAAGTTCTCAAATTTCTGTCGTTTTCAGTATTTCAAAATGTTTCTTTGATGTATTGCATAAAAAATGTATTTTTGGAGAAGGAAAAAATTACATGTATGTAAAAGGCACTCAATGTTGTTTGTATGTTATGAATTTTTCAGTCAACATTATACAAGAATTAGATTCTAACCATAAATCTCATTACAAATTTCAGTGCATTCAATCACAAGCCATAAAATTGACTTTAACTCTTTACCGAATGACAATTTTATAGGTGTGTCCAAATTGAAAGCATTTGCAGTCGACAAAATGAAAGTGAAAATTTTTAATTTGTTTTGTGAAGAGTAGAAAACATTGTGGGGAAACGAGAAAATGCTGGTTACCAGCATTTTTTTCCTTTTCCCACAATGTTTTCTAAAGGCTTCTTTCTCAGGGTCATCAAAAGTAGGGATTGCGTGGTAATGGGTTAAAGTTACTTCAAATATACATATATGACATGCAGCACATGGACAGGAGCATTTGAACATCTGCGCAGGCTGATGAGAAGGAACACTTTCCGATTTTATGCAATTTTCTGTTTTCTGCAAGTCTTCTGTAATACATTATCTAGGGTAGTCGTAGGCTGACTGCAGAGGCTGATACGACATGGCACTTCAAGCCAAAGTCTGAATGCCCCTTTACGCGTGTTGCAGGCCATATGCAGGGTAAAAAAAATCCACTTGTCTTTTTATCCTTATTTGTAAAAATTTGATGAGGGCAAGTGGATTGTCCTTCTTTGTCTAACAGTAAGACAAGTGCAAAATGGCAGGAGGACAAGTAAGAATTCTGAAATTTTTTGGACCCTGCATTTGGTGTTGTTGTAAATACCAAATTTTGCAACTGCCAAAAAGTTATTTTTGAAGCATTGCCTAAATCATAAAAAGTGTTGAAAATTTTGCTGACAATAGAAACATACAGTTGAAGTTATGGGTATTAAGATTGTGATAAAAATGCATTGCAAAAGATGTTTCTTTACTTTATGAGGTAATTAAAATTAACCGATTACCACACAGTCGTAACTTTTGACGACCCTGAGAATGAAGCCTATAGAAAACATTGCAGGATAAGGAGAAAATGCTTGTAACCAGCATTTCCTCCTTTTCCCGCAATGTTTTCTACCCTTTACAAATTTTCAGTCACTTTTATTTTGTCGTCTGGAAATGCTTTTGATTTGGACAAGCCTTAACCCATTTCCACACAATCCCTACTTTTGACGCCCCTGAGAGAGAAGCCTTTTGAAAACACTATGGTAAAAGGAGAAAATGATGGTAACCAGCATTTTCTCCTTTTCCCACAGTGTTTTCTACCCTTCCCAGAACACATTTCAATTTTTCAGTCACCTTTATTTTGTCATCTGCAAATACTTTTAATTTGGACCAGTCTAAATTTTTCTCATGTGGTAATGAGTTAAATATTGGCGTTTGGTAATGAGTTTGAAAAAAAAATAATAGAGAAAGTTTTTAACAGAAATGTGGTCAAACAATTTCTTTCTGTACTGGCTCTTCCTAGCTTGCCATTCTGAGTCAAATTGAAATCAGTTACGTACCAACTGCAAAGATCTGTCATATTTACTGAGGTGGAGGGTGCTAGTAAGTTAATTAGACATGTACATGTACTTGAAATTGAGGGCATTTGCAGACAAGTATAGATGACATGGTGCTAATTTTCTGGACAATGTAGTAAACCTAATGGGAAAAAGAGAAAATTGTGGTTACCAGCATTGGTAGCACATAAATGTTTGGTGAAGCTTTTAAGTTTCAGTAAAATTTTTTTAACATGTAATGCATGAAATACTTCATGTAACTTTTTTTCCAGGCTAAATCGAGGATAAAACTAAACTTTTTGGACCAGCTGGCAAAGTTTTGGGAGCTGCAGGGAAGTAGCTTGAAGATTCCTCATGTGGAACGAAAGCTCCTGGACCTTCATGACCTGTATAAGGTAGCTTTTTTAGGGAGCCCAATAGCACCCAAAAGTTAACAAAGCGCGTGTAAAGATGCATTTGAATTTAACCCGTTTCCACTCAATCCCTACTTTTGACGACCCTGAGAAAGAAGCCTTTAGAAAACAAATTTTTAATTTTCAGTAACTTTTATTTTGTCATCTTCAAATGCTTTCGATTTGGACCAGTCTAAAATATTGTCGTTTAGTAATGAGTTAATCACTCCATTTAACTCTTTACTAAACGACAAAAATGTTAGACTAGTACAAATTCAAAGCATTAGCAGACGAAATACAAATTCAAAGCATTAGCAGATGAAAAAGTAAATTTATGTGAATCAAAATTTGAAATTTGATTAGGGAAAGGCAGAAAACATTGTGGGAAAAGGAGAAAATGCTGGTTACCAGCATTTTCTCCTTTTCCCACAATGTTGTAAAAAGCTTTCTTTCTGAGGGTCATTAAAAGTTGGATTGTATGGTAATGGGTTAAAAGTTAAAACTTATTGAGAAGGTGACAATCTGTTGTAAGCTAGTCCAAGTGCTAGTTGCTGGCTGAAAATGATTTTCAAGAGTTGCCAGGTTACTCTACCAGTTGTTTACTTTTTATCTGCTTTCAGAAGTCATTCTTCTGCCAGCAACTAAAACTTTGATCAACCTTACAATAGCAGATTGTAATCTTCACAATAATTTCCATGTTTTTAAATTGTATGATTTAAACTTAAACACATTTCAACAACCACTTTGCTAAGATAGGCAGCTGTTGGCTTTAAACACTTGTGCAACTTTTAGTCCAGAGTGCATTGCCATGTAAAGAAAAAAAAGGAAAGTTGACTCATTGCTGCTGGGACAAGAGAGCATGGCTCTCAGTAATAAGTGCTGGGCAATCAATTTAAAATCACAATTAATTATCGCTTTATAATCGTAAAGGCAAACCAACTTGCTATCGGTTTCTGTATTTAACTGAGAATGACTTTTTGCCTTAATACAGTGTGAATTTGTTTACATAATGTTAAGTTTATAAAAATTTTATATTTCATACTTAAAAAATCAAAGGAAATACATTACTATTAAATTCATTGTTTTATTTAATACTCTTTATTTTAGTCCATTAGTTTTAATTTCCAAAACAGTTGAAAAAAAAATCAAACTTGTTTACACACACACACACACATCTGTTAGAGATCTATTTTTTCATTTCATAAAACAACCAATTTTTATTCACTCATGAGCAGGAATTTTAGTTTCCACTTTTTTTTTCAGAGATGACTGCAAATTCACTGTTTAACCCTTTACCCCATAAGGCATTTCTATGGTATTTCTAATTGACCCTAAATAACAGCAACGATGAAGCCGTTTCTTATGTGTATATGACACCTTTTGATAGTGTTGAAAACATTGTGGCAAAAGGTGAAATTGCTCGTCACGAGCAATTTCACCTTTTGCCACAATGTTTTCCAAAGGCTTCTACAAGCAATGCCTAGAAATGAGTATCTATGGAGTAAAGGGTTAAATTAATTTATAAAGATGAGTAGATAGTTTGAAGTGCATCTGATGGTATGATGTCACACTGATCATTGTAGTGGAATGGGTTTTCACTTTTTTTTTTTTCTTTTGGGGGGGGGGGAGAATCAACATGTTCTTTTCATGTCTATCAGTTTTGGAGAAGTATTACCACATGATTTGATATGAATCTGTCATTTAGAATACCAGGTCACTTTAAAAATTGTTACTTTATACCTACCTATATTATGTTTTCATAAATGACTGGCCCACTTGATAGATACACATGAGTTAATTTATATGAGGCTTTAGAAGATAACTTCATGCATCAGATTGACCATTAGATAGATATTTTTAAATGTCAAAGACGGGCCGTCTCAGATTTCCATATGTCAAAGTCCTGGTGCAGGGTCAAATGAGAAATTTACTGAAATTGCAAGTTTTGTCTGAATTTGTCAAGACAGCCATGGACAAAATTTTTTGTTTGTTTTTCGGCCAATTTGCATTTCTGTCGTCTGCCATGTTAAAGAGTGTGATAATTAGTCACAAAACCTCTCAATGAGACATTTCTAATGAGTAGCCATAATGTAGGGTTTAGTGGAGAATTATTGAAATTTTCAATTATGAAATCAAATTTACTTCCTCTGGGGCTCTGTACTATTATTAACATGTATTTGTCTAGGTTGTGGATAAGGAAGGAGGCATGGAGGAAATTTCGCAGGAGAGAAGGTGGAGTAAGATTGCCCACAAGATGGGTTATGAGCCAGGTAAAGGTGTAGGAGGGACTTTGAAGAGTCACTATGAGAGGATCCTCTATCCATTTTACCTGTTTAAGACAGGAGCATCCCTGGAAGCAGCTGTAAGTTGACATTTTTTGAGTTCTGCACAACAGCTATTTTTACATTGTCAAGTTAAACCCATCTGTTTTTGTGTCAAGTTTATTTTAAGCCGAGTTTTATGTTTGAGAATAGTGTAACAAACTCCCATTTGTTTAACAATTTACCCTGCACACACAAAAGGGCCAATGTTTAACTCTTTACCACACAATTCTGACTTTTAACAACCTTGAGAAAGAAACTTTTTGAAAGCATTGTGGGAAAAGGAGAAAATGCTGGTAACCAGCATTTTCTCCTTTTCCCATAATGTTTTCTACCCTTCCCAAACAAAATTTCAATTTTGCAGTCACAGTTATTTTATCATCTGCAAATGCTTTCAATTTGGACCAGTCTGTAATTCTGTCATTTGGTAAAGAGTTAAGCCCTTGCAGGAAACAGTTGCAGATAAAAAAAATTATGGGAGAACCACCCTCTTTCTTACATAGTGAAGGTTGGGCGAGGGGTTTGGTATGGCCTTTGGGATCAAATCCATTCGGAACACCTCGGTCAATTCTACGAATCAAGAATTCCGTCGGCATACATCCGAGGCTGGATCAAAGGATTGGCCGAGGTTTCCCGAATGGGATCAAATCAAGCACCTCCATTTTAATATGCAAGTAGAAAACACTCTACCTAATCACATCAAAGGCCATCTCAAAAGCTTGAAAATTCAGGTACTAGCTTGTACTACAACTTGCTACTTAGTTAGAATAATCTTGATATGGTGTAAAAGACAATTCAACTTTAAAAAGATTTGGGCATTTTTTGATAGAACCAGATGTGTATTCTTTTATCCATTTTTTCCTCATAATTTACTAAAGTAATTACCAGAAAGAAAAATTATTGACATGGACTCTAATTTGAGTCGTTTTCAGTCAATAAAAGGTAGAAAAAATAAATGAGGTTTGTTGATGAGAGGTTGTAAAATATGGTGTATTTCTCACAATGTTTTTGAAAGATTTTAATTCCAAGCTTAGCATCATTAAAATTTTTTATTGTTTTCCTGGAACTGATCTTTTACGTGCAAAACATACAAACATAAACTCTTGGAATGATTTTTGTACTACAGGCTTGAGTAAACAAGGTGCAGCATAGATCCATGATCAAACTGTACATTCTGTGCATTCTGATCATGATCTTTGTTACTTGCAAAAACCCCCTAGAGCGCCTAGAAGGTTAACCCTTTCACAACGACAAATTGTTAGGCTGGTCCAAATTGAAAGCACTTGTAGACGACAAAATAAACATAAGTCGAACTTAAAATTTGTTTCCAGCAGGATTGAAAAGATTGTGGGAAAAGGAGAAAATGCTGGTTTCCAGCATTTTCTTGTTTTCCCACAATGTTTTCAAAAAGCTTCTTTTTCAGTGTTGAAAAACCAGGGATTGTTCGGTAAAGGGTTAATAAATTCTGTATATCTTTATCACAGAATATCACCAGCATTTTCTTCTTCTTCCACAATGTTTTGAAAGGCTTCTTTTTCAGTATCGTAAAACCAGGGAATGATTGGTATTAAAATGGTTATTAATAAATTCTATACATCTTTAACACAGAATATCAAGATCAATGAAGAAGAAGATAATCCAGAGGATAAAGATTATAAGCCCCACGGGATTGAATCCAAGATGGCACAAGGAAACTATAAGAGAGTACCCAAGATGGAACGCAAGGAAATAAAACAGGTGAGTTTGATAACCCTAGCATCTGTATTCTAATATCTTTGTGAGAAAGAAATGCATGTGATGAATTTGAAAATATGCTTTTAAAGTAGGGATTCATAGCATGAATCCTGAATTAATTCTTTACTGAACGACAAGATTTTGGATTTGTACAAATACAAAGTGTTCTCTCCTTTTCCCACAATGTTTTTAAAATCGTGAGCTGTATTGTAGAGGATTAGTACTTGAGGAAATATGAAAATATTTTCAGTAAAGTATTAGTGCCAAAGTATATCAAATTTATCAGTTGCAATATACATGTACCAAAATTAGGGAGGAAAGGACACATTAGCTCAATCAGTATAATTATATATCAGTACATGTATAAGATGTTATGTAGAAGTGGGACAACTATCCCACAATCTTGAAGAAATCATAGACACAATCAGTATAAATGAGACAAGTGCAATTTCTAAGAAATATATATTTGAAAAGGACAATGTCCCACTTTATGATGGCAACCTCTTTTGTTTTTTTGTAATGGACCTTGACAATGTCTAGAATCTCCCCCTTGGCAGAACACTGTTTGTATGATGTTTAACACTATTTTCAACATCATTTCAGATATATTGCTGCATTCAGTGCACCTATCCATGTTTCCCTTATATTTTAATGGTACATGAACATTTTTTTGCTAAGCAACTAGTTGTTTTCCCACAAAGGCCTTTCAAAGCATTAATCAGGATTTTGAGAGGAATGACTCCTGTTCCAATGAACTGGCAACTGTGAGCAACAACAAAAATGACATGGATCTTTTCCAAGACCAAGATAGCAATTTAAAAGGTTTTGTTTTTGTTTTGTTTAGGATGAAAATATATGAAATTAATTTAAGGTCATTTAGTTTTTGAACATTAGAATAGTACAAAGTTGTTATAAACTAATTCATGGTATACTTGATAATATAGTGCTCACTTTTCTTGGTTTTAAAGGAAACCATTGACTATGGGAAGAACCCAGAGCTTAAGAAGCTCCAGTTTTTTGGAGCAGGGCCAAAAGCTGCCGTTCCAAAAGAGGAAGGAGATGAAGGTTAGTTTATTACTTTACGACTGAAAAGTTATCCTGATTCTCTCAAATATATCACAAACTATTTTGACCACTTTGGCATTGTTAAATGCCAGTAATATAATCCACATGATTGACCCATGTTATTCAGCATATACTATTTTCTCAAGGCTTTGCAAAACTGTGACACTAAGTCTAAATTTACCATTAACTCTTTACCACACTAGAAAATATTTGACTGGTCCAACATGAAAGCATCTGCAGACAACAAAATAAATATGACTGAAAAATTGAAATTTGGTTTGGGAAGGGCAGAAAACTTTGTTGGGGGAAAATGCTTTTCCCACAATGTTTTCAAAAAGCTTTTTTTCTCAGGGTCGTTAAAAGTTTGGTTTTATGTTGGAAAGAGATAAAAGATGAATCTAATTGATTTGGTTCTGTACAGGTAAAGAAACTTCAGAACATATAGGGTGTATTCCTTTCACCTGATCTGAAGCAATGTTCTGTGTTCTGGAATACTGTTCTGGAATGTATGAATGGAATATTTCAGAACACATTCACTGTTCCGGGAGTATGTTCTGACTGGAGCATTTTCGGAACATTTTTCTAAACCATATTGAAATGAAAGTACATTGACATGATGGATGTCGCAAAAGCTATTGTCTTAGCTGTGTTAGTGGATATGATTAGATGCGGGGATGGAGTAGAGACCAGTCTACAATGCTCCTATTTATGGCGTTCATATCGTAACAAATACAGTTTGCAAGTTTGGCCATAAAGAATTGTCCACCTTTCAGCCAACTTGTATCACCTAGCAACCATTCAGTGGGTGTGCTGCACCTCGATTGATTCAGAACAGTCAGAGCATGTTCTAAAGAACACAGCAAAGTGTTCGAAAATACTTCATTGACCTAGAACATGTCTGGAGTGTTCGGAGTAGCAAAAGGAATACTCCCCGATACTGGTGCCATGATGCAATAATTATTGTGAAAAAGGGTGTTGGACTCAAAGCCACAAATCAAGATCAGTCAGCATGGTTTGTGCAGTTTGACCTCAGATCTACAATGTTTGTAAAAGCCACTGCAGATGTGTTGCGCATTTCAATTATTTATCAGATCACAAAAATTAAGGCCGGTGATCATACAAAACATTTACACAGGACACATAAAACATGGCCCAAATGATGGATTTGTCTTTAGAAGAGTCAAAATTTTGTCGGATAAATGTGAGAAAAAGTTGGTCACAAGAACTTTCTCACACAATGTTTTCAAAATTCATCATAGTCGAGTATTGTAAAAACTGGGGAACGTTTGGTTGAGGGTTTCATTTAAGCACTCTCAGTGAACATGCTTTTAACTGTATTGTGTCTATAGCAGAGGTGGAAGAGGAGGAGGAAGAAATTGAGGTGAAGTCGACAAAGAAAATGAAAACTCGAAACAAGACTCCAAATCCAGGATTATACACCTATGTATGTATTTTGTGTGTTTCTGTGTGTTAATTTTTCTCTCCTTTCAGTTTACTCTGCCAAAGGAAAAAAAATATGGTCTAAATTTACGTTTGCTGACAACACATTAAATGTGACTTCAAGGGTTAAATTTTTGTCTGAAAGAGTGAAAAAGCATTATGGCAAAGATAGAAAATGCTGGTTACCCAGATCTCCAGATAGAGGGAGTGACTTTAATTTCATTATTAAGATATTAATTATACCACTCCAAACCCTATGTTTTGGGGTACTCATTAGAATCGTCTCACCAGCATTTTCTCCTTTTCAAAAGGCCTTTTCCCCAGGGTCGTTGAAAGTTGGGATTGTGTGGTAAAGGGTTAATAGAAAGGATGGAGTTATTTTTATACAAAGTGTTGATCAAGATCAGTGTTCAAATAAATAGATCATGAAATTTCAAGGATATGTTATATTCCTTATGCCAGGTTGACTTATACTACTGTCATACTTGTGGACGAGGGGATGGAGAGGAATACATGTTGCTTTGTGATGGTTGTGACGATGCTTTCCATACCTATTGTCTCATACCACCTCTAGCAGACATACCTAAAGGGGACTGGAGGTGTCCAAAATGTATACAGAAGGTAAGTATCAATTAATTTATCTTCTGTTCTCCATACTTTCAGTCTCTGTAGATTTATGGGTTGTTGTTTATCCTGTATAAGGAGAGGGAGTTAGGTTTTCATGATGAAAATACTGTTTTATTTTTACACGTATGCTGAAAAAAAAACGCACTGTTAGAACCAGTCCTTATAGTAAACAATATGTCTACTTCCACAGGCACTTTTCAAAAGGGAATAGAGATACATTGCCGCCAGTTATGCGGCGCCACAACTAAAATTGATCATGCAATATCTCAAATATTATTTTGAAGGGTACCCATGAGTAGCCTTTGTATTTAACTTTCACCACATGACAAAATGGTAGACTGGCCAAAACTGAAAGCACTTGAAGGTGACAAATTAGATAGTGGTTAGTCAGTTGGATTTGTGTTTGAAATGGTAGAAAACATTGTTTGAAAAGGAGAAAATGCTGATGGCCAACATTTTCTCCTCATCCCTTGTTTCCCAAAGCTGCATTTCCCAGGATCATCAAAACTTGTGATTGTGTGGTAAAAAATCAAAACAATTGGATGGTTTGCTGACAGTTTAACACTGCAAGCTGACATTTACTTTTACCATTTTCCCTCTTAGTTTTACTGAAAGAATATTGATGATTTGTGCATATTAATTTGCAAAGAAAGATCTTCTTGTGAGAAAAGAAAACTGCTTAGTCAGGAAAAAAACTGTTGTAAATGTGTATTAAGACAGATAAGAGGGATTGATGGTATTCTAAATCCATTATTTCTCTTCCAAACCCTATGTTATGGGTACCCATTAGAATCGTCTCGATGAGACGATTCTAATGAGTTTCCATAACATAGGGTTTTGTGGAGAATAATTAATATTTTCAATTCTGAAATCAAAATCCTCTATCTGGAGCTCTGTTAAGATTACTTCTCAGGAGTTAATGTTCTTTTTTTACAGGCTTGCAGTAAACCTTTGGACCCTTACGGATTTGAACAATCAAAAAGAGAATTTTCTCTACAGTCCTTTGGAGAAATGGCTGACAACTTTAAAAGCAATTACTTCAATATGCCAGTCCATGTAAGGAAACTTTGCTTGTTACAGTAGCTATATTTAGAAGGGTTTGAGTGACATTATCTTATTTTTGATAATGTTTGAGAGAGCAATGTCCAATTATTCACAGAACAGCTAAGGGAACTTTTTATATCCTCCACAACAAAGTGGCGGGGGGTATACTTGAATTGCCATGGCTGTTTTTCCGCCTTTGTAGACACACTTTCATTCGGCAAAATACATTAATAGTTTTTCAGGTACTGAACACAAATTTATAGTGTTCCTGTATATATGGATTTGTGCATGTGCGATTCCATGACCCTGCTGTGATTTGATACAGAATTATCTCCCCTTGAGCTTTGTTCAACAGTTAACTACTGTTCTAAACCATTTTGTATTCTGTGACAAAGACCTGTTTTGTGACAAGGAGCTGGGGGTATGATCACTATAAGTGATAGCTCTAGCTTAAATTCACCTGAGCACAATGTGCTCATGGTGAGCTTTTGTGACTGTGCTGTGATTGTTATGCATCTCCAACTTTTACCTCAACAGGCCACATTTTGAGTCTGATACTCATGAAACTTGGTCAGAATGTTTGTCTTGATAATATCTGTACGAGTTCGAAAATGGATCTTTTTGGGTCAAAAACTAGGTCTTTTGGTCAAATTTTAGAAAACCTAGTGTACACTCTACAGGTCTTTTGGTCAAATTTTAGAAAACCTAGTGTACACTCTAGAGGCGACATTTTTGGTCCAATACTCTGGAAAGTTGATCAGAAAGTTTTGTCTTGATAATGTCTCGAATGAGCTTGAAAATGGGTCATGTTTGATCAAAAACTAGGTCACTACGTGAAATCATACGACCGAAATTTTGTTAATGTATACTTCATAATGACCATTTTACTTTTTGAGCAGCCGAAGGTAACAAATATTCTTTTTGATTTTTTTTTCTCAGTGATGATTCATACACATAAAAAATTGTAATAGTAAATAGATGTCATTACTTAACTCTTTACTACACATTCCCACCTTTATCAACCCTGAGAAAGAAGCCTTTTGAAAACATTCTAGGAAAAGGAGAAAATGCTGGTAACCAGCATTTCTCCTTTTCCCATAATGTTTTCTACCCTTTCCAAATTGAATTTTAATTTTTGATTCACATTTATTTTGTCCTCTGCAAATGCTTTGAATTTGGACTAGTCTAAAATTTTGGCGTTTGGTAAAGAGTTAATTGTTATGTTTGTAACAGATGGTGCCATGTGAAATAGTGGAGAGAGAGTTCTGGCGACTAGTGAACTGTCTAGAGGAAGATGTTGCTGTACAGTATGGGGCTGATATTCATGCCATGGATCAAGGCAGTGGTTTTCCAACCAAAGACATAAAGGAACAGTTCACAGAAGATGAGGTAAATTTCTGTTTCATTTTAGCTGAAGCTCACCTGAGCACTTCGGATTGTGCTGTTTCTGTCATCCATTGAACATTGTCAACTTTCTGCAAAAGTTCTAGAAAAAACTTGGGAACAAGCTAGAGGCCAAATTTTCAGTTCAATACTTATGAAAGCTTTGAAAAATTGTTGTCATAAAGAGATTGAAAATGGGTCATGTTTGGTCAAAAGACTTGGGTGAGCCACTTTATGGACATCATGACCCTCTTGTTAGCTCACCTTAGGGGGAAGTGCTTAACCCTTTCCCAAACGACAAATTTTAGACTCTTCCAAACTCAGAGAGTTTGCAGATGACAATTTCAAGTTTGATGAAAAATGGCAGAAAGTTCTCCTAATGGGTATAAAACACTGTGGGAAAAGGAGAAATTGCTCGTTACGAGCAATTTTTCCTTTTCCCACAGTGTTTTAAAAAGACTTGTACTGCAGACATGTAAAAACAAGGGCTTGTTTGGGAAAGGGTGAAGGTGAGCTTTTGTGATTGCCAAATGTACCTTGTGTGTCGTTCATTGTCCACAATTTCTAGCATATCCTATAGGACCTCTGCAAACTGTGTTTGAAGGATGCCTCTGGGGTCAAAACTGGCCTTGCCTCCAAATTTAAACATGGAAACATTGAAGGATAACTTAAGAATATTTCTTCTCTGTAACTGCAAGGGGTAGAGCTTTAATATTTGGTACATGTATGTAGCATCTCATAGTGGACCTCTACCAAGATTGTTCATATGATGACCCTGGCCCAGCCCTGGGGGTCACAAGTTCTAATAAAGGAACAAAGAAGGAAAGCTTTAGAACTTTAAAGTTCTTCCCTACAACAGAAAAGTGCAGAGCTTTGATGCATGTATATGGTATGTCACATCTCATAGTGGACCTCTACCAAGTTTGTTCAAATGATAACTCTAGGGTCAAAACTGGCCCAGCCCTGGGGTCACAAGTTTGAACATGGGTACAAAGAAGGAAAACTTTAAACTTTTATTTTTATTTTTCAGGAATACATGAACTCTAGCTGGAATTTAAACAACTTGCCAATTCAAGAACAGTCTGTTCTTTGTCATATCAATGCTGATATTTCTGGTATGAAGATACCCTGGTGTTATGTTGGAATGTGTTTTTCTAGCTTCTGCTGGCACAATGAGGATCACTGGAGTTATTCTATAAACTATATGCACTGGTGAGTTTTGCTACTCATTAAGAAGCATAGTGCCTGTGTAATGCAAAAAAAATGACCCTACCCTGCGTCATTTTGTAGGGTACTCTGGGTTCATTTCTCTATGTAGAATAATGACCCGGGTCATTCCTCTACATAGTGAAATGACCCATGGACCATTTTGTAGGGGAGGGTCATTTCTCTGCATTACACCCGATTGCTCTATCCATGATGCATTGGACTTATAAGCCAGGGGTCACAAATTTTGATCTTGGTTACATGTAGGCAAAACGTTTCAAGGACTGATGTTATTAATGATTTCAACATGATCCATTCCTCTCTCATAGCTGAACATTGTTGTGATAACATGACTTTGAAAAGGTGTTGTGCAAAGTACAAAGTCTGGAAAATCAACATGAGGTTGAATATGTCGGTACATATAAAAAATGTGGGAAAAGCAGACATTGGTCATTATAATTTTGGAATTGAGAGAGTAGAAAGTATATTTTGAAAAGGAGAAAATGCATTTAACCAGCAATTCTTGTCCAAAATCAAAACATTTGCAATGTTCTAGGTAGATCTAATATTAAATCTAATAAGAAGATTTATCTATGAAAGGTAGAACATTACTTTAGGAAAAGGAAGAAAAGCTGAGAGCATGACATGTTTCACCTGCTTCCCATTGTCTCCATAATGTTTTCTAAAGCTTTCTTTCCTTATTTCTCGTACAAGCGTTAAAGTTTGGTCAAGGGTTGACTCTTTATTACATAGAAAAATTCAGACTCCTCCAAATAAAATGCTCCAAATAAAAAGCATTTGCAAACAACAATTAAAATGTTGCTCAAATTATGGAACTTGTCTTTGATAGGATAGAAAACATTGTGAGAAATGGAGAAAATGCTGGTAACCAGCATTTTCTCCTTTTCTCATAATGCTTTCTATACATTCTCTAAAGACTGCTTTATCAGGGTCATTAAAACTAGGGGTATTTTGGTAAAGGGTTAAAACCTAGTTCTTGCATTTTACAGGGGGGAGCCAAAGACTTGGTATGGAGTGTCAGGTCATGATGCTGATAAATTTGAAGCAGCCATGAAGAAAACTGCTCCAGAACTGTTTGATAACTCCCCAGACTTGTTACATCAGCTGACCACAATTATGAATCCCAATATCTTAATGAAGGAGGGAGTGAAGGTAAATGAAAAATCAGGAGATAGTCTGTATGAACTTTTTGTTATGAAATGGTTTTATTTTTTCTGCCCTTATTTTCCTCCACATGACTTTTGATAAGATTCTCTTGCTTAACCCGTTTCCACACAATCCCGATTTTGACAACCCCGAGAAAGAAGCCTCTTGAAAACATTGAGGGAAAAGGAGAAAATGCTGGTTACCAGCATTGTCTCCTTTTCCCACAATATTTTATACCCTATTAAAGAAAAGTTGCACCATTTGAGCCACATTGAAATACATGTATATGTATGCAAGTGCTTTCAATTTGGACAAGGCTAGAATTTTGTCGTCTGGTAAAGGATTAAGCCTGGAAGGGGGCGGGGGCTAAAGGAATGAACATGTTCTTTCTTTCCAGAGAATGATCCATACAAGTTCATCATAATTTCAAGGTAGATTTAATCAGAGATCTTCACAAATAGTGACAAAATTGATGCAAGATTGGTGTCTATTATTTGTTCTGTCTGATCTTAATCCATGCTGTCTAGAAGCATGTCAGTTTGTGCTAAATTCCCTGGTCTCAAACTAATTAAATCATATATCTCATATTTATTAATTATAGATTTGTCGGATGAATCAACATGCAGGAGAATTTATCGTCACATTTCCCAGAGCCTATCATGCTGGTTTTAATCAAGGGTATAACTTTGCTGAGGCAGTGAACTTCTGTCCTGCTGATTGGGTTAGTGATCATAAAGTTTTACCTCTTTTAATTTCTTAATCTTTTATTTTCTTCAATTTCATGTAAAAAAAGCGGAAACTTGGACCTGGGAATTGGGGTACGCTCCAATAAACTGTTCACAATGAAAATGGAAAAAAAAAATATCCATGAAGAACAGAAAAGCATTTTATCAAATGAAGACATTACCTTGTTGAGTAATTTCATAATTTGTGAAATGTTTTTCTTTGATACAGCAAATTTGTTATCATAGTTTTTTTAACCCATTACTACACAATTCCTACTTTTGACGCCCCTGAGAAAGAAGCCGTTTGAAAACACTGTGGCAAAAGGAGAAAATGGTGGTAACCAGCATTTTCTCCTTTTCCCACAGTGTTTTCTACCCTTCCCAGAACAAATTTCAATTTTTCAGTCATCTTTATTTTGTCGTCTGCAAGTGCTTTCATTTTGAACCAGTCTAAAATTTTCTTGTGTGGTAAAGAGTTAATACATTGGCTGCAACTGTGTAAGAATGTGTTCCACAGTGTTAAAGAAAAGAAAACTTTTTTTTGTCAGCTGTAAGTTTTCTGCGAAAGACAAACAATTATATAGCATGTCAAAGGATTTCATAGTGAATGATGGGGAAATGACAACCAAGCTCAGTCCATGTGCGGTGCTAAAAAAGAAACTGGGTCCTGTTTTAGAATGCCTCAATAAAACAAACCAAATGGCACCAAGAAAACGCAACATTTCGGCCATACTGCAGCGCCATCAGCTGGGTCATTTCGGTATATAAATCAATTAAAAGCCTGCTTTCAGTTTCAATCACTGCTAAATAACGAAAGTTTTGCGTCAAGTCATTTTAAATAGCTTTGAGAAATTGGTAGTTTAACTTATTGGGAATTTCTGCTTCATATTATGAGAGATTCTCCCAGCAAAAATGGAAATTTCTTTCAGCAAAATTGGGAAATTGTTTTGCCATAATTGGGAAAAAAGATGCTTATTGCAACTGGGAAGTCACCAAATATCAGCCTCAATTATAGAAGGAAAAAAGTCCATGAAGCCAAATTAAACATACAATATTTTTTAATAAATCATAGATTTTTCACATAGAAACAGACAATAAGAGTATGATGTTATGCTTTAATTTATAGCTACCAATTGGCCGTAAGTGTATTGAACACTACAGAGATTTACACAGACAGTGTGTGTTTTCTCATGAAGAGTTAGTGTGTAAAATGGCTGCAGACCCCGACAATTTGGACTTCAAAATTGCTGCAGCTACTCATGAAGATCTCTTAGCTATTGTAGAAAATGAGAAAAGACTGAGGAAGAAACTTCTGGATCTGGTAAGTGCCCCTTCCCCCCCTTTTTTTTTTGCTCACCTAAGCACAAAGTCCACAAGGTGAGCTTTTGTGACTTTGTGGTTAATATGGGGAAATATTTGCTGAAAAAGGGAAAGGTATGCGAAAATAACGAGTACCATAAGGCACAAGTTATTTTTGCGGACCTTTCCCTTTTGAGGCAAATATTTCCCCCATATGAACCACAAGCTGATGAAATAAATTATATATTATATTTCCTCTGATTATTTTGTCAATGAATGCCACTTTTAAAACTAGTGATCTCAAGTCAATTAACCGGATAACTAAAAAAGAGTTCCAGATTTTCGGCAGGAGGAAAATGTTAACTGTGACGGGGAAATGATTCCTTCTAGCCTAACTCATGACATTTCTTTGCTCATAATATTTCTAAAAATAGACACATTAAATATTAACCCATTACCACACAATACCTACTTTTGACACCCTTGAAAAATAAGCCTTTAGAAAACATTAAAGGAAAGGGAGAAAATGCTGGTAACCAACATTTTCTCCTTTTCCCACAGTGTTTTCCACCCTTCACAATACAAATTTCAAATTTTCAGTCACTTTTATTTTTTTGTCTGCAAATGCTTTCAGTTTTGACAAGTCTATAATATTGTCATTTGGTAATGAGTTAAGTATTTTCTGCTTTTCCTACAATCCTTCCCTATCGTCTATTTTAGCCTCACATAATTTGTCATTTAAACATTGCTTTCAGTGTGCATATTCCTATCATTATAGTTTCTTACTTGTATTTCAGGGAGTGTGTGAAGCAGACAGAGAAGCTTTTGAACTTTTGCCGGATGACGAGAGGCAATGTAACTACTGTAAAACAACATGTTTTCTCTCAGCCATTACATGTTCATGTTCTCCTAGTAAGTCATTACATATCACTTAATCAGATGGCCAAAGTGGTTAACTACTTCACCCTTTACTCCATAGATACTCATTTCTACGCATTGCTTGTAATGAATGAATAGCGTTTTAAGGCCCGTCGACAACTTAGGTCATATTGGGCGCACTTAGTAAACAATAATGCGAGATGAAAATAACATACATGTGCAACAACATAAGACAAACATGATAAATGAGGAATGGATGAAACACAAAATGATGCCCCTTTTGTCGCCTTTTACGACATGCATGCTGTCACTTTTGTTCCGCCAGATGAAATGGCAGATGTGACGATCGCGGGACTGCAGTGGTTTATTCTTATACCCCCGATTAAACCACACGGGGTCCCACAGGCCAACTGATTCCCATTCCAAACCCTATTTACATCAAGAAAAAAAATATAAAGGATTTGGAATAAGAACCACCCAGCCTGCTGCAATCCTACGAATTACGAGGAAAGCAGCCGTTTGTCTCTAGTTTTAGTCGCCTTCTACGACATGCCATAGAGAAAGGCCGAGGTCCTATTCTATACAGTAAAAACCCCCGGGACCCCACGAGGACGCATTGCTTGTAAGAGCCTTTGGAAAACATTGTGATAAAAGGTGAAATTGCTCGTGACGAGCAATTTCACCTTTTGCCACAATGTTTTCTATGCTATCAAAAGCTGTTATATACACATAAGGAACAGTTTCATCCTTGCTGTTATTTAGGGTCAATTAGAGATACCATAGAAATGCCTTAGTGGGTGAAGGGTTAACAAAATTTTAGTTTGATAGAAATTGACAGCATTTACAGACAACATACTGAATGTGACAACAATGATGTTTTTATATCCCTGCAAAATGTTTTCGGGGGTATACTGGAATCAGCCTGTCTGTCCGTGAGTCTATGCGTTTGTCCGTCCGTCCATTTCAAAAGCTGTTCAATAACGGTAGTAAAAACGTGTGGTAAACATTTAAAGTATCAGATTCATATCACAAGTCTTGAGATCAGTTTACGCCAAAGGCATTTATCACATGTGATTGTTACAGAGCAATAACCTTGTAGAGGTGAAACATATGAGAACACACACAAAATAAAAAACTTTCTTGTCAGCGGTGTATGCATAGTCCAAATGGCTTTAGTCTATAATAGCCATCCGTATGTCAGATAAAATTAGGCACAGATGCGCTGTCCATCCATCTGAGGAATCGTCTGGATGTTGTCAGTTCTTCCCTGCCAACTTGAAGGTAAATATAAGCCATGCTCTGTGAAAAGGGAGGCTTAATGCATTTACGAAAAGAATTGACTCATGTCAGCCTACAGGCCTGCAGGCTGACACAAGCCGAAATCTTTTGAATTTTTCTGCATGTCAAATACCCATTCTACATCAAGACTATTGGATGTTACAAATCCACTATAGTGGGATGTCTCTGAAAAACAAGGGGGGGGGGGGGGGCTTAACGCTTTACCACGCAAGAAAATTGAAATCATTTGCAGACAACAAAAAAAAGGTGATTAAAAAATAGAATTTTGTTCTGGGAAGGGTAGAAAACACTGTGGGAAAAGGAGAAAATGCTGGTTACTAGCATTTTCTCCTTCCCACAATGTTTTCTAAAGTCTTCTTTCTCAGGGGCGTCAAAAGTAGGCATTGTGCGGTATTGGGTTAATGCATATCAGTGATCACCGATACCAAGGTAGACATCATCTAATTGTGGATCTGTAACATCCATTATGTCAAACAACTGATTGTCTTGATGTAGAATGATCTTTTGACATGTAGACAATTTGAAGATACAGAAAAGTTACAGCCCATGTTAGAGAACATCTAGATGATTCATCAGACTGACATACAGTGCACCTGGGCCTTATTTTAGTTAATTCAATAGATAACATTGATCGGCTGATTATCTCGTCCTAACAAGATATTTTCTTTTTTTTTTTTTGCAAAAAAACATGAGAAAATGAATTATCATCATTATCTCTTGGGAACTTGATAAATGAGAATGATGCACATGTCACCTCAGTGCCATTGTAAATAGCTGAGATTTTATAGAAATCTACTTTATCAATGCTTGCTGAATACCAGTAGATGATCTTATTTTGTAATTTGTTTGGCTGCAAAGAAAAAACTTGTGGAACACCACATAAACTCTTCAGCATCAGAGGTGTATGAGGATGACATAGATAAAGATCACCCTATCGGTAATTCTTTTTCAGGCACTGTGGTTTGTCTGTACCATGTTGAGAAGCTTTGTTCCTGTCCAGCAAGCAATTACTGTTTGAGGTACAGGTATACACTGGATGAACTGCCGTCCATGTTGGTGCGCCTGAAACACAGAGCAGAACTTTATCAAGACTGGCATCAAAAAGTGGAAAGAGCTTTGGAGGCTACAGATGAAGATAAAATTGGTGAGCATGGAACACCTGTCCAACCTTTCTGCAGGGCTGTCAATAAGCACTCTGAAAAAATTGGCGGGTTTAAATTTTTGAATGTTTTTGTCTTAATCTGGACGTTAAAAAAAATGTCTGGCTTTCAAAATGACGATTTTTTTTTTTTTTAAATTTGGATGTAATACATGTCGACGTACACTTATTGACTGAACAAACAAAGCATTATTGCAAAGACAGAAGCCATATGTCCCTTTTGCAAACCCTTTAAATTTGGACAAATTCACAACTGAAAAGAAAATAACATAGCAAAAAATCTAGAGGAAATTAATTTTAACACAATTTAAACATACATTATGATATTGTTTTTGAAACAATATAATCATGGACAGACAAAATATGCATTGTATGAGATCATATTGAAATAAAGAGTATGTGGAGACTAAGAATGAACTTACCCTCTGTAACCTGTATAAAATCCATAATCCTGTCCACTAATGTCAGATCAACAAAAGGGTAAATTAATATAAAATAAAAGATAAGAGTCAATTTAATGTGACATGTGTGCATTAGTCTGTACAAAGCAAATACATTACAACTCATCTAAAGGTCACCCACCCTTCAGTGTGATACCAAGATCAAAGGAAAACCGAGTTAACCCTTCACCCACTGTTTTAAAAACTTCATTAGACAAATACATGTATTTTTAAATACTCAAAGTGAAGCATGAATAAATATTTTGTGAAGAAGGTATGGAAGGTTTGAAATTTGATCTAGAACCATGTTTCTTTTGTTCATGATCTGTTACATGCCCCCCCCCCCCCTCAAAAAAAAAAAAAAAAAGGTTCAGAAACATCTGTGAAAAATGAATTTCAAAGTATGGGAGAATGTATCTGAAAGCAAAAAGGAAGGGCTTTCAACAAGCATTTTCTCCTGTTTCAATATTTTTTACTCTTTCAAGGACAGTTTCAACCATGTCATCTTTGAGATTGTTCATAGGTCAATAGGCACGATTACAGGTGTAGGTCCCAGAAATGAGAGATATCATAGTAACCTGTTTCTGAACCTATAATAATAAATTAGATATGTATAAACTAAACAAAACTTCTTGTGCAATTTGTTGTAGATTTGCAAGAACTAAAGAACTTACTGATTGAAGCAGAAGAGAAACAATTTCCTGACTCTGATCTTCTGCAGTCCTTGAATAATGCAGTCACAGAAGCAGAGAAATGTGCCAACGTGGCTCATCAGCTGGTATCGAAGAAAGTCAGAACAAGGTGAGTGATTCCCATTAATTTCTTAGCGTTTCTTTGGAGTAAAAATATTCAAGCCATGCTGTGTGCAACAAGTCAGCCTATGCCTACCTGCACAGGCTGACCTGGGCCGAAACCTTTTGCTGTTTGTCATTTTTTTCGCATGTCAAAGGACCAAACTAGTTCATGATTCAGTTTGTTGTTAGGCAAATTGGACTCTATGGATCCGCAACAGTGCCTGATATCTTTCTTGGTACAATGCATTTCGAAGATGCGGTAACTCATTACCAAATGACAAAATTTTGGACTAGTCCAAATTGAAAGCATTTGCATACAACCTCATAAATGTTAATCAACAACTGAAATTTGTTTTGGGAAGGGTAGAAAACATAGTCGGAAAAGGAGAAAATTTTGGTTACCAGCATTTTCTCCTTTTCCCACAATGTTTCAAAAGCCATCTCTTTGCAGGGTCATTAAAAGTCAGGATTATGTGGTAAAGAGTTAACCCATTACCTCACAATCCCTACTTTTGACGACCCTGAGAAAGAAGCCTTTAGAAAACGTGGGAAAAGGAGATAATCAAGCATTTTGCCCTTTTCCCTGAATGTTTTCTACTATTTACAAAACAAATTTCAAATTTTCAGTCAATTTTATTTTGTCGTCTGCAAATGCCTTTAAAGAGGCAATTGTTTGTACCAAGCTCCTTTTCCCATAATATTTTCCTTACTGTTTCAAAAAAAAATAACTTTCCTTTGCACTAATAATCATCCTTTGTTTAATTCTTACAGTGTTTATTTGGTCAGGTAGTAACATGAGACGTAAAGAGGAACATTATGCTATGAAGCACTCAGAAAATAGATGAAATGGCTTCTTGGCTGAGGTTGCTTATTTAACTCTTAACCTAACAACAAAATTTTAGACTGGTCCAAATGGAAGGCAACAAAATAAGTAAAACTCAAAAATTGAAATTTGTTTCTGGTAGGGTAGAAAACATTGTGGGAAAAGGAGAAAATGCTGGTTACCAGCATTTTCTCCTTTTCCCACAATGTTTTCAAAAGTCTTCTTTCTAAGGGTCGTTAAAACGAGGGATTGTGTGGTAATGAGTTAAAGAAATCATTTTTATTGACCTTAATCAAATTTTGAATTTTCATACAACTGTTCAGCATTTTTCAAACTCAATCATTGCTATTGGAATTATGAAAAAAAAGATACAAATGAGACGTGCTTGCAAAAGGGGGCTGAATGATTCTCCGATATACACGATACTGGTCTTCGTCAACTCATAGTAATGGATCCATAGTAACCAGTCCATAACCACCCTAATCATGAGGTAGACTGATCCTTTGACAGACAGAAAATTGACCGACAGTGAAAAGTGTCGGCCCAGGTCAGCCTGTGTGGACAGCGCAGGCTGAATAGTTTTTGCAGGTGGGGTATTAAGCCCCCTTTTCACAGCAAGGCTCAGATATAAACTATTGTATATTTTGACAGGAATCGCCAGAATGAAAATGGAAAATACATTGCAAAGCTGAGCCTGGAGGAACTGAACTGTTTTTATGAACAAGTGGCAGCCTTGCCTTGCATCATCAAAGAAAGAAAAGCATTGAAGGTGAGTGATTGTATTTTAACTAGGTGAACCATGCTTTTGTAAAGAGGAGTTTAACCCATTACCAGACAACAAAATTTAAGGCTTGTCCAAATTCAAAGCATTTGCAGACGACAAAATATTAGTGAATGAAAATTTGAAATTTGTTTCGTGAAGGGTAGAAAACATTGTGGGAAAAGGAGAAAATGCTGGTTACCAGCATTTTCTCCTTTTCCCTCAATGTTTTCAAAAGGCTTCTTTCTCAGGGTCATCAAAAGTAGGGATTGTGTGGTAATGGGTTAATGCACCCCTCTTATGTATGATACCAAGTAAGTCATCACATGGTTATGGATCTTCTCTGCCCTTTATACAGAGTGTAGCTGATAGATATTACAAACAGATAGACTTAGTTTATTCTTTCTTAACTCTTTAAAACTTGAGAAAATTTTAGACTAGTCCAAATTGAAACCATTTGCAGACAATTTAGAATGTCACTTAAGCATTGAAACTTGTTTTGGGAAGGGTAGAAAGCATTATTGGAAAAGGAGAAAATGCTGGTACCAGCATTTTCTCCTTCTCCCATAATGCTTTCAAAAGGCTTCTTTTTCAGGGTTGTTAAAAGTCTGGATTATGTTGTAAAGAGTTCAGTTGACTCTTGTAGACATTTTTCCTTTTCATTCAAGGTATATTATAAAACATCAAGGAAGAAAGAAGAAAATGCTTTTAATGAGGATATCTTCCAATAGCAACACTGTATTGGAAATGTTTCTACATTAAAACTTTTTCATGTAAATGTCATGCTTTCATGCAGATTATTTCCAAGTTGTTTGTTGCTTTGTTCTGAAAATGTTAAAAAAAAAAGCAGATTGGACATACCATTTTAGAATTATTTTACCAACCATACTAAATTATCTTTCTTTTTTAACCCTTAACCACACAATGACGAGTGATGACAACCTTTGGAAAGAAACCTTGTGGGAAAAGAAAAAAAAGCTGGTAACCTTTAGTGATAGCTGTAGTTGTATTTATCATTTTTATGTAACTGCAGGAACTCTTGGATCAAGTCCTGAATTTCCAATCTGAGGCAAAAGATGCTCTTGAAGCAGAAACCCCAGATTCGTCGAAGTTAGAACATCTTATAGAGTTTGGAATTACTTTGGATGTTGATCTTCCAGAAATACCAAAACTCAAACAGGTAATTACATTGCTTTGCTTTACTATAAATGTTACTTTTTGTCATAAGCGGTCATAAGATTCCTTGCTGACACATCACAATATTACTTTGGCGTTCTTGAGTGAAAGCATTTGCAGATGCCATTTTTCCAAGTCATAGGCTTTATCTTTAAATGGGTGGAAGACATTGTATTTGTCCATTTTATTTTCAGGTTTGTTGTTTTTGTAAAAAGAAAATCACAACAATATAGTCATAGCTCCATCATTCTCAGCATCTCACTACTGTTGTGCAAAAGTACTGACATTTTCAGAAATCTATGTCACGATGTTTTCTTCATACACAGACTGTAAGTTATCTGTCAGATAACAAAAGGACAACTACATAAAATTTCGGTAAGGCAAGAAAATATTGTGGGAAAAAGAGAAAATGCTGGTTACCAGCATTTTCCCCTTTTCCCTCAAGGTTTTCAGAAGGCTCCTTTCTCAGGGTTGTTAAGTCAGGATTGTGTGCTAAATAGTTTAAAGAAAATTTGAAAAGGTAATACCCTATTTTCATTTAGGTTCGTCCAAACGAAAGCATTGGTAGATGATAAAATAAAAGTGACTAAAAATTTGAAATTTTTTGTGTGAAGAGTGAAAAACATTTTGAGAAAAGGAAAAAAAAATGCTGGTTACCGGCATTTTCTTCTTTTCCTGTAATGTTTTTTCTAAAGGCTTCTTATCAGGGTCATCAAAAGTTGGGATTGTGTGGTAATTAGTTATGAGAGAAATAGCTGGTATTTATTTTTTTGAGAAAATGCACTTAGTTGATGGGAAATTGATAGCCTCTTGTATTGTTTTCAAGGTGTTGCAACAAGCTAAATGGTTAGACGAAGTGCGAGACTCGCTACAAGATCCTAATTCAGTCACACTAGAGATGTTACGTAAACTCATGGAATCTGGAGTTGTGCTGTCTCCACATAATGCTGTTGAGAAAGCCATGGCAGAATTGCAGGAACTGTTGACCTTGAGTGAAAGATGGGAGGAAAAAGCGAGGATTTGTCTTCAAGCAAGGTACTGACATTTAATGTATTTTTAATATATTTTATTTGCAAATTCAACTAAAATGTACAAGATAATTTACTAATACAGTTCAAAATTTTATGCGAAATTGATAAGAATGAAAGCAGGGCTTATAAAGTTCTTCTCCAAGTTGATAGCCTAAACAAACGAGTACAAGTCATAAATTTTAACTAATATGCTATACAGTGAGAGAGAGATGATATTATCAATAATTGTTTGGAAATAGGAAAAAAATATGTTTTGATTTGAAAATTATGAAATGAGTTAGACTGAGAAGTACAGGAAGAGAAAGGAGAAAGATAAGAGGATGGAACAGTTAGTGTAAAGTAGATAAGTTAAAGGAGTGTCTTAAAAGGCTTTTATACGGTGAAAATAGAAATTTGCTGCATTCTATAGTAAGAGTCAGTATTCCTGATAAAATTTTATAAGGGTAGAAAACAAAATTATCATAATGGAAATCGATTGACATATAACTTATAATTTCTTGTTCACTTTCCTCACTAGCCTATAGTGCACAGTCACTTGTTTTACTACCAGAGGCAGAAAAGGCCTTTTAACTCTTTACCAAACAATCCCTGGTTTTTACGACCCTGAGATAGAAGCCTTTTGAAAACATAGTGAGGAAAGGAGAAAATGCTGGTAACCAGCATTTTCTCCTTATCCCACCACGTTTTCTACCCTTTTGGAAACAAATATCAGTTTTAGAGTTAGGTTTATTTTGTTGTCTGCTAGTGCTTTGAATTTGGACAAGTCTTAAACTTTGTCGTTTGGTAAAGAGTTAACTCTCTACCGAACAATACCTGGTTTTTACGACCCTGAGATATAAACCTTTTGAAAACATTTTGGAAAATGGAGAAAATGCTGGTCACCAGAATTTTCTGCTTTTCCCACAATATTTTCTACTCTTCTAAAGTCAAGTTGTCAATTTTTGAGTCGTGTTTATTTCCTCGTGTGTAAATACTTTGAATTTGGACCAGTCTAAAATTTTGTCATTTGGTAGAGGGTTAAAACAATGTGTAAATAAGGAAGAAAATGCTTGTATCAGGCATTTTCTACTGTCTACTTTTCTCACATTATTATCAAACCCACCATTGAATTAGTTATCTTCAAATGCTTTCAAAATGAAAGTATTTTGCTACAAAGGAAAAAGTATTACAATCTTACATTGATAAATTGATGTTATGTTCATTTTGTAAGCCTCTCTCATATAACTGGGCTCTGTGGCTCTTGGTGAGCTTAACCCATTACCAAACGATAATATTATAGGCTTGTCCAAATTGAAAGCATTAGCAGACGACAAAATAAAAGTGATTGAGAATTTGTAATTTGTTTTGTGAAGAGTAGAAAACATTATGGAAAAAGGAGAAATTGCTGGTTTATTCATTACAGTCAAAGATATTAGGGCATGGAATGCGTAATTCCTATTCGGTTAGTTTGGCCAGGTAGTGGCAATACTTAACACAGGGTGCTTTTGCATTACTTTCTTTGCATGAGATGATTCCTTTTTGTATATTTCCTATAGTATACTCCATATTATTTTAGACCAAGACATGTAATGAGTACCCTGGAAGCCATTGTAAATGAATCTTCAAATATACCAGTATACCTCCCCAATGTAAATGCCTTGAAAGATGCTCTTCATAAGGCCAAAGAATGGTGTAACAAAGTTGATGCCATACAGAATTCCGACGCCTATCCATACCTAGATGTTGTAGAAAATCTTGTCAACAAAGGTCGCCCGATACCTGTTCGACTAGACTCGTTGCCACAAGTGGAATCACAAGTAGCTGCAGCCAAGTCATGGAGGGAGAGAACAGCTCGGACATTCTTGAAGAAAAACTCGACTTACAATCTTTTAGAGGTAAAAGTTCTCTTTTGTGGTGTTTTGAGCTATTGATGTATTTTTTAGCTTTGAAGTAAGTGAAAGTTCTGTCCTCATTAATTTTACTTTCCTGTGATTTTAAATTACTTGTGTTCCACTTCTAAATGGAGAGCTTATGTATTGTAGGAGAGAAGCAAGTGGAATAAGTATATTATTATCAATAATCAAACAACAAAAATACAATATTTCACCTTTTAGCCATTTATGTATAGGAAAATAGGTGCACAATCTCCTTGTTTAAGCTTTGAATACGCAGTGTGGGGTTATCACTTAGACTTTTAGATGAATGATATAGACAGATCAGAGCTCCAGATAAGAGGGAGTGATAGCATTCTAAATCTGTTATTTCTCTTCCAAACCCTATGTTGTGGGTACTCATTAGAATCATCTCAACAAGACGATTCTAATGAGTACCCATAACATAGGGTTTAGTGGAGAATAACTAATATTTTCAATTATGAAATCAAAATCACTCCCTCTATCTGGGGCTGTGACAGATTCTGCCTATAATAGTAAGTCATTGCAAGTTCAAGTCACATCTTAATTTTTTATAGATCCAAGATCAGACTGCTTGTTCTGTGCCGTGTGATCTTGATCTATAATAAAGTACACATAAATAACTTTTCATTTTCTTCATCATGTACAGGTTTTGTCCCCAAGAACAGACATAGGCGTATATAGCAGTGGTAGAAAGAAGAAGAAACTGAAGGAGTTGGAGAGGAAGGATAGTGAAATACAGAGTGTGATTGATATTAAAATGGAGGAACAGAGAGATCCAGCCCTCATTGTAAGTCCTCTTTTTGTCTCGCAAATTGAATTTTTTGAGCTCACACTGTAGTTATATTAACTCTTTACCAAACGAAAAACTATAGACTGGTCCAAATTGAAAGCATTTGCAGACGACAAAATAAATTTTGACTGAAATGTTGAAATTTGGTTTGGGAAGGGTAGAAAACATTGTGGGAAAAGCATTTTCTCCTTTTCTCACAGTGTTTTCAAAAAGCTTCTTTCTTTCGTTAAAGTCGGGATTGTGTGGTAAAGAGTTAAAATACAGGTTACTTGCCTTCAAAAAAGGGACTGTAAATAGTTACCTTGTTTATATATGAGAGGCACTCTGACAAAGAGGAGTTCAGAGCATCTTTGTGATGCACCATACAAAGCAAGTCCTCACACAATCCATTATTTTGTGACAATTGAATGGATCTGAAATGTACACTGGCAAAAACCATGTAAAGCCAGTTTCCCTTTTGAGTGCCCCATAAACATCACTACATGTGCAACACAACATCCAAAATGGCAGCATTGATCAGTCACCAGACTGCACATTTATGCACCAAACTGCATGTTTTAGTGAAGTCATTTTCCAGTGACATCAGTTTTCATTGAATTGGGGCACTCGGAAGGGAATTTCTATTTTGTCAGCATACTTGATTAGTGAATTTTAAAACAGGAAAATTTCGCTTAAAGCTCTTTGAAAGGGTAAAACTTTGCAGTTTAATAAATTCGTGGTACGGTCAGGTGGCAGGGTACTTGGAAACTTTTCCACGGCTGAGTCAAATCATGTCACAACCTTGTCTTTGGCTGAGGGTGACTTGATTCAACACAGCCTGAACAAGTTTCCAAGTCCCTTGCCAGCTGACTGTACAACTAATATTGTCGACCATTTCAGGTTGCAGCCTTTAAAATGGCAGAAGAGAAAGAGGCAGAGGCCATGATGGACCTTAGAATCAGAAATATGGAGAAGATTAGAAATGAAGGAGCAGATGCAAAGTTCTGTGTGTGTAGAAAAAATGCCTCGGGCTTCATGTTGCAGTGTGAACTGTGTAAAGACTGGTTTCATGGTATGATCTTTAACCCTCTACCACACAATCACAAGTTATATAGACTCAGCCTTTTGTTTCTGTACCTCTTCACAGCTGTTGATTTAACTCTTTACCAAACAACAAAATTGTAGATTGGTCCAAATTGAAAGCATTTGCAGACGACAGAATAAATTAAAGAATTGAAATTTGTTTTAGGAATTGAAGATAAACATCATGCGAAAAGGAGAAAATGCTGGTAACCAGCATTTTCTAGCAATGTTTTCAAAAGGCTTCTTTAACAGGGGTGTTCAAAGTCAGGATAATGTGGTAAAGGGTTAAACATTACTATATTCTTTGTACAGGAAGGGCAGTTTTCTAATGATATAACTTTTTGAACAACTTATTTCCATGCTGTTTATAGGAGATAAATATATTAAAACAACACTTTTTACTAAAACAATTTCAAAGTCATACATGATATAATTCATACAATACACGGAACATTTCATTTATGGTTAATGAAAACATTGTGACAAAAAAAAGTGATTGCGTAGGAGTAATTCTTCCTTTCTACACAATGTTATAAGAAGCTTTATGTGTGAAAAGTTGTTTACAAGAGGTTACATGTAAAACAAAATGTTGATATTTCCTTTTTCAGGAACATGTGTTCCATTACCCAAATCAGCAAATGTGAAAAACAAATCATCTCAACTAGCTGCAGTGCAGGCTGCTAAAGACCTGAAATTTTTATGTCCGTTGTGCTTAAGGTCTCGAAGACCTCGTCTGGAAACTATTCTCTCCCTTCTTGTTTCCTTACAAAAACTGCCAGTCCGTCTACCAGAGGGTGAAGCCCTTCAGTGTTTAACAGAGCGTGCCATGGCCTGGCAGGACAGAGCTAGACAAGCTTTGACAACATCAGAACTGGCCTCAGCTCTAGCAAAATTAAGTGTATTAAGTCAGAAAATGGTGGAGCAAGCAGCCAGAGAAAAGACAGAAAAGATCATCAATGCTGAGTTACAAAAAGCAGCAAATAACCCTGAGTTACAAGGACATTTAGCAAGTGTTACACAAAGTGCATTCAGTGGAAATGGAAATACGCAGCCTAAGCAGTCAGATTCAGGTATTGGTATGGATTTAGAGAGTTCTCTGCCAATGCCATTATCACCGAGTCTTGTGACCGAGGACTCTCAGGCGGGGGAGGATGACTACCAGTTGGAAATTGAGGTTGTGAGTTCTAGTGGAGATAACAGCAATAGTGGATTACAACAACAAACAGGGGGCATGTCAGAACACGCTTACTCTTCAGTTTCCAAGTCCAACCCGAGTAAGTTCATGCATTTTTAGCTGCTGTAGATGGTATGAATGATCTTTGGAGAGATCTCTGATTGAGCTATCATAGCCCTGTGAACTGTGGCTAAACTCTTAACCAAACAACAAGGTTTAAGCCTGGTCCAAATTGAGAGTACTTGCAGACGACAAAAAAATGTTACTCAAGATTTGAAATTTGTTTCTAGCAGGGTAAAAAACTTTGTGGGAAAAGGATAAAATGCTGGTTACCAGCATTTTCTCCTTTTCCTGCAATGTTTTCATAAGGCTTTTTTCTCAGGGTCGTTAAAAGTCGGGATTGTGTGGTAAAGGGTTAAGCACAGGTTTTACATAAAGATAAATGAAATGGACACTATTAGTGTTCATTCCAAAGGATGCAGATATTCAAATTCATTTTTTAAAGCTGTTTACTAGTAAAGAAATGGTCATATATATCAAGATCAGACTGCACAGAAAGGGCAGTCTGATCTTGATCTGCACTGTCCAGATGAGCAATTAACCAAACACCAGCTTTTGACAAATGCAAGATGACTTCTGCTCTGAATGGGAAAATGCTCACTGCACATTGGATTATTGGTTTTTGACTTACAGCTCTGGCGTTTGGTCAATTAGATCTGGCTTCAGTACTTCTAGAGTTAACCTATTGATCATTTTTTTCCAGATACATCACCAAAGAAGCATCCCCACAAGTCCCCCCTGGTACCAAGACAGATGGAAAATCCTGTACTGGAGTTGTCCGACCAAGCTAAAGTACAGTTAGAAATACTCATGATGGAAGGAGACCTTCTAGAGGTGTCTCTCGATGAAACGCAGCATATCTGGCGAATCCTTCAGGCTTGTCAGCCCAGGTCCCAGGATACCCGCATTGTGGAGTTTGATGTATGTTTGCTTCTCCAAATTGCCATTGTACCCATAACATAGGGTTTATTTGTTACTATCACCTTGTGGGTATAGATTTGATTATATGTCCCCCTGTCAGGGTTGGGAGACATACCGTTTTTCCCTGTGTGTGTGTGTGTCTGTCTGTCTCTGTGTGTCTGTCTGTCTGTCAGTCACAACTCATGTCAGCTCTGAAACTCGAAAACCTTTTGAGATATTTTCATGAAACTCATTTGTAAAGCACCTTCAGACGAAATGTCATGCACAAGGGCCATAAATCCAGTTAGCATATACATGTATATATCAAGTTATTTTCCCTTTGATTATTTTCCGTCACAAATCGTGTCGGCTCTATAGCTCCAAATCCATTTGAGATATTTTCATAGAACTTCACGCATTTGTAAAGCTTTATCAGACAAAGTGTCATGCACAAGAACCCGAACTCCGGCTTGCATATTTTTCCAGTTATTTACCTTTGATAAATTTCTGTCATAAATCTTGTCTGCTCTATTACTCCAAAACCTTGTAAGATCTTTTCATAAAACTTTACACAGTTGTAAAGCACAATAACCAACTCCAGCTTGCATATATATTGAGTTATTACCCCTTGATTATTTTCCATAACAAATCTTGGCCACTCTATTACTTGAGAGCTTTTCCTGGTATTTTTATGAAAATTCACACATTTGTAAAGCTCCATCTGATCGAGAGTCATGCACTAGAACCAAAACTTTTGCTTGCATAATTTTCAACTTATTTCCCTTTGATTATTTTCTGTCTAAAATCGTGTCCCCTCCATTACTCCAAAACCTTTTTAGATATATTCATGATATACTACTCAAAATTTGCTAGGGATCACCTTAAAGATTCACTCTAAATATATATGTGGCATGTATCATGTATGACTTTACAATAAGTTACATTGCCACACTGAGCAATAAAATGACTGGTGGAAATGGACCTTTAAGCCTTTACCTCTCAATGCCGACTGTTAAAGACACTGAGAAAGAAGCCTTTGGAAAAGGAGAAAATGCTTGATACCAGCATTTTCTCCTTTTTCAACAATGTTTTCTACCCTATTACAGACAGCATAGTGCACACGGCATTTAGTTTTTGGTCAGTAAATGCTTTCAACTTGGACAAATCTAGAGTTTTACAGCATGTTAAAGAGTTTATGCAAAACTGTTGTAACTTAAAAACCCATACAGAAATATGTAAGTGATCCCTATCAAAGTTTGAGTAGTATATTTCACCAGCATTTTCTCTGTTTTGCACTATGTTTTTCAGAACCTTGTCCCTCAGGGTCATTTAAAACATAGAATTATTTGATAAAGGTTTAAACTAATAGTGTTTTAAACATTGCAGGATCCCTCTGAGCCAATTGTACCCAGGATTGGCTTTGATGGGGAGAGAATCAAGATAAAGAAGGAGAAGGATCCAGAGAAGAAGAAAAAGAAGAGAAAGTTAGAAGGAGGAGACCCTCTCAAACCAAAGAAGGTAAAGGTCATTACAGTTGGTCTAGATGGGGAGAAGTTGAAGAAGAGGAAAATGAAGTTGATGAAGCCAAAAGTAAAGAAAGAGTTTGATGAAAATGGCTTTGGTAAGTTGATTAACTTGTTATATCTTGAAACAGATTTGACCCCACACCATAATATGATGTTGTAAGAAGTTGATATTAATCTAACTGTGATTCATGAATGTTTGTGGTAAGACAGTCATTACAGGAGAAATATCTTTCCTTTAAAACCATTTCCTTTCCTCTAAATTTTAACCATTGAGTGAAATCTGAAGTGAAGGAACTGTGTGACTGGCTTACGATAACACTCCCCTGAGCAAACAGCAGAGATGTAAGCATGAACCAGGTTATCCACCTAGTACAGATAACTGTCCCCAAAGGCTATGTTACTTTTTGACTGGTCGCCTCTGGGTACAGAGACGATCAAAACAAAATCAGTTGGAAGTTCTGTACAGATTTTGTGTGCAAGTTTGAACTCTCATAATTTCTCAAATAGAGCACAAAACTAGGATTTAAACATACCTGTTGCTTGTGTATTTAATAAACCTTCATTGAAATAAAAATATTTTCTATTTAAATGCTAAAAAAAAGGACAAAAACATGCATTTCATCTGTTACTTGAGTTATTCACATTCCGGAAAACATTCAAAATGGCCGCCACGCACAATAAATGTTTTTCCGAGATTTACATGTTGTAAACAGTTTCTACAAGCTTTTTAGATAATGAAAGGTTTAATAATTTGTCTTTGGTCATGTTAGTTACTTATATTTAATTGCATTTCTCTGCAATACCGATTAAACCGACGACACAGAAAGGCAGTAAACGCTTTATCTTTGCTGCTGGAAAATTTACGATGGACTTAAAACAGTATGGTGCACAATAAATGTCCAAATATGAAAAAATCACTGTAGCATCTCATTAATTAGACCTCTTATCCACCTATCTATTTGTTGACAGATGTTTGTGTGTTCTCCTTCTACATGGTTTAACCAATTTTACTCAAGTTTTAGTGGAAGTCTTTCAGCATGGAAGCATATCACTTTCAACTTTCAACATGATTAGTGTAGTCAGAGCTCCAGATAAGAGGGAGAGACCTTTTTCTAAATCCATCATTTCTCTTCAAAAATCTATGTTGTGGATACTAATTGAAATTGTCTCAAGGAGACGAATTCAATGAGTGCCCCAAAATAAGGTTTAGAGAAGAACTAATAATATTTTCAAGTTTGAAATCAAGATCACTTCCTCTTTCTGGAGCTCTGTGTACTGTTACACAAGTTATGTCCTTATAAATTTCTCCAGATCCTGTGCAAAGGCAATGGGGAGGGTAATTATTTGTCAGCCTATGAGTCAGTTGAGTAACAAAGTGCAGCTCATCTAAGAAAAACACTGCTCAGGATTAGCATTAACTCTTTACCACACAATCACGACTTTTGACGACCCTGAGAAAGAAAGCTTTTGAAAACAGTGTGAGAAAATGCTGGTAACCAGCATTTTCTCCTTTTCCCACAATGCTTTCTACTCTTCCAAGAATCAAATTTCAGTTTTTGAGTCACTTTTGTTTTGTTGTCTGCCAAGCTTGTTGTCTTGTCTGCTCATGCTTTCATGTTAGACTAGTCCAGAGTTTTGTTGTTTGGTAAAGAGTTAAACAGAGTATGTGATGAACATTGTTACCTTTTATATTTCAGAAATGCCTGATATTGATGATTTTACATCTCCTTTAACCATGGATATAAAACCAGACAAAATGAAAGTGAAAAAGATGAAAAAGCAGTTAGAGAAAACAGACAAACCAAAGAAAAAGAAAAAACTGAAGGTAACTAAGATACCTATTGCTTTAACCCTTTCCACACAATCCCTCCTTTTGACAATGCTGAGAAAGAAGCCTTTAGAAAACATTGTGAGAAAAGGAGAAAATGCTGGTAACCAGCATTTTCTGCCTTTCCAGCAATGTTTTCTACTCTTCACAAAACAAATTTCATGCTTTCAGTCACTTTTGTTCTGTTGTCTGCATATGCCTTCAATTTGGACAAGCCTAAAAATATTGTCGTTTGGTAATGAGTTAATTGCCTTGAACCACTGAAACAGAAATATTCATCTCATTGTTAACCTGCTTACTAAATGACAATGTTTAACATGTTGAAAATGAAGTCTTCGCATACAACAAATTTCCCCTACAGTGATTGAACTTACTTCTGAAAAGTAAAGAAATCATTGTTTGAGCAGAAGAAAATGCTGTATACCAAGATTTTCTCCTTTTCCCAAAACATTTTCAAAAGCCTTTTTCCAGGGGGTTGTCAAAACTGGGAACCAGCGTTTTCTCCTTTTCCCACAATGTTTTCAAAAGCCTTCTCTTCCAGGGGAGTTAAAAGTCGTCACTGTGTGGTAAAGGGTTAAGCAAATTGTTGAAAACCAAAATATTTCCAAAGTATCTCCTTATCTTATTCAAGATCAAATTGCACATTTTTTGCAGTCTGATCTTTATCTACAGTCTGCAATTATAGGTCCTTGTTTCGCATTGAGGAGATTAACATTTAACCTCTCACCACCAGGTAAAGGCAGATGACGGACAGAGTGCAGAAAAGAAAAAGAGGAAGAAGAGAGTGAAGAAGGAAGCATTAGTGCCAGATGAGGATGATAGTGATGAAGATTGTGCAGCTCGTAAATGTTTGAAACCAACAGGTAGGGAGTCCCTACCTAGTCTATTCTAACTTCTTGTACATGACATCTTAAATATGACACAGGGATTGGCAGTTTGAACTGCAATAGAAAAGAATTTTCCTTTGTCAGCTGAAAGCCAGCAGAGCTTATGTCATGGTATGGTTTCCACCGTCCGTCCGTTAGTCTTTTTCTTCTTTACGCGATAAAGTCTGCATTTTTGGTCAGATTTTCATGAAAGTTGCACAGTATGTTTATCTTATCAATAGCTGTAATCCTATGTATGCTAGCATAAAAGCAAAATCTCTGCCAGTAGAGTGTTTTCAGGCCGTTCACGGCCTTCTATTTTTTTTAATTGTGTCTTTTTATAAGGTTACAGGGTGCAAACCTTAAAGGTGGCCCTTCAGATTTTGGGACAAAATTTTGCAAAAAATACAAAATAATCATCCTTGTAGTCCCAAAGCCTTATAATTTTCATTCATTAAACCCCAGTAGTCGAAAACCATCCGATAACTAGATAAATTAGAGATTTACTACAGCACAGGTTGACACTAGAGGGAAACACAGTCTATTTTTACATGAGCAACTCGCTCATTTACATACCGGAAATATACAGACGAAGCCTCAAACATAGCATCCGAAGTTCTAGAGATTATGAAAATAATTAAATGTTTGTTATGTTATGGAATTTAATAGTCATAAGTCCCGTGCAAGTCACTTAACATTCCTACAATGCTTTATTGATTTTGGCGGGAAATCTAAAAATAGCTTAAGAGGCTAGGTAGCCTTTTAAGGGAATACCACCAAAAAAATCTTTTTTTGTAATTTTATGATTCTTAATTACTAATGATTTGTATTGTTTTTTCATATAAATTTCAGTGACATATATATTTTTTTAATTTGGCGTGATGTGAAAATTCTAAATACCCATCTTTAAGTTTGCTAAATAAGATTGACTTTATCGACATTAAGATGCATTCAAAACATTTAGTTTTGAATAAAATGTTTTGAATGCATCTGCTAAATGTATTGACCTAGGTCAGTCTGTTTATTGTTCTATTTGTTGATTTTCTGCATATCAATGGACCATGCTACCCTATGATTCAGTATTTTTTTCTACAAAAAAAGATTATATGGATGTATGATTATGTGATACTTTGCTGGTTATGACGGATCACAGAGGTGCATCAAAGCCCTTTTTCACAGAGCATATGCCAAGCCCTGGTAGCAGAGTTGGTAGCATACAGGGCCCGTATTCACCAACCATTCTTGAGAATATTCTTAATATCCTTATTCTTCAAGGTTTTCTATCTTTGTAAGTAACACAACTTCTGATTGGCTAAACCATTCAAAGATTGTTCTTAAGAATGGTTAGTGAATATAGGCCCAGGACTTGAGAACAGGGAGTCACTAATTCAATCCTGACCTTGGTCAATTTCTTTCTGAGCATTGATGATAGTCATTGCAACAGGATTTCTTCCTTTCTTACTGCTGACCATTGTTTTGAGAATTATCATGTGGGAAAGCAGGAAGTGAATTGGAAAGAACATTGTGGAGTTCTGGTAAAAGAAACTTCTTGAAGGCATGGATAGATGCACTGGCCACCACAATTTAACAGTAATAATAATGTTGAAAACAGCATAAAAACACCATACAATCAATCTATCAGTTCAGAGAGCATGGCTCATTTTGAACTTTATCTATCTTTTATTAGGTGAGGTGAACTGGGTCCAGTGTGACAGATGTGAGGAATGGTTTCATTTGCTGTGTGTTGGCCTTGCCGAAGATGAGGTATCAGAGGAGGAGGAGTATGAATGCTTCAACTGTAAACAACACAAAAACAAACCAGGCTTACTTGCGGATCTTAAACCAAACACAAATAACGTGCAGGGGAAAAGTCCATCAGTGTATGGTATGAACTATAATAGTGTGTCTGTGTTTAAAGGCGATCCAGAGGAGAATGTGTTAGTGTGTAATGAGGAAATTGAAGTCGCAATGGAAACATCCCCGTTGCCAAATTACGGCAGCGCAATGGACACTTTTGAAAGAACTCTTAGTCATTCCGATAGACATTCTGCTACCACCTCGTCCAAGATTACCCAGTTTTCCTATGAAACAGATGATAGCTCACAAGATGAGGTGAAATTAGGATATACAGTTGGTGTGGATAGAGAAGAAAGTGTTGCTATGGGAACTCAGATTTTAGACTCTAATGAGGACTCTGTAATGAGTTAGCTATTTTTGTTCAGAGGTGAAGTTTTTGAGGTGATTAACCCAATACCACAAAATCACATACCTTTCCCTTTAACGATTAAGAGGAAGATAGCTTTTGATAGCATCGCAGGCAAAGTGAAAAATGCTGGTAACCAGGATTTTCTCCTTTTCCCACAGTATATTCCACCAAATAAGACAGAGAATAATCTTTGAAGACATTTATTTTTGTTGTCTGCAAATGGCTATGATTTAGTTGTTTGAAATTGAGTAGTCTGGTAAACAGATACTCTGTAGTGGATAACAAAATTTCAGTTTTGTCCATATTAAAAGCATTTGTAGACAACAATCTGTGAGAAACCAGCAGTTTTCTCTTTTCCCTCAGTGTTTCCAAAGCTTTTTTCCTCAATGTCGTCGAATTAAAAGATTGTTTTGGTAAAGGGGGTAACTTTTTTCTCTTATAACTTACAAAAATACATTACCACTTGCAGCCAACTTTTCTTAATCATGCGGCAGACTACCTTAAAAACATTTTAACAAAAGGAGAAATTGCTCCAAGTAGGCATTGTTTCCTGTTGTCACAATGTTTTTCAATGTCGATAACCGAATTGTTCCTAGAAGGGCTCAGTGTCATCTGCTGCATGGTTGTTTTAGAAGGTGTTTGAGTTAACCCTTTCCCAAATGACAAATTTTAGACTCTTCGAAATTGAAAGAGTTTGCAGAGGACAATTTCAAATTTGATAAAAATGGCAGAAAGTTCTCCAAATGGATAGAAAACACTGTTGGAAAAGGAAAAATTGCTCGTTACGAGCAATTTCTCCTTTTCCAAGTGTTTTCAAACGACTTGTACTGCAGACACATAAAAACAAGGGCTAGTTTGGGAAAGTGTTAAACTTGGTTTTTGGTTTGAATGTTTATTTATTTCTTTACCAAATGACAAAATTTTGGACTTGACCTGATTTGAAGCATTTGCAGATGAACTAAATTATTATCAAATGTAGTTCAAAAGATGACGTCTGTCTTGCTGGCGTGGATTGGGTAAAAAACATTGTTGGAAAAGGAAAAAATGCTGGATACCAACATTTTCTTCTTTTCCTCAAATGTTTTCAGAAGCTTTCCTCTGATAACCAGCATTTTCTCCTTTTCCAACAATGTTTTTAAAAGTCTTGTTTTCCAGATTTGTCAAAATCAGGATATTGTGGTAAAGCATTAATCTTTTATCAAGTTTCCAAAAGATGATGTCTTTATTTACAGAAACAATCCAGAGAAAAAATATTGATATTTTTCATCAAAACTCGGAAGTTTTTGTTGCCTTCTTTTCTTGAGTTTCTCTGTAATTGAATTAACCCGTTACCACACAATCTCTACTTTTGGCGACTCTGAGAAAGAAGCCTTTAGAAAACATTGTGGGAAAAGGAGAAAATGCTGAAAACCAGCATTTTCTCCTTTCCCTACAATGTTTTCTACCCTTCACAAAACAAATTTCAAGTTTTCAGTCACTTTTATTGTGTCATTTGCAAATGTTTTCTATTTGGACAAACCTAAAATTTTGTCGTTTGGTAATGAGTTAAAATGATAAATGGTACAAGTAGTATATTTTCATTAAATTTATTATTCATCATTCATAATTATTGTTTGATGCACATGGCAGGTTTTCTGTTTCTAAATAAATGCACCAATAAATTTTTGAAAAAGGTACATAATCCATCTAAAATTCTTTTGATTGTACTTTAACCCATTACCACACAATCCCTACTTTTGACGCCCCTGAAAAAGAAGCCTATAGAAAACATTGTGGGAAAAGGAGAAAATGCTGGTAACCAGCATTTTCTCCTTTTCCCACAATGTTTTCTACCCTTCACAAAACAAATTTCAAATTTTCAGTCAGTTTTATTTTGTCATCTGCAAATGCTTTCGATTTGGACAAGCCTAAAATTTTGTCGTTTGGTAATGAGTTAACATGTTTCAGCAAACTACAAGAACATGAAACATGAAATTAAAATCTTATACCATAAAAGAAAAAAATTTATGCTTTTCCAAATTAACCCTTTGGTTTCTAAGCATGGCTAGTTGACCTTTTGCGGACAGTATAGATCAAGATTAGACTGCACAGAATGTGCAGTCTGATCTTGGATCTGCACTGTCTGATAAGGAGATTATATTCCCCAAACCCATACTTAACCCATTACCACACAATCCCTTCTTTTGAGGCCCCTGGTAACCAGCATTTCCTCCTTTTCCCACGATGTTTTCTTCCCTTCACAAAACAAATTTCATATTTTCAGTCACTTTCATTTTGTCGTCTGCAAATGCTTTCAATCTAGACACGCCTAAAATTTTGTCGTTTGGTAATGAGTTGAGTTAATTATATGGAACTGATAATTTATATTTAGTTATTCAGCAGGATAAGGGTTTATATTTTCTGAAGAAAAATATTAGTTGACTTAAATGATGTAACTTGTCTTGAAGCAGAAAATAATTGATTGTTAGAAAAACTAGAGATGCTGATTAACCCATAACCAAATGACAATAGATACTGTAGAATAGTCCAAATCGAAAGTATTTGCAGATGACAAAATGAGAGTGACTGAAAATTTGAAATTTGTTTTGTGAAGGGTAGAAAACATTGTGGAAAAAGGAGAAAATGCTGGTTACCAGCATTTTCTCCTTTTCCCATAATGTTTTCTAAAGGCTTCTTTCTCAGGGTAGCCAAAAGTAGGGATTGTGTGGTAATGGGTTAATAGCATTTTCTTCTGTCTCTTTTCTTTTTTTTTTTCAATGAAGCTTAAACTCTTTCCCATACTGTAAATTAAATTGTCTAATTTTTGACCACAAGAAATACAGTTCAGCTGCTTACATACAGAGCATTTTTTTGAGAGTGTGAGTACCTAAATCATTGTGCTATGTGATGTAAATAGCCTTGTAAATAAGAGAATTTGACATTTTGATAAACTGTATATTAATAGAAAAAGTTGTCATGTTCAGTTAGTGTTGTTTGTTTTCTTTCATACTTTGGATAGGAATCACTGGAAACTTTTTGCCTTGATAGATTTATGTATTGTTTTGCATTTCTTTTGAATTTGTCATCACAGGAAACTTAGACTTTTTCATGGAAAGATTTTTACCCAAAATAATTAGGTAACTTGAAACAGAAAATAAACACTAATAGTAAAAGACCTTTGGTTTACAGTTAGTGCTGAAAAAAAAAAAAGATTATCGCGATATGTGCTTCAATTTGTAAAACTCTTGGTGTGCCAGTTAATCCTTATAAAACAATTCTTTGTTTTTACAAGAGATTGGGAAAAGAACATTGAAAGCATTGCAAGAAAAGGAGATATTACTAATAACCAGCATTTTCTCCCTTTCCATCAATATTTTTTATCTTGTCTATGGTAAATTCCATTTTTTTGAGCAATATTTGTCACCTGCAAACGTTTCAATATGTACAAGTCTAAGGTTTTGTTCTGTAGCTAAGAGTTGAGTGAAATAGATATTTTCAATTAGGTATTGATTTAACCCATTACGACACTATCCCTACTTTTGACAACCCTGAGAAAGAAGCCTTGGAAAACATTGTAGGAAAAGGAGAAAATGCTGGTAACCAGCATTTTCTCCTTTTCCCACAATGTTTTCTACCCTTCACAACACAAATTTCAAATTTTCAGTCACTTTTATTTTGTTGTCTGTAAGTGCTTTCGATTTGGACAAGCCTAAAACTTTGTCTTTTGGTAACGAGTTTAAAAAAGTTTTAAAAAGTAAAACAGTTTAATATCAGGTCTGTTTTATCTGGATAACTCAAGAATCAACTGACTGTCTTGGCTAAGAAAGATCAGACAGGATATTCTTTACAGTCTGATATTGTTTTGCACTTGCTACTTAACTCTTTACCAAATGACAAAATTTTAGACTTGTCCAAATTGAAAGCACTTGCAGACAACAAAATAAAGGGAACTCAAAATTTGAAAGTTGTTTCGAATAGGGTAGAGAAGACTGTGGGAAAAGAAGAAAATGCTGGTTACCAGCATTTTTTCTTTTTCCCACAATGTTTTCAAAAGGTTTCTATCTCTGGGTCGTAAAAACCAAGCATTGTTTGGGCAAGGGTTAACTTGTTGTAGAGAATTTCATTAAGAAAAATAATCATACACTGTTGATTCTCTTCTGCCACTTTTTTTTCTCTAAAAACTAAGAGTTTCAGAAGGACTCTCATTGTATAGCCTTGGAGAAGCAATATTGCCTTAATTGGATTTTTGCATGTTTATGTACACATATTTATATTCATGTATTATTTTCAACTCTTTACTAGACTGAAAAGATTAAGGTTTGACTACATTGAAAATAGTTGAATTTAAAATTATGTGGTACAAATGTGTGCATTGCCAGTAGCAGGAAAATAAAAAAGATATGAGAAAGGGAGAAAATGTTGGTTACCAGCATTTTCTCTTTTTCCACAATGTTTTCAAACGTCTTCTTCCTCAATGTCATGAAATGCAGAAGTGTATGGTAAATTGGAAGTCTCTTTCTCACTAGTCATGCTAAGAGAGTTTGCTGTGACACAAAATGTGACGACAAAATGAAACTCAAAATTGAAATTTGTTTCCAGAAGGGTAGAAAACAAAGTGGGAAAAGAAGAAAATGCTGGTTACCAACATTTTCTTCTTTTCCCACAATGTTTTCAAAAGGCTTCTTCCTCAGGGTCACTAAAAAACAGGGAAATTTTGGTAAAGGGTTAAGCATAACAAACACCTTTTGAGATGAACAATATACATACATATTACAAAGGAAAGAAATTTTATTATCACAGACCATATTCACCAACAATTCTCATTTTCAAATTCAAAATTCAAAGACCATCCTTTTGACTGGTTATGACAGATTACCTCAACCAATCAAATTTGTTGGATTTTGAAATTTAGAAGATTTAAAGCTTTTGTGAATGTGGCCCAAATTGTATCTTTTGTCAGCATTTAGTGACAAGTATCACAATGTGTGCTTGGCCTGGACACGAGAATGTTGAGAATGATTTGTATGTTGACGTTGCACTGTATTTCAATGTACATATTGTATTACCACAAGAAAAGTTACACATGCAAATCATTTCAAATTTTTGTGTTGCAGTGCGCCGATTTTGAAGTCATGTAGGCAATTGTAGAAAATGTTTGTATCAAGCAATTTCTTTTGTCAAATTGTTTTACAGAGATTTATTTATGTATGAACCCTTTTCCAAACAATCCCAAATTTTAAGGACCTCTTGATAGCAGGCTTTTGAAAACACTGTGGGAAAAGGCAGATATGCTGGTAAACATGCATTTTCTCTTTTTCACACTTATGTTTCTAATCATTTGAAATACAAGTCCTGGCACTTGAGCCATTTTGGCTTGTTATCAGCATTTGCTCTCCATTTAAATAAGTCTAAAATTTTGTTGCTTGGTGAAGAGGTAACTTATTACCCAACCACAAAATTTTAAGTTTGTCCAAATCGAAAGCATTTGCAGACAACAAAATAAAAGTGACTGAAAATTTGAAATTTGTTTTGTGAAGGGTAGAAAACATTGTGGGAAAAGGAGAAAATGCTGGTTACTAGTATTTTCTCCTTTTCCCACAATGTTTACCGAAGGCTTTTTTCTCAGGGTCGTCAAAAGCAGGGATTGTGTGGTAATGGGTCAACCCTTTAACACATGACAATAATTTAGACTGGTCCTAATTGAAAGCTGTGCAGACAATAAAAGAACTGTGGATCAAATGATGAACTTTGTCTTTGAAGGGGTTAAAAACCTTGTTGTAAAAGGAGAAAATACTGTTTACCAGCATTTTCTCCTTTTCTAGCAAGGTTTTTAATAAGCTATTTCCTCAGGGTTAATAAAATTTGGGATTATGTAGCAAATGGTTAAAGCTTGAAAAATGAATGTCATTCCTATTTGGCATGGAGGATTTCATTTTCTGCAGATCTGTTTCATGAGTTATCTCTTTCTCAAACGACAAATTTTGGACCAGACCAAATTGAAAGCATTTTGCAAATGACAAATTAACAGTTGCTAAAAAGATGATTTTTCTATATAGTAGGGTAGAAAACATTGTGGGAAAAGGAGAAAATGCTGGTTACCAGCATTTTCTCCTTTTCCCACATTGTTGTCAAAAGGCTTCTATTCCTGACCCGTAAAAACCAGGGATTGTTTGGGAAAGGGTTAAAGTAGTGACTGAATTATCATTGTGACACAGAAAACTTTGTGTTTGTATAGAAACATTGTAACAAATAAAACACTGTGTTGGTATAAAATTTTTGACTCACTATTGTGTTTGTCTTTCTATATTAACCCTTTACTGCACAATCTGGAGTTTTAACAACCCTGACAAAGAAAAGGTTGTGAAAAAGCTGTGGGAAAAGGAGAAAATGCTGGTGAACAGAATTTTCCCTATATTTTCTCCTTTTCACACAATGTTTCATGTATTCAAACACTGCTATAACTGCTTATGTCGTGGCCCGTTGTCTGTCGTGCGTCCAAATATGACGAAACTTCACAGAAATGATCCTGCCATGGTCCTCTTCAGAATTTCATGAAAGAATTTGATTCTTTCAAAAACCCTGAAACCTGAAAAAAAAAAGTAACATTTTTAAAAATCTTCTTCTACAAGGCTCAGGGCTATTGATCAATTTGGCCAGTAGCTTTATCTAATGGACCTTTAATAAAGTTTCTTCATATTATAGGCCTAGGGTTAAAGAGCCATTGGACTGATTCAGGGCCATCATGGTCCTCTTGTTTTTTTTTTATTTTAAGAAAAAAAAATAACCTCGAGTGCTCTAGGCAATTAGCATAAAGCGAAATTGAGAGTTTGGAAATGTGACAAATTTATAAAATTTATATTGTCAGGTTAGGAAAGGATTCTGCTCATCCATAAAGGATGTGTGTCTGATGCACCAACAAAGAACATCTTGTTTATAAAACCACTCCTCATTACCTGTGAATGCATGCAACTGAGTGAGCAGCTGAGCAGAAAGTCTTAGCCGAAGATGCTTAAATCCCCCCCCCCCACCACCACCCAAATGGGGATTTGGTTTGGCCATAAGATGGCCAAGCTGGTTACATCTGTTTTACATGTACATGTATCATTGTTAACCCATACATGGATCCGTGGAAATCGATATTTGACCAATCAGGACATCGCATTTATTCTACCCGATGTCCTACCTTGGTTTCTGCTATTTCGGCTCACAAATAAACGACTGTTAACGTTAGAAGAATGCAATTCTGTTTATTTATGTTGTGTTTTTGACGTTTGATTTTTAAATAAAACTTACAAAATGTGCTTTGCGAACGTGTACCGATGACGTGAGATCACGCAGAGGCTATAGAAAAGTTTAAATTGTGAGGATTACTGAAAATTTGAACTTGTGCAAAGAGCTAATCAGCGCTGGATAATAGATTAATTTAAAGTATTCTGTAATTTTTCCTCTCTGAAAGAGAAAACTGGAAAACAAAGGTAAAAGCAGACCTATATGAAGTATTAATAAAAAGAAAATACTTTTACTTGAATATTAACCTTGTTCAATAACCTATGCACATCCAAAAAGTGGCCGCGTTACTTGTCACAAATGTTTCAATTTGACATTAATTTTAACCCATGGTGCATGAAGAATATGCTGAATGTGTACTGGGATCGTATATACGATCTCTGATGTGTAGATATAGATCAGATTGCAAATTACATGATGTTTTTTCTTGGATTTAAAGTACCTGCTGATTACAATAAGCACTTTGACGTGTAGTTCTTCCTCACTAGGAGAATATTTCAATTTTAAAAAAAGTCTAACTTCTGATCTGGTGGAACATGGACATTTTTCTCTTGATTTATCTGTTTTAACCGTTTACCACATAACGGGTTTTAACGACCCGTAGAAAGCTTTTGAAAGCATTGCAGAGAAAGGAGAAAATGCTTGTAACATTCATTTTATCCTTTTCTCACTGTGTTTTGCGCTCTTTCAAAAACAAATTTCAATTTTTGAATCATTTATTTTGTTGTCTGCAAATATTTGAATTTGGATTGCTCTAAAAAATTTGTCATTTGGTGACGAGTTTAAATGGATTAGCACATCTGCACATTAGCACAAAGGGTGTGTTGGTAAACTGTTAATTTGATAAGAAGTGTGTTTGATTGCAAAACAATTTGCCGCTCCAATCAACTTGACCACCCGTTGTCATCAGTATATCATATACTACCGTCAATGATATTAACAATTTTCTTAATTGACAACACACTAAACGCATTTTATAATCCATCAGACAACCCTTTTCCCCTTAACCTGATATGAAAATTTTTCATTAACTTAAACCTCTCTGTACATTCAGACATTCTATAAACTTTTCGAAAGGTTTGTAATTCAGTGTTATTTAATTTGATTTGATGCTGAGATGACTTTACTAGCCCAACGAAAGCAAAAAGTTTCGTTAATTCTATTATTCTGTGGCAAAACGGAGATTTGTTGATGTTTTTTATATGTTCAAATTTTTGTTTAAACATCTAAATCTGTTACGTTGTACGTCGCCCCCGTAATTCGCCCTTTATATACATCTCCGTATGTAAATTAGTAAAGCATCTTTAAATTTCTTACTGAGAATTTATCATCGATAGAAATATATTATTAAAATACTTTTTCCGGAATTTTATTGAGAGAAACAGTCATGAAAGCACGATTTAAGTAGCCTATCTGCTATACTGTATATGTATTGACTACGTTTGTTTGTGAGACCTTGGCAACAGTAACTAAGGTAGTCGGTTTATCTTTTCGCCACGGATCCATGTATTACCACACGATCCCTACTTTTGACCCTTCTAGCAAAGAAACCTTTTGATAACATTTTGGGAAAAGGAGAAAATGCTGGTTACCAGCATTTTCTTATTTTCCCACAATGTTTTCTACCCTTCACAAAACTAATTTCAAATTTTCAGTCTCTTTCATTTTGTTGTCTGCAAATGCTTTTGATGTGGACAAGCCTAAAACTTTGTCGTTTGGTAATCAGTTACTGCTTGGAGATGCTATATATTTACAATGCAATAGTTACACAGCCCGTCGACAAGAAAAACAAGTGGATCTCTAGAAACCAATGCAAAGCCATCGATCCTGTCAACCTAAGTCAAACCTAAGTCTGGTTGGAAGAGAACTCATACCCAGGAGAACTTGTACTCCGGAGAACTTTTACCCCAATCTGAAGGATACGAGTGCTCTGGAGAACTTTTACCCTGGATACGAATTCTCCAGAGAACTTGTAACCAACAGATATTTTCGGGGATAGATTTGTACATGTACAGTATATAATATATCATTCAGATTTTGGTGAATTGATGGTTTTCATTTTATCTGTAGTAAAATGAGTAATTAATAGAATAATCAGGCCTTGGTTACTGTAGGTATTTGTAGTAAAATATCAGTTTTGTAACCAGATGTTTGATGGATTAAATGGAAAGTAAGGTAAATAGGCAAGTAAATTTTAGAAAGATGAAATTATCAGGTATCTCTACATAATCTGGATTCATTGAATAATTGGGAAGATATGGTTTATTAACCCTTTCCCGAACGACAAACTTTTGGACTAGACCAAATTGAAAGCATTTGCAGACGACAATTCAACTCTTGCTGAAAAGATTATTTCTGTCTATGATAGGATAAAAAACATTGTGGGAAAAGGAGAAAATGCTGGTTACCAGCATTTTCTCCCTTTCCCACAATGTTTTCAAAAGGCTACTATTCCAGACCCGTAAAAACCTGGGACTGTTTGGGTAAGGGTTAAAGAACTCGTTTATATACATGTATTTATGGTGAGCTAGTGGAATATGCCAATTTTTCAAAAGAGTCAAAGGTGTTGGGAACTATAAAGTCAAATATTAAGTGTGATAAACACCACTATGCACACTTGTCATTTACTAGCATTTAACTCTTTACCACACAATCCCGACTTTTAACGACCCTGAAAAAGAAAGCCTTTGAAAACATTGTGGGAAAAGGAGAAAATGCTGGTAACCAGCATTTTCTCCTTTTCCAACAATGTTTTTACCCTTTCCAGATAAAATTTCAATTTTTGAATCACATTTATTTTGTCTGCAAATGCTTTCAATTTGGTCTAGTGTAAAATTTTGTCGTTTGGTAAAGAGTTAAATGGGTATTGTTCGTTGAAAGCACTCTTAACCCTTTATCAATCAATTACATGGTTTTACAAGGAAGGACTTCTATATACATCGTTGGAAAAGAATGAAACGAGTATAACATTTTTTTTGATCATGTAACATTAATAGAAGAAATCTAGCTATTTGAACCTTGATGGATCATTACTTTACCCTTTACCAAATAATGCTGAGTTGCTAAATACCACCCTGTGGGAGATAGCTTTTGAAAATGATGTTGGGGAAAAAAGGGGGAAGGGGTGCTTATAATGAGTGTAGGACAAAACCCCCCTAGGACAAAACCCCCCTAGAACAAAACCCCCATAGGATTAAAGCCCCCTAGGACAAAACCCCCATCATATATAAAAAGCATATAAATTTGAGAAAACACACGTAATTTGCAAACAGTTTTAAAGTATTCAAAACAAGTCTCTTTGATTTGAGGGAAAAAAAACAAACATGACAGGCAAAAAATGATTTAGATATTATCTTATTTTAATTTGTAATTCAAGTTTGTTAATAGTTTCTATTGACATATTAACACATATACAGACTTGAGTAAGACAGGTGTTGAGAAGGGATTAAGACACCCGATTTGCAAGTTTACACCTGCCATACTCACTAATGTTTAGTAACTTAGATTTGAACATATAAAAGCACCAAATAAGAAAAAAAGTATATAAAGAATTCAAATGAATTTATTATGAATGTATACAGAAAACAACACATTTTTGGTCATAAAGCACAATTTTAAGAAAAGAAAAAACACATTTTTGATCATAAAGCACAATTTGAAGAAAAAAAAAATCTTATCAAATCAATTTAACTTACACAAAAACATTGTTTTTTACAACCCCCACAAGTATTCAAAGCGGTAAATTTTATTCAACTTCAACATGATTGTACAAAAAGAATCATTTTAAAACCATGGGGGTTTTGTCCACTTTTCAGTTAAGGGTATGGGGGTTTTGTCCATGGGGGTTTTGTCCTAGGAGGGTTTTGTCATAGGGGGGTTTTGTCCGTACCCCGCTTATAGCCAGTATTTTCTCATTATCTTACAATTTTTTTCCACCCTTTCAGAGAAGTGAAGTCCATTTATACCAAGTATGAATTTGTCGTCTGCAGACATATAGACTTTTGAAGAGACTAAAATGTGAGTTCACAAATAGCAATATTTGCAATTTTCTCTCTCGCTCATTTTCATTGTACAGATTTCCTCTATGTTTTCTGATATGTTTACTAGACTATCTCGAGTTTCAACCACATTAAAGAAGTTTTTGTAAGCATTGAGGGAGAAGGTGGAAAATCAGATAACCAACATAGTCTCATTTTTCCACATACTAGTAATTTCACACCTTTTCAAACACAAAATGTAAACACTGCATGAAAACACACACATGTTTCTTTACTTTATTTATGTCTTTTCAACAAAATGTACAAAATATCCCCAACTGTTCTTCAACAGGATTGTAAAAATCAGGGATTGTTTAGTAAAGGGTTAAGCTGTTGATAAGACAAAGTAACTGTAAAGTTCATAAAAATCCAACCTCAAATACTGACATAAACTGAAGAAATGGAAATTTTCAACAGCAAAAGGCTACTTTTCCTATACAGTTTGATGGACTTTTTTTTTTATCAAATTCATTAGGGTACAAGCTATTTATGAGATTAACAAACTGCAAATTTTCCACAAAAATCTAATAACAAATGCAGACTTTATTGCATTAACAAGGAATGGAAATGTTCAACTTGTAATGGCTACTTTTCCCTGACCCATATTGTTGGTTGGATTTTTTTTTTTTTAAACTCAATGGGGCTGAACCTGTTGATAAGATAAAGAAGCTCTGTAAGTTTCACTGAAATCTGACCACAAATGTAGACTTTATGGCATAAACAAGAAATGGACATTTCCAACTGGACATGGCTTCTTTTCCTATACCATTTGTTGGAATGTTGTCAAAATTGATAGGTTTCAAGCTATGAATGAGATAAACAAACTGTGTAAGTTTTACGAAAATCTGATGGGAAATGCAGACTTTATCACGTAGACAAGAAAAAGATTAACGGATGGACAGACAGTCAGACTGACCCACGCACGCACGGCGGAATCCCCCCCCCCCCCCATAGATGGTTGAGTTAAAAACGAGAGAAAGCTCCTGAAATATAGCGGTGTGGATCGGTCTTAGTTCTGTCCCAGATACGTTCACGATCAGATTCCATTGTGATTTGATTTTATGGTCCAAGGGAAAAAACTCGAGCAATCTAGTATCCATTGGTTATGGAGAGTACTCTCCCTTGTTGTTACCCCCAACCTCGGAATAGTCTTTTTTTTTCAACTATTACAAACAGTCACACCGAAACTTTAAGAACCAGTGCGTGGTTAATTGATATCCATACGGAACCCGGACCCTCTGTTAACGCTTATTCTGCTAAATAAATAAAATGCAACTTCAAGCCGATTTTGAAACTCAATCTTTGCTATTTCAAAGGAGTTTTCTCTTTAAAAAATGCTCTGAATGGACCGTGTAGATTCAAAATCAGCATGCACATTCTTTTACAAGTACATGTATCCGAGTTACGTTTGTGCTGATGGTTTTCCTAATAGTATTTTTCAGTCAAAGGCAGGATGCAGTTGCGTTATTTTAATTAAATCAATTTATTATCTTAGGGTTTCATTGTTCAAATTAATAGAGAGTGACCTCCCCTCTTACAACCCCACTTCTGTTCTAAACTGGAATCAACATTAATAAAATCGAGTAAAAGCAAAACTTTCATTCCCATTTATTAGCTTTGAAGATTCAGACCTGTATGCTTCCACTATCTGTCCCCTGTTCCTTACGGTCTATGATCAAAGAAATGATTTGAGTTTGACAATACAGCTCATATTTACGATAGTTATTGATAACCTCGAAAACGTAATTGAACGAAACACGTCGTTAGTTCATAAGTTTAAATATTGTAACATAAAGCTTATTTGTTGTATACATTCATCATTTGATAAATTTAATTGTAAAAATTATAATTAGATTTTGCGTGAGCTCTTACTGTGATACCGAATAATTGTTACTTCCAAGTTTAAATTTCGGCGGTCGCCTTGTTTACAAGTTTGACGAAATACGTATAAGGGAGACTACCACTTGTTTACAAATAGTAGCCACGTCTGCAACTGTTTTTTCTTTCTTTTGTCTTCTGTCATGATATTTTCAGAAGAAGCAGCATCTGCAATTCTGTCTTAAACTTTACCAGAAACTATCACAGTTCTACGAACATTTTTTTTCCGATACAGATCGTCTTCACGAGCTGCAAAGACTTTTATTCGTCTTCGGTTTTATGCCGTCTGCAGATGTAAGGGAAGTAACTCTGCGAAGTGATGTAAATAAATACTGGTTTTCTCCCTTTGACCATAAAATTACTCCTAATTTTAACCAGTTTTGGTTTGTGCCACACACAACTTCCCATTGACTTTAATGTGTAAACAGTGTAAACAGACTGGAGGGAAAGTAAAAGTGTCCATAAAATACACGAACTTGTAAAAGTCGCACAAATTAATATGAAAATAGGCAAAGCCTAGTTATGGGCGAAAGAGACAAAATTTATACAACCATTATCTGCACAATGTTCAACGATTTTTTGTAGATATGTTTATTTGACACTTCCCAGCAAATTTTTGATGGCAGTAGATTGATGTATACTGCTTCAACTACCAAACGACAAATTATACACTCTTCTAAATTAAAAAACTTCTGTGTTGTGGAGAGTTAACTTGTGAAGAAATTTCACTCCATAAATCAGACACAAAATATAAACACTGCATGAGAAAACACACAAGTTTCTTAACTTTATTCATGTCTTTTCAATAGATGTACAAAAAAAAAAAAGAACATTTGAAATCATCAAATCTTCATCACAATAACGACATAAAGATAAAAGTTGGCAACATGGTGGTAAACTGTCATTATATGTATTGGTGGAGGTACGTCTCCATCTGTAGAACTCATGTCCAGGGATACGGTTTCTCTAGAGAACTCGTACCCTTGAGATTGGGGTACTAGTTCTCCAGGGTACGATTTCTCCGGATACCCTCAGTCATGAAGGGGTTCCTGACAACAAATAGGGTTCAAATTATCATACGGGATTTGGCTTTGAAAAAATAGGGAATATTGTGGGAAAAGCAGAAAACGCATGTAACCCAGTTTTGGTAATGTTCTTTTTTCTCCTTTTACACACAGAGTCCTTCAAACAACAGTTTGGTAAAGTTTAAACAAATAGAACATCTGTACACAATTGCCATAACATACGATATTCGTTAACGACGTGCCCTATATGACCAATTTCAAATTTTTCACCAGAAAATCTGGGGCATAGATCTACTTATAACCCATCCTGCAAACCAAAAAAGCTCGCTATATATATGACGTTGTTTATATCTTAGGCAAATTGTTTTCTGCATCATGTGTATGACAAACTTACAGAAAACGTTGTAGGCCTACTGCACAATAATTAAGTTATGTTACTGCAGGGCAAACGACCCCATTGGACTTCCTCGCGGCAGAAATCAGCATTACTATTCTGTACAAGGTTATTGGTACATTTGCACAAATGCTCTGAACATAGGTCTACATGCAAAGAAACCCAACTAGTTTACTTATTTATACATTAAAGTATCGGTACATGACATGCTGAAATTCTCTGTCTATCTGTCTGTCACTCTGCCTCTCCCAATCTTTTCTTTTGTGGTATGCAGTCCCGTAGGAACGAAAAAAAATAGGAGTATTTAGTGCAATGGAATAACCGAATAACCACGCAAAAAATTTCAGTATTTCGAAGTTAGTCCCCCCCTCCCACGCATACACACATCTTGAAATGTTTCCTACGTGCCTGTGTATGTATACATAGGATATTTGTTTTATGCCTGTTAAACCATTTTGGGAGGAGCTTTATCAATATCCAGTACGGTTCAGTTCTTTTCAGTTATTTCCCGTGGCATACCCCTCCCGCATAGCAATGCATGAACAATTAATATTACGTCAAGCACGAGAAAAGTAAGGTAAATGACGTCATATTTCCATCTGGTTGTGAGTTACGCGCAAATTACCTGGGTAACTAAAACACATAGATCTAAATCGGTATTTTCAATAGCCTTACCCGTGGAATATCGAAAAATATTTCCGCTGCTAAATGCTAAATTTCTCGATATCCTACCGAAAAGCATAGAATAATTAATATCCTATATTATAGATCTAGATCTATTTTCATATGATCTATTTGTAGACCTAATTGTTCATATAGTCTATTTGCATTTATTTTTCTGGTATTGTATGTTGTTTGTAAATTTTCTAAAAAAGGTGGAATAAAGAATATCATTATCATCATCATGGGAAAAGTAGCTAGGGCTTATAAATACCGAAGTTAGCCTAGTAATATCCAAGCATGTACATGTATACATACATGGGCTTTTTTTTTTTGATAAATTCCCGATACATAGGTAACGAATGGCACCAAGTAGCGTTTTACTGAGTAAGTTTACGTTAAAATTTCATTTTTATATTAAAAAAACAACGGTTGTTGTTTTGAAAAAAAAAATCAGCCTGATTCCGTATCCAGATACATGTATAAATTTTATAGAATGCCATCTAGCGGGAGATAATGCATTAAACTGAATATAACAGAACAAGGTTATGTACCCTTTCACGAAAGTCGCCATTTATGAAGTTTCGAACGAGCTGGAAGAAAAAGATAAGTGAGTTTTCGGGAGTTCTTGTCACTACTAAATTTTCTTTTAAATCAAAGAACATAAATTAACGGGCGGCATTATTTGCCACAAAACGGATGGAAGAAAATTCGGACCCAAAAAGCTCCGGCCCAAGCAAAAAAGATGAGAAAATTCGGACCCAAGAAGATTCGGCCCAAATGAGAAGACTTGCCCCAGTTTTAGATTATGTCCATTGTCTTGATATTGTTCACTTAATGCTGTATAACAATTGCAGACACACCTTTAAATGACTGAGATCATTGACTGAATCTGCCTTTTCACAGTTTGATGGCATTAGGCATATTCAAAATAATGGAATTATTTGGAGGTAATGCAGTCATTATTTAATATTTATGGTGTTTCTGTAAAGATTTATCATTTGTCCATTCGATTCAGGTCATTGAAAAGATCGACACGTACGGCAACTTAAAACAATGTCCGTATTTTAATATTTCACTCCAGATGGGTTGTAAGAGTAGCTGCGATGGGGACTAGCAAAGTAACAATGGCAAAAATAACATCAGAGCTGGCCCCCAATACAGGGTATAGGCATACCTGATCATTAAAAATGTATAATGATTGATTTGATCACAGAACTTTGACATTCTATGATAAAAATATCATTCAGCAATCCTCAAGTAGACACCTTTTCACTGGAGATATCTGTCATTTTTTACAGGGTTTTTGACAGTTTCAAGCCATAAAGGAGGCCATTCTCTGAACACTTGAAGGGCTGAATCTTCTCAACTAAAGGCTAGGATCTTCACGAAAATCCCTGGTCAGCTTTTGGCCAAATCTTTTTGGGTTGAATCTTCTGACATCCCCATAGAACAGGCTTGCTATAGGAAACTTAAATTTGAACTTCGCATCTGGCAGATTTTGCCACCCATGAGGTTTCACCTGTACTTCAGGGCCAGTTTCACCAAGGTAGTTACGAACAAAATTTTTGTAAATTTTATGTAACGATAGTATAGTTGCATTGATCTGCCACGAGACACATGAAAACTATCCTGATAATTTTAGAAAAACTATTGTTTTCAAAATCAAAGTTTTCTGGAAATTTTATCTTTACATTTTATCAAGATAAAATTTCCGAGAAACTTTGATTTATTTAATAATGTTGGAATGGTTGCATTATAAGAAACATTTTGTACATTCAGGTGGCAGGGGACAAGATTTACCACAGTCATGAACAAGTTTCCAAGTCCCCTGCCACCTGACTGCACCACTTATAATCCTTTGTCCTTTTTCTATGTATTTTTTACTATTTATTCATATCTATATGTAATGTATATATGGTATTTTAGTTTTTCGCAAACAAATCTTGCAATCTAGAGATAGTAAGAGAATTCCAGTTCATCAGAATTCTATACTGTACTAAGATCCATGATGATTGTTATGACAGGATTCATTCTTCTCTTTCTCCAGAACATTTCATTGTTGTGCATATGGAAAAGCAGTCAGTGACTTTGTTTGACATACAGAACAGAACTTTATTGTTTCAACTTGAACTACATAGCAGTTCATCGTTATATACAAATAAAGCATACATGCAACAATGGCATAATAATTTTTGAAAGGAAAGAAAAAATTGGTTTGATCTACGGAAGTAACATCAAATTGGAGGTTTTAAAATTCAATTTCATTTTTCAATTTTCAATTTCCACCTATATATGCATGCCCGTTCACTCAGAGTGAAAAGTTCATGCAGACATAAATGGAGATCAAATGGAATCAATGTGTTGTTAATATGAAACAAATATGCAGTTCGTCAAAAGTATTAAATCGTATATGAGAATTCAGCAGACAACTTAAAAATTCCGAAAATAATACAATCTATACTTATATTGGCATAATAAATTATATACAATATCTAAATCAAAGACATATATAAACATACACAAATATAAATAATCAACCTAAACTTGTGTTTGAAATGTAAGAAATGTAAAGTATGAGTACAGCTCTGGGACTCTATGCTTTCAAATTAAGGCAATTCTGAATCTGGAAATAATACGTAATGGAGTTTTATGAAACAAAATTGCAGCAGGTGGCCTTTGAGACAATATCTACTATGTCTAACATATATTATTGGTTAATACATTTAATTAATTGGTGAATGAAAAAGACTCAGCGATAACCCTGAGAATGTAGGCTCATTACGTGGCAACAAAAAATAGATCAACTACAGTAGACAATGGATCAATGAGAATGAATAAAGTTGGAAAATTAAAAAATTAAAAATTAAAAACGCCACTGTAATTGAAAAAGTTGCGCATCACTCGCAATTTTTCCAACCACCACGATGTTTCTGTATGGCATTAATAACGTGAAATAGTACTTTCGAAAACACTGTGGCAGAGGAATGCATACATGTATATAGTAATAACTGTAAAGCATTATATTACTATGTTTCTACACAGACAAAACTATTGCATAAATACATTATAATCATTGACAAATGAATCGATCGATTCCACATGCGAATGGGCCTTGTCGAAACGAAAAGCAAGACTCTTTGCACATGGGTTAATAAGTTTTTGTACACTTAGCATACTAATTCGTTATCAATTTTCTTTTTTCAAATGCCTTTTCGCAATAAATAGCTATTTTATTTAACGTCTGCAACCTTGTTGAATTCAAGAGTGATACAAGTTTAAACATGCTGGGTCTTGTATAAAAGTATTTACTAATGTACTGTTCTCTTAATGTTATGTAATAAGGGCATATTAGTAGGAAATGGTATTCGTCTTCAATTTCATCTAGATCGCATAATTGACATTTTCTATTGGATCGTTCTATATTTCTACTTCTTCCAGTGACAATACATAACTGATGAGAACAATTAAAGAAACTCGTGGAACACATAAACCAATGAACTGCTTCGTATCACATGCTGAAATAATCATGAAATATAAATTTGAACAAAAAACAAGGGAACTAAACCATAGTTTGGACTGGTTCTAATTATTACAGTTCCAAATATTTATTCTATTCTACACAAAATTAATAGAGTTTACATGACACTGAGGAAGGAGCCTTTGGTAAACAATGTGGAAAAAGGAGAAAATGTTGGTAATGTTTTCTACCCCTTCCGATACAAATCCCATCATTTTTTAGGTATGTAATTTGTCATCTGCAAATGCCTCATTAAACTAATTTAAAGCAGTCAAAAATTTTCCAGTTTAGTAGATTTGGAGGTCAGGGCTGGAATGGTGATGTATTAATGGGAAGATATTTCAGCCCTTCACCAAATTAACCCTTGATTTCACAACTTTGAGTATAAGGATTATTTTTGAAAACATAGGGAGAAAAAGAGAAAATTTCACCTTTTTCCACCATGTTTTTGTCTTTTCTAATACATGTACAATGTACACATTGTCATCATTTGAGCTACATTTATTTCGTCAACTGTAAATGATTTTCATATGGAGAAGTAAAAAACTGTCTTGTCTGGCAAAGATTTCACTTTGGATTTTGTCTTTTTATTTTAGATAACAACATGGCTGAAAGCTTTCTGAACACTGATACTGGTATGATACGAACCGATATGAAGACAAACAAGGGACAAGAATCAGATCAGCTTCTCATAACAAAACAGTTTATGAATGATTTGGAAGGTAGTAAGAATATACTTGCAGATCAAACACTCAGTAATGAGATCATTTTTCCATCTGTTGATGATGAAACTTGCCTCGAGGGTCTGGAGAAAGAACAATTCAACGCTTTGTGCCCATGGTTGAATATAACTGATCCAGAATCATGTATCAATGATGTCAATTTGAGTAACATTGAACTTTACCTAGAATGCTCAGATGATGGTGAAAGTGTTGGACTTCGTGATGTTAATCATGTAATATCACATGGAAGTCATGTGATCGACCAGGAAGGCACCTCTGTGATAAAGAGTGATGTTCAGTTGAAAATATCTTTTCCAGACTTTCAGGACGAAAAGGACAAAGGATTTAAATGTTGTTGTTGTAAGAGAAAATTTGCTATGGAATGTTCTCTCAGAGACCATGTTAGTATAGAACATGTGGACAAGGCTTTTGTTTGTCCTATCTGTGTGTACAATACTAAGAGTAAAAAATTCTTTCAAAACCACATGAACACGAAACATAAAGAATCATCCAATAGTTGTGCCCCATCACATGCAAGCACATCAGAAGAGGAAAATGTGACAGTTTATTTACTTACAACAGATAATGAAAAACCTATTAATGAATCGTCGAAAGAAGTTAACATCATCTGTGAAAATGAGAAGGTAGAATATGGAAAAAGTGATTTTGTAGTGCAAAATGATAATGGGGTTTCAATCTTTTATGATATCACCAAAGTTTTATCAAATACTGATTGTTCAACCAGTATTAATGACAGAGAAGACAATATGGTCTCAAATGCACAAAATGTGATTAGGTCCAACTTTGTCAGTACAGGTGTAACAGTTACAAGAGACATATATGAACAAGGATCTGAGATCAGGGAATTGAAGTCTACAAAATTCACATGTGATGATTGTGGATTCATCACAAAGTCTCAGAAACTGTTGAAATCCCACCAACTGACAAGGCACAATGACAAGAGAGAGAAACTGACATGTACTATGTGTGGATTTAATTGTTTACAAAAGAGAACTCTAGATACACACATGACCCTGCATTTTGGTGGACATCAGTATAAATGCACAGTTTGTAGGAAAGGCTTTTTATCAAAGTACAGCTACACAAGACACATCAAGACACATAATACGGAGAGAAAATTTGCTTGTGATTATAAACTATGTAGGAAAATGTTTAAAACAAAAGGTGCTCTCACAGATCACAAGAAGAAAGTACATGCACATCGAATGAAGAATTTCGGTGTAGCATGTCTCCTTGAGAAAAATGTAATGGACACCATTACAGATACACTTCAGGAACATGGAATTGACAACGAGTCATTTCAACATTGTACTTCAACAATTAGTTTCAAAGATGATAATATTCTAGAGGAAAATAACAGAGAAGTAATTTTTTGTCGTGACAGAATCTCAGAATTAAGCGATTCTAATGAAAGAATAGATTCCAACTTGTTGAAAATAAAGTCTGCTTCAACAGATAATCTGCCTTTAACCAAAGGAACACAAACTTATTTAATGAATAAGTTTAGCAAGCAATGTCATAGAGCTTCAAATCATTCTGTGAAAGGGAAATCTTATTCTAAAAATTTTCTGTGTCCATATGTTGGGTGCTTTAGAAAATTTCGAGATAATTTTAATTTAATGAACCATATATGTACTCATAATGGAGTCAAGAAATTACATTGTCTGTTATGTGATTTTGTGTGTATTCAAAAAACATCTTTGAATCACCATTATGAAAATAAGCATGGGAGAAAATAGAATGCACGGAGAATTTGACTGGCAGCATTTGAATGAAAACATTTTTGTAAAATTTGAGTAATTGTAATGAATTAACCCTTAACCCATTAACACACAATCCCTACTTTTGACGCCCCTTAGAAAGAGGCCTTTTGAAAACACTGTGGGAAAAGGAGAAAATGCTGGTAACCAGCATTTTCTCCTTTTTCCACAGTGTTTTCTACCCTTCCCAGAACAAATTTCAAATTTTCAGTCACCTTTATTTTGTCGTCTGCAAATGTTTTCAATTTGGACCAGTCTAAAATTTTCTTTGTGTGGTAAAGAGTTAAATTTACAAAGCAGACTTTTATATATCCCATCCTCAGAACCCGGGTTTGAAGCATTACGTTACTCTCCATGCATCTATCTCTGAGGTACTTGACCAGCAATTTGTTGTTTCTTGTGAATATTCATATGGTCGGAAAGTGCTCTAATAGCCAATCAAAAAATCGATAACATGATGATACTCTTTTGTAGAGAGGATAATTACGTATCTTCCATCAGAAAAAATATCCTCACTGTGGAAAAAAGCCAGAGGTTGTCAACTGATTCGGCTTGCTTATTTCCTGCGAGATCTATCATTTTGCAATACAGGGACGACACCATCAAACTTTGTGTACGATTTTAACTGACAGTCTTTCGGTGTTATGCGAAAAATTCCTGTCTTAGAAACCCTTACTGATTGTGGTCTTGAGGGGTGATGCCAGGTTTAAAGTATTGCTAAGTTTGATTTTGCAACGAATGATGTGATTAGATATCGACAAGTTAAAAATAGAAATAACTTGGTATTTGTGATAGAAATAGTTTAAATTTTCTCAAAGAGATGACCAATGAAAATGCTTCATGAATAATCATGAGAATGAGGAAATGCCAGTGAAATAACCCAGGGTAGATTACAAAATGAATTGAAACTGGGTCAATGAGGATGAGATACCCTAGAAAAGAAAGCTTTTGAAAACAGTGTGGGAAAAAGGAGAAAATGCTGTTAAATCAGCAATTTCTCCATTTCCCACAGTGTTTCCTATCCCACTTAAGACAGAAATTACAATTTTACATCTTAACCCTTTACCAAATAATCCTTGGTTTTTATTACCCTGAGATCAAAGCCTTTTGAAAACATTGTGGAAAAAGGAGAAAATGTTTGTAACAGTATCGAAGATCTAGGTCATCCTCCACATAATACCAATTTAAACGGACAAAATAATGTTTATTTTTGGTATATTATATAGTGGTATTGGTATAGTGAAGACACTATAAGTCTTTTAGCTGCATAAAAAGTTGAAAAACATGCACATAGTTTCGCATGCAGACGATATTAACCAAAGCTAATTTCGGACAATAATTTAAGTGTGTAATATATGGTAATGAGGTCATTTTTTTCATATCAATTTGTTCGAGTAATACTAAATAGATTTTTGAGTTAAAAAGGGAGATGATTTGACAAAAGTAAGAGTAAATCTTTAATAAATACATACTTTCTTTAAAAGTAAATCTTTTATAGATACATGTACATACTTTCTTTAAGAAAGTATGTATCTATTAAAGATGTACTCTTAATTTGGTCAAATTATCTCCAGACAGATTGTTCTTAAAAATTAGTATAATTATGTAATTCTAAACAGTATGAAAATATAAAAATTGAACCTATCCATGCTTATTTTGTCAGGGAAAACAGGGATGAAAGTCACTGTGGAACTTATTTTTTTCAAAGAAAACTTGGAGTAAAAGCTCAGCAGACACAGTAGAAAAGGGGCGATAAGTCGCTCATAAAGAGCGATTTCTTTTTTTCTCACAATAATTTTCAAATTGAAACAGCTATACAAAGTAACACAGCTTTGAATTCCCACCTTTTGTTTACATAATTGGTGTGTGATTGAGATTATCTTTTAATGTGTACTTTAGGCAACACCGAGGGAAAAAAGGAAATTACTTGTTAATTGGCATTTTCTCTTTGTCCCACAATGTTTTCAAAAGTCTTATTCCTCAGTGTTGTTAAAACACTGGCTTGTACGATAAAGATTTAAGAGTAGGTACACATGAAACTGTGAAGCCGAAGAAGCTCAAGGTACAAGGCTAGTGGCCCAGAGGTTTTAAGTTTATATGTCAGGTAGGCCAAGAGTTTTATCATGGATTGATAAATATCATTGCGACAATGACCATTTCTCTCACCTATCATCGTAATCTTTAGCTCTACTGGCTGAAAGCCAGCAGAGCTCATGTCATGGTGTGTTTTCTGTCGTCTGTCTGACTGTCCATCCATCTGTCTGTCCGATAGTCTTTTTCTTGTTTACACGATAAAGCCTAGTAATTTTGTGCCACAAACTCCTCCTACAGTTTTCCTTCAATTGTATTGAAACTTTGCACATATATTGACCATATGATGAAGATTTGCAAGACACAATATTTAAATGTCAACTCTTTCTGGTTGAGGAATTATCTTCCCTTGAACCTGACACTTTTTTCTGTCAAAGCGCTGGGGGGGGGTTAAACTCTATACCACACAATCCCTACTTTTGACGACTCCGAGAAAGAAGCCTTTAGAAAACATTCTGGTAAAGGAAGAAAATGCAGGTAACCAGCATTTTCTCCTTTTCCCACAATGTTTTCTACCCTTCACAAAACAAATATTAAATTTTCAGTCGCATTCATTTTGTTGTCTGCAAATGCTTTGGATTTGGACAAGCCTAGAATGTTGCTGTTTGGTAATGAATTTAAAAGTCACATTCAGTGTCAGCTCTAGTTTTCTCATGGAGGAATCATACATAAGAAATATCTTTAACACTTTACCACACGTCAAAATTTTAGACAGCTTCAAATTGAAAGCATTTGCAGACGACAAAATAAAGGTGACTGAAAAATTGAAACTTGTTTTGGGAAGGGTAGAAAAAACTGTGGGAAAAGGAGAAAATGCTGGTTACCAGCACTTTCTCCTTTTCCTACTGTGTTTTTTAAAAGGCTTCTTTCTTGGGGGCGTCAAAAGTAGGGATTGTGTAATAATGGGTTAATGACCAGACTGAAAGCTTTTCTGTATATCAAGACTAGATCTAGTAAAGCTGTTTCTGTTGCTGTTTGCAGAAAAATGTAGATGAAGATCAGTTTGCCCAGAGCATGTGAACAGATCTTTGTACTATGCTGTGGGTTATTAGATAGATATTCTGATGAAACAACCATGAAATGATCAGTTTTGCATAGTTGAAACTTACAATGAATATCTCTCTCATTTAGTTAGCATTAAATGTAACGATTGAATAATTATAATATATTCCCAAGACTCATACATTCGTTACGTCCCATTCATACGTTATAGAATTTTTTTCGCGCACCCAACTTCCTTTCCGTCTGAGTATCGATACATAGGGAACTTCCACATTAACCCATTACCACACAATCCCTACTTTTGACGACCCTGAGAAAGAAGCCTTTAGAAAGCATTGTGGGAAAAGGAGAAAATGCTGGTGACCAGCATTTTCTCCTTTTCCCACAATGTTTTCTACCCTTCACAAAACAATTTTCAAATTTCAGTCACTTTTATTATGTCGTCTGCAAATGTTTTCTATTTGGACAAGCCTAAAGTAAATTCGTTTTGGTAATGATTTAAAAAAAAAAAAACATTTTGTACATTATCTTCCGCTAGATGGCATTCTTTAAATTTACTCATCGAAGAATATGACATGCGCAGACAACGCATTTTCGTGGGCACTCAAAAGTTTTGTGATGAGAAAATTTCAAATGAGCACCATCAACAACTAGAACGAACCTGATAAAACTTCTGCTATATAGACTAGCATTACACTACTGCAATATTATAAAAGACTAAACGCATAAATAAACCGAAAAAGGGAAAATACTGCTACTAGAAAACTGTCCACTATCAGGATGAGTTGTCAATCTTTGTTGTCGATTAGAGTTACATCCCTTGCCATACACACACCCCCGTTGAGAAAATGTAAACATATGATGACCCACTATCAGGTTAACTCATACCTATGTCACGTAAGGAAATGTTACACGCCTGTATAACTTACCTGTACAATGGCGACTTCAAAACCGGGAAAAACTTTGATCTTCAAAGATTTTCACGAGAACCTGGAAGTTAAACTGGACGAACCTGGGACTTATTTTTTTGGTGAGTAACTTTCAGTTTCGTACTCGTAGTGATCGTATGAAAACTTACACAATTTTTGTCAACTTCAGATAGTCCTTTATTTTTAAACTTTTTCCAAATGACAAAATTTTATACATTTCGTAATTGAAATAATTCGCATTCAACATTTTACGTATGGCTCAAATAACAAATTTCGCCACTGAAAACATGGAAAATATTGACTTGAGTGAAGAAGAGGAAATGTTGGTAACCAGCATATTCCCTCCTCGTTCACAATTTTTCCAAAGGGTATTTTCCTCGGTCCGAAAAAAACGTGATTGTTTCATTAACTCTACCTAACGACAAAATTTTAGACAGGCCCAAATTCAAAGCATTTGCAAGCAGACGACAAAATTAATTTGACTTGAAGAATCGAAACTTGTTTTAAATAGGGAAGAAAACATTGTGGGAAAAGGAGAAAATGCTGGTTACCAGAATTTTCTTCTTTTCCCCACAGTATTTTCAAAAGATTCTTTTATAGGGTTGTTGAAAGTTGGGATTGTGTCGTTAAGGGTAAACCCTTTACCACTTGACAAAATTTCAGACCTATTGATCCAAACACAGGTCAATAATGGACAACAAATCAAATGTGGTTTCAAATTTTAGAAGTTGTCTGTGATTGGATAGAAAACACCATGGGAAAAGATGAAAATGCTTGTAACCAAATGTTTTCAAAAGCCTCCTTCCGTAAGGTCGTTAAAAGTCAGGATTGTGTGGTAAAGGGTTAATTGATGTAAGCTAAGTAGAGCCAATATTTTATATTCATAGGCTAAAGGTTGAGGCCCTGTCTCCCTACATGAGTTTATTAGACACGCTCAAACGTCCTCTAAACCGGCTAAAACACCTCCCTGTCTGCAGGGTTCTGAGATAACTGATCCACTTTAGTGTGTGAAGTTTCCATTTAACCCTTATCCATACAATCCAAAATGTTATCTACCAAGAGAACTATACATTTTTATCAACAGTGTAAGAAAAGGACAAATACAAGTAGCGAGTAATCAGCAATTTATATTTTTCAATATGTTTCTTGAGAAAGTTTTTTTTTTTTTCTGTTGAGAGAAAAGAAGGAAAAAGCAATCACTGTTTACGATGATTTGCCCATTTAGAGGATCATTAATTGACAAAGTATTATTCCCAAATGAGTTAACACTTTACCAAACGACAAAATTTTAGACAAATCAAAATTGAAAGCAGTTGCAGGCAAATAAATTTAATTTAAAAACTGTAGTTAGTTTCCAGCAGAGTAGAATACATTGTTGGAAAAGGAGAAAATGCTGGTTACCAGCATTTTCTCCTTTTCCCAACAATTTTTTCAAAAGACTTCCATCTCAGGCTCATAAAAACCAGGGATTATTTGGTAAAGGGTTAATAGCACCCAAAGAAAAAAGCAACTGCAAACGATAAGGTTACTAAGGATTTGCCCTCATGGTGATTGTGATCCAAGAAAGCAGAACAGGAACGGGAGATTGTTTGTTACTGGCTTTTCCAAATTCTCACACAATGGTCCAATTGCTTTAGTGTTGTGAAAACAAAGGATGGTTTAGTATAGAGTAGCCTGGGTACAGTCCAATCATTTTCATTTATGTATTCTACCATTACTTTGTCAAAAAATAGGTGTCACCAACAAACGACGGACGCTGACGGAAGGTGAGTTATCACTATAGCTCATCCTGAGTGAGAATGCTAAAAAAATTGGTCAAAACGTCCAATTAGATCCATAATTGAACACATCTGAGATCATATGGACATATATATATATTGAGCAAGTTTAGTGCTGATTGGTTAAAAATTGTAGATGCCAGAGTGTAAACAAAGTAAAATAAAGCAATTTTTCTAATTCAAGGGAACATAACTCTAGTTGTTCTTGTCCAATTAGATCCATAATTGACCACATCCGAGATCATATGGACATCAAGCACGGATCCAGATATCTTTCTCATCTTATTATATGATACTTTGGTTTCCGGATTTCAGTGGATGTAAGCCGTTTACAAGAAAAGTCAACGTTTCCAGTTCTAACCACGAGGAAGTCTCCACATTCAGAACCTTTTTTTTTTTCAAAGGTGGCCCTTCAGAATTTGGGACGAAAATTTTACAAAAATACAAAAATAACATCCTTATACTCCAAAAGCCTTATAGTCGTCATTCATAAAACCCCAGTAGTCGAAAACCATCCTACAACACGAGAAATTAGAGATTTACTACGGCCAAGGTCGACATTGATGGGAAACACGTTCTATTTTTACATGAACAACTCGCTCATTTACATACTGGAAATACACAGACGAAGCTTCAAACATAGCGTCCGAAGAAGATATTATGAAAAATAATTACATGTTTGTTTTGTAATGGAATTTGAGCGTCATTAGTCACTTGCCAGTCACTTAACATTCCCACAATGCACTTTTTTTATTTTTGGCGCGAAATCTAAAAATAGCTTAACTCATTACCACACGAGAAAATTTTGGACTGGTCCAAATTGAAAGCATTTGCAGACGACAAAATAAAGGTGACTGAAAAGTAGAAATTTGTTCTGGAAAGGGTAGAAAACACAGTGGGAAAAGGAGAAAATGCTGGTTACCAGCATTTCCTTTTCCCACAGTGTTTTCAAAAGGCTTCTTTCTCAGGGGCGTCAAAAGTAGGGATTGAGTGGTAATGGGTTAAGGGGCTACGTAGCCTTTTAAGGGAATACCATCAAAATTTTTTTGGGGGGTAATTTTATGATTCTTAATTATTGATGATTTGTATTGTTTTTTCATATAAATTTCAGTGATATATATATTTTTTGATTTGGTGTGATGTGAAAATTCTAATTACCCACCTTTAAAGTTATGAATGCATTTTACATAAATGTTGTGCAATATCAAACCAGTACCATTTCACGAATCCGGCAACCACATTTTCGCCAAAATTCCAGGGGGGATGGGGGTCTGGACCCCCGGTCCCCCCCTCTGGATCCACCCATGGACATATATATTTTGACCAAGTTTAGTGCTGATTGGTTGAAAAATGGTAGATGCCAGAGTGTAAACAAAGTAAAATAAAGCAATTTTTCTAATTAAAGGGCACATTAGATCCATAATTGAACTCATCTGAGATCATATGGACATATATATTTTGACCAAGTTTGGTGCTGATTGCTTAATAATTGTAGATGCTAGGGTGTAAACAAAGTCAAATATAGCAATTTTTCTAATTCAAGGGCAAATAACACCAGTTGTTCTGGTCCGATTGGACCCATTATTCAATTTATCCGAAATCTTAGAGTCATATATATTTTAACTAAGTTTGGTGTTGATTGGTTAATTAATAATTGTAGATGCTAGAGTGTAAACAAAGTCAAATATAGCAATTTTTCTAATTCAAGGGCATATAACTCCAGTTGTTAAGGTTCGATTAGACCAATAATCAAATTCATTCAAGATCTTATGGTCATTATGTTTTGACCAAGTTTGGTGCTGATTGGTTTATACTTGTAGATGCTAAGTGTAAACAAAGAAATGTGAATGGACATTTTTATACTGGAGATCAGCATTTTACTTCTTTTTCCACAAAGCTTCCTATCTTCAAGAAAATATAACTCAATTCTTGTGTCACATTATTTTGTTTCCTAGATGGCATATATAGTTATAGGTAATTTTAATTTTGGCAATTCCAAAATTTTTTTATTATTATGCCTAGTGTAATGAAACTTTTGGTAAATTCACTCCAGGGCCTGTATTCACCAACAATTCTTAAGAACGTTCTTTGTCTTTTTCTCCTGAATTTTCTACATTTATAAGTACACAACTTCTGATTGGCTAAACCATTGGATTTAGCTAATCAGATTTTTTGTTACTTACAAATGTAGAAAGTCTCAAATATGGTTGGTGAATACAGGCTCCGTTGTCTGCGCATGTCATATTTTTCGAAGATTCGACCTGTCTTATATGACGAATTACTATCCCCAATATCAGGCAGACTGTACTAATACATGCTATAAAGAAGCAATGGAGAAAATGGTTTTTATCTATACATTTGAGGAAAAATCAGGCCTGTTTTACTCCCAGATTTCTCTAAACTGTTGATCATAGCTGCCTGAATCGCACAAGGTAGCGTTTTATTGAGTAAATATTTATTTTATTTTGAAATTCTAAGTAACGGTTGTCGTGTAAGAAAGTGGTTTGGTTCTGTACCCAGGATGCCCAAATTAGATGAATGAGTATTTATAGAATGGCTTTTAGAGAGAGATAATGATACAGGCCCAGCTATCAGTATGTTTTGTCCATTTCAGGCTTAACCACAGAGGGAGTCTTGTGTGCTAAACAAGATGAGGATATACTGTGTATGAAGCTGTTCAAGATCACATATGAAAGTAACGGAGGTTGCCTTCTGTCACCATTAAACAAGGATCTCAAATGTATCATCAATTCAGACAATATATTGAGCGCTGAAATCAATTTATCAAACGGTAAACATACCTTTACATACTGGTAGTTTGATTCACAATAGAGTGAAGCCAAGTTGGGCAGTGTAGTGATATACAAGGCCAGGGCTTGAGACTAGGAAGTAATCAATATGGCTTAACCCATTACCAAACGACAATATTTTAGACTGGTCCAAATTGAAAGCATTTTCAGATGACAAAATAAAAGTGACTGAAAAATTGAATTTTTTTTTTTGTGAAGGGTAGAAAACATTGTAGGAAAAGGAGAAAATGCTGGTTACCAGCATTTTCTCCTTTTCCCACAGTGTTTTCAAAAGGCTTCTTTCTCAGGGGCGTCAAAAGTAGGGATTGTGTGGTAATGGGTTAAGAATGGAAATTTGTCCTAGGAAGGGAAGAAAACATTGTGGGAAAAGGAGAAAATGCTGGTTTTTCTCTTTTTCCCATAATGTTTTCAAAAGGCTGCTTTCACAGGGGTGTTAAAAGTCTGGATTGTGTGATATTTATCTTTATTATACAATCCGGACATTTTATAACCCGTAGAAAGAAGCCTTTGGAAAACATTTTTGGAAAAGGAGAAAATGCTAGTAACCAGCATTTTCTCCTTTTCCAACAATGTCTTCCACCCTTCCCAAAACTAATTTAAAATTTTCAGTAACTTACATTTTGTCGTCTGCAAAGTTTAATGCTTTCAATTCGAACAAGTCTAGAATTTTGTCGTTTGGTAAAGGGTTAAAGTAATCTGACGGTGAATTCTATCCTTACAATTCACTGGTGAATTATGTAACTTTTATTTTTGATATACCACACATATTTACATAACATGAATGAATTTTCAGCGTGTGAACATCATGTTTTATGACATAGTCGGCATTATACATCATTATTACATCTAGTCAGTAATCATCTATGTTGAGTAGATCTATTTTGCTTGAAAAGCAAACATAACTTTTCACCATGAGCAAGAATTAGATGTGAAAAGAAAAGTTAATTCTTTACCAAACGACAAAACTTAAGACTGGTCCAAATTGACAACACTTGCAGAAGACAAAATAAACATAACTCAAAAATTGAAATTTGTTTCCAGCCGGGTAGAAAACATTGCTATAAAAGGAGAAAATGCTGGTTACCAGCATTTTCTCCTTTTTCCACAATGTTTTTAAAAAGGCTTCTTTCTCAAGGTCGTGAAAACCAGGGATTGTTTGGTAAAGGATTAAATAGAAGATCATAAAAGAAATAGGATTATTGTCTGTTACAGTGTTTGATCGAAATGTCTGTTATCTTGTGAAAAGCTAAGGCCATAATTATTTTCACTTATGGGAGAAAGTATGGCCCTCACTTTTCACTCAATGAAAGAAAGTTTGATCTTACACCAAAACAGATAATCATCCTCCAGTTCCTCATGGTTGTTCAAACTCTGGATTGTGTTGTAAAAGTTTTTTACATTAACCCATTACCAGATGAAAAAAAATTAGCCTTGTCCAAATTGAAAGCATTTGCAGAATTCAATTTCATTGTGACTCAAATGTTTCAATGTTTCTTTGATAGGGTAGAAGACATTGTGGGAAATGGAGAAAATGCTGGTTACCAGCGTTTTCTCCTTTACCCACAATGTTTTCAGAAGACTTCTTTCCCAGGGTTGTTAAAAGTCGTCATTGTGTGAGACAGAGTTAATTAACAGAAACAGAAACAGAATCTTTATTGACTTATACATACACATGTATATCGTTGTATACAAAATGTTTTTCAAACAAATGTCATGGTACTAAATGGAGTCTCTCTCTCTCTCTCTCTCTCTCTCTCTCTCGCTCTCTCTCTTTTCTCTCTCTCTCTATTTAACACAACAGCTGTTGGATCAGGAAGATAATTTTAAATTAAGGTAGAGCTTTTTCCCCTGATTTGAATAGGCTATTGTAGCTGTTAGATTGCTTAACCCTTTACCACACGAGAAAATATTAGACTGGTCCAAATTGAAAGCATTTGCAGACGACAAAATAAAGGTGACTGAAAAATTAAAATTTGTTCTGGGGAGGGTAGAAAACACTGTGGGAAAAGGAGAAAATGCTGGTTACCAGCATTTTCTCCTTTTCCTACAGTGTTTTCAAAAGTCTTCTTTCTCGGGGGGAGTCAAAAGTAGGGATTGTGTGGTAATGGGTTAAATGTACTCATGATTGATAGGATAGAAAATGGTGTGGGATAAGGCGAAAATGCTGGTTACCAGAAGCTCTAAGCTATGAGGTCATTGGAACTGGATTGATTGGTAAAGGCTATAATCAATTGCTCTCTATCAAAGCCAAATATAGATCTATCTGAGATTTTTAGACTTCACCCTTTTACCAGACAACAAAATCTTAGCCCCATCCAAATTGAAAGCATTTTCACATGGCAATTTCGAAGTGGCTCAAATGGTGCAATTGTTTAGTGATAGGGTAGAAAACATTGTGGGAAAAGGAGAAAATGCTGGGGACCAGCATTTTCTCCTTTTCCCACAATGTTTTCAAAAAGCTTCTTTCCAAAGGTTGTCAAAAGTCATCATTGTGAGATAAAGGGTTAAGTAGAAGAAATTTTAAAAACATTGTTGGTTTGCAATATTTTCTCCTTTTCGCACACATTTATCTGACTTTTCAAAGAAAAATTTTCTTATAAATTTTAGTACATTTTAGTTTGTCCTCTGCAAAAGCTTTGAATTTAGATCTGTCTAAAATTTTGTTGTTTGGTAAAGTTGTGAAAAGCTAGAGGACTTTTAGCACCCATTTCCGTATTTCAGTGTCTTAACCCTTTAACCCATTACCACACTAGAAAAATTTAGGCTGGTCCAAATTGAAAGCATTTGCAGACGACAAAATAAAGGTGACTGAAAAATTAAAATTTGTTCTGGGAAGGGTAGAAAACATTGTGGGAAAAGGAGAAATGCTGGTTACCAGCATTTTCTCCCTTTCCTACAGTGTTTTCAAAAGGCTTCTTTCTTAGGGGTGTCAAAAGTAGGGATTATGTGGTAATGGGTTAACCCAGTACCACACAATCCCAACTTTTGACGACCCTGAGAAAGAGGCTTTTTGAAAACATTAGGGGAAAAGGAGAAAATGCTGGTAAGCAGCATTTTCTCCTTTTCCAACAATGTTTTCTACCCTTTTGGTTTTTGGTACAATTAACACACAAATTGCAGTTTTAACAACCCTGACAAAGAATCCTGAGAACTTTGTGGGAAAAGGGGAAAATGCTATCAGCCAACAATTTTTCCTTTTTTCCACAATGTTTTTCCTACCTTTTCAAAGAGCATTTCTACTGTTTGAGAGATATTTAACCCTTTACCAAACAATCCCTGGTTTTTACGACCCACAGAAAGAAGCCTTCTAAAAACATTGTGGAAAAAAGGAGAAAATGCTGGTAACCAGCATTTTCTCCTTTTTCCGCAATGTTTTCTACTCTTCTAAAATCAAGTTTCATTTTTTGAGGCACATTTGTTTTGTCGTCTGCAAATGCTTTCAATTTGGAGGGTCTAAAATTTTGTCATTCGAAAAAGTGTTAAATTGTTGTCTTCAAATGCTTTTGATTTGAACTAGCTAGCTCAAATTTTGTGGTTTGGGAAAAAGTTTAAAAGTCAAGGTTATTATAGATCTGCAGACAAGGAAAGTAAGATGCAGAATAGAAGAAATTTAATTTGTCATCACCAAACGACAATGTGTTAGGTTTGTCCAAATTGAAAACATTTGCAGATGACAAAATAGAAGTGACTGAAAATTTGAAATTTGTTTTGTGAAGAGTAGAAAACATTGTGAGAAAAGGAGAAAATGCTGGTTCCCAGCATTTTCTCCTTTTCCCACAATGTTTTCTAAAGGCTTCTTTCTCAGAGTCAACAAAAATAGGGATTGTGTGGTAATGGGTTGAAGGATATAACATGACTGAATTGTATTTAACCTTGCACCAAAGTGAGACTACAGTTTAAAGACATGTAGAAGAAGATTTTTGAAAACATTGTGATAAAGGAGAAAATACTGATTAGCAGCATTCCCCTTTCACCAAATGGTCAATTAGGAAGTTACTGCACAATTCTTAATTTTAGCACTCCTGAAAGAAAGAGGCTTTTGAAAACATTTTGCAACAAGGGGAAAATGCAGGTAACCAGCAATTTCTCTTTACCTATAATGTTTTCTACCTTTATAGTGACAGAACCTCTCATTTTAATTGAATTTATTTTGTTTTCTCCATAGGCTTTACATTTGAATACATGTATGTCCGAAATCTGTTGTTTGGTAAAGAGTTAATGAAAATGGTGATCATGTTAGTTTATACAAATAAGTTATGCTTAAACATGACTACCCTTGAATGATGAAGCTGCCAATAGCTTATCATTTAGTGCAAAGAGATACCTTTGTGTAAACCTCATGGAAAATCATGCGCGGATCCAGATATCTTTCTCAGGGGGGGTCCCACCGAAAACGCACGATCGTTATAATATGATACTTTGATTTCCAGATTTCAGTGGATGTAAGCCGTTTACAAGAAAAGTCAACGTTTCCAGTTCTAACCATGAAGAGGTCTCCACATTTAGAACCTTTTTTTTTTTTTATTTATGACAGTATTTTACATAAATACTGTGCAATATCAAACAAGTACCATTTCACAAATCCGATAACTACATTTTTGCCAAAATTCCAGGGGGGGTCCAGACCCCCGGTCCCCCCCTCTGGATCCGCCCATGAAAATTATACCACTTTGACATGTTTAGACAACTTAAATGTTTATTTGAAACGTGAAGATTAAGATCAGACTGCACAATGTGCTTTCTGAATTGTGGTCTCACAATAAATATAAATTGATACCATATTACTTATTCTGTACCAGCCAACAAAATTTTGGATTTGCAGATACCCAGTTTAAACCTTTACCACACAAGAAAATTTTAGACTGGTCCAAATCGAAAGCATTTGCAGACGACAAAATAAAGGTGACTAAAAAATAGAAATTTGTTCTGGGAAGGGTAGAAAACCCTGTGGGAAAAGGAGAAAATGCTGGTTTCCAGCATTTTCTCCTTTTCCCATAGTGTTTTCAAAAGGCTTCTTTCTCTGGGGCGTCAAAAGTAGGGATTGTGTGGTAATGGGTTAAACCTTAAGCAAAAGATCTCCAGTTTTTAGCAATCCTGATAATTATAGGAGTATTTTGAAAACACAGTGGGAAAAGTAGAAAAGGCTAGAAAATGCTGGTTAGCAGCATTTTCTACTTTTCCAAAAATGATTATCATTTAACTCTTTACCACACAATCCCGACTTGTATCAACCCCTGATAAAGAAGCCTTTTGAAAACATCGTGGGAAAAGGAGAAAATGCTGGTAACCAGCATTTTCTCCTTTTCCGACAATGTTTTCTACCCTTCTCAGCCCAAATCTTAATTGTTCAGTCACTTTTATTTTGATGACTGCAAATGCTTTCAATTTGGACCATTCTAAAATTTTTTCATGTGGTAAAGAGTTAAGAGCTTTAGCTCATTGGTAGCAATTCCAATTCTGGGAAGAGCCTAAAATTTGTTGTTTGGTAACCCATTACCACACAGCAGAATTTTAGACTTATCCAAATTGAAATCATTTGTAGGTGATAATTTCAGTCCGGCTCGAACGATGCAATTTTTTCTATGATAGAGTAGAAAACATTGTGGGAAAAGGAGTAAATGCTTGTAACAAGCATTTTCTCCTTTTCTCACAAAGTTTTCAACAGGCCTCTTCCTCAGGGTTTTTAAAAGTCGTCATTATGTGGTAAAGGGTTAAGGAGTTAACGATACACAAACTGATTTGGTTCATCATAAATATCATCCTCGTTGACCCAATGTCGCCTCATACTGTAATCGACCCTGGGTTATTTGGCTGGCGTTTCCTTGTTCTCATGAATTATTCATGAAGCATTTTGATTGGTAATCTCAGTTTTTCTTTGAGAAAATTTCAACTATTTTTATCACAGATATGCCATCATTTCTATTTTTAGTAACTGACGAAATGGAATTACCCTGCCTTTAAGAGAGAATGAATATGTTATTGATCTTTCGATTGGCTATTTGTATACTTTCCGACCATATGAATATTCATAGGAAATGAAGATTTGCTAGTCAATTTTCCAAGGGGTAATGCATGGAGAGTAAAGTAATGCTTAAACCTGGGTTCCGAGGATGCATAAATAGGTCATGGCATTTTCTCCACTTCTGATCATGATTTCAGAAGTGTTAATCCCTAGGAATGGTAAAAATTAATGACATGCAGTGTCATAGTTATGAATATTCATTCACTCAGTGTTTCAATCAGCATCCTTATAGAGTGATAACTAATTTACAAATTCTTTATTTCAAGTAAATAAAGGCCTCTTGCCCAAAATACAATATTTGATTTCGGCCTCACTTTATAACTTTGTCAATTTTTACCTTGTATACACTCTTGAGGCCACTTCTTCAGTCTGATACTTGTGAAACTTAGTCAAAAAATAAGTTATTTGCCCTTGAATTAGAAAAAATTGCTGTATTTGACTTTATTTACATTCTATCATCTACAATTATTAACCAATGAATCAAACTTGGTCAAAATATATATGACCATAAGATCTCGGATGAGTTTGATTATGGGTCTAATCAGACCAGAAGAACTGGAGTTATTTGGCCTTAAATTAGAAAAATTGCTCTGTTTGACTTTGTTTACACCCTAGCATCTAAATTATAAACCAATCAGCACCAAACTTGGTCAAAATATATATGACCTTATGATCTCGTATGAGTTTAATTATTGATCTAATCGGACCACAACAACTGGAGTTATATGCCCTTGAACAAGAAAAATTGCTTTATGTGACTGTTTACACTCTAGCAACTACAGTTTAAAACCAATCAACATCAAACTGGATCAAAATACTTATAACCATATTAATCTCAGATGAGTTTGATTATGTGTCTAATCAGACCAGAACTACTGGAGTTATTTGCCCTTGAATTGGAAAGTTCTTTAGAATAGTTCTTTGTCCCAAGCATAACTTTGTCATCTCCAGTCTGATTGACTTGAAACTTGGCATTTGTGTTTGTTGCATTAATCCAGAGTTCAGTGTGACAGAACCATAACACTACCTTGTATAGTCTATGAGTTATTTCCCTTCGAATGAGTTTTATAGCATTTCTTGCTTGTGCCAAGCAAAACTTTGTCATCTTATTAGGAATGACTTGAAATATGGTATGCTTATTTGTTGCAATATTTGGAAGTGCAGTGTACAAGAATGGACAGTATTTCTTGCTTGTCCAGAACGGACTTTGACACCTCAGGTCAAATTGACTTGAGACTTGGTAAACATCTTTATTTGCATTACCTACTCTTTGCAACAATTATACCTCCTCAACAAATGGTGATGGGACAGGCGTGTCTTGCAACAGTTTGCCGTTCTTGCTTCATTACCATTTTGCCTGGAACCTTGATATTTGGTATTTATCTTCATTGTAGACCTTTACTGCTTAGTACGCAGGTGAGGGATATGGGACCATCATGGCCCTCTTGTTTGGTGAGGACTTTTATTGGGTAAAAACTGAGGATGTTTAGAACAATATTGAATTCTCTTGCAGTGTAGACCTAGATCAGACTGCACAGACTGTATTTCTGCTTAACCCTTTACCATTACCACAAAGTCCCAGCTTTTGACTACCCTGAGAAAGAAGCCTTTTGTAAACATTGTGGAAAAAGGAGAAAATGCTGGTAACCAGCATTTTCTCATTTTTCCACAATGTTTTCTACCTTTCCCAAACCAAGTTTAATTTTTTTCAGTCACATTTATTTTGTCATCTGCAAATGCTTTTAATTTTGGCCATTCTACAATTTTGTTCTTTGGTAAAGAGTTAAACCTATATTAAATCTGAAGTAGAGTTTCTCAGTTTAATTGCAAGTCAGAATTGTTGGATGTAATTCTACTTTCTTGAAGGTTCTACAATAGAAATAGCAGAAAAGAAAATCAGATTTGTGGATGGAAGTGTCCCAAGAAGAAGACGACATCTTCCCCACACCCCCGGACAATCCAGACGAACAGAACCACCACCTAAGCCAGCTAGAACAAATGCTCAGAATGGTGGGATTACAACTCACCATAGGAAACTAGATAAAAATCTTGTACATGTAAGAGGCCTCCCTTTGCTTTAGCAAAGTTTATTTTATCTCAACCCTTTACCAAACAAGAAAATTATAGAGAATTCCATATTGAAAGTATTGGCAGATGATAAAATAAATATCAAAATAAAAAGAAATATTAGTTATAATGGAAAGGATAGAAAACAATACTGGAAAAGGAGAAAATGCTGATTTGATGCTGGTTACCAGCATCAAACATATATAAGACAAGAACAGTTATAATGAGTATATCACTCTGACAACAAAGACATATATGGGATTAAACCATAGCTTAGACTCATTCATTTGGAAAACATGAATTTTACAAATGTCAAATGAATGGTTCCAAGAAGATCAAAACTGGGTCGATTGGGTCATTTGAATTGATTGGTAGGAAGGTGTAGAGCTTTGATATTTGATTGCCCTATGTCCGGCGTCTGTCGCCCGTCAACAATTTCTTTAAACATCTTCTCCTAACCTACTGGGCCAATCTTGATGAAACTTGGCAGGGATGTTCTAGGGTGAAGCTTTACCAAAACTGCTCAAAGAATTGAATTTCACTCATAAGCTATAGTCTAAGGTGAGCGTTCCAGGGCCAATGGCCCTCTTGTTTATTTTTGGCGTGAAATCTACAAATACCTTAAGAGGCTACATAGCCTTTTAAGGGAATACCATCAAAACTTTTTTTTTTGTAATTTTATGATTCTTAATTATTGATGATTTGTATTGTTTTGTCATACAAATTTCAGTGATATACTAGTATACAGTAAAACTCCTCTATTAAGACCACTCATGGTACTTTTAAAATTTGGTCTTATTAGTGGGGTGGTCTGATTTCCGGGTTTCACACGCCTACATTTTGATATAAACCCAGGCTCTGAGTAGACTTGTGCAGGGCTAAATGACGCGAGTAGTAAATGCATTTGACGTAGGGAAGTATACAAAATTTTAATGAAAATGACAACATTTTCATGTTCACTGAAAAGTATTATTTTTCCTTGAATTTGTGAAATAAATCCACCTGTAAAAGCATGTCAATTCATAATTGCCTATTTAAAACAATCAAAACCAGGTATGTACATTAACTAAATGCATCTGAAGACTAAACGATCTTATGTTAGTTCTGATAGAATTTATGCTTTTTCACTTCGTGTAGTCTTAAAAACTCATACTCCAACTGCCGAATTTCGTTCTAAAACAAAGATTTTCGAATACGGGCCGATCTTTGAACGATTACGTATACGGACTCCCCGCCCCTCTATTTTTTCATCCGAATTGAAAATTCGAACAGGCCTGCTAATCGTCGCTCTTACTGTCTTCGTGTTCACTTGTTAACAATCGCATATTCGTTACGGTATAATTACAGTATGTAAAGTTCCAAATTCAAAATGATAATCCCATCTCGATCACCGCTAAACCCAAATTTCGTATATTACATCAGTCGGCTATAAACAATAAACCTGGTCACCCGGATGTAGACATGTTTGTTATCCCGGTCAGAGACGTGTGATAAACGCTTGATTGCCTTGTGAAAGCCAAATCGATGGTTTAAACATATCCATTCACTGGTCATTTGATTATGTTACGTAACATCCTGATTAATTAACACAATCACGTTACAATCAATTGTCAGTGGACAAACAACAGACCGATAATTGATTGTCATTTCCATCGGACCCAAGAATATTCGTACATGTGGCACAGTCTATGGTTCGCGATTACGGACGCGCGAAAATTAGCTGCTTGTAAAGATGTTATGGAAATCGAGCGGTCGTTTCTCGGGGTGAAAATCCACAGGTAAATTCATATTGGTACTGAAAACGGTGGTCGTAATTTCGGAATAGCGGGTTTTCGTATTTCCGGGGTTATGATCATTGATCTTGAAGAAGGAAAAATTCCGTTCTGGCAAAAATCGTTCTTAATAGCGGGTTGCTCGTACTGTCGGGGTGGTCGGGAGGAGAGGTTTTACTGTATATTCTTTAATTTGGTGAGAAATGAAAAATCTAGATACCCACCTTTAAGTTAGGCAGTAGATTTCTAACCCGCAGTAAGTAAGAAAGAAAATGTATAACTGAAAAAATAACAGATATTAGTCTTAGCAATATAATTATCTATGCTACTCAGGGAGTTTTAAAATTTGTGCCAGAAAATTCACCAAGACTTACAGGATCCCTTTGATCTTTCAGTCCACTTACAATGGTGAAGCAGACAATGAAGACTCGGAGGAGGATGCAGATGACAGAAAATTGATTGCGAAAAGTTTCGTTATGCTTGACCTTCCAACTAACCAGCAGAATGAACTGAACAACTTTGACACACCAGAACAGATTGGAGTTCTAGCAGCCAGCCAGTTCACCAAACAACTGCGATTGTTCACAGATGCCATAGTCACTGGAGATTTGATTGACAATATTTTTAAACTATTTATGGTAATTATCTCAACAAATCATTTTACAGTTTTGAGTTTGAATTACCTTTAGGAAGAGATATGGTAATTATCTTAACAAATCATCATACAGTTTTGAAACAGTGTTGATCAAGACAACTGTTGTTATCGTTTGTGTATATTCAAACTAGGTCTTCGAGAACATCAGGACTGGTGATAACATTGCATTTCATTAGTGCTATGACATGGTTGACAGGACTATTGTTTACAATTCCAACATTTTGTCATCTGAGAGTAAGATGGCTCATTTTGCACATGCTTTCTTATTTAGATGTAGTTAACTTTTCCTGTATTGATGATAAATGAATAAGTGATGATCAGCCTGTGTCCTTGTTTTGTTTACGATGTCGATAAATTTGCTTTTTTCAATATAATGGATTCAAGTTTGTACAAACCCCAAAAGAACCCACATCAGCAATATAATAAATAATGACTTCTTATTTGGGTTAATTTTTTGTGTATAATATAATTCTTTGGTGCCCTCCCTGGTCGCAGAAAAAATCAGAAATTAAGCCCCCATTGAAAAAAGTGCTTATGTGGTAATAACTGGTAAAAAAATAATGCATAGAGATTATCATCTCGTTGTAACTTTCGTTGACTAATATTTGATTAACCCATTACCACACAATCCCAACTTTTGACGCCCCTGACAAAGAAGCCTTTAGAAAACATTGTGGGAAAAGGAGAAAATGCTGGTAACCAGCATTTTCTCCTTTTCTCACAATTTTTTCTACCCTTCGCAAAACAAATTTCAAATTTTCAGTCACTTTTATTTTGTCGTCTGCATATGCTTTCAGTTTCGACAAGTCTAAAATATTGTCGTTTGGTAATGGGTTAAAGATGTGTGGGAAATAGAGTTTATTTCATCAGCTTGTGGTTAATATGGGGAAATATTTCCTGAGAAAGGGAAAGATATTTGAAAATAACAAGTACTGTAAGGCACAAGTTATTTTCGTGGACCTTTCCCTTTTGAGGCAAATATTTCCACATATTAACCCATTACCACTCAATCCCTACTTTTGACGCCCCTAAGAAAGAAGCCTTTTAAAAACACTGTGGGAAAAGGAGAAAATGCTGGTAACCAGCATTTTCTCCTTTTCCCACAGTGTTTTCTACCCTTTCCAGAACAAATTTCTATTTTTCAGTCACCTGTATTTTGTCGTCTGCAAATGCTTTCAATTTGGACCAGTCCAAAATTTTCTCGTGTGGTAATGAGTTAACCCATTACCACACAAGAAAAATTTAAACCGGTCCAAATTGAAAGCATTTGCAGACGACAAAATAAAGGTGACTGAAAAATTGAAAATTGTTCTGGGAAGGGCAGAAAACAATGTGGGAAAAGGAGAAAATGCTGGTTACCAGCATTTTCTCCTTTTCCCACAGTGTTTTCAAAAGGCTTCTTTCTCAGGGGCGTCAAAAGTAGGGATTGTGTGGTAATGGGTTAAACACAAGCTGATGAAATAAATGATATATTATATTTCCTCTGATTATTTTGTAAATCTAGTGATCTCAAGTCACTTAACCAGAAAACCACTATTTAAAAAAAAAAAAAAAAGTAGTCCCAGATTTTTAGCAGGAGGAAAATATTCCCTGTGACGTGGAAATAATTCCCCCAGCTTAAATTACAACATTTCTTTATCCATTTCTAAAAATAGACACATGAAATATAATGTATTAATATCATTCCAAAGTGAAAAACAATCAAGTTTGGAATCTTAAATATTTCACTGCATTTACCATTATTTATTTTCAGGAAACTGTCGAGGATTGTCGGGACTCCTACATGATCTACTTACAGACAGTGTCGAGAGCCCTGTCAAAGATGCCGTCCAAGTCACAAAGTTCACCAATGCACAAACCAGCTGTACAACTGGCCACAGACCTTTTGCGCAACTGTTTTGTAAGATTGTAGTCATGTTTTAAGAATTTTAGAACATTGACTTGATACAATGGATCTGTTCAACAGTGAAAAACAAATGAAAAAATAATATTTTAACCCTTTCTCAGTTTTGAAGACCAAGAAGTAAGACTTTTGTAACCTTGTCGTTTGTTCCAGAGTTGAAGTTAAAGAATTTGCTGTTAAAATTTGATAGACTGTAGAATGTTTGAGAACTTCGTCAACTATGTACATGTAGAAATAGGAAATCTTGGATTTAAAACCAAATAAACCCTCATTTATTTTTTTGATGGGTTCAAGAAATGAAAATGGTAAAAAAAAAATATAGTGAGGGAAAAGGAGCAAATATAAGTAACCTGCTTTTCATCCTTTTCTCACAATGTTTTTTATCCTTCCAAATACAAAATTCATTTTTTTAGCCACTTGTACATGTATTTAGATATCTGCTAGTGCTTGTGATTCCAATGCCCAAATTTTTGTTTAAATAACATTAAAATGATAGATTGTCCCACATTGATTGCACTACAAATGTCATGGCTCAAATACTGAACGAACGTCTTTTTGAGAACATTGAAAGCATTGTGAGAAAAGGAGAAATGTCTGTGATTCAGTCGGTACTTTTTTCATTTCCAATAATGTTTTGAAAATCTGTCTTGATGAAAATCATTAAAAACATGAGATAGTTGAATAAAGATTTAACATATATTTTGAAGTTTTTTGTTGCTTTATAATATTCTAGATGTAACTTGTATTTGTTTTTGTATTTGTTTTTCAGGATCCCATTTCTGATGTAATATTGATATTAAAAGTGTTGAGAACGTTCAGCCATTTTGAAAACAATTTGCATACGATGATACGCCACCAAACTAGCACAGCAGTGATTGGCAGCATGACAGCATTTAACAGAGTGGCAGAAGTTCAACAGCATGGTTTAGACATTTTATCAAAAGTTGCTTTATATGCACCTAAACTGGGTGAAAAAGTAAGTGAGATTTGTAAGCCATTCATATGCTTAACCCATTACCACACAATCCCTACTTTTGAGTGGGGGGGGGTTAATCCCTTAATCCCTCTTCCAATCTGTGCCAGCTGTTTTAAGTCTTTAGTAGACGAGAAAAATCCAAAATTGAGAGCATTAATTTTGCAGTTGACAAATGAAATTAGGCTAAAAATGAGGGGACTGGTCTTTGAAAAGTATTCAAAAATGGTGGAAAGTAGGTGAACATATCTGTCACGTTTTCAACAGCCTATTTCAACAGGGTCAGTAATACTCAGGATTGTTTAGTAATGTGTTAAACCCGTTACATGTTCATAACATATTATTAATGCATTATGTACACAACTTAACTCATTACCAAACTTAAATATTTTAGGCTTGTCCAAATCGCAAAGCATTTTGCAGACAACAAAATAAGAGTGACTGAAAATTTGAAATTTGTGTTTTGAAAGGTAGAAAACATTGTGGGAAAAGGAGAAAATCATGGTTACCACAGGGTTTGGAAGAGAAATAATGGATTTAGAAGACCATCACTCCGTCTTATCTGGAGCTCTGAATAAACCATAGTTTCAGTGAAACATATTTTGTAGTTTATCACAACACTTGTTTGTTTATCTGTAGCCCCCACTTAAAGAAGGTGGTATAGAGCAGGTCCTGCGTGGGGTGAAACAACACCCTGACAACATGGACATTGGGCGTGCTGCTTGTAGAGTATTGGCCACCCTCAGCTCAACTCTCTTTACACTTCTCAATCAGTGGATAGACACAGGTAGGGATCATAGCAGCTAGGTCTGTATTCATCAACTGTTTTTATGAAATGGGAACAGACAAAGCCCACTGGGACAATAGCCCACCCGGACAAAAGCCCATTGGACAAAAACCCACTGCTAATTTTGGCAGGGAGGACGAAAGCCCACTGGTAATAAAAAAGTTTTACTAAGTCCTTTTTTTCATCATTGTTGTTAGAAAACATTTTTTACTTTTCACATAATATTTTCTACTCTGCTAAAGACTTGTCACTTCATATATACATTTTTTTAAAATTAAATACATGATAAATACAAGTGGGCTTTTGTCCTAGTGGGCTTTTGTCCTTGTGGCTTTGTCCTACACCCTTTATGAACACGCTATGTTGTTACTCTCCAAGATTTTCTAATGTTGAAAGTAAGACAACTTCTGACTGACAAAATAGATTTTTTGAGTCTCATTTGTCTTTAAGTGCTCACATTGTGAACAGTCTAAAATCTTGATTTCTTGTATAGAGTTAACCCTTTACCAGACTACAAAATTTCAGCCTTGTCTAAAATGATAGCATTTGCAGATTACAATGTCAGTGTTGCTCCAAAGGTGCAACTTTTCTTTTATACAGTAAAAAACATTGTGGGAAAAGGAGAAAATGCTTGTTACCAGCATTTTCTGCTTTTCTCACGATGTTTTCGAAAGGCTTAATTCTCAAGGGTGTTAAAATTTGTCATTATGTGGTAAAGAGTTAAGTACACAAATTACAATTGAAACTACACACAGACAACTGTATCAATTCTATACCAAACAACAACATTCAGCACTCAGCCAAATTGAAAACATTTGCATAAGTCAAATTAATGGACTTCAAAAGAAAACTTCTGTCTTTGAAGAGGTAGAGAACATTGTAGGAGAAGGAACAATCGATGGCTACCAGCATTATTTCCTTTCCCAAACATGTTTTCAAAAGCTTACTGAATGTCTGTAGGGTTATTGAAATCTGGTATTGTGTGGTACAGGTTAACCCTTTCCCAAACAATCCCTGGTTTTTACGGGTCTGGAATAGTAGCCTTTTGAAAACATTGTGAGAAAAGGAGAAAATGCTGGTAACCAGCATTTTCTCCTTTTCCCACAATTTTTTCTATCCTATCATAGACAGAAATCATCTTTTCAGCAAGACTTGAATTGTCGTCTGCAAATGCTTTCAATTTGGTCTAGTCCAAAAGTTTCTCGTTTGGGAAAGGGTTAAAGCAACTTATGGCTCTGAGAGACCATTACTGTAAACAGTAATTCAACATCCCTTATGTCAATATAACTTGCATTGAAAGGCCACCTTCTGTAAGAGAGCACTTTTCTCACTTCCCATGGTTGGTTTCTGAATAAAGGTTTTGTACAAAATAATGTCAGAATATCTTTTACAAAACAACAAAATTTTAGACTTTTCCAAATTCAAGACAGTTTCAGATGACTAATTCAGTTTCTTTGAAAACAACAAAATTCAATCTAGCTAAAGTGATGATTTCTGAATATAATTTAGAAGAGAACATTGAGGGAAAAGAAGAAAAGGCAGGTCATCAGCATTTTCTTCTTTTCCCTCAATGTTTTCAAAAGTTGACTTCCTAAGTTATGGCTTTCCTTTTTTTTTCCAAGATACAGTTGCTACCCAGGAACAGTTTGAATCTCTGGAACGAGTAGAACAGCTGCTGGAATTTGTCTTTAAAGAAGGCATTCCTGTAGCGCAGCAGGTGGCAGATACCTTTAGCGGAGATCTAGGAGTGATAATGGAGTTCCGCCGATTTGTTTCATTCTATGCTAAACATCAACATTTTAGGCAAGTTTTATCCTTTTTCCCTCCATAATTATGGCTGCTGATTGGGTCTTCTTTGGCTGCTGGTGATATATGAGCCTTGCTGTGTAAATAAGAAGCTTAAACTCTTATCCCATGACAAAATTTTAGACCTGTCCGAAACGAAAACATTTGCAGATGAAAGTTTCATTGTGGCCCACATGAAATGTTTGTTCTTTCAAAGGGTAGAAAACATTGTGGGAAAAGGAGAAAATGCTGGTAACCAGCATTTTCTCCTTTGTCCACAATGTTTTCAAAAGGCTTCTCTTTCAGGGGAGTTAAAAGTCGTCATTGTGTGGTAAAAGGTTTATGCATCTATGAGAAACGCTGACCCAGGTCTGCCTGTGCAAGTTTGTGCAGGTTTTTGCTGTTGATCAACTTTTCTGTATGACACAGGACTATTCTGTCCCATGATTCAGTTGGTTGCTAGACAGAATGAATCCATAGATGTGAGATATCTTGTTGTACCCCCGTAAAACAAATGTTTTTGGGGGTATACTGGAATCAGCCTGTCTGTATGTCTGTGTGTCCTTCCGTGTACAAAATACTAGTAATTGCCAGTCCAGCCCAGTAAAGTCAATGATCCATCTAGCAGAATCCCAGGACGGATTTCTCTATGGCGTTACTCCTTGATGAATTAGCGCATCTGCTTCGGTATGGTATTATGTTGAAAAATAAATCTGGGTATCTGACTTTTTCTATGTGAAGCTCAAAACTTTTTTTATCCCCTTGTACAGTATGTTTCATCATTCAGTCTTCAGTTACAGACAATGAAAATTGGCCGACTGGAAGCAGTTTAAAGTTACACAGTCAAGTAAATTTTTTGGCGGGATATCATTTCAATGAAATAATATTGCTCTCAATATTTAATTTTGGTGTCTGCAAACACTTTCAACTTGTTTGGTAAGCACATTTCATGCTATTGTTTATTTCATAGATTAAAAAAGGAGAAGTGGATATCACAAAGACAGGAACAGTTTACCACAAGCCTAAAATCTACACTAGCTTCTACAGTTGGTGCTCTTTCACTGAACACTATATCTTCTGAAAGCTGTAATGAGCCACACTTCACCACTGCCAAGCAGGATGATTCACAGGATAAAGAGACTGTTACTGATAAATCAGACCAAAAAACACTAGACCAGTCTCAAGACTGCTTCACTCCTCAGGGTATTCTAAAGAAATCTAGATCCTATGAATGTTTACGTACAAGTGAAAAAAAACTTAACTTTGACGCTAGTACTGTTGGAGGTTCTGATAGTGATTCCACGACATCTGATTCAGATTCGAGTGGTTTAGAGTTGCATGGGCCGCTTCAACCTAAAATGCAATTGGAGGTGAATATGGAGGATGACTTTTCATTTCATTTAGTTCAGCACCTTGTCAAGAAAACAGTAAAAAGACAGAGAAGCTTTTTGAAACACGGTGATTATCTGAATACAAGTAGCTCTGACTCTGACGACTCTGATAAAGAGTTTCTGGAAAGTGTGAACTATTCTGCTCAAAGTAAAAATACAGATAAAAATGTCATTAATAAAATGAAAGATGGAAATCATTCAGTCTTGTCTGGTTACAGTTGTAGTAATGTTGACAAACACAGAGATAATGATACATATACAGAAAGTGGAGAGAAAGGAAGCAATAGACTTAATTCGGGAAACGGTGATAAATATCCGTCCGAAACATGTGATGTTAACGAGGCTGATGTAGACAAGGTTGTAAAAACAAGTAACTATGACACTGATTTGAAAAGTGAACAAAATCAGCTAGAAAATTCAACATCCCAAAAGATTGATTTAAGAACTTTACAAGAGACTAAAATTCCTGATGAAAACAAAAGAGGTTCCGATAAAATGTGTGAGGGAAACTTTACATCAGAAGAAAAAGAAGACATTGTTACAAGGCAAGAGGAAGATGCTGTATGTCAGGATGATAAATTACTCATGCAAAAACTAGTTCTGACACAGGTAAGGTTCTTTAACCCTTAACCAAACAATCCCTGTATTTTACGACCCTGAGATAGAAGCCTTTTGAAATAAAACATTGTGGAAAAAGGAGAAAATGCTGGTAACCAGCATTTTCTCCTTTTCACACAATGTTTTCTACCCTGCTGGAAACAAACTTCAACTTTTCAGTTAGATTTATTTTGTTGTCTGCGTATTCATTCAGTTTGGACCAGTCTAGAATTTTGTTGTTTGGTGAAAGGTTTACAATGGAGTTTTGGAGTTTTACTTGACTGTGATAGAAATAATAATCTCTATACCACAAAGCAAAATTTTAGCGCAGTCTAAATTAACCCATATCCTTCTAAATACATGTAAGTGAAATGAAAATTTCAAGCTAAATGTAAAAACTGAGATCTTGTCACTTCATCAGAGAGTGTAGATCTAAGATCAGACTGGGTGTTTTGTGCAGCCTGACCTTGATCTGCACTCTCTGCCTAAGGTTCTGGAGTGACACTTAGTAGCCAATATTTGAAAGCATTTGCAGACAACAAAATAAATGTGATTGAAAAGTTGGAATTCAGTTTTCGAAGGGTAGAAAACATTGTGAGAAAAGAAAAAAATGCTGGTTACCAGCATTTTCTCTTTTTCTCACAATGTTTTCAAAAGGCTTCTTTCTCTGGGTCATTAAAAGTCGGGATTGTGTGGTAAAGAGTTCAAATCATTTTCAGATGACAAATTAATTTTTATAAATTTATAACATAAAACTTACCTTTTGAAAGGTAGAAAAACATTGTGGGAAGAGTTAAACATGGCTACTTATATGCATTTTCTTCTTTTCTCAAAATGTTTTCAGAAGCCTTCTGTCTCAGGGTCATTAAAAGTTGATATTGTGTGGGAAGGAGTTTTAAAATAAACTTATATTAATGCCTGTAAATGTTTACAATGTTTACAATTATATGGATAACATTGAGAGTAAATGAAAGGGTTGAAATCCACAAAACTGCAAACATGATAAGAAATTTAATGTTAATGTAGATTTTTAATAAAAGGGTTGAAAAATTGTTAGGAATGATTTATTTTGAAGGTCATTGGCTCAAAATCCAGGTAGAAAAAATTAGTTTTGCAGAATTTTTTCGTTCGGTTGTTAGACCCCCATTTAAACCTTTAATGAATAATTCTGTATATCCATTACCCCGAGGTCAAAAGGCCTTTAAGGGAAAAGGATAATATGCTAGAAAGCAGCATTTTCTCTTTTTTCCACACTGTTTTCTATCCTATAGAATGCAAATTTCATCACTGAGGCCATCTTCAATTTGTTGTCTGCAAATGCTATGAATTTGGACCCGACTTTAGTTGCTTGGTAAAGAGTTAACAGTCATGCCTTTATGATTTTACCATACAAAATATCAACTTCCCTCTCCCTCTTCTCCAAAAGTTTGGGGCCAAAATTTAGTTTAACTCTTTACCACTCAATCCTAACTCTTAACAACCCTGAGAAAAAAGCCTACGGAAAATATTGTGGGAAAAGGAGAAAATGCTGGTAACCACTATTTTCTCCTTTTCCCACAATATTTTCTACCCTATCAAAGTCCGCGGTCGTGAGGTAGAGCATCGGCCTCATACATAAAGGTCCTAAGTTCGATACCCGTGAGTGGGTGTCAACTGTGTGATTTTTCATTGGCCCACACATTTGGCACGAGTACTGGTATAGTTCCCAGGAAGCAGAATCGAGAGAGATTTGTATAAGTTGTAAGAACTTTTTTTTCAATCGATGTAAAATAAATATGTTTAAACTAAAGTCAGAAATCATCATGATAACAAATATAATATGTTGTCTGCAGATGCTTTGAATTTGCTCCAGTCCAAAAATTTGTTGTTTGGTAAAGAGTTAACCTTTTACTCCATAGATACTCATTTCAACTCATTGCTTATAGGAGGCTTTTGAAAACATTGTGGCAAAAGGTGAAATTGCTCATGACAAGCAATTTCACCTTTTGCCACAATGTTTTCTATGCTATCAAAAGGTGTCATATACACATGAGAAACAGCTTCATCCTTGCTATTATTTAGGGTCAATTAGAGATACTATGGAAATGCCTTATTAGGTAAAGAGTTTAACTCTTTACCAAAATGTTGTTGGAGTATGGGAAAATATCCATTTCCAACAATGTTTTTGAAAGCATTCTTTTTCAGGGTCTTTAATTCTTTACCAGATGACAAAATTTTAGCCCTGTCCAAATTGAGAGCATTTGCAGACCACAATTTCAATGAGGCTCAAAATTCTTAATGTTGCATACATTTATTGATAGGGTAGAAAACATTGTGGGAAAAGGAGAAAATGCTGGTTACCTGCATTTTCTCCTTTTCTTACAATGTTTTCAAAAGGCTTCTTTCTTAGGGTCGTCAAAAGTTGTCATTGTGTGGTAAAGGGTTAAAATTTATGGTTTGTGTGTGGTAAAGTGTTTATGCGTATTAACCCTTTCCCAGACAAACCCTGGTTTTTACGGGTCTGGAATAGTAGCCTTTTGAAAACATTGTGGGAAAAGGAGAAAATGCTGGTAACCAGCATTTTCTCCTTTTCCCACAATGTTTTCTACCCTACTATAGACAGAAATAATCTTTTCAGTAAGAGTTGAATTGTCGTCTGCAAATGCTTTCATTTTGGTTAAGTCCAAAAGTTTGTCGTTTGGGAAAGGGTTAAACCACCTCAAAGTAAATTAGCAAAGTAAAATGATATTTCCTCAGATAACTGCTCACATGATCACCATGATTTATCAAGGGGAAGATTCCAAAGTGTTACAAATCATTGACCAATCAGTGAGGGTCTTACTTGATGCTGCTGGGGCAGATCATTACATTGTACAGTTTGCTGGGAAACAGTACACTGAAAAAACTACACTTATGGACTTGGAACCAGAGCTTGTGATCAGAATAATTGATGCAGTCAGATATAGGTAAATATTTCATGCTTTCCGGTAGGATATTGAGAAATAACAGTGAAAATATTTTTCGATCTTACACTGGTACCACCAGTGAAAATACTGATTTTCATATTTTAGTTGCCTAGGTAAATTGCGTGTCCTGACAACCAGATTGTGTGATGAAGTGGAAATATGACATCATATACCTTACATTTCTAGCGCTTGACATAATATTGTAATGCGTTGCTATGTGGGAGGGGTATACCACTGGGAATAACGGAAAAGATCTGTACTGGATTTTGATAAAGCTCCTCCCAGGAAGGGTTAAAAGCATGAAATAAATAGAATATTTGTTTTTTTCCGTGAAAGATAGAAATTTATTTCATCTCATGAACACCACCGGTAATATTTTCACTCGTGACTGTGCCACTCATGAAAATTTTACCGATGGTGTTCACTCAATGAAATAAATTTCGATCTTTCACCGAAAAAAACAAATACCCTCTATGTATTCAAACCTATTAATGTACAGATTTTGGAAAACATAATGGGGAAAAATGAAAATGCTGTAAGCAAGATATTGGTCTTCCTATCACAGTGCTTAAGTTTGTTTTTCCGTTCAAGAAGTAGCATGTACATACATTTTCAATAGTAGGTGCATTTACTTACCACTATAAGGCAAAAAAGAAACATCAGTCACTTTTGGTTTATTAACTGAAGCAATACAACATCAGAATCATGCAAATCCAAAGTATTTTAACATCATTCAAATAATTCGTGTGGAACAGCTTCAAGAATGTGCCAATATATCTAGATTTTTATATTCCCCCCACATCGTAGTGGAGAGACATATGCTGGAATCGCCATGACTGTCTGTCCGCCTGTCTCTCCGTAGACACAAATTTGTCTGCAGCAATACTCCAACAGTTTTCACACACTGAACTCAAATTTACACACATTTTTCCTATATATATTCTGCATTCTGTGACAAAAACCTGTTTTTATGACAAGGAGCTGCTAGGGGTGGGGGTTATAATCATGTTTAGTGACAACTCTAGTTCATTCTAGAAATATCTCTTGCTGATACTTTTTATCTTATGCCTGAAAGGGAGTTTCAAGGAACAGGTAATGATTGTGTGATTGCATTATGTGCTACTTGTTTTTGCCTTTGGTGAGCTTAAAGGTGGCCCTTCAGATTATGGTACGAAAATTTTACAAAAATGCAAAAAAATCATCCTTATACTACCAAAGCCTTTTAATTTGCGTTCATAAAACTCCAGTAGTACAAAACCATCCGACAACATGAGAAATTAGAGATTTACCACAGCCCAGTGTGACACCAACAGGAGACATGTTCTATTTTTAGATGATCGATTCTCTCATTTACATACAGGAATACCCAGACAAAGTTTAAACATAGCGTCCAAAGAAGACATTATGGAAAATAATTATTACATTTTTGTTTTGTAATGGAATTTAAGTGTTATTAGTCACGTGCCAGTCATTTGACATTCCCACAATACTATTTTGATTTTTGGCACGAAATCTAAAAATAGCTTAAGAGGCTATGTAGCCTTTTAACTCATTACCAAACGACAATATTTTAGGCTTGTCCAAATTGAAAGCATTTTCAGACGACAAAATAAAAGTGACTGAAAATTTGAAATTTGTTTTGAGAAGGGTAGAAAACATTGTGGGAAAAGGAGAAAATGCTGGTTACCAGCATTTTCTCCTTTTTCCACAATGATTTCAAAAGCCTTCTTTCTCAGGGTCATCAAAAGTAGGGATTGTGTGGTAGTGGGTTAAGGGAATACCATCAAATTTTTTTTTTATTTGTAATTTTATTATTCTTAATTATTAATGATTTGTATAATTTTTTCATATTAGTTTGAGTGATATATATATTTTTTAATTCGGTGAGATGTAAAAATTCTAAATACCCACCTTTAATAACATTTTCCTTGACGAGTTTAATAAAATTTTATCTCAAACGCCCACGAATGTCTGATTCTTTTTATCACAACGATGTTTCACAAAATATAGATCAGATGATGAAAAAACATTCATAAATGCACCCTTATTAACTTGTATGAAATGCGTACAAAATGACCTAAGACATGACATCACACAAAATTTAATGTGATATTATACGTGTGTAAGATAAGAAAATTTGTAATGGGTATATTACGCTGAAAACAAGGGAGGTTATGTGATAAAATGCCATATCAAAACTTGGACAATGTTTTCTTTTCATTGTAATGCAAGTTTATTCATTTGAGCAACTCTTGACCTGTTGTCTGCAAATGCTTTGAATGTGGACAAGCCTACAATTTTGTTCTTAACCCTTTACCCCATAAGGCATTTCTATAGTATCTTTAATTGACTCTAAATAACAGCAAGGATGAAGCCGTTTTTTATGTCTATATAACACCTTTTGATAGCATAGAAAACATTGTGACAAAAGGTGAAATTGTTGGTGACAAGCAATTTCACCTTTTGCCACAATATTTTCCAAAGGCTCCTACAAGCAATGCGTAAAAATGAGTATCTTTGGAGTAACGGGTCAAGGTAATAGTTAACAAAATAAGATAAATGAATGAATGAATTGTTGTATGACTTTTTAGGACAGTTGCTGTGGACCTTTTACATTCAGCTGTACTCAATTTGGCAAGGATTTTATCTAGCAAACAGTTACATCCATCTACAATAAAAGCTGCAATGGTATTTTATGAAGCTTTGTTTTCAAATTCACACCTGCAAGTGCCGTTAACAGGTAAATTCTGGTTATGTTATAACTTGTCTTACAAACAAAGTTGGTAACAAAGAAACAAATAAATGCATAGCTCAAATACAAACAGCATATGGAGAGATTTGAAGCCTTGAAGGGACAAATAACATCGTTTTTTCGAGGATTGAAAGACCAATACCGTAACCACTATGCCAAAGAGATATCTCTCTGATGCAATTGTCAGATATTGTATTGAAATTGGGACGAAGCTTTGCATGAGGGAGTGGTCCCCCATAACACTTGAAAATTGATTTTATTTACCTTTAATTCATTACCAAAAGACTAAATTTTAGACTTGTCAAAATTAGAAGCATTTGCAGTTGACTAAATAAATGTGATTCAAAAAACTGAATATGACTTTAGAAGAGTAGAAAAACATTGTGGGATAAGGAGAAAATGCTGGTCACCAGCATTTTCTCCTTCTCCCACATTTATTTCAGAAGGCTTCTTTGTTTAGGTAGTAAAAACCAGGGATTGTTTGGTAAAGGGTTAAAGTGCCTATCACAACTTTTTTTTCTTTTGTGGCCATTGTAGATTATGATTATACTGCACAAAATATATAGTCTGATCTTTTAACTACGCTGTCCATTTACCTTAAACACTATAGACAACACCAACAAAGAAAGGAGATATAGAGGATATTTGGGGTTTTTTTTCGTAAAAGATTGAAATTTATTTTATCGAATGAACACCATCGGTAATATTTTCACAAGTGGCTGCAGTGTATAAATCTGATCTTATCACTTTCCTATATTTTATGAAATGGTTTCACAAAAACAGTTTTTAAGTTGCTATATTTGGGTGTGTTTTAGTGACTCAAAATATATGTTTCATTTATCTTTAACTCTATGATTTACGGGATGTTATTAAATCTTTCCCAAACAAGCCCTAGTTTTTACATGTCTGTAGTACAAGTCTAGAAAACACTGTGGGAAAAGGACAAGCAATTTCTCCTTTTCCCACACTGTTTTTAGCCTATCGGAAAACTTTCTGCCATTCTCATCAAATTCAAAATTGTCATCTGCAAGCACTTTGAGTTTGGGACAGTCTAAAATTTGTCATTGATTTGTGTATTACTCGTGAAAAATGTGCAAGGGCGAAGGGTTAACTCTTTACCAAATAACAAAATTATAGACAGGTCCAAATTCAAAGTAGTTGCAAACGACAAAATGAAAGTGACTAAATAACTGAAATTCCTTTTGTGAAGGGTAGAAAATACTGTAGGAAAAGGAGAAAAATGCTGGTAACCAGCATTTTCTCCTTTTCCCACAATGTTTTCAAAATGCTTCATTCTCAGGGTAGTTAAAAGACCGGATTGCATAAAGAGTTAAAATAAGTTTTTTTATGTTGTCTTTTCAGACGAAACCTTCTTGAAAGAGTTTAGACAATGTTATCAGAATGCCAGGACACAAATTGCATCACCAAATTTTATTGTGTAGAGACCCTCAAACCAGATAGCCAGGGTTCCAGCCTGATCATTTTTTAGCTTGGCTATTTTCATAGATAAAAATCAGTTATTGTCGCAATTCTGGTGTTGGCTGCATTGTCATGCAAAAACTTTAAAAATCTATAAACTGTCTTTACCAAAGATATTTCTTCAAACTTGGACCATTTGGTAAATATCAAAAGGGGAACCTATACAGAAGGGACCAGTAATCATCAAAATATATTTGACAGTTTTTAGACTTTGAATGGTCAGTTAACTTGGACCATTTGGTAAATATCAAAGGGGAACCTATACAGAAGGGACCAGTAATCATCAAAATATATTTGACAGTTTTTAGACTTTGAATGGTCAGTTAACTCTTTAACAAACAACAAAATTTAGGACCAGTCCAAATTGAAAGCATTTGCAGACGACAAAATAAATGTGACTGAAAAAGTGAAATTTGGTTTGGGAAGGATAGAAAACATTGTGGGAAAAGGGGAAAATGCTGGTTACCAGCATTTTCTCCTTTTCCCACAATGTTTTCAAAGGCTTCTTTCTTAGGTCGTTAAAAGTTGGGATTGTGTGGTAAAGAGTTATAGCAACTGTAGTCATGCATTAGCATCCACATGCAGGTGCTCCTGTTTGGCATGGCATTCTTGGGAGAAAAGTGTGTGTCAAGGTATTGTCGTGGCATACGGTTGTTTGGTTTAGCCAATCAGCAGTTTTCATACTTTCTAAATCTAGAATATGTCTCATTGATGAAACTAACTTTGGTTGATGAATTCAGATAGGACCCAAGCTAGAAGCTTGGTAGCTCAACGATGATGCCTAGGCCTGTATGTCTTAATCTAAGTTAAAAAGTAACCCAATTTCTAATTTCAATTTGACGAATTCATTTGGTGTAGCAAACTAGAAATTGTGTTACTTTGAAATTTAGACAAGTCCTGAGACTGAATATGTTATCAACTCTTTACCAAATAGCAATATTTTGGACTGTTCCAAATTGTTGGCATCTGCAGATGTCAAATTAAATCAGAATGCACAGTCTGTATGTTCTGATCTTGATCTACATTGTCTGCATGGGCAGTTAAATGCAGCTTGAGTCCACATGGGTTAACATTTTAATACTTTGTATGTTTATTTGTTGCATAATAGTATATGTTACATGTATATTTACATGAAAATGAATGAAATCCAATATTTTGCATTGGTCATTTACCCAATATACATTGCATTTTGTCAATTATTTAATAGTATATGATATATTTACTTGAAAATTAAAGAAATACAATATTTTGCATTGGTCATTAACCCAATAAACATTCCATTTTGTAAGTTGTTTTGAGCCAGAATGTCACTCAAAATTTGCTGACAATAAAGGTGCAAGATAAGACTGCATTTTTTGTTCAGACTTATTCTGATCTACAATATTTTATTCATGAATTTGGGCTGTGCTCTTAACTCTGTACCACACAATCCCAACTTTTAACGACCCTGAGAAAGAAGTCTTTTGAAAACATTGTGGGAAAAGGAGAAAATGCTGGTTACCAGCATTTTCTCCTTTTCCCACAATGTTTTCTACCCTTCTCAAACCAAATTTCAATTTTTTAGTCACATTTATTTTGTCGTCTGCAAATGCTTTCAGTTTGGACCAGTCTAAAATTTTGTTGTTTGGTAAAGAGTTAAAAAAAGGTGGTGTAACTCTTTACCAAACAACAATATTTTAGACTTTCCAAACTAAAAAAAAAAAACATTTGCATACAACAAAGTAAATGTGACTGAAAAATGGAAATTTGTATTGGCTAGGGTAGAAAACATTGTGGGAAAAGGAGAAATTGTCGAAATGGAAAGCATTTGCATACAACAATATAAAAGTGACTGAAAATTTGAAATTTGTTTTGTGAAGGTTAGAAAACATTGTGGGAAAAGGAGAAAATGCTGGTTACCAGCATTTTCTCCTTTTCCAACGATGTTTTCAAAAGGCCTCTATCTCAGGGTCGCTAAAAATTGGGACTGTGTGGTATAGAGTTAACCCTTTCCCAAACAATCCCTGGTTTTTATGACCCTGAGATAGGAGCCTTTTGAAAGTATTGTTGGAACACCAGCATTTTCTCCTTTTCCCACAAAGTTTTCTATCCTGTTGGAAACAATTTTCAATTTTTGATTTCCGTTTTATTTGTGCTCTGCAAGTGTTTTCAATTTGGACCAGTCTAAAATTTTTTCGTTTGGTGAAGAGTTAATACATAGGTATCTCAACCAGTGTCAGTCTGGGCAGTTAGCACAGGCTGACATGGGTCAAAATGTTTTACTGTTGGCGTATTTTCTGCATGTCAGATTGTATGGATGAAGAGCTCAAGATAAAGGGAGTGATTTTAATTTCAAAATTGAAATCATTTATTATTCTCCTGTAAACCTTTTGTTGTGGGTACTCATTAAAGTCATCTCATCGAGACGATTCTAATAAGTACCCACAATATGGTTTTGAAGAGAAATAATGGATTTAGATAAACATCACTCCCTCTTATCTGGAGCTCTGGGATGAATAATTAACCCTTTACCAGACGACAAAATTTCAGCATAATCCAAATTGAGAGCATTTGCAGACGACAAATTAAGATGGTTCAAATGGCAGAATTTGTCCTCGATAGAGTAGAAAACTTTGTGGGACAAGAGCTTCGCAGAGCGGCGCATATACGCCCGAAGGGGCTTGTCAGTGAAATGAGTTGCATTGATGGATGGGCCATGAATAAAGAGTAGTTATTCTCCATGATATGTGAGAAATATTAAAGGGCAATAACTAAAAAAATAAGGCTAGCAAAATTACAAATTTTGTGAAATGCTCGTATCCACAAGGTGTTCCATCAGTCTTTGAAGGTCCCAGATCGTATCTTTTATATTTTAGAAATAATGGCCCAGACGAAATTTCAAAGAGAAAAGGGCAATAACTCAGAAGAAAGGATGGCAGAGTTATGGTTCTTGTGCAGTGCACTTCTTCATAATGTGTTCTATTAGTCTTTGAAGTTTCAAGATGATGAATTTTGAAGTTTGGAAGTTATGGTCTTTACAAAAATTCAAACTGAAAATTAACAAATGGCAATAATTCAAATAATAAAGGTGGCAGAATTATTATTCATGTGCAATGTACTTCTCCATAATGGGTTCTATCAGTGTATGAAATTGCAAGTTAATAGCTTTTATACTCTGGAAGTTATGTCCTGGACAAAAATTCAAACTGAAAATTAACAAAGGGCAATTACTCAAAAAATAAAAGTGACAGAGTTATGATTCATGTGCACTGCACTTCTCCATAATGTGTTCTATCAGTGTATGTAGTTTCAAATTGATACCTTTCATAGTTTGGAAGTTATGGCCTAGACAAAAATTCAAAGTGAAACTTAACAAAGGGCAATAACTCAAAAATAAAATTGGCAGAGTTATGTTTTATGTGCAGTGCATTTCTCCATGATGGGCTCCATCAGTGTATGTAGTTCCAAGTCAATAGATTTTATAGTTTAGAAGTTATGACCTGGACAAAAATTCAGACTGAAAATTAAAAAAGGGCAGTAACTCAAAAAATAACAGTGGCAGAGTTATGGTTCATGTGCACTGCACTTCTCCATAATGTGTTCTATCAGTGTATGTAGTTTCAAGTTGATACCTTTCATAGTATGGAAGTTATAGCCTGAACAAAAATTCAAAGTGAAAAGTTGGTTATTTCAGAAATCGGGGGCAGATAATTTTAGAACGCAAACAGCGATCCAAATTCTAAGACCCAGGTGCACAACTAGACATCATGGAGATTCAATGTGGCAAGTTTCAAATAATTCCGATGGAAACTGTAGGAGTTCCACACACAAGAAATTCCTAACGGACAGACAGACGGACGGTGAGTGATCACAATAACTCACTATGAGCACTTTGTGCTCAGGTGAGCTAAAAAGAGAAATCTCACAACTGTTATAGAGGTCTAAGCTCTTAGGTTACCCATATGGCCTGACATAAGGCTATGTACAAACATGTGAGCCCTGTGGTAGGGCCTGTAAAGGTAACAGGCCCAGGTGATGTGTAACTCGGGATTAGTGTTAGTTATAGGAACTTGTTTCTCAATCAATGTAAAATAAATAGGTTTAACCCTTTACCAAACAATACCTGGCTTTTATGAACCTGAGATAGAAGCCTTTTGAAAACATTGTGGGAAAAGCAGATATTGCTGGCAACTAGCATTTCTTCTTTTTCCCACAATCTTTTCTACTCCTCTGTAACCAATTCTCAATTTTTGAGTTAGGTTTATTTCATCGACTGCAAGTGCTTTCAGTTTTGACCTGTCTAAAATTTGGTTGTTTGGTAAAGGGTCAAACTTTAACTTAACCAGTGTTTTTCTTTATTTTTGTCCATATCAGATTTTTTAGCTCTGGGTATTTAAATGGCTTTTTCACAATCCTCCGGTCTCGGTCTCAGTTCTCCTCACAAATCCACATTGGTTTGAAAAAGTGATTTAAGAAGTCTGCTTTGGTTCTCTGACAGTCTAACTACTTCAGGCCTCTGTTAATTTGTAGATTTCTTTCTAATAAATAAAGAAAAAATATCACATTACTACAAAGACATACTGGCAGACTGATTCAGTCTAGACTTTACTACATGTATTTTGATACACTATAAAGAAACACGTAACCAGAGCTTGTAACTACTCTAGTTCAAACTTATTTATTTAAAGGTGCTTGTGAAACTAGGCTTCCAAACTAATCTTTCAAATTTGATGCCCAGTCTCTAGGTACTAACAAGTGCTTTTACCAAAATCTTGGAATGTGATCAACCAAATAAGACCCTGCCACTGGCGAGATATTCAAAATCTAGACCTTCACTTTAAAAGACTGACGATCCTCTCCACCATTACTGTTCTCCTGATGTAACTTTACTGTATTACTAAATCTTTTTTAAATGAGAAGCCCCTTTTAAACCTTACATCAATGCATTACCAGTTGCCATATTTTCAACTCCCCTAATTTGGATGTCTGCAGATGACAATTTAGAACGTGATATATATGAATTGCAGGTCTAATAGCCTAGAAAATTGCAGGAAAAAAAGGAAATTGTTCGTTATAACCAATTTCTCCTTTTCCCACAATGTTTTTCAAAAGTCATCTGGTGCAGATTAGTAATAACAAGGGATTGCTTAGGATAGGGTTAAGTGAGATATTTAGACATTTTTGAAATGACACTGTAATACAACAGTTATCTTACATTTTGTCTTAATGCTTTACCTCACAGAAGCACGTTTTGATGGGTCTGAAGTTAATGTTTTTTAGAAAAATTGTTGGAATAGGAGAAATTACTCAGAACAAGCAATTTCTCCTTTGCCCTCAATATTACTTATATAAAAGAGTCTTAAAGCATTACTTTTACCTTGTTTGTATATTTTGCCAGATGCTTTTACTACCAACATTACCTATGAGGAAAGGAATTAAACACTTACGGGCAATCAGCCTTCCAAACCAGTGTTCCTGCATGGACAATCATGTAGCTAGAAAATTTCCACGTTTCTCAGAAATGAGAAAAAACAGATGATTGATCTGTCCAAGCAAACTCAATATTTAACTAAACAAGATGACTCCTTAAATTATAAGTTTTCAACAAACATTATGCTACTTTACCTCTGTTTCTCCTGTCCCAGTTATCCTGTTATGCCCCCCTGTGTATCTGCAATGATCATTTAGAAAACAACAAAAAGTAAGTTACATGATAAAAATACTGCATCATACTAATTAACATTTGTGACAAAATGTTTTTCAGTGGGTCATTAGAGAATCAGACGTGGAAAACAGCCACTAATCAATCTTTAAGTACATGTATGTCCTTCATTTTTAAAAGGACCTGGTTTGAACTCACAGCTTTTTATATCATTATGATACATTTTTGTGAAAAGGTTATATTTGTATGTTACAACAGGCCAATGAGTCGCTCTACTTACTACATATTATCTATGAAAATTCCAAAGCACTTACATAATGAATTGTCAAAGTTGCCATCTTTTACTATTATTTAGATTGGTCTATAAAGATTCTTTCTCAAATAAATAATAACAAGCAATTTCGTTGAAATGATATCCCCTGCCGAAAAAGACCTTTTTGATACAAACGTATAAGAGGTATTGTGTTTTGCATGTACATGTGGCCTTTTTGTTATTGGTCAATGATGAAACTATACATTAAGTTCCCTTGTTCCATGGCACAGGATTTCATTAAATAAAAAAATATATGAGGTCAACAACGGGATTATATATAAAGTACCCTTTTTTCAGAACTTGGCATTTCATAAAATGAAAACAAATAAAGGAAATTTACATAAACCCCTTTTTCCAAGACACACCCACACACACACACACCCACACACATATATGTGTGTGGGGGGGGAGGGGTGTTGGGGGGGGGTTGTGTGTGTGTGTGTGTGTGTGTGTGTGGGTGTGATAACTTAACTAGCCTTACGAAAAAGGTGAGTATATTTAATTGTACGTATTATTCTATGGCAAAATGTTTGTTGAGGTGTTTCATTCTTTCTCACTTAAGTTCAAACTTTGCTAAAACAAGTAGATCTATTACACTGCTCGTTACCCCCCGTAAATCGCCCTTTATTGTACATGTCTTTGTATAAATTAGTTCAAACATCTTTAACCGTTTTCCAGACAGCAAAATCGTAGCCTTGTCCAAATTGAAAACATTTGCAGGCGACAAAATAAATGTGACTGAAAAATTGGTATTTGGTTTGGAAAGGATAGAAAACATTGTGGGAAAAGGAGAAATGCTGGTTACCAGCATTTTCTTCTTTCCCCACAATGTTTTCAAAATGCTTCTAAAAGTCCGGATTGTGTGGTAAAGTGTTTTAATTGGTCATCTGCAGAAACATTGTGATAGATTTTCCCCCCAGAACTTTGAGAGAAACACTCATGAAACACTCAAGACAGCACGATTTAAGTAGCCTATCTAGTCTACTAGTACTGTGTGTGTATGTACTGTGGTTGTTTGGGAGTCCCTTGAAACACATCCTCGGATACCCTGGGGTCTCACTATTTGCTACGCTACATCGACCCCTGGGACAATTAATTGAACTTCCCTTGCTTTACCGCTGGCCGAATGCTGGCTTTTCATTGGTTCCATCATCATTTTGTGATGGGCGAGTGGACTGTACGCTATGACGTTTCGTATCGATTTTCGGCGGCTGATTCAAAGTTTTACTAGTCAGTTGTCCCAGGGGTCGATGTAGCGTAGCAAATAGGGAGACCCCGGGGTATCCGAGGATGTTTGAAACAGTAACCAAGGAAGTCGGTTTATCTTATCACCACAGGTCCATGTTTACGCCCCTTCTACGATGGGCGTGTAAAAACCGTGTCTATGCGTGCACATATCGATCAAAATGCACGTCTGTATTATGATATCGTCTTTCACCATCGGCAAATAACCCCATGTTCCTCTCCGCGCTATGATAATTAATTTTGGCATAAAAAAAGGCTGGTGAAAAAAAATTTTCATAGAAGATTTACTGTAATTATGTAAAGCTAGGAGCAATTCAAATGCTTGAAACTGGAAGAGTAGATCTACACCTAGTATTTTGAAACGTAGATTGTTTTCAGATAGTACAATGTTGGTTTTCCATTTTTCGTCTGCGTCGTGCGTTTGCCACTGGTGTGTCCATTTATCGCAATCCGTTATCGAAACGCATTTTCAATAAATTGATCTTACCACGCGATCTGTCTTTTGAAAATGGATCCTAATCAGCAAACATGCAGATAAAACAGAACACCGTTTAATGTCAGCTGGTTGTTGTAGATTACTGGTGCCTTATATTTCAGATATGGACAACAAACAGGCAAACACAGATGTTGGGTCGGGAAAGAAATGACCATGGCACATAAAGCCAATTAGTAGGCGAATTGGAAGATAGAAAGTGATGCAGACTGTTCATGTGAACTATTATGCCTTCGTTCTAGAATGTGTTTAAATCAAAATTACAAGACGATCGAGCACAAGAGACGCAATAAGTGCAAAACTGTGACTTTTTTTCATTTCTGCTTTAAATGCCATGCGATGCTTCGTAACGATGAAAAGAAACGTGTGACGAAAAATAATTATAGAACAGAACAGACGGTTATTACAAGATAAGTACACAGTTGTACATAGTCACAAAAATATCATTTATAAACATGAAATAATACGAGATCTAGAGAGTATGAAAGACGGTAAAAGTACCTATATATCATACAATATATGTGTGCAACACTATCAACAAAGTCAAAAGATATGTTTAATATGATTTAAGTTTTACTTGACAGTGCTACACATATATTTGACTACTGAACAGTAGGTATACAGAAAAAATGAAACAAACAGACATAAAAAGAAAGTACGTTGAACATGTAGGCTTAGGGTGACTTTTCGAAGATAAATGGCATCTTTGATGAATCTCAGCAACAATAATAATGATATGTTACAATTTTAGACCACGTATGTCGGGGAGAATGACTCGTGAATGCGTGTGGTGCTTTCAGCACAGCTATACAATATATTTTATTTTATGCAACTTTTATTTGAGATGATTATATACGTATGAGTTTCCAAACAGAACGAAGTGGAAAAAACAACATAATGCATTAGACATGCAGGTTTGATATAGCATGCAAAGTTTTACCAGTCTCTTCATCGGTGTTGTTTGGTTTTTGTGCTGGAAATCAAAAGTTCTCGTAAAATTGTGACGAATATAACAAGATGACAAAGTCTTTTTCCTTGCAATATTGTTGACACTGTACATTTACATACAATGAAAATGTGCACTTTTGGGGTTCTTAATTAATGGGACGATCGGGTTGCAATCGGCAACTCCTACTTCATTATATCAGAAAATCAGATATGATGCCATCGTTACATTATCATACTGATTTAATACAAATTCCCATAATCGACGCTTGTTGTTCATTATGTGACATTCTGGCAAGACGTTTAAAAATACCCAAAGATACTACATTGTATGTAGCTCATTAGGGATACCATGTAATTTTATGATATTTCCTTACTTTTGAGTCTTTTTAGTGATGATTTGCCAGCTACATGTATTTGCTTACTTAATTTAGTGATAATAACTCTCCGAGTCGTAATTCGTCCTTAGTTTGTCCTTGGTTTGTATGGTCTATTTTCGATAAATTTGTAGTTTGACGATTTTTCGAGACTCATAAGACATTACCCACCGGTTTCTCATTTTCAAAACATGCTTTTTTACGTATGAAACAGAAAAATTATATCGACGCTCAAGTGCATGTAAGTCCAGCAAGAACATGAATGAAGATCGATACTTAAATTGGTCCACATACATGAAAGACGTACAAATGGGGTAAGAACAACATTAATTCTTGTCATTTCCATTTGGGTGATGTAAATTAAAAATTTAAATTTTGCTTATGACACTATCGTTGTCATACATACCGCTAACATGAAGCTACTTGATAAAAGCTCTGAATTTATAGATTATAGCTACCCTTTACCTGTTACAACTGTAACAGCTCTGTTAACAGAGTATGCACGGCATATTGGTAGACAAAGCTACATGACGGTGTATTACATTTGTATTAACCCATTACCAAACGACAATATTTTAGACTGGTCTAAATTGAAAGCATTTGCAGACGACAAAATAAAAGTGACTGAAAATTTGAAATTTGTTTTGTGAAGGGTAGAAAGCATTGTAGCAACCAGTTTTGCAATAAGAACGAGAATTGCAATAAATTATTGCAAAGCTCGTTGCGATGACAGGAACTTTATTACAATTGACTTCACAACCAGTTTTGCAATAAAAACGAGAATTGCAATAAACTCGTTATATGGATAAAATTTGATCGTTTTCTAGTGAACACCAAATTGAAATACAATTTAATGTTAGATGGGACTATGTAAGACCTAAATTGAGTTACAGAAAGTGCGCTTCAAAGACTAATAGGAACATTTCACGCTAAACACTTTTAAAGGTGGCCCTTCAGAATTTAGGACAAAAATTTTACAAAAATACAAAAATATCATCCTTATACTCCCAAAGCCTTATAATCCTCATTCATAAAACCCCAGTAGTCGAAAACCATCCGACAACACGAGAAATTAGAGATTTACTAGGGCCAAGGTCGACATCGACGGGAAACATATTTTACTTTTACATGAACAACGGAAATACACAGACGAAGCTTCAAACATAGCGTCCGAAGAAGATGTTTTGAAAAATAATTACACGTTTGTTATGTAATGGAATTTACGCGACATTAGTCACGTGCCAGTCACTTAACATTCCCACAATGATTTTTTTTTTTGCACGAAATCTAAAAATAGCTTAAGAGGCTACGTAGCCTTTTAAAGGAATACCATCAAAAAATTTTTGGGGGTAATTTTATGATTCTTAATTATTGATGATTTGTATTGTATTTTCATATAAATTCAGTGATATATATATTTTTTGATTCGGTGTGATGTGAAAATTCTAAGTACCCACCTTTAAGGCTGAAATCATTGGAAAATGTCATAAAGTCTATTAGAAAACGTGAACAGCATGGAATTTTGATCGTTTCAGAAACAGTATGTCTTAAACCAGTATTGCAGTAAATTATTGCAAAACCTGTTTCGATGACAGGAACTTTGTTACATTTGACTTCACAACCAGTTTTGCAATAAAAACGAGAATTGCAATAAACCTATTATATGGACCATATTTGATCGTTTTCTAGTCAAAACCAAATTAAAATACAATTTAATGTTAAATGGGACTACGTAAGACCTAAATTAAGTCACAGGAAGTGTGCTTAAAAAAACAATAGGAACATTTCAGGCTAAATACTATTAAGGCTTAAATTAATGGAGACTGCCATAAAGTCTATTAGATAACGTAAACAGCTTGCAATTTTGATCGTTTCCGAAACAATATGTCTAAAACAAGTATTGCAATAAATTATTGCAAAACCCGTTGCGATGACAGGAACTTTGTTACATTTGACTTCACAACCAGTTTTGTAGTAAAAATGAGAATTGAAATAAACTTGTTATATGGACCATATTCGATCGTTTTCTAGTCAAAACCAAATTAAAATACAACTTAATGTTAAATAGGACTATGTAAGACCTAAATTAAGTTACAGAAAGTAAGCTTCAAAGACCAATAGGAACATTTCACGTTAAACACTATTTAGGCTTAAATCATGGGAAACTGTCATCAAGTCTATTAGATAACGTGAACAGCATGGAATTATGATCTATTTAGATTCAATCAGTCTTATACCAGTATTTCAATGAATTAATGCAGAACTCGTTGCGATGACAAGAACTTTATTACATTTGACTTCACAACCAGTTTTGCAGTAAAAACGAGAATTGCAATAAACTCATTATATGGACCATATTTGATCGTTTTCTAGTCAAAACCAAATTAAAATACAATTTAATGTTAAATAGGACTATGTAAGACCAAATCTTAGATACCGAAAGTGTGCTTCAAAAACCAATAGGAAAATTTCACGCTAAACACTATTGAGGCTTTAATCATTGGAAACTGACATAAAGTCTATTAGATATCATAAACAATATGGAATTTTGATCGTTTCAGAAACAATATACCTTTAAAACCAGTATTGCAATAAATTATTGCAAAACTCGTCGCGATGACAAGAAAATTATTACATTTGACTTCACAACCAGTCTTGCAATAAAAACGAGAATTGCAATAAACTCATTATATGGACCATATTTGATCGTTTTCTAGTCAAAACTAAATTGAAATGCAATTTAATGTTTAATGGGAATATGTAAGACCTAAATTAAGTTACAGAAAGTGCGCTTCAAAGACCAACAGGAATATTTCATGCTTAACACTTTAAAGGTTAAATCATTGGAAACTGTCATAAAGTCTATTAGATAACGTAAACAGCTTGCAATCTTGATCGTTTCACAAACAATATGTCTTGGACCAGTCTTGCAATAAATTATTGCAATTCTCGTTGCGATGACAGGAACTTTATTACATTTGACTTCACAACCAGTTTTGCAATAAAAACGAGAATTGCAATAAACTCATTATATGGACCATATTTGATCGTTTTCTAGTTAAAACCAAATTGAAATGCAATTTAATATTAAATGGGACTATGTAAGACCTAAATTAAGTTACAGAAAGTGCGCTTCAAAGACCAATAGGAACATTTCACGCTAATCACTATTAAGGCTTAGATCATTGGAAACTGTCATAAAGTCTATTAGATAACGTAAACAGCATGGAATTTTGATCGTTTCAGAAATAATATGTCTTAAACCAGTATTGCAATAAATTATTGCAAAACTCGTTGCGATTACAGGAATTTTATTACATTTGACTTCACAACCAGTTTTGCAATAAAAACAAGAATTGCAATAAACTTATATGTGGACCATATTCGATCGTTTACTAGTGAACACCAAATTTGAATAAAATTTAATGTTAAATGGGATTATGTAAAACTTAAATTAAGTTACAGAAAGTGTGCTTCAAAGATCAATTGGAACATTTCAGGTTAAAAACTATTAACGCTTAAATCATTGGAAACTGTCATAAAGTCGATTAAAGGTGGGTATTTAGAATTTTCACATCACACCAAATTAAAAAAATATATATACATGTATCATTGAAATTCATATGAAAAAACAATACAGATCATCAATAATTAAGAATCATAAAATTACACACACAAAAAAAAAAAAAAAAAAAAAAAAAAAAAAAAAATTTGATGGTATTTCCTTAAAATGCTTCGTAGCCTCTTAAAGCTATTTTTAGATTTCGTGCCAAACATCAATAAAGCAGTGTGGGAATGTCAAGTGACTGGCACATGACTAATAACGCTTGAATTCCATTACATAACAAACATGTAATAATCATTTTCCATAATGTCTTCTTCGGACAGATGTTTGAAGCTTTGTCTGTGCTTTCCTGTATTTAAATGAGAGAATTGATAATCTAAAAATAGACCCGTTGGTGTCAACCTGGTCCGTATTAAACCTCTAATTTCTTGTGTTATCGGATGGTTTTCAACTACAGGAGTTTTATGTACGGAAATTAAAAGGCTATGGGAGTATAAGGATGACTTTTTTGCATTTTTGTAAAATTTTCGTCCCAAAATCTGATGGGCCACCTTTAAAGGTGGCCCTTCAGATTTTGGGACGAAAATTGTACAAAAATGCAAAAAAAATCATCCTTATACTCCCAAACCCTTTTAATTTTCATTTATAAAACCCCAGTAGTCGAACACCGTCCAAGAAGACGAGAAATTAGAGATTTACTACAGCCAAGGTCAACTCCGACGGGAGACACGTTCTATTTTTAGATGATCAATTCGCTCATTTACATACAGGAATACACAGACGAAATTTCAAACATAGTGTCCGAAGAAGGCATTATGGAAAATAATTATTACATGTTTGTAATGTAATGGAATTTAAGCGTTATGAGTCACGTGCAAGTCACTAGGCATTCCCGAAATGCTTTATTGATTTTTGGCGCGAAATCTAAAAATACCTTAAGAGGCTACGTAGCCTTTTAAGGGAATACCATCAAAAAAATTTTTTTTTGTAATTTCATGAATCTAAATTATTGATGATTTGTATTATTTTTTCATATGAATTTCAGTGATATATATATTTTTTAATTTGGTGAGATGTAAAAATTCTAAATACCCACCTTTAAATAGCGTAAGGAACTTTGAATTTTGACTTTTTCAGAAACAATTTGTCTTAAAGGTGACTATTTAGATTTTTCATATCTCATATACATCACTGAAATTTATATGAAAAAAAATTACAAAAAAGTCTTTTTTGATGGTGTTCCCTTAAAAGACTACGTATGTCAATAGCTAAGATGCAAGTGTAGTAAATTATTCCGGCAACATCGATCATATGACTAAAATACTTCTAATGGCGACCTGCTTAATATAGACAAGGTCATTCGGAGCCATTGAATCCATTATCTCCCGCTAGATGGCATTCTATAAATACTCATCTATCTGATATGGGCATGCTGGGTATAGACTGGTTACCGCCTCTGATACAACTACGTGTAAAGGTAATACACGGTATACAACGGTGGCCAGTTCATGCTGGGTAAAGAGCCGAACCACTTTCCCACGCGACAAACGTTACTTTGAATTTAAAACAAAAAAAAAAGAAGGTTTACCCAATAAAACGCCACCTCGTGCAATTCACTCAACTATGATCACCAGTTTAGAGAAATCTGTTGCTAAAGCAAGTCTCATTTCTCCTCAAACGTATTGATATGTAAAAGCTATTTTCAACATTGCTACTTTGTAGAGCGTAATATTACAGTCAGTCCGCTTTCGGGGCTAGTAGCGATGCGTCATACAAGACAGTCGAATCTTCCAAGAATATGACATGCGCAGACAACGCATTGAATCCCTCGGCTGTACCTGGTGGAGCAATATGCATCAGATCGATGCATGACCAGAAGTATACCGTAGTATGACCCACCTCCGTAGCGGTCAGGCTCAGCAACATTTGCAGCAAGAAACCGTTCCCCTGGTCTTCTCCAGATTCTAGCACTCCTATCTGTAAAGTCTAGGCAGAATCTGGACTCATCAGTGAACAGAAGATGTCTCCAGTGTTGCGTGGTCCATGGTGCATGCTCCCTGGTCCATTGCCTGGCGATGTCGTCGCGTCAAGGGATCCATACGTATGCAAGGTCTTCTCGACCGCAAATTACCTCTATGCAGCATTCTACGTACCGTCTGACGGACCCCTGCAGCATTAGGAATGTCGTTTCGAAGAGAAGTTTCTGTCGAAAATCTCGCTAAAATCTGACCCAAGAGTTCTTCGCATGTTTCCAAAGGAATCATCATAAAACCTTTTAAAAGAATCGCATGAAAATTGGTCTTTATCGCATGATAGGAAAGTTCTTACAGAAACCCATAAGTCCCCTTTTCTGGCTTTTCCAATGGAATTGGTTCATTTTCAGTAGGGCTCAAGAATCTGATGAAATATGTAGACTTTGATGAAAATTTAGTCAAAATTCAATGAGGCCTTTCTAACTACATGTACGTTTGCAAAAGAGTCTCTGCTTTTTCTATGGGGTTCATCATTATGTTCATGTTAATATTCTGTTAAGATTTGAAACGAATAAGATTGAAATTATGGATACTTTAGATGTGTTTTCCACCAGACTCTCTCTCTCTCCCTCTTTCTCTCTCTCTCAGTAAAGTATCCTTGTTGCCAGGCAATTATTCGAAAGCTTCAAAAGAAGCGCATCGATATTGTGGACTTTATTCCGTAAACAAGAAAGCTCTGACAAAGAGTCAGTAAGGCCCATTTTTCTTGCGATTTCCAACAGATTCTTTGTGAAATTGTGGAAAGAACCAGATAAAAAAGTGGGGACTTTATCGCATAAACAACAAGAGTGCCGTCGTCACAATATACGCCGCCAGCTATAGGGACTAAAGGTGTCACCCCACTACTTTTTCACCTCATTGAATAAATAGTGAATATCATACTTGCAGCTCTCTAGAAGGCTAAATGTCAAAATGTTGGTCTTGGGATTTATATATTCTAAAAGTACATTCATAGTCCGGCAAAAAAAGAAACAGGTCAAACGAATGCGTTTTTCGCTAAATACTAACCAACACTTGTACCTTAAAATTGTCCACTCAAGATCGTCTGTTCATGGCCATGACCTCAAGTTTTTGTTCCCTCACCGATACAAAATAATCCCTTCAGTATACAATAAAAACACATTTAAGTGGTCCTCCAATTCCCGAATTTGAAGCAAATATGAATAATATACCCCCAACCCTCCCAGCTCTATGAAACAGAACAGCAAAAGTGCTACTGTAAAATTTCATATGAAACTACTTTTGATACTACGAACCGGAAGCAATCTCGCAGTGGTGCGACATCCAAGGCTCAGTTCACGACGAAACTCTAGGGTAGATATCTGAAAACGCGGTAAACTGATGCGAATGCGCACCTGTTATGTTCTCCTGAGCGGCTGACTAGAGTCTTGAGTCAAAACAAACATGGGTGGTATGGACATATGATGTCGCACCACTGGGAGATTGCTTCCGGGTCGTAGTCACTCTCTTGCACTACGGATCATTCTCATTCACCTCTGTAGTAGGCTCAGGAAATAGAATTTCATCAGGTGGTATTTTCGTCACATGACCGTTACTAATTTTTTTTTTCTAAATTGCCGTAAGATTCTGATCAGTGAAGAAGTCTGAAAAAAAAAAAGTTCCATTGTATACAGGTGAATTCATCAGTTTGAATGCACTTTTAATGTACCTAGAATCATATTTTCATTGACTACTTTACCATGTTACGCATGAAATAGTTAAACAGTAAGAAAACACGTTTTCCTCTGTTTGACAAGATTCTTGTCATTCAGCCCATTGCAGAGGTGTAATGGTGAGAGTAACGAACGACAACTCTGCTAAGAGATTGGGTCGTAGCATCAAAAGTAAAATTTACAGTAGCACTTTTGTTGCTCTGTTTCATGGAGCTTGGAGGGCTATACAAGTAAAATACAAAGAAACCCCATTCATACCATCTTTGGCGCGAAATCTAAAAATAGCTTGAAGAGGCTACGAAGCATTTTAAGTGAATACCATCAAAATATTTTTTTTTGTAATTTTATGACTCTTAATTATTGATGATCTGTATTGTTTTTTAATATGAATTTCAATGATACATGTATATATTTTTTTTAATTTGGTGTGATGTGAAAATTCTTAAAATATGGTGATTATATTATGACTTTATAGATAGGTAATGGCGCAGTTCTTAAAAATTTCAGTCAATGGCAAACAAAAGAAGTTTGAAAATTAAATAATTCTGTTTATGAATTATTTATTTTCAAAATTCTTTAAATTACCATTGACTGGAACTTTTAAGAACTGCACTTTTACCTATCAATAAAGTCATAATAAATTCCATATTTTAAGATGGTAAGAATGGAATTAACTTGCATTTTGTAAACAAACACCTTTCTAGTTGGGCGCTATTGGGACTTTAAGGTCTTACATAATCCCATGTAACATTAAATTGCATTCCAATTTGGTTTTGATTAGAAAACGATTGAATATGGTCAATTTCATGAGTGTATTGCAATTCTCGTTTTATTGCAAAACTGGTTGTGAAGTCAAATGTCATAAAGTTCCTGTTATCGCAACGAGTTTTGCAATAATTTATTGCAAGACTGGTTTAAGACATATTGTTTCTGAAACGATAAAAATTGCATGCTGTTTACGTTATCTAATAGACTTTATGACAGTTTCCAATGATTTTAGCCTGAATAGTGTTTAGCGTGAAATGTTTCTATTGGTCTTTGAAGCGCACTTTCTGTAACTTAATTTAGGTCTTACATAGTCCCATTTAATATTAAATTGTATTCCAAGTTGGTTTTGACTAGAACAAGATCAAATATGGTCCATATAATGAGTTTATTGCCCGTCTCGTTTTAATTGCAAAACTGGTTGTGAAGTCAAATGTAATAAAGTTCCTGTCATCGCAACGAGTTTTGCAATAATTTATTGCAAGACTGGTTTAAGACACATAATTTCTGAAACGATCAAAATTCCATGCTGTTTATGATATCTAATACTCTTTATGACAGTTTCCAATGATTTAAGCCTTAATAGTGTTTAGCCTGAAATGTTCCTATTGATCTATGAAGCGCACTTTCTGTAACTTAATTTAGGTCTTACATATTCCCATTCAATATTAAATTGTATTTCAATTTGGTTTTGACTAGAAAACGATCAAAATATGGTCCATTTCATGAGTGTATTGCAATTCTCGTTTTTATTGCAAAACTGGTTGTGAAGTCAAATGTAATAAAGTTCCTGTCATCGAAACGAGTTTTGCAATAATTTATTGCAACACTGGTTTAAGACATATAATTTCTGAAACGATCAAAATTCCATGCTCTTTACGATATCTAATACTCTTTACGCCAGTTTCCAATGATTTAAGCCTTAATAGTGTTTAGCCTGAAAAGTTTCTATTGGTCTTTGAAGCGCACTTTCTGTAACTTAATTTAGGTCTTACATAGTCCCATTTAACATTGAATTGTATTTTAATTTGCTTTTGACTAGAAAACGATCAAATACGGTCCATATAATGAGTTTACTGCAAGTCTCGGGTTTCTTTTTTTTTTTTGCAAAACTGGTTGTGAAGTCAAATGTAATAAAGTTCTTGTCATCGCAACGAGTTTTGCAATAATTTATTGCAATTCTCGTTCTTATTGCAAAACTGGTTTACAAAGCATTGTGGGAAAAGGAAAAAATGCTGGTTACCAGCATTTTCTCCTTTTCCTACAATGTTTTCTAAAGGCTTCTTTCACAGAGGCGTCAGAAGTAGCGATTGTGTGGTAAAGATATTTAGCACTATTTCCAGTTTCAATGTGAGACTGAGCACTTTATGAAATGCCTTTTATTGCAACAAATGGTGTATAGGTTTCTCTGAAATCTATTGTACTGTATCTTATGAACTGTTATTTTGCTGTTTTTCTTCCAAATGGAGTATGGTACAAGTACTTATGTTTTCACTAAACTCCAGAAGACCACTAACGCTTTGAAGAAAACTCCCAAAAGAGAGGACACAGCAAGTGTTTTAAGATAAAGTGTGCTTTTATCGATGTATTAGGGGGCGCTCGTCACCCGGAAGTAGCTTTTAACACCGAAGTCATGCCACGCCAGGTAAGAAATCTTGCTCTAGCTTGAGGTTATCAATTGCTAATTTCACATTTATTACATTACAGCTGTGGTCAGTAGATGGCCTGATGTATTCAGACCATTTTCCGTATATAGTCATTATAAATGGGAAAAAAACCAGGTCGAGAAAAAGTCGATACTTTATATTTCGGTTGAGGTAAAATCTATTTTTAGCCTCCGCTTTACCTTCATCTAGGCACTAGTCTTATCTCCCGCTAAATGGCATTCTACAACTAATTTGGGCATTTTCGGACTACTTTTCTACACGGCAACCGTTACCTTAATTTCAAACCAAAATAAACGTTTACTCAATAAAACGCCACCTGGGGTGACTCATACAGCTATGATCAGCTAGCATGTAACCTATGCACCGGCCATTTATTAAAACAGCCCCTACAGGCTTGGGTAATAGCTTCGAAGTAAATCCTTCTTTTCCTTAGCATTTGGGATGGGTGATTCGTCATAGCAGACAAGTCGAATATTCAAAGAATATGACATGCGCAGACAACAGATTTCGAAAACGAAAGAGAAAGTATTATTATTTAGTAAAAACTCCTACGTCTTTCACTTAGCACAACCAAAGTAAAAAAGATGGTAGTGGTATTATAATATCAACAAATATTTTTTACACTGTTTTTCAAAAAGAAAAACGTGTACAATAATTATATTAAGATACTTTCTGTAAAACAGTAGTCTTACAACATTATGTTTTCAATGTGTAAAGAATGTAATCATTGTTTTGTGTTAGTAATTGTGGTATGAATTTATCGGGCTGCTAGGCCTCGCCAGTGGTTACCACTGTTAGTGATTGGTATGAACTTACGGGCTGTAAGACCTCGCCAGTGGTTACCAGTTTTAGTAATAATAATTTTACAAAATTAAGATACAACAGGGAAATAAGACCGCTCTATTATTATCATAAACAAGTATCTTATACAATTACCATATACATTTTAATTTCTTTGAAAAAACAAAGTAAAAAAATTATTAATATCATATAATACCACCATCATCCCAAAAGTCCAGTCAAAAGTGATATGAAATGTGTATGCATTGCGAAGTATTATGTATTACTCAAAGTTGTGAAATACTACACATCACGTGGTTAAAACCGATCCTTTTTTTTTTCAATATTTAACACTTTATGTGTTAAATATTTTTACAAATCTAACTCTATCAAAATCACAATGTAGGACCGGAAGTGTACCGTGTTTGAGATTGTATGTCACTTGGAAGTCTGTACAGTGGCGAAATGTCACTTGATTGTAGAAAATTGTGTTTACACGGTAAGTGAAGTTAATATTTTTTTTTCATTTATTTTTATATTTTATTGAATTCTTTCCATCCACTTGTACTTTTGATATATGTTAAACATGTCAGGCACCTGATCGTGCAACACACAACCTTCTTATAGCAATAAGAATGTCTTGATCATCTTGACGTTAGAAAATTGAAATGATTTTCGACTACAAAAAATAGCAGAATTTTCGCTTTAGCGCACACGAGAAAGTTCTCTCTACGATAAAAAGGTCTGCCCATGTGTCTGCTTTCTCTTTTCATCAACAAGTTCCAAGTTGTGACCTGAAAAGCGATTAAAATGACAAAATTCTTGCATGTCTACCAACAGAATTTTGTACTGTCACTTGGAAAGCTATAGTTTTAGATTTGTACTGTCACTTGACACGACTTTGTACTGTCACTTGAATCTATTCTCAAACTAATTTTGTACTTAAATAAGGAATTTGGACACTATACAACAAAATCTTGTTTGCTTTGACCCCGTATGTTGACCCACATGATGGACACAGAAAAATGAAATCGACACATAAAGTATTATTGTTTTTCTGTTGTGTCCTCTAGCTGAAAATAGATCATATTCAAATTGTAGCTTCATGCGCACTTGCCCAATTCATAGGGTTTGTCTTTGGAAAGAAAGAAAACATTGCAGAAAAGGAGAAATTGCTCCTTACAAGCAATTTCTCCTTCACCCGCTATGTTTGCATGTTCTTCTGCCTCATGGCCTTAAAAAGATAACTTATCTTGTATGGGTTAAAAATGAAACATCCTGGATAGTGAGTCTGCAACTTTAGAGGGAAATGAATCCAGGTCTTGGGTGTTTATTTACACAGTTGCGTTAGCGAGACGTCGCCTGTGTCGGGGAAAGTAAGTTCTTTATAAGATATCTCGTCGTCAACCTGCTCAAAGCATGCATCCATTGCTGAATCTAGCGCTTAAAAGAGCATGACCACAGACAATTATCCCGAACCTAGTTCAAGGACAAAATTACGACTTAAAGCGCGCGTTCGTACACCCTCAAATCAAAGAGGCGTTGGGAACAGAGCTTTCTGTCGTTCTTGTATGTCTTCTACCTATCCGTAGCTGTCAGTCAATTAGAAAGTAGGACAAACTGTAAGTTAAGAATTGATCAATATATTTCATTTGTATAAAATTTGTGATCAATAACTTATACTTGCCAAAATTTATATCGCGGACAAGTTCGAAATTGTGGGCTAAATATTTAAAGAAGCTTGTGTGCACTCCATATACCTCTTATATCAGCCCAGTACCCTTGAAACTTGGTCAGGATGTTTGTCATGATAATATCTTGGAAAAGTTTGAAATATGGTCACGCCAACTCAAAAAGTAGGTCATAGGACTAAATCCTAGAAAAGCCTTTTGTGCACTCTTTCTGGGGCCACATTTTCGGCCTGGGGCTGTTAAAGATATGTCAGAATATCTGTCTTGATGATAGTAAAGAGAATCATGAAACTGTGTACTGTATTGAGGGGTCAAAAGTAGTTCACAGGGCTAAATCTTAGAAAAAAAACTTGTTTGTGGTCTCACGGGTAGGAAACTTCATGTTCAGAGCCAATGGCTCCGATTAGAAAAAATGTTGGTCTTCTGTTTCTGAAAATGTCGATTTAAAAACAAACAAAAACAAGTAGGCTTGTCATTATTTGTAAACATGTGTTTTTATGTCTTTGAAATTTCATAAAAGGAGAATGTCATACAATGATCTGGTCTTTCAACATGTTTTCTTCAGTATGTAAAGTTGTAACAAATGTACAATGTTGTCTGAATCATTTGTGGCGTGGGTCGACCGCAGCCGAAATAATACGTCACAGGCCTATATTCAGTCTATTATTGCCATTTACCTGGCAAAAAAAAGAGTCTTGCTGTCCTAAAAGCATGAATTTATGTCTTGAAATGTTATATTCACTGCTGGTAAAGACGTGAATAGAAATAACGCAAAAAAAATAATAAAAATAAATAAGGGCTCCGAATATGTGGATCAGCTCTGAATATGTAAGTCAGAGGCATTTTTACACAACATAAGGGTCTTGAAAGCAAAGGACTGACTTAGTACAGATAACTGTCCCCAAACGCAATGTTACTTTTTTACTGGTCGCCTCTGGGTATGCAGACGATCAAGACAAAACCAGTTGAAAGTTCCGCACAGATTTTGGGCGCAAATTTGAACTCTCATAATTTTGCAAATAGAGCACAAAACTAGGATTAAACCATACAAGTTGCTTGTGTATTTAATAACCCTTTGTTTGAAATACACATATTTTCAATTTAAATGCTGAACATAAGAGAAAACCATGCATTTTATCTGATACTTGAGTTGTTTACATTCCCGCAAACACTCAAAATGGCCGCCACGCACGATAAATTTACAAGATTTACATGTCGTAAACGACTTCTACAAGCTTTTAAGGTGATGAAAGGTTTAATAATCTACCTTTGGTCATTTTATTTACTTATATTTAGGGCTGCCCGGGTGCCTCAGTGGTGAGCGTGTCGGACTCATGACTTGGTGGTTGTTAGTTCGATACCCGGTTGAGGCAGACTTTCTTTCTGGCTTATTTTCGCCTCTCTCCTCTGCTAAGGTATGTGAGAAAAGTAGGCGGTGGCTTTGGAAAGCCAGGAAACACATGTGCGTCACCGACCGCCATGATATGAACTTAGCTGTTAAAGTGGCGTTAAATCCCAATACAACCAACCAACTTATATTTAGTTGCATTTCGATGCAATACAGATGAAACCGATGAAACAGAAAGGCAGTACAGAGCTCTACCTTGGCTACCAGAAAATTTTCGACGGACTTGAGATGGTACGGAGCACAATAAATGCCCATATATGAAAAAAAAAAAAAAAAAAAAAAATGAGGGCCAAGATGGCCCTGGATCGCTCACCTGAATTTTTGAGAAGATCATAGCCAATTTTGTTTTGAGGTATTGAAACACTGGACACAATATCCTTATCTTGCCGGGCAATTTTCAAAAGGTCACCTGTAAAAAGTCCTTTCAAAATCTGACCAGCCGTTTCAGAAAAGAAGAATTTTTAGGAGTTTCCTAATTTCCCTACAGTACAAGTAGCCCCCATTTACCAGAGCCATGTTTCTTCTTGACCTATCAAAACTTCGCGATCAATTTTTGAAAAGGGCTATTCAAGGAACTTTTCTGTGCAATTATTTTAAAATCTGACTAGGGGTTTCAAAGAAGAAAAGTTTTTAAGAATTTCCATTTAGTGCAAGTAGGCCCCATTTACCAGAGCCATATTTCTCGATGGATCAAAATTTCGCGAACAGTTTTTGAAAAGGGTCATCCAAGGAACATCTCTGTGAAATTATTTCAAATCTGACAGCAGACTTCAGAGAAGAAGAATTTTCGAGAATTTATTCATTTCCATATAGTGCAAGTAACCCCCATTCACCAGAGCCATATTTCTTGAAGAATCAAGATTTCATGAACAATTTTTGAAAAGGGTCATCCATGAAACATCTCTGTGAAATTATTTCAAAATCTGACCAGCCGTTCGAGAGAAGAATTTTTAAGAATTTCTTCATGTCTGTATAGTGCAAGTAGCCCCCATTCACCAGAGCCATGTTTCTTTACGAATAAAAATTTCGCGAACAGTTTTTGAAAAGGTGAAATTATTTCAAAATCTGACAGCAGGTTTCAGAGAAGAAGAATTTTTAAGAATTTCTTCATGTCTGTATAGTGCAAGTAGCCCCCATTCACCAGAGCCATGTTTCTTTACGAATAAAAATTTCGCGAACAGTTTTTGAAAAGGTGAAATTATTTCAAAATCTGACAGCAGGTTTCAGAGAAGAAGAATTTTTAAGAATTTCTTCATGTCTGTATAGTGCAAGTAGCCCCCATTCACCAGAGCCATGTTTCTCGACGAATCAAAATTTGGTGAACAATTTTTGAAAAGGTTTACCCAAGGAACATCTCTGTGAAATTATTTTAAAATCTGACCAGCGGTTTCAGAGAAGAAGAGTTTTAAATAATTTCTTTAAAAAATTCGATTTGGTTGCCATGGCAACCATAGTTTTTGACGGAATCAAATTCTGTGGACAATTTTTAAAGAAGACCTTCCAAGGAACAATCAAGCCAAGTTCGGTCCAAATTGGCCCAGCGGTTTAGGAGGAGTTGATGTTTAAAGAATTGTTGGCGACGGACGACGGACACCAGGTGATCCTAAAAGCTCCCCTTGAGCACGTTGTGCTCAGGTGAGCTAAAAAATCACCGTAGCGTCTTATTTTTGAGCTTACTCAACCTTTTAGACACAGGCAGAGTGTAGCTGAATAAGACAGGACTTGTATCCATCGCCATTCAAGTTTTATTATGAAATAAGTAGTGTATATGTAACAGGCTGTCATCCATTCTATCTGGTCAATTTTGGATGGCCTGAAAAAGTAGGGTGTGCTTATTATGAAATCATTGCCGAGAGAGTTGAATATGAATTTAGAATTGTCTGACGTAAAAGGTTAAACCAGTCAAATTCTATAGTCGTTAAAGATGTTCTCGTTGAGCCCCGGTAGCTCAGTCGGTACCGTGCAGGACTTGAGAGCAGGAGGTCGTGGTCTCGATCCCAGGCTCGGCCATTTCTTTCCGAGGATTGATGATAGTCATTGCGACAGGATTCATTCCATTCCCACCGCTAACCATTGTTTCGATGATGATTATGTGAGAAAGCACCCAGTGGCTTGGAAAGAAAATTGTGCGAGTACTGTTAAATGAGACTCCAGGAAATAGCTGCACTGGCCGCTGCGATATAACTAAAATAATGTTGAAAACGGTGTTAAACACCAGACAATCAATCAATTAGGTGTTCTCAAGCATAAACAAAGCTTAAAAGAGTTTGCGATCTATATCAAAGCGCGCCTTTATGCAGCAGGGTACAAGACGGTAGTAGTCAGTTATAGAACTTGAAACTTACTCCTGTTTCCTTGGTGCAGTAATCTTACTGTGATTTTCAGTGTCTTGTAAAGTATTCGAGTATTATAGCAAGTAAAAACCAACATTTCACGGAGCATCTGTCAAATCAATCTACTTAAAAGTTGGTCAAACAAGTCAGAGTCTCATATCACTTCAAATAAACAACTTTTTTGTGGAATTTCCCTTTTCATTCTTCGTAAAAAAAAGACATGCTATTCAAGTCACTGTACAGAATAAAATATTGTAGATCTCAAGTGACTGTACAACAACATATCAAGTGACAGTACAAATTCCCTTTGTTGACATGCCATTTTAAATGAACGATTTGGAGGATTGCAGTCGATTTTGTTACCAATTATTTTACAAGTTTTCAACAAAAATTGAATAAAGAAACTGTCTATACATTTTCCGTTCAGCAAAAAAGCTTTTAAGGATGATTAATCAAACAAAATACCTCGTTGTTTTGAGGCGAAATCATCCGCATTTTAGTATGGTTACATGATCAAGGCATCCCCGTATCTCCAGGAAAGCTGGTGTTCCTGATACGTTCTATAATTAACAAACAAACAACTGGATATGACGGTTTTGTAATAGCTATCAAAATAAATGAAAAATCACCAGCTTTACGTACCGTGTGATAGCAATTCTCAACGACCAAATGACATTTCACCACTGTACAGACTCTCAAGTGACATACAATCTCAAACACTGTACACTTCCGTTCCTACACCGTGAAAATAGATACGTAAACGTGCGTTATGTCAGGGTTGCTTGACATTGAGATAAAGTTTATTGTGTCACGTTCATTTAGCTCAAGCTGTGTAGGAATCAAAGCGTTGAAAACGCTGAAGTGGTATTTGTCAAGGAAATCCATGCGTGGAATTAATAGTTTGAAAGAAACAGAGACATATTGTTCAGATATTGGCTTAAAAGTCAACCCACCAAGCAAATGAATACCTTTTCGGTTGAAGGGAGAGTATTCATGACAAAGTTTGGTTTATTTTTGTATAAGTGTACTCCTTTTAATCATGAGGAAGAAGCAGGAGGTAACACCCCTTGACAGTAGGATGCATGACGAATAGAGGGAAAAAACCTGTTGATATATCGAACAAAATTAGGTTTGTTCCTGAAAACTATAATTATGAAATATCTCTAGCCTTTTACATTCAGTTTCCAACATTACAATCAATAGACGGTAAGCGATATTTCCGTTTTATCCTAAGTGGCACACCAGCAATATCACGTGACACCGGACAATCAAAGCATTATTTCAGTAACAAATGCCGCAAATCCTTTAAATTTGGACAAATTCATAACTGAAAAGAAAGTAGTAAGAAATCTATGGAAATCAATTCTAACACAGTTCAAACATATTTCATGATATTGCCTTTGAAAAAGAAAATCACAAACAGACAAAATATGCATTTTATAAAATCGTATTTAAATAAAGAGCATGTAGAGACTAAGAACGGACGTAGCCTCTGAAACCTGTATAAAATTCATAATCCTGACCATTAATGATAACCAAAGGGGTAAATTAATATGAAACAAAAGATAAGAAGTGTCAATTTAATGTGACACGTGCGTGCTAATCTATAAGAAGCAAGTACATTACAGCTGTTCTAAAGGTCACCCACTCTGCAGTGCGATACCGAGATCAAAGGAACACCGATTTAACCCTTCACCCATTTTTTTTTTTTTTTTTTTGGTAAGACTTCATTAGATACATATTTTTTATACTCAAAACGAAGCTTGAAAGAAGTTATGGAAGGTCTGAATTTTGATCTGAAGCCACGTTTCTTTTGTTCATGATCGATAACATAAGTTATTCGTCAATAGGTACATGCCTGAAAGTGCCACAAGGATGTTTGATAATAGTACCATTTAGTAAAATCACTAAATGGACTGTCCCTGTCTTTCTGAAGACACTAAACAGCTAATCAACATTTTACCAAAGTATTTCGAGCGACCCGTGTAAAAAGGGGGCAGACGTGCTGATTTGTCCCGCTGTCTGTTATTTGTCTCACTTTCTCAACCTTAACACATTTCCCCCCCCCCCCCCCCCCACCCACACACACACACTTTCAAAAAACCGAAAACTGAAACTAATCAATATGAAGTTCATAAACATTTGTGAAAAAAAAAAACGAATTTTCAAAGTGTGAGCGAAAATATTTGTGAAAAAAAGGGAAGGGCTTGCAACATGTATTTTCTCCTGTTTCAACAATAGTTTTTTTTTACTTTTTAAAAGACAATTACAACCATTTGACCCACGTTTATTCAATCGTCTCCATATGCTAAGTATCTGGACAAGTCCAAAGTGTTGTCGTCGGGTGAAAACATTAGGAGTACCTATTTAAAACCCTATGCCACATAACCCAAGTTTTTTACGACCCTTAGAAATATGTTTTTTTTTTTTTTAAATGTTCTTGAAAAGGGTTAAAGTTCTAGTAACCAACCTTTTCTCCTTTTCCCTTGCTATCCTTTCTAAAGAAAATTTCATTTTTAAGCCCCATTCACATTGTTATCTGCAAAGACATCCAATTTGTTTCGTAAAGAGTTGGTGAAAGATTCAGTGTTGTAAAAAATGGGGTGTGGGGGATAACATCAATATACCTGCAATAGACCTTTCCTAATTTTATGTCAGATTACTCAACCAATGTTTGCGTAATTCTGTAGCTAAGTTTGTAACGTACAGGCTCGAATCCAGGAATCTGTGGTTTGATTTATTTAAACTATTAATGTGATAATTTTTCCAAAAAAATCGTTCCAATATCTGCTAAAAGACAGAGACAGTCTACTAACAAAAAACTGGGACATCAAACATTTTGAATTTATAGCAAAAATCTTAACTTTGAAATAACATTTTTAAAGATCTGTATAGTTGCATGTTTGCCATGTTCCTGTTTGAACTACCTTATAAGTTGACTATCGTAATAACAAAGTTTAATTCAAATTTCAAACCTTCCATTCCCTCTAGAAGAAAAGATGTTACAGATTCATTTTCAGGAAGCGAATACGTGCTATACTTGTTTTCATTCAAAAGCTAGTCAAGGGTTAGCTGGGTTGTACGTTTGATCTCGGTGTTTCACTGTCAAAGTGAATGATCTATTTGAAAAGCTGTTGTGTTCTTTTTAGACACTGACTAGTTAACACACACGTGTCATAATTAAGTGTTTATCCCGTTTGTCTTACGTTGATCACTTGTTAAAAGCTGTGACGGAGGGTAAGTCTGTTCTAATTACTGGTGCCAAAGATTCATTTTTCTGCCTTAACATTTTTTTTTCAAATGCATTATGTAATCTGGGTTAACAGGTCCCACTTTAAACGGTATATTTGCACTGATTTCTTTTGGAATGGAGGGGTGTATCTGTTTAATTTATGTTAAACCTTATCTTACTAAATATATTAAATGCCACTTTTAAAGCCGATAGTAAAACCTCAAAAGTTATTTCAAAGGAATATCTCGATGAAAAATATCTCCGTATCGGATAGTGTAGATCTAGGATCAGACTGCACGTTCTCCCTGGTGTGATCTGAATCTATATTGTCTGCAAAAGGTCAATGAGTCACACTTGGTAGCCAAAGGGTTAATGCAGTCTGCATACAAAAAGCCCTATCAACACGCCCTGCAGGAGACAGCACTTATAAATGATACCGCTTTACTCTCTGAAGTCTACCGAAAAATTGATAAAACAACAGTTCTTTTTTGTGTGTGTCTTCGAAAAAGATAATTGATGAAACTAACGGCACGGCCGTTTTAGGTTGTTTATTTATCGCGTTTGGTGTGTAATCCATTTAGAAAAATATGACACTTTGACTATTCGGGTATATACAGGATTGGGAAAAAATTGTCCGGTGGAAAGGGAAGTAACTCGTGGTGACGCGTCAGTAAGGGTATTTGGCAGATGGTCTATTAGTACCTCGATCTATAAATATTCATGAGCAATCATATGGAGTAGCTTGCAATCATAAGACCAACAAGCCATGGAACCAATTGGTTTTGGAACGAAAAAGTCCAAGGTCAGTTGGCAAATTTGTATCATTTCGCGAGAAGATAGTTTCAATCAAAAATAAGTATCTCAACGATCGATAGCCTCGCCCAATGTTTTTTAATATGCCATTTCAAATTACATATTTGAGTGACACCGTAAAAGTCATTTGCCTGAGAAAAAATGAGTTTAACTGGGTTTATTCCCTTCGGTTTTGCACAAAATGGTTGAACTAAAACTCTACAAAGTTTGGGTACGCTGTCTCGGTATAGACTCGGTATAGACTCTAAAGAGTTTGGGTACGCTATGACAAAATGGATACGCTGGCATATGTAGAAATATGTATCATATAGAAGATCTGTAAATCAAGATTTAAATTGAAATGTCGTCCTAGATACATGTAGCTGCAAATTATGAAGAAAATGGCAATATTCATGTATTTAAATTGAACTACTTTATGTCAAGTTTTATATTCTTGCGCTAAAGCCCGGGACCTTTCGGAGGTTGATTCATTTATCAGTGTCATTGACGACTGACTTTTTTGAAACGGGCCGAGTTATTACACTTGAAATTACGTTTTTCAGCCCGTCTAACTTTATTTGCGATAAAAGAGCATATAATCATTGCTTTGTCTGTTTGTATGTGGTAAAGACAGAGAAGATAGTAATGATATTCCAAAGCGGTTAAAGCATTTTCAAGCTACAAACATCCGGGATATTCCGGCAAAATTTAAGCGGGAACTACTTGAACTCAATCTCTTTCTACTGCTGTGTACCTAAACGCGAGGGAGTAGATTCACGGTAGAAAATAAGTTCAATGGTAGTCAAAATTTAATCTTGAACTCATTGTGGTATTGTCTTCGACAAATACCACAAAAACTGTAGCTGTGCTGTTTTCACTCACTTAATAACTATAGAGTAATCAACCTGCTCTACCCTGTTTACGGCGATATTTACGATTACCTCATTCGCTATATCAGTGTTTTTTTTTCATCTTTAACAATCTGTAATCCGAATTATCATTACCGAACGAAAACCCATAATTGCCTTACCTAACGGGCCATTTTCTTCAGCAAACACGGTTATAATATGTTTAGAACCAGTCCGTCTTGGCGCTATTACACTTTATTAGCGTCTACATAAGCCTCAGGTGCCACGTCTTATGGATTCTTTGGTTCCGCGATATTTTTTAAAAAGTTGTCATTCGTATCAATATCTTTAACGACAGAAAAACCTGCCTCTGAGGTTTTTTTTCAATATTAAAAAAAAGGGAGGGGGGAATGATGTATCATATTGGTAAGAATCTATCTTATACATTGGAGGGATTTGAAAAGTTACAATTAGCAGAGCCATTTCATAAACTTACAGATAATAGTAATAAATTTCTTTGCACCAATGAATGTGTAAAATCAATAATAGAAATCAAAGATGTCTTCACCACATCACCAGCTATGGATTTTCATGTAAGAAATGGTCTTTTTATTTTTGGTTATGACGCCAGTCTACGTACGCAGACAGGGTGCAGTTATATCACAAGTTCAAAAGGGTCCAGAAAAAGTCATTGGTTTAATAAGCAAATAATGTTTTACTTGAACAGAAAAAAAAAAGTATTGGTATATTGCACGACTGTGTGGAAGGCAATTATTAGCGCCAGTAATTGCTGTGAAATATTTTTTTATTGGAAGCCGCTAGAAAGCGGCTTCCAGTAAGAATGCACCTAAAATCTTTACCATGTAGATGATCAGTAATTATTCGATTGGTCATTATTTTTAACAATTTCTAATAATGTCGTGTTGTTGTGACAGAATTACTCCACATGACTCTTTCTCAAATATTCCAACAGACCTACTTGAAAATAAAGCCTGGTTTTCTTGCAATATATAGTTCATTCCCAAATAACAATAAAAATACAGAATGAGAAACATCGTTCTTGAAATTGACTAGTCCCCCGAAGTTTTCAAACATAGGATTCCTTCTATTTTCCAAAACGAAGTTTTAATGCATTCCGTTTATCACAAGCCTTACAATCTCTAAATGGTTTTCGCAATCGTCTACGTTTTGACAAAATTAATGATAGTTATGATATAGAGAGCATCACGGAATATGATAATCAGAAGCAACTTTATGTACAAGATTTTCGTTTAATTTTAAAAGGATAAAACGGCGGTCAACCTTTGTTCAATGTATTGAAGAACATTAAGGAGTCTACCTCAGATATTCGTAGAATACTTGCGGAAATATAACCCCTTTTTTTTCCCACTCGTCGACACTTTAGCCGAGTGGACTTATATACAAGGAACATGTACCTTGTGAGACCTGTAAAATTTAGCAGTTACTGTATTGTGTGTCGAAGCTGTAATGATCAGACTGAACGTGCTATACAGTATGGTCCTGATCTACAAAAACCGCGAAAAATGTATGGATTGTGATGTAGCCTATATTGACTACAGAAATTATCATTATGGTGCCTGGTGCTCTAAGGGTTGAAAGTACTCGAAAATGATAGCAATAAATGAAGATCAGGGCCCGTGCTTATAAAACTTCCTTGAGTACATTTTCATGCTCAAGGAGCGGTTTCATGCTCAACTCTGAGTCCGACTCAGAGTTTTGTGATTATAAAAAATCTTGAGCTTGAGATTGTGCTCAACTGAGCATGAAACTCGAACTCTGTTGAGTATGGTCTGAACCAGACTCAGCGCACTTTCTCCTACTCCGCCATAATGGCAGCCGCCGCACACGTTCGACAGATTCGGTGTGACAAAAGGCGAAATGCGTGCTGTTTTAATAATTAAAGAGCAGAGTTGCCACTTGGAAGTTATGGACGCGGTTGAACGATGCCAGTTTGGAAAGTGGACAGTATGGGTTTGCTAAATATTGACCCACCTGCGGAAAAAAGACATTTGCCTCTCCCATATTGAACCATGTCGCTGGTGCTTAGCGGCCGATGCAATTCAGATTCTTTGTCGATGACAGTTTGATTTAAGCAGAAAGACGACAAGATAGTGGAACCGAAGAACAGAGATGTTGGTTTTAAGCGTGTTGCATACAGATTTATTATTTTCTCCAAAGAAATCGAAGCCAGAAGGACACAATATGGGTTTTTCAATAGCGCCGGTCACAATTTTAGTTTGAATTTTTCCATAAATAAACTTGAAACTAATCGATAGATTTCTATTTTTAAACGTAAGTTGATTGGTTGTCATGTAAACAAATACGCTTTAAGGTTGGATGCTACTTCTGTAATACATTTTAAGGTGGGCGGCTACTACTGTTAGGTAATACAGCCAAGGTAAGCGTATACGGGTGGTATTTTCGTTAAAACTGCTTCAGTTTTGATATTTTTTTCACCGTAATCACTTTGTTGTGCGCTGTTCAGCGTTGGAATTAAGATTAGTATTACCATTTTTAAATATCCGAGATACTAGCTGGAGTGGCACTAGCATCAGCGGTCAAGGCGTGTTTGTCAATGTGGAAGAAGATTCAGCCCCACATAGGACAAAAATCGGACCCAATTTACCTTCATGGTGTTGACATTGTCGTTTTCACTTCTTGTTGAGTAACAATTGCTGACTTACTTTAAAAAAGATCTTTGAAATAAAGGATTGAAACTGCTGGTCAATATAGACTTATGATTGTTTTGATTGGTTGTGTGGTTTATGTTGTCAAACTTTTGCTCATTTAGATAGGTCTACATGTGACTTTTCGTGCTTGTTTAAAGGTGGCCCTTCAGAATTTTGAATGATAATTTTACAAAAATACAAAAATATCATCCTTATACTCCAAAAGCCTTATAATTGTCATTCATAAAACCCCAGTAGCCGAAAACCATCCTTCAACAAGAGAAATTAGAGATTTACTAAGGCCCAGGTCAACATCGACAGAAAACACGTTCTATTTTTACCTGAGCAACTCGCTCATATATATACACAGACGAAGCTTCAAATATAGAGGCTGAGGAAGATATTATGAAAAATAATTATATGTTTGTTATGTAATGGAATTTAAGGGTCATTAGTCACATTCCAGTCACTTAACATTCCTAGAATGCCTATTTTCATGTTTGGCGCGAAATCTAAAAATAGCTTAAGAGGCTACGTAGCCTTTTAAGGGAATACCATGAATTTTGTATGTAAGTGTAATTTTATGGTTCTTTACTATTAGTGATTTGTACTGTTTTATCACATAGATTTAAGTGATATATATATTTTTTTGATTTGCTGTGATGTGAAAATTCTAAATACCCACCTTTAAGACATTTATATCGAATGGGTGCATGGCTAACAAGAGGGAAGGGTAATATATCAACTTTGAACATTGGAAAGCCACTGGAGATATTAACCTACATTGGCTAAGAATGGATTTAATTCCCAGAATAAATACCACTGAAGCTACCTACCCCACGCTTTTCCTTTTTATGACCGAAAACAATGGAATTAGCACCAAAATGAAAGAAAAAAGTACCAAATTGAATGGAGGGGTGTTTGGTTAGGCTTATCAGGTCAATAGGGAATATATAGCGCTAAGCTGTTACCCTTTACTCGTCTGAAACCACCCGAATATGCCGGAAAACATTGCCAATGATACCTCATCTGCTCTTGTATTTTTTTTTTTCGCCAAAAACAACTTTTACACGCAAGAAAATTCTATGCACTGATTATACATCTAGTTCTAGTGATCGTATCTCTGCAAAAACGCCTAAATATAGAATCGTTCACCGCAAACAGCGTACATTCATAGTTGGGAGATATGTTTCAAAAATCACCACGACTTGTTCTTCTTATGTTTCAAAAATTACCACGACTTGTTCTTCTGAAGGGTGACAGATATTTCGGTAACAGACGAGTTTAGTAAATTGTATTAAAAGAGTAAATCGGTTGGATGTTTCGGTAACAAGGCAAATCATGATATAGTATTCATGTAGCGTTACCTTTTTGATACCCATTACATGGCTATCCCGATGTTTTGTTAAGTTGTACCTGCCACGTGGTACTTATTTTATCATGTTCTTATTTTCGAATTTTAACCACAGCTGAAGTAATTCATCATACGTTATCCTAAACATATCCTCGTTGTGTCTCCTATTCATCAATCCTCAAGTTTTTACAGAAATGTCCTTCCAAACCAGCAATTAACCCTTGGGGTTCCTTTAGAGTAAATCCTCAGAGGAAAAAGTACTGCTGGTAAGGAATTAAATTAACCGGGACCCTTGCTTTTCGAGCAAGTGCTCTTACCACTGAGCTACATAGGTGGCTCAACATACTCACTCCCGATTATCACCACACCTTTTACTACTTTCGTTGGCCTATACGGCCAATTTTTAAGAATCAAGATCTGACTGAATGAAACACATTTATTTAAAATGATAGATAAATAAGATGAGTTTAGAAACACAGGTAGCAGAATTTAAAATATTATGGTAAATGAAAACAGGAACTGAGAGAGACACTTATTAAGACATCGACCATTGTTTTTTAAACTGCGTGAGCAGTATATAGTTGTCTTGCTACCGAAACATCTAATCTATTTACTCTGAGTAGTTGTCTAATTTACCGAACTCGCCTGTTACCGAAACATTCGTAAATCTTACTGAACTGCCTAAAAGAGTGGAAAGGGCAATGATTAGTTTACGGATCGTTGTGAAAAGTTGGATTACATGTATATTCTCAACCAAAAAATTGCAGTACACTGTTTATCTTGTATCTGTGAGCAATCCCGTAGAATTAATTAGTTGTTATCTTATAATATATATTTTTGCCTCATTCTATAATTCTGAACAGATTTCACAGCCCGGACATGTAAATCGATTTTGTTTGACATATTTCATATAAGTGTAATGTCATGAAATTGATGTCTCAGTATGTAATTTTCTTGTCACGTAAACTCTGACTTTATGTAACTGACTGTTAGAACATATTTATATAAATTCTCGAATTCAGACCATAGATGAAATTTTGCGTTTTCCAGCGTTCTTAGGCGTTTTCCTGTGTTTTCCGGTTATTTTAGTTTTTTTTTTTGTCTTTCTAGTGACACGTTGAAACACAGTTAAAGTCTTTTCCTAACGTGTACTTAATGCCCTAAAAATAGTTGAGTGACCTATGAATGTGCAACAGCTATGGTTCATATCAAGGGGTGACAGGGGTTTTGGAAGCCCGGGTTCCAGTCCACAACCCCCCCCCCCCCCCCCCCCCGTTTATCATTCGGACTCCTCTTTGTCAAAAGCAATACTATTGGAAGCGATAAATCGTTTTGCTTCACATCCCTATAGACCGTCATAGGAGACTATTGTAAGGAGTGAACAAAAGATTATTACCGCTTACAAGTATTCAGGCTAGGGTTTCGGTAAATAACAACGAAGTTCGGTAAAAAAAGTTTGAAGCGTAAATTCATTAGAAGATTTATGAATATAGATGATACATAGAGATACTTCACAATGGTTTTTATCACCGACACATGTCTACATCCCTCGAAGAAAATCTCAGTCAATGACAACCTTATCAATTTCAAAACGACTCAAACTATAAAAGGGGTGGGGGAGAATCTTGGAAACAGTTAAAAATTTGAACTCTTCAAAGATTACTGAACTTTTATATTTATGCAACTTTCTGTTTCGTGGAAACCTCCAATTTATTCCGTATAAAGATAATTTAGGTCATACGTGACAAATTTTTAGCTTGTCTTAAATCTTTGAAAGTAATGCACAATCATAACGGGCAACATGAGAACTAATCATGTCGATGTTAACAGTAAAAGCTTCTAAAAAAATTAGATGAAACTATCACAAATGATGATTAATACAAAAAAGAACGTTCTTTTGGTCCTTTTAATCGATATGTACCAAATTGTCTCAACTCCCGGGCCGACAATATTCTAAAACGTGGTTCGCAATAGGCCGAATCTTCTTCGGGCCGAATCTTCCGGTATTGCTATTTTAAGATGTCGGGTCGCTTACGTTCACGAATAATATAGTAGATGACGTACTCAGCTGAGAACGTTCTCAGGCGACGTTTATAAGCAGCGTTTGAGTTCAAAACTCCCGTGAGCAAAACTCAAGGCGCTGAGTACGGTTTTGTGCTGAGCATGAGATCGTTCTCAACATTTCTTTATAAGCACGGGGCCAGGCAGCACATAGCCCGTGTAATATTTCTAATTATATAAGATATCGTAAACACACATACCCACACCCCCACACACACACACTCACCCCCCCCACACACACACACATATACAAATAAATTTGTTGTTGTTTTCCTCACTCAGTGTATTAATTTCTTTGACTCGAAGGGTTAAACTTATTACAGAACCTATTACTATACATATACAAATTTTTACGTCGCTGCTGGTCAAAGGCATGGGATAGCCCTTGAAATTTACATTAGAAGTTTTATAGGTTTGTACAAGGACTATGCATAAATTGGTTCTAAATACCGTTTATTAAACAAATGATTTATGAATAATAATAGTTCTTATGTTGTGGTTCAATAGATCCAGATCTTTAAAGACTTAGTAAATTATTTTTTGCGTGTGTGTGGCTGCCATTTCAGAAGTGAAAGAAACGTAGTTTGTGCCAACTGTGCATGCTATGATCGGGATAATTTTGGAGATGTCATGCAAACGTTTTTGTTTCTGGGTTAGAAATGTAAAGATTCACTATGTTGAAAGCATGCTAAGATACTTTTGACGAGCAGGAAGATCATGTTTTAGAAAAAAGTTGTTGAATATACTTTTTGAAAAATGAAACACAACATGTACACATTATCATGTGAATAATGATCTTAATATTACTTTGAATAACTAGCAACTTAAATTATATCCGTAGTATTGCCTTTTATATCGCTAAAGAATTTTTCTTCTATAAAATCATTTTACTAAATGGAAAATGTTGTTCTTGAATGCGCAATTTCTCCATTTTCAAATTTCGAGCAGGAATTGAAAAATTCCAATGCTTTTACGTTTTTCCCCACATATACCTTATCAATTTATAATAATGATAATAATAAGAAGATTATATAAGAATCCTTTCTAAACTTCTGTCTTTTTTCTAGAATTTGAATTCATGTATATATTACTTTCTGTTGTTGTTTTTTTTTTCTTGCATTTTAGTACCATTTGTCATGGTTTTCCGTTAGTGGGAAGTGTAGGTAAAAACAGATACAAAAAATCTAATCACAATTTCTCGAGAGAGTCAGTAATATTTTTCTGAAATTGTCCACCAAAAATTGTGGCTTCTATAACGCTATGCATCATAAATTTGTCTTGTCATAATATACATGGCAGAAAAAATACTCTCCAACAGATGATTCAAGTTTGAAATGGTTGATAAATTTCAACAACTTCGAAGAACTTTTATCGGAATGGTTGACATTCTTGTCAATTTATGATTTAGAAATTGAGCATAGAGCAGGGAGAATCCACTCAAATGCAAATAGTTTTTCAAGAGTACCATGCGTTGGAAAAGGATTGTAAATATTGGGAAAGAGTAGAAAATTTTCAAACCAACGGCTATAGGAATAGATGTAAAACAGTTCAATTTGTTCAGCCCCTGAAAGAAATCAAAGATACAGGTAACGGCGCATGCAACATAGCCATGTGGTAAGTTCTTCTGATTTTGTCATGCCTCATGAAGGTTACAAGTCAAATTATCCCTTTTCTCTCAATTTTGATTTTGAATGGCAGGTAATAATGTCATATAGTAGTACAGATAAAAAAAAGACAAATTCAGCTACCATTTCATGAAGAAAACGTGGAAAATGCAAAAACATACTCGACTATTAAAGGTGGCCCTTCAGATTTTGGGACGAAAATTTTACAAAAATGCAAAAAAAATCATCCTTATACCCCAAAGCCTTTTAATTTGCGTTCATGAAACCCGAGTAGTCCAAAACCATCCGACAGCACGAGAAATTAGAGATTTACTACAGCCCAGATTGATACCAACGGGAGACACGTTCTATTTTTAGATGATCAATTCGCGCATTTATATACAGGAATACACAGACAAATTTTAAACATACCGTCCGAAGAAGACATTATGGAAACTAATTATTACATGTTTGTTTTGCAATGGAATTTAAGTGTTGTTAGTCACGTGCCAGTCACTTGATACTCCCACAATGCTATTTTCACTTGATACTCCCACAATGCTTTTTGTGACGCCAAATCTAAAAATAACTTAAGAGGCTACATAGCCTTTTAAGGGAATACCATCAAAATATTTTTTATTTGTAATTTTATGATTCTTAATTACTAATGATTTGTATTATTTTTTCATATAAATTTCAGTGATATATATATATTTTAATTTGGTGAGATGTAAAAATTCTAAATACCCACCTTTAAAGTTTGAAATCAATCAGCGGTTGATAATCTTAGCAAGGCGAATATGGTAAAGGGTCACCAAGTTACTAACACTAGATCAGAGGACAGAATCAAAGCGTTGAAAACGCTGAAGTGGTATTTGTCAAGGAAATCCATGTGTGGAATTAATAGTTTGAAAGAAACAGAGACACATTGTTCAGATATTGGCTTAAAAGTCAACCCACTAAGCAAATGAATACCTTTTCGGTTGAAGGGAGAGTATTCATGACAAAGTTTGGTTTATTTTTGTATAAGAGGTCTCCTTTTAATCATGAGGAAGAAGCAGGAGTAACGCCCCTTGACAGTAGGATGCATGACGAATAGAGAGAAAAATCCTGTTGATATATCAAACAAAATTAAGTTTGTTCCTGAAAAGTATAATTATGAAATATCTCTAGCCTTTTACATTCAATTTCCAACATTACAATCAATAGACGGTAAGCGATATTTCCATTTTATCGTAAGTGGCGCACCAGCAGTATCACGTGACACCGGACAATCAAAGCATTATTTCAGTAACAAAAGCCGTACGTCCCGTTCGCAAATCCTTTAAATTTAAAATTCATAACTGAAAAGAAAATTACATAGCAAGAAATCTATGGAAATCAATTCTAACACAATTCAAACATATTTCATGATATTGCCTTTGAAAAAGAAAATCACAAACAGACAAAATATGCATTTTATAAAATCGTATTTAAATAAAGAGCATGTAGAGACTAAGAACGGACGTAGCCTCTGAAACCTGTATAAAATTCATAATCCTGACCATTAATGATAACCAAAGGGGTAAATTAATATGAAACAAAAGATAAGAAGAGTGAATTTAATGTGACACGTGTGTGCTAATCTGTAAGAAGCAAGTACATTACAGCTGTTCTACAGGTCACCCACTCTGCAGTGCGATACCGAGATCAAAGGAACACCGATTTAACCCTTCACCCATTTGTAAGACTTCATTAGATACATATTTTTTATACTCAAAATAAAGCTTAAAAGAAGTTATGGAGGGTCTGAATTTTGATCTGAAGCCACGTTTCTTTTGTTCATGATCGATAACATAAGTTATTCGTCAATAGGTACATGCCTGAAAGTACAGCAAGGATGTTTGATAATAGTACTTTAAAATCACTAAATGGACTGTCCCTGTCTTTCTGAAGACACTAAACAGCTAATCAACATTTTACCAAAGTATTTCGAGCGACCCGTGTAAAAAGGGGGCAGACGTGCTGATTTGTCCCACTGTCTGTTATTTGTCTCACTTTCTCAACCTTAACACATTTCCCCCCCCCCCCACACACACACACACTTTCAAAAAACCGAAAACTGAAAGTAATCAATATGTAGTTCATAAACATTTGTGAAAAAAACGAATTTTCAAAGTGTGAGCGAAAATATTTGAGGAAAAAAAGAAGGGCTTGCAACATGTATTTTCTCCTGTTTCAACAATATTTTTTTTTTTCTTACTTTTTCAAAGACAATTACAACCATTTGACCCACGTTTATTCAATCGTCTCCATATGCTAAGTATCTGGACGAGTCCAAAGTGTTGTCGTCGGGTGAAAACATTCGCAGTAACTATTTATAACCCAATGCCACATAAACCAAGTTTTTTACGACCTTTAGAAATATAGTTTTTTAAAAATGTTGTTGAAAAGGGTTAAAATTCTAGTAACCAACCTTTTCTGCTTTTCCCTTGCTATCCTTCCTAAACAAAATTTCATTTTTAAGCCACATTCACATTGTTATCTGCAAAGACTTCCAATTTGGGCAAGTCTCAAATTTTTGTTTAGTAAAGAGCTGGTGAAAGATTCAGTGTTATAAAAAATGGGGTGTGGGGGGATAACATCAATATACCTGCAATAGACCTTTCCTAATTTTATGTCTGATTATTCAACCAATGTTTGCGTAATTCTGTAGCTAAGTTTGTAACGTACAGGCTCGAAGTCCAGGAATCTGTGGTTTGATTTATTTAAACTATTAATGTGATAATTTTTCCAAAAGAATCGTTCCAGTATCTGCTAAAAGACAGAGACAGTCCAATAACAAAAAACTGGGACATCAAACATTTTGAATTTATAGCAAAAATCTTAACTTTGAAATACCATTTTTAAAAATCTGTATAGTTGCATGTTTGCCATGTTCCTGTTTGAACTACCTTATAAGTTGACTATCGTAATAACAAAGTTTAATTCAAATTTCAAATCTTTCATTCCCTCTAGAAGAAAAGATGTTAGAGATTCATTTTCAGGAAGCGAATACGTGCTATACTTGTTTTCATTCAAAAGCTAGTCAAGGGTTAGCTGGGTGTGCGTTTGATCTCGGTGTTTCACCGTCAAAGTGGATGATCTGTTTGAAAAGCTGTTGTGTTCTTTTTAGGCACCGACTAGTTAACACACACGTGTCATAATTAAGTGTTTATCTCGTTTAGTCTTACGTTGATCACTTTTAAAGGTTTGGAATTGTTAAAAGCTGTGACGGAGGGTAAGTCTGTTCTAATTACTGGTGCCAAAAGATGCATTTTCCTGCCTGAACATTTTTTTTTTTCAAATGCATTATGTAACCTGGGTTAACAGGTGCCACTTTCAACGGTATATTTGCACTAATTTCTTTAGGAATGGAGTGGGGTATTTGTTTATTTTAAATTAAACCTTATCTTACTAAATATATTAAATGCCACTTTTAAAGCCGATAGTAAAACCTCAAAAGTTATTTCAAAGGAATATCTCGAGGAAAAATATCTCCGTATCGGCTAGTGTAGATCTAGGATCAGACTGCAGGTTCTTCCTGGTGTGATCTGAATCTATATTGTCTGCAAAAGGTCATTGAGTCGCACTTGGTAGCCAAAGGGTTAATGCAGTCTGCTTACAAAAAGCTGTATCAACACGCCCGGCAGAAGACAGCGCTTATAAATGATACCGCTTTACTTTCTGAAGTCTACCGAAAAATTGATAAAACAACAGTTCTTTTTTGTGTGTGTCTTCGAAAAAGATAATTGATGAAACTAATGGCATGGCCGTTTTAGGTTGTTTATTTATCGTGTTTAGGGTGTAATCCATTTAAAAAATATGACTCTTTCACTATTCGGGTATATACAGGATTGGGAAAATTTGTCGGATGGAAAGTGAAGTAACTCGTGGTGACGCGTCAGTTACGGTATTTGGCAAATGGTCTATTACCTCGATCTATAAATATTCATGAGCAATCAAATGGAGTAGCGTGCAATCATAGGACCAACAAGCCATGGAACCAATTGGTTTTGGAACGAAAAAGTCCAAGGTCAGTTGGCAAATTTGTATCATTTCGCGAGAAGATAGTTTCAATAAAAAATAAGTATCTCAACGATCAATAGCCTCGCCCAATGTATTTCAATATGCCATTTCAAATTACATATTTGAGCGACACGGTAAAAGTCATTTGCCTGAGAAAAAACGAGTTTAACTGGGTTTATTTCCTTCGGTTTTGCACAAAATGGTTGAACTAAAGCTCCACAAAGTTTGGGTACGCTGTCTCGGTATAGACTCGGTATAGACTCTAAAGACTTTGGGTTCGCTATGACAAAATGGATACGCTGGCATATGTAGAAATATGTATCATATAGAAGATCTGTAAATCAAGATTTAAATTGAAATGTCGTCCTAGATAGCTGAAAATTATGAAGAAAATGGCAATATTCATGTATTTAAATTGAACTACTTATGCCAAGTTTTGATATTCTTGCGCTAAAGCCCGGGACCTTTCGGAGGTTGATTCATTTATCAGTGTCATTGACGACCGACTTTTTTTTTTTAAAGGGCTGAATTATTACACTTGAAATTACGTTTTTCAGCCCGTCTGGCTTTTTTTTGCGATAAAAGAGCATATAACCATTGCTTTGTGTGTTTGTATGTGGTTAGGACAGAGAACGTAGTAATGATATTCCAAAGCGTTCGAAGCATTTTCAAGCTACGAACATCCGGGATATTCCGGCAAAATTTAGGCGGGAACTACTTGAACTCAATCTCTTTCTACTGCTGTGTACCTAATAGACGGGATGGAGTATTAGATTCACGGAACAAAATAAGATACATGGTTATCAAAATTCAATCTTGAACGCATTGTGGTATTGTCTTCGACAAATACCACAAAACATGGGAATAAGGTTAAATGTCAATTAGGTCCCAGTGCCAACTAGTGATTTGTTTATACGAGGCTATTAGGAAGTAAGAGTTTTACCACCTCTTTGTACCTGTAAAACTAGAGATTTTTCTACGCTTTGATAAATCAAGGAACAGGGGCCTTGGCTCAGATGTATCCATTAAGTAATCTAAAAAGTCAGTTACATTCAGGGAAGATCAAGAGTATGATCCTGTTATATGTAAAATAAGGTCAGTATTTCAAAGCGGAGAAATATCAGATTAGTTTGAAATTTCAAAAATTTGCTAAGAATTTGAATAATCCTTGACAAAGTTAAATCTTTCAGAATGAAGAATGATATTCTGTATCGAAATGGGAAACAGGTGATGGAAATTCATCGTAACTTTGCATGTTGTTCCCATAAACAGAAAGCAGGGATTCTTTCTCAGTTGCATCGCAGTATTACGTCGGAGCATCTAGGGATAAGTAAAATTCTTGCAAAGGTAGGAGACGGATATTTCTGGTTTACTCTAAGAAAAGATGTGGAAAACTGGCGAAGAGCACGTGATATGTGTCACAGTGAAACAAATTCATAGCGAAAACCTAAAGCCCCATTAACGTTACAAATCTACACTGTTTGGTGTCCGATAGGGACTGATTTTAGGAGTTCCTTGAATAAAACTTATTCTAGTAATACATGTAGCTTAGGCTAGAAGTGGACTACTTTACAATGTGGTCAGAGGATAACCCGTTTTCACCAAATTTAGAACCACAAAAATGATTGCCAATAAATAAATAGAAATCTGGTTTGTAGGCTTGGAGTTCCATCAATTATTTACCTGATCAAGGCAAAACTTTTGCGTTAACTTGTTTTAACATTTATGTCAACGATACTGTTATGACACAAGAACTAGACCCAAACTGATGGAATAATAGAAAGGCTGACATAATCAAATGTAAGTATACTCTCAACCTTTGTGTCCGATAACAAGTAAGATTGGGATCAATACTTACCTATAGTGATACTTGGACACCGATCTTCTGTACAGAAGTCTACCTCTAGGTTTCACCATGCAGGATGACTTTACCTTTTGATGTCAAGTTACAAGTAGACTTGATATATGGTTTGCCAACACCATTCCAAAATGTGATTACTGTCAAAAAGATATCTAATATCTATGATATTTACGAAGTGGGTGATCAAGTTTGTTCGTATAAGTCAAATTCGGTGGTTTTGTAAGAAATTACAAAAGGTATGGGTAGAAACTGTAAAGATAATTGATAAAACCAAAGTCGTGTTAACAAGAGTTAGAACTTACAGTCACAGAAAAGCAAAAATCGTGCATCAGAAGTTAAGGAAGTAATGAAACACCAAGCTGGATGAATTCAAATTAATCACAAATACACATACATGTGCACACATCGATATCCCCCTCCCAAATACAAAATCAGCTTAACTCTATGATTTCGTTAATTATTCCAAAATGGTAACGAAACACCGGCTGGATGAAGTTAATTTAATTACAAACACTCATACACACTTCTATATCCCCCAAAAATACAAAATCAATTTTACTCTATCATTTCTTTTATTATTCTTTCAGAGATTCAAATGTGCTCTGTGTGGGGATTTATTCTTTAACGCCGAAAAGTCTTGTTTGTCCCATTTGAGAGAGCAGCACAGCTGCATAAGCTACAAGTGTACAAAATGCAAGAAATCATTTAGGAGAAATGATAATCCGCATTTGTGTGGAGCTAGTGAGAAAGATTATGTGTTATTTAACCAACAGACTGGAGCAAAGGGGAAAAGAGCAGAGAATGATTTGATCAAGTTTATGGAAAAAGCAAGAACATCCCTTTGTATAGATATCGCAAGGGAACAGGGCGAACGAAAATATATGAAAAACGAATTAATAGTACCAAAGAAAGAGTATGACTTTGATCTAAAGCTAAGTGACACAGAAACATCTAAATTTGACCAGGAGGAACAAGATGATTACGGCTCTGAAAATTTATCGATGACAAATGATACAAATGAAAACCAATTTTCTATCGAAGAAGATGTGAGACGAGAAGATGAATTAGGATTCGAAGAGAAGGCTAAAAAAGATAAACCAGAACAGAGAAAAACTGAAGAGAAAAAGAAAAAAAAGGGAATGAGGACAGAACGAGTAGAGAAAAATGAAGATGGGGAAAAGGAAGGAAATTTAAAGGATAAAAATGAAGGAGAAAAAAGAATTTTATGGATGACTAAAAGTTATAAAGGAAAAGAAAAAACGAAAGAGAAGGAAGATGAAGAAAGTAGGTTGGAGGAAGGAAAGAAGAAAGAACAAGAGGAGAAGAAAATAATAGGAGAAATAAAGAAAAGAGTTGTAGAGGAAAAGGAGATAGAAGAGATAGAAGGAAGGAAAAGAGAGGTAGATAGGAAAAGGCTAGAAGAGAAGAAAAGAATAGAAGAGGATAAGAAAGACAGGGGAAAAGGGAAAAAAACTGAAGAAAGGGAAATATTAGAAGAGATGAAAAATAATGAAAAGAGGAAGAAAGAAATAGATAGAGAGAAAAGGGAGGAAGAAAAGATTGAGCTCGAAGGGGAAAAAAGTGAGGAAGAGAAGAAGAAGATAGACGCAGAAATAAAAAAGTGGCAGGAAGAAAAAGAGGAGAAAAATACAATAGAAAAATTGAAACAAAAAAAAGAAAGAAAGAAGGAAGGATGCGAAGAGAAAAATAATACAGAACTAGAAGAGAGACAACTTAAAAACAAGCAGAACCAAGACAAGGGAGAAAGAGTAGGAGAAAGGAAAGAAGTTAGAAAAAGGAAGGAAGAATCAAACAGTAAATGGTTCGATCTTGTAGAAAATGGACAAAAGAAAAAGAATTTAGAAGACAATGAGAGATCGGTAGACAGCAGAATAAGAATTTCACAGGAAAAAGACGAAGAGGAGGAACTTGTTGAAATTCAAAATACCATAAACCGGTTTAAAAATAGAAAGAGAAAAGTAATGCGAGAAGAGGAGAAGACCACCACTGTGGTAGAGGGAGATGTAGTTTATGAAACAACAACCATCATTAAGAAGTACAAGTTACTTTAAGTTTCAAATGTTATAGTTCATACATTCAGAATTTAAGCTTTTGTCAGTTAATTGAAAGCAGTTAAATTGACAAATAAACTGATTTGCCAGAAAACTGTTTACCATACTGGAAGACCAGGAAAAATAACCAAATTGTTGATGTTAAACAGTAATTAACCTAAAATTCAAATAATGATAAGTTATTTGCTTTTTTTAAAGTACAATTAAGTAGAACCCTTATCATTTAGCCATAAGCATTGAAATCAAATATTTATTTTTCTTTGTAGAACAAAGAACATTCAGTGGCGTAATATATTTGATTTCATTGTGTTTACATGGCCAGAATTACTCGAACAAACGACCATGAGTTTGACCTTTATGCAAAGAAAAATATTTTCATCGTTGCATTTACTCGGACTGTGCGGTAACGGTTTTAACAGTATATGTCGGATTATGCTCTTTCAGTGCAAAAGTTAAGACAAAAATATTTCGCGGGTGACATGGATCAGATTAGACTGCACAGAAAGTACATGTACAGCTTAGATCAATCTCATTCACCACGTATTCTTTACAGACACGATAAATCTCCTAGCCAAATAAAGAGATGAAAATTTGTCACATAGTTCTGCATTCAGATGGCAAAACCTGAACCTAATTTTGGAAAGTAATTCAAGCATGTAATACATGGTAATACAGGGGTCATTTATAAATTTCATGTCAGTTTGTTCCAGTAATAAAATATTAAGTATACCATTACTGTCAACATAATATCTGACAATTGGCTGAGAGTTCAGTAACGAAAAATAACATATGATTTCACTCAATATGTAAGAAAACTTTAAACTTTAACACTAATGTAAAATAAAATATACATCTATATGTGATAAATTGTCGAATATTGAGTAATGCCATTATCTTGTATTTTGCATGCTAGTAGTAATTCACAAAATATATATATGTGGGGGATGTGGGTGGGTGTGGGTGGGTGTGGGTGTGGGTGTATGTTGAAGATTAAATTTAATAGTTAAATAAATCGGTGCAATAATCCAGTTGGATTCTATAATATATATCTTTTGTAAAGCTTGACAAAGACCAGTGAACTTACGTTGTGACCCCATGAGGGCCTGTCATAAGTGTATGAATATGAATATACTTGTAAACTTGTTTTGTCACCCCCTCAGACAGGTGGAGGAATCTTGTGTTGGTATTTTCTGAATATCCTGTCCATCTTTTTGACCATTTACCAATTATTACACAATCCCAACTTTAATGATTCTAACAAAAGAAGCCTGTTAAAAACATTGCAGGAAAAGGAGAAAATGATGGTAACCACAATTTTTTTCTACCCTTCCCAAATCAAATTTCAATTTTTGATTCACATTTATTTTGTTGTCTACAAATGCTTTCAATTTGGACTAGTCCAAAATTTTGTCGTTTGGTAGAGAGTTAGGGCGTATTCTTTTGGCGACTCCGAACATGTCCTAGGTCAATGGAGTATTTTAGAACACTGTGCTGTGTTCTTCAGAATATGCTCTGACTGTTCTAATTCAATCGAGGTGCAGGGCACCTATTGAACGGTTGCTAGGTGGTACAAGATGGCTGAAAGACAGACAATTCTTCATTGCCAAATTTGCAATTGTCTTTTTTTACGATATGAATGCTATAAATAGAGGCAATAGTAGACTCGTATCTACTCCCTCTCCACAACTAATCATTTCCTCAACTGAGACAGCTAAGACAGTTGCTCTTGCAACAGCCATCATGACAATGTATTTCATTTTGATAATGGTTTAGAATAATGTTCCGAACATGCTCCATTTAGAACATACTTCCGAAATAGTGTATTGTGTTCTGAAATATTCCTTTCGCACATTCCGGAACAGCATTCCAGAACACAGAACATTGTGGCAGAACACGTGAAAGGAATATGCCTGTAACTCATTACCAAACGACAAAATTTTAGGCTTTACTTTTGACGACCCTGAGAGAGAGGCCTGTAGAGGACATTGTGCGAAAAGGAGAAAATGCTGGTAACCAGCATTTTCTCCTTTTTTCCACAGTGTCTTCTATCCTTCACAAAACAAATTTCAAGTTTTCAGTCACTTTTATTTTGTCTTCCGCAAATGCTTTCGATTTGGGCAAACCTAGGATATTGTCGTTTGGTAATGAGTTAGATAGCATGTTTTATCTACAAACAAACAGTTGCTGCAATGGGTTTATTGGTTAAAAATGTCATTTCCTACAATCATTGAACAAAAAAAAAACATGCTATTATAAATTCAGAGGGGTCTTTATTGGCATCTGAGTGGTATAGTGTTGCCATTTTAACCTGAAGGTCCCAAGGGTGAGCTGGGCTGGACACACTGGGTCTTTCCTGAGAGTGTCCTAGGGCAAGACACTTCACAGCCCCAACCTATCACCTGTGAATCCAAAGACATACATACACGAATAAGTGAATATGAAGTATTGTTGAAAGGGGCATTTAACCCTCAATTAATCAATCAGTGAATCAAACATCAGAAAAATACAAGTATATTCCACATAGATAATCTGCTTGTGGAAGAATTTACACTCAGTTGACCAAAGACCAGTGTGGTGGCCCTCGGTCAGTCCTGTGTTTGCCCATCCTAGCCTTAACTTTCATTTCAAACATTGCTTAATGAAACGATTCTGCCATGTTGCATTCAGATTTTGCTTCAAAGAAATTGATACCATTTAAAACTCTCGTTACTGCGGCAACAAATCTGAAATCTGAAAAATGTTGTAAATCTTAAAAAGGATTCATTTGAAAAAATTTAAATTTTCTAAAAAGTGCCGTATTTGAGCTTTAAAGGTGGGCCCTTCAGAATTTGGGAAGAAAATTTTACAAAAATACAAAAATATCATCCTTATACTCCCAAAGCCTTATAATCGTCATTCATAAAACCCCAGTAGTCGAAAACCATCCAACAACTCGAGAAATTAGAGATTTACTACAGCCAAGGTCGACATCCACGGGAAGTACGTTCTATTTTTACATGAACAACTCGCTCATTTACATACTGGAAATACACAGACGAAGCTTCAAACATAGCGTCCGAAGAATATATTATGAAAAATAATCACATGTTTGTTATGTAATGGAATTTAAGCGTCATTAGTCACATGCCAGTCACTTAACATTCCCACAATGCATTTCTTTATTTTTGGAGCTAAATCTAAAAATAGTTTAAGAGGCTACGTAGCCTTTAAAGGGAATACCATAAAAAAAAATATTTTGGTAATTTTATGATTCTTAATTATTGATGATTTGTATTGTTAGCTCACCTGAGCACAACGTGCTCAGGGGGAGCTATTGTGACCGGTCATCGTCCGGCGTCCGTCCGTCCGTCTGTCCGTCCGTCTGTCCGTCCGTCCATCTGTCCGTCCGTCCGTTAACAATTTCTTTAAAAATCTTCTCCTCCAAAACCAGAAGGACAATCTTGATAAAACTTGGCAGGAATATTCCTTGGGTGAAGCTCTACAAAAATTGTTAAAAGAATATAATTCCAACAAAAACTCTGGTTGCCATGGCAACAAAATGGCTGAAAATTGAAAAAAATCTTTAAAAATCTTCTTGTGACAAACCATAAGGCCGGGAGCATTCATATTTTGTAAGAAGCATCATTGGGTGACCCTTTACCAAAATTGTTAAAATTATTCCCCTGGGGTCATATTTGGGCTTTGCCCGGGCGCACCCTATTTTACATAGAAACAAAGAAGGAAAGCTTTAAAAAATCTTTTTCTGACAAACCATAATGGCTAGAGCATTCATATTTGGTATGTAGCATTATCTGATGATCCTCTACCAAAATTGTTAAAATTATTCCTCTGCTGTCATATTTGGGCTCTGCCCGGGCGCACCCTATTTTAAAATCTTTAAAAATCTTCTTGTGATAAAACATAAGGTTGGGAGCAATCATATTTTGTTTGAAACATCATTGGGTGACCCCTTACCAAAATTGTTAAAATCATTCCCATGGGGTCATATTTGGGCTTTGCCCGGGCGCACTCTATTTTCATAGAAATTTAGAAGGAAATCTTTAAAACTTCTTCTGGTGACAAATCATAATGGCTAGAACATTCCTATTTAGTGTTTAGCATTAACTGATGATCTTCTACCAAATCTGTTGAAATTATCCTTCTGCGGTCATATTTGGGCTTTGCTCGGGCACACCCTATTTTACATAGAAACAAAGAAGGAAACCTTTAATAAATCTTTTTCTGACAAACCGTAATGGCTAGAGCATTCATATTTGCTATGTAGCAAAATCTGATAATCTTCTACCAAAATTGCTAGAATTATCCTTCTGCGGTCATATTTGGGCTCTGCCCGGGCGCACCCTATTTTACATAGAAACAAAGAAGGAAATCTTTTAAAAATCTACTTGTAACAAACCATAAAGGCTAGAGCATTCATATTTTGCATGTAGCATTATCTAGTGACCATTTATAAAGATAATTAAAATTATTCCCTTGGGGTCATATTTTGGCTCTGTGCCCTGGTGCACACTATTTCACATGGAATCATAGAAGGAAATTTTTAAAATCAGTTCCATCTAAAAAGGAGAAATTGTTTGTAACAAGCAATTTCTCCTTTCTCACAATCTTTTCTACCATATAGATCACTTATTTTTCATTTTAGATACATTTTAAAATGTCGTCTGCAATTTGTTTCAATTTGGAGCGGTCTAAAATTTTGACGTCTGGTAATGGCTAAACTACATGTCAAAAAAGGAACAAGACACTGTGAAGAGAAAAACTGATGATAAGCAGCAGCTTTTAGCTCCACTGGCCAAAGACAAAGAAGAAAATCTGTAAACATATTTTTGTGACAAACCCCAGGGTATATGCCTTATTTGAAAAGAATTAATAGCCTGCCCTTGATAAACCATATAAGTTACAAATATACTCAGGTGAGCGATATAGGACCATCATGGTCCTCTTGTTTTTTCATATAAATTTCAGTGATATATATTTTTTTTTATTTGGTGTGATGTGAAATTTCTAATTACCCACCTTTAACAGCTCTATTATGGCACTTAAAAGAAAATTTCAACTTTTTTTCTAAAGAATTTTATTGCATGAAAAACTCGTTTTGCTATGGCAACAAAACTGAAAAATACAGAAAATATTTAAAAATCTTCATTCAAAATTATTGGACTTCTTTCAGTTCTATGTGTGAGTGTGTGCATGCGCATTGATTTTTATTCCCAATGGCGCTAAACCTACTCAACTAATTTTGACCAAAGTTAACCCTTTACTGTACAGTGATGGCATTTAGCGCCCCAGAGAAAGAAGCCTTTTGAAAACATTGTAGGAAAAGGATAAAATACTGGTAACTAACATTTTCTCCTTTTCCCACAATATTTTCTACCCATCCCAAAACAAATTTCAATTTTTTCAGTCACATTTATTTTGTCGTCTGCAAATGCTTTCAATTTGAACCAGTCTAAAATTTTCTTGTATGGTAAAGAGTAAAGGGTTACGACACCATTAACATAAGGAATAAGTTTGACATACAATGGAAAAAGAAAATAAAAAAGTACACGGATACTAAATGAACCCTTTACCGAACAACTTCAGGTTTTAAGAACCTTTAACCCTTACCAAACAATCCCGGGACTTCAAGACGCTGAGAGAAAAGCCTTCTGAAAACATTGTGGGAAAAGGAGAAAATGCTAGTATCCAGCATTTTCTCATTTTCCCACCATGTTTTCTACCCTTCCCAAAACAAATTTTGAGTCACATTAATTTTGTCGACTGCAAATGCTTTCAATTTGGACTAATGTTAATATAGCCTGTGAAAGAACTCTTGAAAACATGGCGGGAAAAGGAGAAAATGCTGTTAACCTGCATTTTTTTCTTTTTCCATTGATGTTTTCTGGTCTTACAAAAAAATAGATAATTTTTTTTTGTCACAAAATTTTTTCATCTACAAATGCTTTAAATTCCTTAAAATTTTGTCATTTGGTAAAGGTTTAACCCATTACCACACAATGATGATTTTAACACCTCTGGTTACCAGCATTTTCTCCTTTTCCCACAATGTTTTTTGCCCTATCAAAGAAGAATCATTTCATAATGAGCCACATTGAAACTGTCATCAGCAAAATGCTTTCAATTTGGACAAGTCTAAAATCTTGTCGTGTGGTAAAGGGTTAACTCTTTCATAAACAGGCCCTGGTGCAATATAAGTCTTTAGAAAACAGTGTGGGAAAAGGAGAAATTGCTCGTAACGAGCTATTTCTCCTTTTCCCACACTGTTTTCTAGCCTATCGGAAAACTTTCTGCCATTCTCATTAAATTCAAAATTGCCATCTGCAAACACTTTGAGTTTGGGACAGTCTAAAATTTTTGACCAGTCCCCTCTTATAAAGAAATTATCGACCAGTCCCTTCTTCTAAAGAAATTATTGAATAGTCCCCTCTTATAAAGAAATTATTGAACAGTCCCCTCTTATAAAGAAATTATTGCATGGACAATTTTGCTGGATTGTTCCGAGGCAAAGCAAGGTCTAGTACTAAAAGTAACTGCAAGTAAGAAATTCAATTGAATAAGTAAGTTGTAATACTGTGGAAAGTGATGTAAAACTCTAGTGAAACAGTCATATTTCACAAAGGTTGAGACAACAAGAACAACAACAGCAGAATGATGATGATGATGATACTTTGCAAGTTTCAACAGAATTGGATTAACACCGTAAATTTCATTGTGCTAGCAATAAATGGAAATTTTAAACTTTGAATGGTTACTTTTCCCACACTGATTGTCAGTTTTATCTTTTTTTTCAAAAATCAATACGGTTCAAGCCATTTATGATACAAAGTAACTGTTCAAGTTTAATGAAAATCCGGCCCCAAAATGCTGACATCATCCCATTAACAAAATATGAAAATTTTCAATATTTAATGGCTACTTTTCCCATACTGGTTGTCAGATTTTTTTTAAAAAATCGATAAGGTCTAAGCTCTTGATTGTACAAAGCAACTGTAAGTTTCATGAAAATCCGACCTCAAATGCTGACTTCATCGCATAAACTGAAAAAATGGAAATTTTCATCAGCAAAAGGCTACTTTTCCCATACTGTTTGTTGGATTTTTCAAATTCAATCGGGCTGCAGCTATTGATAAGATAAAGACACTGTGTAAGTTTCACTGAAATCTGACTACAAATGTAGTATTTATGGCATAAACAAGAATTAAAATTTTCAAACTTGAAATGGCTACTTTTTCCATACTATTTTTTTTTTTTTTTTCGAATTCGATAGTTTTCAGTCTATTGATGAGATAAACAAAATGTGTAAGTTTCATGAAAATCTGATGAGAAATGCAGACTTAATTGCATATACAGAAAAAAAAATTAATGGATGGACAGACAGACAGACGACGGACATAGACAGTAGAGTTAAAATACGCCATGACATAAACAGTAGAGTTAAAAACGGCAGAAAGCTCCTAATTATCCCTGTGGATTGGTCTCAAGTCTGTCCCAGATCTATATGTTCTCTATCAGATTCCATTGCGATTTTATAGTCAAAGGGAAAAAACTCGAACAATACGATATCCATTAGTTATGAAGAGTACTCTCCCTTGTTGTTCCCTCCCCACTTTTTTTTAACTATTACAAACAGTCACACCGTAACTTTAAGAACCGGTGCCGGGTTAATTTATACCCACACAGTCTATCGAAAAATCCGGATCCTCTGTAAACACTTATTCTGCTAAATAAGTAAAATCAGACTTTCTAGCCAATTTCGAAACCCGATTTTGGTTATTTCAAAGGAGTTTTCTTTTGGAAATTTTTTCTGAATGGACCATGTGGATTCAAGATCAGCCAGCACGTTCACTTATAACTATAAGTATACACTAGAGTTAAGTCTGTGCTGATGGTTTTCACGCTGGTATTTTTCAGTCAAAGGCAGGACGCTTTTGCATTATTTTAATTAAATCAATATATTGTCTCAGGGTTTAACTGTTTAAATTAACAGGGAGTGACTATGATTATACTGCACAAAATGTTTAGTCTGATCTTTTAACTATGCTGTCCATTTACCTTAAACGCTATAGACAACACCAACAAAGGAAGTAGACATAGAGGATATTTGGGGTTTTTTTGGTAAAAGATCGATCTTTATTTAATGGAATGAACACCATCAGTAATATTTTCACGAGTGACTGCAGTGTACAAATCTGATCTCATCACTTTCCGATATTTTATGAAATGGTTTCACAAAAACAGTATTTAAGTTGCGATATCTGGGTGTTTTTTAGTGACTCAACATATATGTTTCATTAATCTTTAACTCTATGGTTTACGGGATGTTATTAACTCTTTCCCAAACAAGCCCTGGTTTTTATGTGTCTGTAGTTCAAGTCTTTAGGAAACACTGTGGGAAAAGGAAAATTGCTCGTAACGAGCCATTTCTCCTTTTCCCACACTGTTTTTAGCCTATTGGAAAACTTTGTGCCATTCTCATTAAATTCAAAATTGTTATCTGCAAGCACTTCGAGTTTGGGACAGTCTAAAATTTGTCATTGGGGAAAGGGTTAATCCATTTCTCATTGATTTGTGTATTACTTATGAAAAGTGTGCAAGGGCCAAGGGTTAACTTTATCAAACAACAAAATTATTGATGGGTCCAAATTCAAAGCACTTGCAAATGACAAAATGAAAGTGACTAAATAATTGAAATTCCTTTCGGGAAGGGAAGAAAACATTGTGGGAAAAGGAGAAAATGCTGGTTACCAGCATTTTCTCACAATGTTTTCAAAATGCTGCATTCTTAGGGTAGTTAAAAGACCGGATTGTGTAGAGTTAAAATAAGTTTTTTTTATGTTGTCTTTTCAGATGAAACCTTCTTGAAAGAGTTTAGACAATGTTATCAGAATGCCAGGACACAAATAGCAACACCAAATTTTATTGTGTAGAGACCCTGACACCAGATAGCCTGGGTTCCAGCCTGATCATTTTTTAGCTTAGCTATTCTCATAGATAAAAATCAGTTATTGTCGTAGTCCTGGGCCCGTATTCACCAACCATTCTTGAGAATGTTCTTGGTCTTAATCTTCAAGATTTTCTGACTGTGAAAGTAGCAGGGCTTCTGATTGGCAAAAGCAATTTGTTTAGCCAATCAGAAGCTCTGTTACTTTCACACCGTCAAATTTCTGAAGAATAAGCCTTAGAACGTTCTTAAGAACGGTTGGTGAATACGGTCCCAGGTGTCAGCTGCATTGTCATGCAAAAACTTTGAAAATCTATAAACAATCTTTACCAAAGATATTTCTTCAATCTTGGACCAGTTGGTAAATATCAAAAGGGGAACCCATACAGAAGGGACTAGTAATACTCAAAATATATTTGACTGTTTTTAGACTTTAAATGTTCAGTTAACCCTTTTACAAACAATCCCTGGTTTTGACGACCCTGAGATAGAAGCCTTTTGAAAACATTGTGGGAAAAGGAGAAAATGCTGATAACCAGCTTTTTCTCCTTTTCCCACAATGTTTTCCATCCTGCTGGAAACAAATTTCAGTTTTTGAGTAACGTTTATTTTGTCGTCTGCAAGTGCTTTCAATTAGGACCAGCCGAAAATTTTGCTGTGTGGTAAAGGGTTAATTCTTCAGCAAACGACAAAATTTAGGACCAGTCCAAATTGAAAGCATTTGCAGACTACAAAATAAATGTGACTGAAAAATTGAAATCTGGTTTTGGAAGGGTAGAAAACATTGTGGGAAAAGGGGAAAATGCTGGTTACCAGCATTTTCTCCTTTTCCCACAATGTTTTCAAAGGCTTCTTTCTTTGTTAAAAGTTGGGATTGTGTGGTAAAGAGTTATAGCAACTGTAGTCATGCATTAGCATCCACATGCAGGTGCTCCTGTTTGGCATGGCATTCTTCAAAGAAAAGTCTGTGTCAAGGTATTGTCATGGCATACAATTGTTTGGTTTAGCCAATCAGCAGTTTTCACACTTTCCAAATCTAGAATACGACTCATTTATGAAACTAAGTATGGTTGATGCATTCAGACCCAGGACCCAAGCTAGAAGCCTGGTAGCTCAATGATAATGCCTAAGCCTGCATGTCTTAATCTAGGTTAAAAAGTAACTCAATTTCTAATTTCAATTTGACGAATTCATTTGGTTTAGTAAACTGAAAATTGTGTTACTTTGAAATTCAGACAAGTCCTGAGAATGAAGATCAACTCTTTACCAAATAGCAATATTTTGGACTGTTCCAAATTGATGGTATCTGCAGATGTCAAATTAAATCAGAAAGCACAGTCTGTATGTTCTGATCTTTATCTACGCTGTCTGCATGGCAATTAAATGCAGCTTGAGTCCACAAGAGTTAACATTGAAATACCTGTATGTTTATTTGTTGCATAATAGTATATGTTATATTTACATGAAAATGAATGAAATCCAATATTTTGCATTGGTCATTAACTTAATATACATTGCATTTTGTCAGTTATTTAATTAATAGTATATGATATATTTACATGAAAATGAATGAAATCCAATATTTTGTATTGATCATTAACCCAATAAACATTCCATTTTGTAAGTTGTTTTGAGCCAGAATGTCACTCAAAATTTGCTGACAATAAAGGTGCAAGATAAGACTGCATTTTTTGTGCAGACTTATTCTGATCTACAATATTTTATTCATGAATTTGGGCTGTGCTCTTTAAAAAAGGTGGTGTAACACTTTACCAAACAACAAAATTTTAGACTTACTTGTCCAGATTAACAAAAAACATTTGCATACAACAAAGTAAATGTGACTGAAAAATTGAAATTTGTATTGGGAAGGGTAGAAAACATTGTGGGAAAAGGAGAATTTTTTCCCTTTTCCAACGATGTTTTCAAAAGGCCTCTTTGTCAGGGTCGTTAAAAATTGGGACTATGTGGTAAAGAGTTAACCCTTTCCCAAACAATCCCTGGTTTTTACGACCCTGAGATAGGAGCCTTTTGAAAACATTGTGGGAAAAGGAGAAAATGCTGGAAACCAGCATTTTCTCCTTTTCCCACAATGTTTTCTAACATGTTGGAAACAATTTTTTAAATGTTTGAGTCCCGTTTAATTTGTCGTCTGCAAGTGTTTTGAACTTTTCAATTTGGACCAGTCTAAAATTTTTTCGTTTGGCAAAGAGTTAATGCTGAGATATCTCAACCAGTGTCAGTCTGGGCAGTTGGCATAGCTGACATGGGTCAAAATGTTTTGCTGTTGGTGTATTTTCTGCATGTCAGATTGTATGGATCCAGAGCTCCAGATAGAGGGAGTGATTTTAATTTCAAAATTGAAATCATTGATTATTCTCCTGTAAACCTTTTGTTGTGGGTACTCATTAAAGTTGTCTCATCGAGACAATTCTAATGAGAACCTATAACATAATTATGGTTTTGAAGAGAAATAATGGATTTAGATAAACATCACTCCCTCTTATTTGTAGCTCTGGGATCAATAATTAACCCTTTACCAGATGACAAAACTTCAGCATAATCCAAATTGAGAGCATTTGCAGATGACAAATTAAAGATGGTTCAAATGGCAGAATTTGTCCTCGATAGAGTAGAAAACATTGTGGGAAAAGGAGAAAATGCTGGTTACCAGCATTTTCTCCTTTTCCCACAATGTTTTCAAAAGGCTTCTTTCTCAGGGTTGTTAGAAGTCGGCATCATACGGTAAAGGGTTAAGTGAAAGCATGCTTTGTATAATCGATCAGGGAGATGCATTATGTCACCTTTTCCCATAGTGCAGCTTTATTCTCCATGAGTCTTCCAATGTTCATGCCATATTTTGTACTTAACTCTTTACCATACAACCAAAGTTCAGACTTTTTTTATCAAAAATATGGAGAGATGAGTGATTAGATGTAGCTCAAATGATCTTCATATGATACCCCAGGGGTGAAAAGTGGCCCGTCACGGGGGTCACAAGTTCAAACATAGGAACAAAGAAGGAAAACTTTAAAGTTATTCGTCTCTGAAACTGGAGGGTATAGAGGTTTGATATTTGGTATGTAGTGAACCTGTTCTAAGTTTGTTAGCCCACCTGAGCACAAAATTGGGTCACCTGGGGTCATAAACTAGGTCACTAGGTAGAATTAAAGAAATACCCCTGTGAGCACTTAAGATGCCACATTTCATGCTCAAGCGACTTGAAAATTGGTCAGAATGTTTGTCTTGATAAAAAGCTCAGTATGAATCTGAATTTGTGTTAACTGGGATCATAAACTAGGTCACAAGGTCAAATTAAAGATATATTACGTTTAGGCTTTCTAGAGGCTACATTTATTGTTCAATTGATTTGAGAATCGGGTTAAATGTTTCCCTTGATGAAATCTAGGATTAGTTCAAGATGGGGTCACCTGGAGCCATATCTAGGTCACGAGGTCAAATTAAAGAAATACCTTTAGAGCGCTATAGAGGCCGCATTTCTTGCTCAGTTGACTTGAAAATTTGTCAGAATGTTGATGAGTTCTAAATTGAGCATGAAATTGGGTCACCTGGGGTCATAATCTAGGTCACTAGGTCAAATTAAAGAAGTAACTTGTGGGCACTTTAGAGGCCACATTTATTGCTCAATTAACTTGAAAACTGTTCAGGTTTGTTTTGATCAATTTGAGGTGATTTCTAAATTGGGTCACCTATGGTGATAAAGTAGGTCACTATGCCAACTTATGGAAATTTCTTGTGGACCCTTTGGAGGCCACATTTTAAGCTCAATTGACAAGTGGTCAGAAATTGAATTATGCACATGAGAGGAAATTTTGTCTCAGGTGAGCAATCCAGGGCCATCATGGCCCTCTTTCTTCATGTTATCGTGACCTTTATCAGTCTTGTATCTGTCAATCCAGGCTTTTAACAAACCTAACAGAAAGGCTTTTAAATACTTGTTATGGAAAAAGGAGAAAATGCTGTTAACCAGCATTTCCTTCTGTTTTCACAATTCTTTTTGTATTCCATCATTTGAGCCAATCATATTTGTCTGCTAGAGCTTTCAATATTGATGAGTTTAAAGGTTTTGTTGTCATCAAATATTTGAAAGTACATGTAATCAAATTTTGTCTAACATCTTCTGATGTACTTCACCAGCATTTCCTTCTTTTCCCATAATGTTTTCAAAAAGCTTCTTTCTCAGCGTCATTAAAACTGAGGATTGTGTGGTAAAGGGTGAAGTAGATGATGTTGAATCATCAGGTCCCTATAACTTATTTCTTAATGATTGTTATTGATTTTTTATACTCACATACACACACATATATATATAGTTATTGAAGATTAAATTTAATAGTTAAATAAATCGGTGCAATAATCCAATTGGATTCTATGATATATATCTTTGGCAAAGCTTGACAAAAACCAGTGAACTTACGTTGTGACCCCACGAGGGCCCGTCATAAGTGTATGAATATGGATATACTGGTAAACTGTTTTGTCATCCCCTCAGACAGGTGGAGGAATCTTGTGTTGGTATTTTCTGAATATCTATCCATCTTTTTGACCATTTACCAATAACTACACAATCCCAACTTTAATGATCCTAACAAAAGAAACCTGTTAAAAAGATAAAGGAAAAGGAGAAAATGATGGTAACCACAATTTTTTCTGCCCTTCCCAAATCAAATTTCAATTTTTGATTCACATTTATTTTGTCATCTACAAATGCTTTCAATTTGGACTAGTTCAAAATTTTGTCGTTTGGTAGAGAGGGCATATTCCTTTCGCTACTCCTAACATGTCCTAGGTCAATGGAGTATTTTAGAACACTGTGCCGTGTTCTTCAGAACATGCTCTGACGGTTCTAATTCAATTGAGGTGCAGTGAACCCGTTGAACGGTTGCTAGGTGATACAAGATGGCTGAAAGACAGACAGTTCTTCATTGCCAAATTTGCAGTTGTCTTTTTTATGATATGAATGCCATAAATAGGGGCAATTGTAGACTTGTATCTACTCCCTCTCCGCAAATAATCATTTCCTCAACTGAGACAGCTAAGACAGTTGCTCTTGCAACAGCCATCATGACAATGTATTTCATTTTGATATGGTTTAGAATAATGTTCCGAACATGCTCCATTTAGAACATACTTCCAGAACAGTGTATTGTGTTCTGAAATATTCCTTTTGCACATTCCAGAACAGCATTCCAGAACACAGAACATTGTGGCGGAACAGGTAAAAGGAATATGCCCTTAACTCATTACCAAACGACAAAATTTTAGGCTTTACTTTTGACGACCCTGAGAGAGAGGCCTGTAGAAGATATTGTGCGAAAAGGAGAAAATGCTGGTAACCAGCATTTTCTCCTTTTTCCACAATGTCTTCTATCCTTCACAAAACAAATTTCAAGTTTTCAGTCACTTTTATTTTGTCTTCTGCAAATGCTTTCGATTTGGGCAAACCTAAGATATTGTCGTTTGGTAATGAGTTAAATAGCATGTTTTATCTACAAACAAACAGTTGCTGCAATGGGTTTATTGGTTGAAAATGTCATTTCCTACAATCATTGAACAAAAAAAACATGCTATTATATAATCAGAGGGGTCTTTATTGGCATCTGAGTGGTATAGTGATGCCATTTTAACCTGAAGGTCCCAAGTGTGAGCTGGGCTGGACACACTGGGTCTTTCCTGGGAGTGTCCTAGGGCAAGACACTTCACAGCCCCAACCTATCACCTGTGAATCCAAAGACATACATACATGAACATGTGAATATGAAGTATTGTTGAAAGAGGCATTGAACCCTCAATTAATCAATCAATCAATTAATCAATCAATCAATCAATCAAACATCAGAAAAATACAAGTACATTCCACATAGATAATCTGCTTGTGGAGGAATTTATACTCAGTTGACCAAAGGCCAGTGTGCTGGCCCTCGGTCAGTCCTGTGTTTGCCCATCCTAGCCTTAACTTTCATTTCAAACATTGCTTAATGAAACGACTCTGCCATGTTGCATTCAGATTTTGTTTCAAAGAAATTGATACCATTGAAAACTCTCGTTACTGCGGCAACAAATCTGAAATCTGAAAAATGTTGTAAATCTTAAAAAAGATGCATTTAAAAAAATTTAAATTTTCTAAAAAGTGCCGTAATTGAGCTTTAAATTGCCTAAAGTTTTGTCATTTGGTAAAGGTTTAACCCATTACCCCACAATGACGATTGTTAACATCTCTGGTTACCAGCATTTTCTCCTTTTCCCACAATGTTTTTTACCCTATCAAAGAATAATCCTTTCATAATGAGCCTCATTGAAACTGTCATCAGCCAAATGCTTTCAGTTTGGACAAGTCTAAAATCCTGTCGTGTGGTAAAGGGTTAACTCTCTCATATACAGGCCCTGGTGCAATACAAGTCTTTAGAAAACACTGTGGGAAAAGGAGAACTTGCTCGTAACGAGCAATTTCTCCTTTTCCCACACTGTTTTCTAGCCTATCGGAAAACTTTCTGCCATTCTCATCAGATTCAAAATTGCCATCTGCAAACACTTTCAGTTTGGGACAGTCTAAAATTATTGACCAGTCCCCTCTTATAAAGAAATTATTGACCAGTCCCCTCTTATAAAGAAATTATTGACCAGTCCCCTCTTATTAAGAAATTATTGAACAGTCCCCTTTTATAAAGAAATTTATTGCATGGACAATTTTGCTGGATTGTTCCAAGGCAAAGCAAGGTCTAGTACTAAAAGTAACTGCAAGTAAGAAATTCAATTGAATAAGTAAGTTGTAATACTGTGGAAAGTGATGTAAAACTCTAGTGAAACAGCCATATTTCACAATAGTTGAGACAACAAGAACAACAACAGTAGAATGATGATGATGATGATGATACTTTGCAAGTTTCAACAGAATTGGATTAACACTGCAAATTTCATTGTGCTAGCAATAAATGGAAATTTTAAACTTTGAATGGTTACTTTTCCCACACTGATTGTCAGTTTTATCTTTTTTTTCAAAATTCAGTACGGTTCAAGCCATTTATAATACAAAGTAACTGTGCAAGTTTAATGAAAATCCGGCCCCAAATGCTGACATCATCGCATTAACAAAAATATGAAAATTTTCAACATTAAATGACTACTTTTCCCATACTGATTGTCACATTTTTTTCCAAAATCGATAAGGTTTAAGTTCTTGATAGTACAAAGCCACTGTAAGTTTCATGAAAATCAGACCTCAAATGCTGATTTCATCGCACAAACTGAAGAAATGGAAATTTTCATCAGCAAAATACTACTTTTCCCATACTGTTTTTGGATTTTTCAAATTCAATCGGGCTGTAGCTATTGATAAGATAAAGAAACTGTGTAAGTTTCACTGAAATCCGACCACAAATGTAGAATTTATGGCATAAACAAGAATTAAAAATTTCAAACTTGAAATGGCTACTTTTCCCATACTATCTGTTGGATTTTTTTCGAATTCGATAGTTTTCAGTCTATTGATGAAATAAACAAAATGTGTAAGTTTCACGAAAATCTGATGAGAAATGCAGAATTTATTGCATAAACAGAAAAAAAAAAGATTAACGGATGGATGGACAGACAGACAGACGACTGACATAGATAGTAGAGTTAAAAAACGCCATGACTTAAACAGTAGAGTGAAAAACGGGAGAAAGCTCCTAATTATCGCTGTGGATTGGTCTCGGGTCTGTCCCAGATCTAAACGTTCTCCGTGAGATTCCATTGTGATTTAACGGTCAAAGGGAAAAAACTTGAACAATCGGATATCATTAAGTTATGAAGAGTACTCTCCCTTGTTGTTCCCCCCCCCTCCTTTTTTTTTGGCCGAGGCTATCCACACGACGGTCATGCCTATAATGGAGGTTATCGGCACGACGGTCGTGCCGATAACCATTCTTATTCGCACGACAGTCGTGCTGTTAAGCACCACTATCCGCACAACAGAAAATGGACTACTGACAGTACTTTAACTATTGGGTTTGGGAAAAAAATATTCACTTTTTTTAACCCTTTACCAAAAAATCCCTGGTTTTAACGACCCTGAGACAGAAGCCTTTTGAAAACATTGTGGGAAAAGGAGACAATACTGGTAAACAGCGTTGTCCCTTTTTCCCACAATGTTTTCTGTCCCGCTGGAAACAAATTTCAATTTTTGAGTTGCGTTTATTTTGCTGCCTACAAGTTCTTTCAACTTGGACCAGACTTAAATTTTGTTTTATGGGAAAGGGTTAAAGGGGGATAGGGTTTAGGTACCGGAAATTTTGTTTGCCATATTACAAAGCCGTCTTTTTTTTTCATTCGATCCAGTTACTTTTTTCCTCAAAATTCTAAAGATAGCACCGATTGTGCGGATAGTTGTAACCATTGAGGGTAGGTGATCCGGCTAATTTTCCCCCTACTTTGACTGGGACCGGGATCTTTTTTTTGCCAAGTTCCTCCTCCTCCTCCTCTCCAATGAAACTCAAATGTTTCTTCCTTTACTGGATTTGTTCCACAACACTCCTGTACATATCGCTCCACTGGCTGATAGGCCTACGTAAGATCCCTTTACACCAAACATTACAATACTTGAGAATGGTTTAAAACATAAGACCCCTTAGGCCTAAGATAAGGCTAAAATGAATAGTAACAAGAAGATTTCACTATATAAACCCTTGGCAATAATTTCGACCCTAGGGCTATGATTTACACGCTCTTGATGAAGGCCAACGACCGTCGTGCGAATACCGGACCTTATCGGCACAACCGTCGTGCCGATAGACATTCTTTATCGGCACGACCGTCGTGCGAATAAGGGACCTTATCGGCACGACCATCGTGCCGATAGACACTTCCATAAACTTACATAAACATTGTTGGAAAACGAGGCTATCCGCACGACGGTCGTGCCTATAATGGAGGATATCGGCACGACGGTTATTCGCACGACAGTCGTGCTGTTAAGCACCACTATCCGCACGACAGAAAATGGAGTACTGACAGTACTTTAACTATTGCGTTTGGGAAAAATATATTCACTTTTTTAACCCTTTACCAAACAATCCCTGGTTCTAACGACCCTGAGACAGAAGCCTTTTGAAAACATTGTGGGAAAAGGAGACAATGCTGGTAACCAGCATTGTCTCCTTTTCCCACAATGTTTTCTGCCCCGCTGGAAACAAATTTCAATTTTTGAGTTGCGTTTATTTTGCAGCCTGCAAGTTCTTTCAACTTGGACCAGACTTAAATTTTGTTGTTTGGGAAAGGGTTAAAGGGGGGGGGCATAGGGTTTTTAGTACCGGAAATTTTGTTTGCCATATTACAAAGCCGTCTTTATTTATTTTCGGCGGCCCTTCGATCCAGTTACTTTTTTTCTCAAAATTCTAAAGATATCACCGATTGTGCGGATAGTTGGACCATTGAGGGTAGGTGATCCGGCTAATTTTCCCCCTACTTTGACTGGGGCCGGGATCTTCATTTTTTTTGCCAAGTTCCTCCTCCTCCTCTCCAATGAAACTCAAATGTTTCTTCCTTTTCTGGATTTGTTCCACAACATTCCTGTACATATCGCTCCACTGGCTGATAGGCCTACGTAAGATCCCTTCATACCAAACATTATAATACTTGGGAATGGTTTAAAACATAAGACCCCTCAGGCCTAAGACAGGGCTAAAATGAATAGTAACAAGAAGATTTCACTATACGAGTATAAACCCTTGGCAATAGTGTCGACCCTAGGGCTATGATTTACACGCTCGTGATGAAGGTCAACGACCGTCGTGCGAATACCGGACCTTATTGGCACGACCGTCGTGCGAATACCGGACCTTATCGGCACGACCGTCGTGCCTATAGACACAAATATTTATTTGAGGAGACAAATAACAAAAAGCTTCGGGGCAAACTTTCAGACTGAAGGTAGATGAAAACATAGTGGTAGGTTGATGACAGACTATAGTCAAAAGTCAGTTGGTTTCCAAGGGCGGATCCAGATATCTTTCTCAGGGGGGTGGGGGGTGGGTGTCCCACCAAAAACGCACTCGTCTTATTATATGATACTTTGGTTTTCGGATTTCAGTGGATGTAAGCCGTTTACAAGAAAAGTCAACGTTTCCAGTTCTAACCATGAGGAAATCTCCACATTTAGAACCCTTTTCTTTTTTAATTTATGACTGTATTTTACATAAATGCTGTGCAATATCAAACCACTATCATTTCACAAATCCGGTGAACGCATTTTTGCCAAAATTCGAGGGGGGGGGGGGTTCGGACCCCCGGTCCCCCCCTCTGGATCCGCCCATGGGTGTCTGTTTCCGATTCCGATGGTCGATTGAGGAATCCCGTTTTGTAGATTAAACATATTGGATAACAAACACGGAAACTGGCCGGAAAAATGAGAAAGAAAACTTTGTCCATGGATGTCTTGATAAAACTTGCCAACTCGGCAAGCTTTTAAGTTGATCCCTGAGCCCGGGTTTTGACAATTGGAAATTTGAAATGCCCGTCTTTAACAATGAAAAATATCTGCCTAAACGTCAGTCTGACGCACGAAATAATCGTCTAGAGCTTCATTTAACATAGCTTGCGCGCAGCCGGCAGAATATAGGCTGAGCACTATCAGTATAAATTGCGAAGGACACGCGGACGATAATAAAGCTGCATGGCGAGTCATTTATGACCGTGAAAGTATCAAAGGTGTTAATCCTCTTATCCAGTGTAAAGTGACAGCTTTTAAAGTTACCTGTCAGTAAAACTGGCTAATTGATGTCAAATCATTTAGTAATACTTCTCCAAAAATTAATTGTCGCGAAAAAATAGATGCCCCCCCCCCCAAAAAAAAAAAAAAAAAACGTGAAAACCAATGACAGTACAATGAGCAGCGTGGCATCTTCCGATCAGAGGGTCTTTAAACTATCTTCCCATCTTTAATATTGAATTTAAATAATGAATTTACACAACTATCTTCTCATCTTTAATACTGAATTTAAAGAATGAATTTACACAAATCTCTGAACAAAGCAATAAGTGGAAATTGAAATTCTGTTCATGAGTGAAAAAAAAAAGAACTGTTGTTTTATGAAATGAAAATATAGATCTATAGCAGAAGTGGGGTGGAGTGGGTGGGTCGTCTGCAAATGCTTGATATATGTCAATTCTTTTTAACTCGTTTGGAAATTAAAATATAAGGAACAAAATGGTTGCTAGAGAACTCGTACCCTGGAGAACTCGTACTCTGGAGAACTCGTACCGCAATCTGAAGGGTACGAGTTCTCCGAGAACTCGTACCCTGGCTACGAATTCTCCTCAGAACTCGTACCCTAAAGATTGTTTTTTTTTGGGATGAATTTGTATCATTCAGATTTTGGTAAATTGATGATTTTCATTTTATCTTTTGTGAAATGAGTTAAGTTATACATTGTTACCGAATGTTTCATGGATTAAAATGAAAAGGAAGTAAGGTAAATAGGCAGGTAAATTCAAGAATGATAAAATCATCAGTAAGATCTACATAATCTGGATTCATCTAATGATTTGAAGATATTTTTAGGTTCGTTAATGGAGTATGCCAACTTTTTTTTTTAAAAAGGAGTCAAAGGTGTCAGGTACAATGAAGTCCAATATCAGGTGATAAACATGATTGTGCACACTTGCCATTTACCAGCGTTTACACCTGTATAGTTCTTCAAAAGAACTCTTAACCCTTTACCAATCAATTGCATGGTTTTACGAGGAATAAGACTTACATAAACATTGTTGGAAAACGATTAAATGATTATTTATAACCGGTTCTTTATTCTGTAACATTAAAAGAAAAAAATCTAACTCTTTGAATCTTGATGGATCCATATAGATCTAGTGCTAAGTTGCTAAATACCACCCTGTGGGAGATAGCTTTTGAAAATGTTGTTGGAAAAAACGGGGAGGGTGCTTATATAACCAGCATTTTCTCATTTTCCCACAATTTTTTTCCACCCTTTGAGTCCGATAAATAAATACGTCTGTACCAAAAATGAATTTGTTGTATGTAGATTATACGATTTTGAAGAGACTATGAGTTAACATATAGCAATATTTGCATTTTCTCTCGCGCTCTCTCTCTCTCTCATTTTCATTGCGCAGTCTTCTTCTATGTTTTCTGAGACGTTTATTTCACGATCTCGAGTTTCAAACACACCGAAGACAGTAACCTTTGGGGGAAAAGGTGCAAAATCACATAACCAACATGGTCTCCTTTTTCCACGTGTTTTCTCACCGTTTCAAACAATTTTGAAAGCTTTTTCAGACGGCTTATATGAAATTTTCGACTTACAAGCGATTCTACGGAAGAATTTTTTGTATTGCTGAAACATTGTAGACAATTAAATGATGTCACTGACTTTTCCAATCATTACCCTTAACTCTTTTGACGCCATAAGTATACAGGGGACTTCATCGACGACTCACTAAAGTTCAGGAAACATTTTTTTCTGAAAGGTTTGGCTGAGAATCTTGATGGTGTAAATCTAAGCTCAACCTGCAGTTTTTCTATATTGATCTTGTTCTTTACTACCCGTTTCGATTCTAGCGTTAAATGAATTAAAGGTTCAATATTGAATATTGCAATTAATTATGTTACAGTAAATTTATCATTGTGAAAATCACACTTTTCTTGCTCTCTTCGTTCAGGAAATCCGCCTTTTCACCAGGTGTGAAAATTCGATTAATTCTGTGTTCATTTTATCAACTCCTTCCATTTAACAAATATCTAATCCAATCTTTAATCACTGTTGAAATCGGTGAAATCGGATCTTCGAAAAATTACAGGAATCACTCAAGGATATGTGAAATCACTGGAATCACCTTGTGATTTGGCGGAAGTAATATATATTAACGGGGGAAACAATCCATTTATTTATGAACACACAGGACATTATTAATATGCACTATCCGATTATAACCTATACTTTCTGAAACCTGAAATCATCCGACACTGAGAAAGAAAGCTGCTGCAAACAATGTGGAGAAACGCCATTAAAAAAAAAAGAAAACATGCAAGAGTAAAAAATACTGGTAACCAGCATTTTCTCCTTTTTTCTGCAATGCTTTCCTCGATCTTAATTGTCAAAATTCTGATGTACAGCTGAATATGCTTTTTATTCCTTGAAAAATTATTGCAAACAATAAACTAATCACTGCTTATCCAGCATATATAATCTAGTAAGATTTGTATACAACAACTAAACTCACCTGACTCCGTCATGATAATAGCTCGCTGGCCTTCGGCAAGTGGAGCTAAAAATTGAAAACGGAAAACATTGTGGGAAAAGGAGAAAATGCTGGTTATCAGCATTTCTCATTTTTCCACAATGTTTTCAAAAGGCCTTTATCTCAGGGTTGTAAAAACCAGGGATTGTTTGGTTACCAGCATTTTCTCCTTTTCCCACAGTGTCTTAAAAAGGCATTTATCCCAGGGATTGTTTTGTTAAGGGTTAATCACATGTACACCTACATGAATGTGGACATTTCAAGAAAAGGAGCCAAAGTTCAAATACATTAACATTGACTGTTACATCTTACAGCTGCTGATGCTGATGTGGGGATCTACATATATTGCAGACTGTGTAGATCAAGATCAGAAACATGTAGTAGTTACACCTTACGGCTGCTGATGCTGATGTGGAAATCTATTGCAGATGGTGTAGATCAAGATCAGGAACATGTAGTAGTTACACCTTACAGCTGCTGATGCTGATGTGGAAATCTATTGCAGATGGTGTAGATCAAGGTCAGAAACATGTAGAAGTTACACCTTAGAGCTGCTGATGCTGATGTTGGGATCTACATGTATTGCTCATACGGTGTAGGTCAAGATCAGAAGCATGTAGTAGTTACACCTTACAGCTGCTCAATTCAATTCAATTCAATAAGCTTTATTTTATCCACGTATGTACAACATACAGTATGGAAATGTAATAAATAAATAAATGACATAGAAATAATAATGTGATTGGACCTTGAGAGTTTAAAAAAAGAGAAAGAGTAGAAAGTTTAGAGAAAGATTAACATAAATTGTCTAAATTGGGAAAATCAGTAATTTTAAGCTTGTAACAGGTACATAACTGTTTACCAAACGTCACAATTTTCAACTAGTCCAAACTGAAGGCATTTGCAGACGACAAAATAAATGTGAATCACAACTTGAAATCAGGCTGCACTGCATATGATGTATAAATAAATAAATAAAGTGCATTCTGATCTGGAATAGAGCTAAAAATAGCAAAAATAATCATGGAAAGAAGTACAGTTACAACAAATTTGCTAACTATAACGTATGTAGTGTGTACAGGTGTACAACCAGTCACAACTTAAAAAAAAAAAATTACTAAGCTAATTACAACAATAAATTTCTGAAATACACAACTCGTGTGATCCGTATATATAACGGATAGATCTACCGTAACTATTAAATCTTTCATTGGGCCAGGTACCGTGATATTTTAGGCTCATCCGGGTCATTCGCATGCTGCACGCTTTTTCCTGAGGACGTTCTAGTCGAGACAGTCTGATGCTGATGTGGGGATCTATTGCAGACAGTGTAGATAAAGATTAGAAACATGTAGTAAGACAGAGTCCAATCAGCATCCCCCCCTCTTAAGAAGAAGTAATATTTGGATTCATTCTTTCGAATGGAGGGTTTCATTTTAGCTATACATTTGTCTTTGACTGCATATAATCACAGGAATTTGACATTCTATAACCAAAATAAATGATAAAACACGAAAAAAAACTCTCCCCTATATAATATAAACACAAGGAACGCAACGTCTCGATTGCTGGCGCTAGCACCCGACAGCCTTTCCCAACCAAAATCACCTACGAAACAAACATTGATCATAATCTCATTTAGCCTTGCGATAGACAAGACAATAATGTACCTGCGACATCCCACGATACCTCAGTAGACACCTTTCAACCAGAGATATCCGTCGTGTTTTACAGCTCTATCAGGTCATTTTGATTTCTCCCGGTAGCCATTCGCTGACGTCACAAGAAGTGCAAGGAAGCGTATTTTCGTATTACTTATTACTATTATTTTTTTCGTTTTTAAGATATTTATGGACATCAAATGATACTTAAGATTCTAGAAAAATCTTTAGTATCATGTGATGTCCATAGGAATCTTAAAAACGAAAAAAATAATAGTAATAAATAATACGAAAATACGCTACCTGCTACTTTCTGTGACGTCAGCGAATGGCTACCGGGATAAATCAAAATGACCTGATAGAGCTGTAAAACATGACTGATATCTCTGGTTGAAAGGTGTCTACTGAGGTATCGTGGGATGTCGCAGGTACATTATTGTCTTGTCTATCGCTAGGCTAAATGAGATTATGATCAATGTTTGTTTCGTAGGTGATTTTGGTTGGGAAAGGCTGTCGGGTGCTAGCGCCAGCAATCGAGACGTTGCGTTCCTTGTGTTTATATTATATGGGGAGATTTTTTTTTCATGTTTTATCATTTATTTTGGTTATAGAATGTCAAATTCCTGTGATATAATTATGTTAAACAATAAGGGTTTTGTGTGAACATGTGAAATGCAATGCAATCAAGAGGGCCATTGGCCCTGGAGCGCTCATCTGAGACTATAGCTTTATATCAAAGCTCTATGCCATCAAGTTTCAGAGAAGAAAATTTTTAAAGTTTTCCTTCCTTGTTCCTGTGTTCGAACTTATACCTGCGGGGCTGGGCCAGTTTTGACCCCAAGGGTATCATATGAACAAACTTGGTAGAGGTCCACTAGGAGATGCTACATATCAAATATCAAAGCTCTATGCCTTTTAGTTTTTGAGAAGAAGAATATTAATTTTTCATTCTTTGTTCCTGTGTTTCATGGAATTTGTAACCCCCGGGGTGGGCCAGTTTTGACCCCAGGGGTATCATATGAACAAACTTGGTAGAGGTCCACAGGGAGATGCTACATACCAAATAGCAAAGCTCTACGCCTTCAAATTTCAGAAGAGAAGATTTTTAAAGTTTTCCTTCTTTGTTCCTAGGCTAAAACTTGTGTCCTCTAGGGGTGGGGCCAGTTTTGACCCCAGAGACATCATTTGAAAAAAACTTGGTAGAAGTCCCCAAGGAGATGCCACATACCAAATATCAAATCTCTATGCCATCTAGTTTCAGAGGAGAAGATTTTTAAAGTTTTCCTTCTTTGTTCCAATGCTCAAACTTGTAAACCCTGAGCCGCAGGCCAGTTTTGATCCCAGGGGCATCATTTGAACATGCTAGGTAGAGGTCCATTAGGAGATGCCAAAGACCAAATACCAAAGCTCTACACTTTCTAGTTTCAGAGAAGAAAACTTTTAAAATTTTCCTTCTTTGTTCCTGTGCTCACACTTGTGACTCCCATTATGGGGTCACTTTTGACCTCATGGGAATCATTTGAACAAACTTGGTAGAGGTCTTCTAGGAGATGCTACATACCAAATATCAAAGGTCTACGCCTTTAAGTTTTAGAGGAGAAGATTTTTTTTAAAGTTTTCCTTCTATATTCCTATGCTCAAACTTGCGACGCCCGGTATGGGGCCAGTTTTTACCCCCAGGGGCATCATTTGAACAAACTTGGTAGAGGTCCACTAGGACATACCATGTACCAAATACCAAAGCTTTACACCTTCTAGTATCAGAGAAGGTTTTCAAAGATTTTGTATTTTTTTCCTTTTTGGTGCAATGGCAACCAGAGTTATGGGTGGAATTCAATTCTTTGAACAATTTAGGTAGAGCTTCACCCAAGGAACATCCTTGTCAAATTTCATCAAGATTGGCCCAGCGGTTTAGGAGAATAACATATTTAAACAAATTGTTTACGGACGCTGGACGACGGACGCCAGACATAGGGCGGCCACAATAGCTCACCTTTAGCATGTTGTGCTAAGATGAGCTAAAAAGCATAATATGTCATACATGACCTTTTGATCATGTCAGACTGCAGAATTATAGTCTGATCCTGTGTCTACACTGTCTATATTGTTCATTAAACAGTCAGATAATGTATAAGTGGAAATTTTTGCTACATGGAATTCTTTTGTGATTTCGTGAATTTGAAAAAGTCGATAACTTTTCTTTTCCAGTATTTTACCACAAGCATACCAACCAAATTAATGATGAGCGTCTTGAATTTGCAGACATTTCTGCTCACAAAAGTGTCTCTCAGAGGTAATTTGCATATTGTGTATAGAGTGATCTGACAACAGAACAATGATGCAATTTAACCCTTTCCCAAACGACAAAATTCTAGACTGGTCCAAAATGAAAGCACTTGAGGACAATTTAAATTTATTTCCAGCATGGTAGAAAACATTGTGGGAAAAGGAGAAAATGCTGGTTACCAGCATTTTCTTCTTTTCCCACAATGTTTTCAAAAGGCTTCCATCTCAGGATCGTAAAAACCAGGAATTGTTTGGTAAAGGGTTAATAACCATCCTGTTCTTTTCTGATTCAAAATATCAATTACATGTTTAAGCCCTTTCACAAATTAACAAAATTTCAGCCTCCTCCAAATTGAAAGCGTTTGCAGACGACAATTTCATTGTGGCTCAAATGGTACTATCTATTTTAGTTAGATAGAGTAGAAAACATTGTGGGGAAAGGGGAAAATGCTGGTAATCAGCATTTTCTCCTTTACCCATAATGTTTTCAAGAGGCTTCTTTCCCAGGGTCGTTAAAAGTCATGATTGTGTAGTAAAGGATTAATAAGCAGGTTCTTAGGATTTATTACCCTGGAGGAAAATGACTTTTGAAAACATGGTCAGCATTTTTTTTCTTAACTCTTTACTAGACAACAAAATTTTAGACTGTTCCAAATTCAAAGGATTTGCAGACAACAAATTAAATGTAACTAAGATGATGATTTTTGATTTGGATGTGGAAGAAAACATTGTGGAACAAGGAAAACATGCTGGTAACCAGCATTTTACCAGCTGAGCCCCCAGTAGCTGAGTGGGTAGCGTGCAGGACTTGAGAACAGAGTTCGTTCCCTGGTCACGATCCCTGGCTCGGTCAATTTCTTTCCAAGGATTGATGATAGTCACTGCAAGACAACCCATTTGTCTCTCCATTTTTTTTCGACGATGGTAATGTGGGAAAGCAGCCAGTGGCTTGGAAAGAAAATTGTGCAAAGTACTGGTTAAAGAGACTCCAGGGAAGCATGTATAGGTGCACTGGCCGCTGTGATAAAACTGAAATTATGTTGAAAACGGTGTTAAACACCATACAATCAATCAAGCATTTTACCCCTTTTCCCACAACGTTTTTAAAGCCTTCTCCTACAGGCCTAAAGGTTGGTAAAACTTGGGATTGTGTGGAAAGGTGTTAACTCTTTCCAAACAACAAATTTTTGTACTGGACCAAATTCAAAGCATCTGCTGACAACAAATCAAATCTTGGTAATATGATGATTTCTGACTTTGATAAGGTAGAAAATATTGAGGAAAAAGGAAAAAATGCTGGTTACTAGCATTTTCTCCCTTTCCCACAATGTTTTCTATAGGCTTCTTTCTCAGGATCTTTAAATATTGGGATTGTGTGGTAGAATTAACCGTGTTTTCCATCATTAATTTTTTTTTCTGTTTTTGCCACATTTAAAACTGTCCTTTGCAAAACTGTTTTCAATTTAGAATGGTCTCCCTGTTTTTTTTTTTTATAAGAAAAGGAATAGCTGACAAGATTGCTTTTTCAGCCTGACAGATACTGGACAGTCCAATGGTTGTCAATGAATTAAGTCTTAAAGATAATCTATACTCATAAGTATTAACTCTTTACCAAACAACCAAATCTTAGACTAGTCCAAATTGAAAGCATTTGCAGACAACAAAATTCATGTGACTCAAATATTGAAATTTGTTCTGGGAATGGTGAAAAACATTGTGGCAAAGGGAGAAAATTCTAGTTACCAGCATTTTCTCCTTTTCCAACAATGTTTTCAACGAGCTTCTTTCAAAAATTTGTGAAAACCAGGGATTGTTTGGTAAAGAGTTAATGATACATCTATACATGTACTCGCTGTCATTAAAAATTCAGTGTTCATTCAGTTTATCACCCATTTCATCTTAATTGTATGACACTGTGATCATTCTAATATCTTAACCCTTTCCCAAACAATTCCTGGTTTTTACGGGTCAGGAATAGAATCCTTTTGAAAACATTGAGGGAGAAGAAGAAAATGCTGGTAACCAGGATTTTCTCCTTTTCCCACAATGTTTTCTACCCTATCATATAGAAAAATATCATCTTTTTAGCAACTGCTAATTTGTCATCTGCGAAATGCTTTAAATTTGGTCTGGTCCAAAATTTGCCGTTTGGGAAAGGGTTAATACCAAATGTTGCTCCAGATGGCTGCAAGGTTGCACAGATTACAACAGAGAGAAAACGCGTTTCACTGCATTAATTTATAAAGTAAACATATGCTGTCATACAGAGCTCAAGATAAGGAGTGATTGTATTCTAAATCCATTGTTTCTCTCTGAAGCCCTATGTTGTAGGTACTCATTAGAATTGTCTCTTTAAAACAATTCTAATGAGTACCTACAACATAGGATTTAGTGGGGGATAACCAAAATCACTCCCTCTATCTGGAGGTCTGGTCATATCTGGTTTTAATGAGGATATCCCTCGAGCTTTTTTAATATTTATTGGCAATTTATCTATGTCACACATCTGACCTAATTCTAAGCTATTTCAAACATTTTCAACTTTCACAGGGTTTTCCTCTCTTGCTGCCAATCCATAGTCACTGAGACAGGATTCATTCCTCTCCCACTGCTGACCATTGTTTCTACAACGATCATGTGGGAAAGTAGCCAGTGGCTTGGAGAGAAAATTGTGCAAAGTACTGGTAAAAGAAATCCAGGAATGCATGGATAGGTGCACTGGTGGCTGCTATTTAATGAAATAATGTTGAAAACGGCATTACACACCATACAGTCTATCAATCAATCAGTCCTCACTAGCTACAAGTACAAAAGTTGCTGCAAAGATGCAGCAAAATGGGGAATAGCACGGCGAAAAAGTAATTTCGCAGCTGCCATTTGTTTCAAGAAATCTTTCAGAATTCACGAAATTCGATATTGTATACCAAAGTAGATCTACATGTATACAGGCCATATAATGCAATCGTTATACTAATGACTATTCCAGTAGATCTATTGAACTAAAGAATATATATATATTTAAAAATATGTATGTATTAAATATATATATTAAAACTTATAAAACAAAAATTCCGTTAAAAATACGTGCATTCTAAAGGAACAGGAATTGCGATCCAAACCTTTAATAACTATGAAAGAGGTTTTTGAAAACTTTGCTGGACAATGAGAAAATACTGGTAAACAACCTTTGCTTCTTTTTCCCACAATATTCCTATAATATCAGAGAGAAAAAAATCATCATTTAAGCAAATGTAGTTAGTCTTGTATGTACGCTCGTAAATGCTTTGAGTTTGGTTTAGTCCAAAATTCGGTCGTTTTGTAAAGAGTTACATCTAAAAATCAAATGCCATACTAGGTGGAAAGAACAGAAAATATGAAAGATAAAAAGTACAGACAATTCATTTTTTAGTTGCAGTAATTACCATTTACGTTTTCTCAGCACTTGGCAATCATTAGTTTTGCTACAGTATTGATCGAGCGGTCAATTTACTTTTTCAGAGGCAAGTCTTTCGTCAGGTATATTAGTACTATTAAGTGTGACAAATTTGGTTTTACATCTAACCCTTTACACAGCCTGGGTTACAGTTCAGTTTATTTTATCCCCCCCCCCCTTTTTTTTAAATGACGCCCATTTTTGACAAAGTAATGTCACGATAAAAAAAAAAGAAGAAAATGATCGGACTGAACACCAGGCTGCCCTTTAAACAATCCCATGTTTTACCGACAACGAAGAAAAGTTTTTTGACGCCATTGAGTAAAGAAATAGGAAAAGCCGGTGACACACCATTTCGCCTTCCAGTATAGCGCTTTTGTAGACCACATATACATGTATCATTACACTTATTCTCAAAATACTAGTACTGGCCAAAACAGTGTCACACATGTATTTATTGCTATTATACACTTTCTGTTTTTAGATAAGTCGAAGTCCCCTTTTTGTGATCTTATGAAACTGTTTCTGAAATATTTGTACTGTTTTAGTAAGATCAGATGTCCTTTTGTAAGCTTATTTTCCGGTTTTTAAAACAAGTACCCCCCTAAATTCTTCTTGTCACAAAGCAATTTTGTTCCGTTTGCCTAAATATATATTCATAAATGCTTGAAATATTAAAGTTATGCTCTTATCTTAAATCAATACCTTGCTTTTATGTTGCAAAAACGCAAGAAAGATGTAAGTTTTCCTATTCTTTTGTTCAAACTGCGTTTTCTAATTTTGTCACAGGATGTATGTATTTTACGTGACGAAAACTTTAACCATCCACTAGTAAATCCAGCAAAATTATATTGACATCAATTATGTCTGATTTTGAAAGCCATTACTACTTTAAACTTGTGTAGAATGTCAATTCTTGGTTCTGAAAATGATCAAAAGTTTGAATTATGTCATTATTTTATGTATTCCTAACAGGGATTTTTATGTGTATTGTTACGTGACAACTCTGTAGTCAGTATTTGATCCATGAAACAGTGCTAAATAGTACACATTGTTACGTTGTGATAATACCATATATTCAGTTGAGTCTGGCAAACCTAATAAAATATTACGTAAGGAAAATGTATGTTCAAATGCTTAAATGTATTTCACGTGACCGTAGTTTACGTGACCGTTTATATATTACCCTCATATTTATAAGACGATCGCGATACTATAGTCTATTTGTATTTACCTAACCTACACGGAAGTTTAAAGCGCCATTTTGTTTCGAAATTGAAATCAACGTTGTGTAAATTCGATAATAGACAGATGACATTCGGTGAGTTCAACTATTTAGTTATGTTTTACAGGATTCATAAAGCACCTTTTTTGCATTTTTCCTCTTCAATGCAGAAAATATGATATTCAGTTCACTTTAATACACATTGCATCATCCCATCCACGTGTTCTGTTAATCATATTGCGTGAGATACTTGTGTCACGTAAATGACACATCTGTGTCACGTAAAATTCAGGTTTTAGTTTCCCGTTTTCCCCCGTTAATTTGCAGTAAATTCATAATTCAACAAGTGAATTATGTATTTTATTTAGTTAAGGTATCTCTATTTGTGCCAATGATGTATTATAAAACTAATAATTAATGGATTTGTAGTGATGTCCAGATATATTGCAGAGGAGCCGAAATTTTATGGGGGAAAAAATAAAATCCCTACTTGTGATTTTTCATAAATGGTCATGAACACTTCTTCCAATTACTGTTGTATACTAAATAGATTAATATTTCAAATAGCAAAAAAATGAAAGTTAAAAAGAGGAGTACATCGATTTTTTGAAATATGAAACATTACATATAGCAAGTGTCACGTAAAATACATATTGCTGCTGGTGCGAAGATTCTGGATGGTTTAACCGACACGGACCTGTGTGAAGAGTTTGAGAAGGGCAGAAAGGATGGTCGTACAGCAACCAAAGACGAGTGAAAGCTCTGCTTTAGTTAATAACAGGAGCAACAACTGGCTGCTGTTGAAACATCTGCTGTTAGGGCAATTACCGACCAGGAAACAGAGAGTATGTCTAAGGCAAAGTGCCCCTATAATACGGGGATTTTTGTTGGTCTGTGCCATCCCAGGAACTTACCCAGAACTGAGGGGCCCAGACATAGCACCAACTCTCCTAGCTAAACATAATGGGCAAAGGCCAAATTTCACACATTTTCATACACCGCAGGAGGCGGGCGTGTATTGGCGTCATCTTCTCCGTCTGCTGTACGTCCATCCATTTCTTGTGAGAGCAACTCCTGACTAAGTTTCTGAACAGATCTTCATGAAACTTTGTAAATACAATACAAAATATCAAATAAGGGGTAATATTTCCTGGTTTAGAAACCAGTATTATGCTAGAGGGACTATAAGTAGAAATATGTTCCTTTCAACGGTCTGTACATCTTCTATTCACATTGCTTGGAGCCATAATATATTTTATAACTTTTTTTCCAGGAACGGCAAGATCGCATGCAGAACGTCAGGGAGCGTATAGAGAGAGAAAGTAAGCTTTACCAAATAGTACCTGGCTGAAAACTGCAAGGCCAAACGGCTGTTTAAGCTGACAGAGAAGGACAGAAAAGAACTGGAATCTCTAATGTCTGAGGAATTGTGAAATTTACGTGACGCTATACTAGTTATTGATTACAGTTGTGTTAATGTTAAAGAATAGTTGGTTCAATGTTAAAGATATGAATAGCTGTTCAATATAACGTTTCTATACGCAACATGTACATCTGAGATGTCCAGTTGGTTCGCTTGATTAATTTACTGGCAGTATGTCTGCTGTAGTATTTTACGTGACATTAAGTACTATCAGTGAGTATTTTACTGTTTCATCAATGCTTTTCAAGGTAAACAGGCATACCTGATTCATTCCATTGTGCTATGTAAATCACATCTGAAATAAGTTGTAAAGGATATAAAAATAGTAGCACAACACGTTTTTACACAGATACGGTAGTTTTTGTAATTTACGTGACATCTTTCACACCATCTAAATTGATAATATTTCACAAAAATGCTTGACAAATCATTAAATTGGAAATTAAATATTTTCTAGTGCATCTTACCCCTTTTCAAGCAAACAATCTCCATATGTAATGTCTACCAACATTCCCAAATATACATTGTAAAAAAAGTGTTAACTTTCTAAGCAGAAAATAGGGAAAACAATTTATACAGGTGTCAATTCAAATCGACTGAATGTTTATTTTTATGCAGCTGGTGGTAAAAGTTTGACCTTTTGTGATTTTATATTATCCAGTATAATTGATAAAGAAATGTTCTGATATTCTTTTCTCTTTATGTCATATTTTATGCCCCTGTTGATAATAAACTCGTCAGCGTCACGTATAGTACTTTCCAAATTTCGGTGTGCCACTTTGACACCACAATAGTCTCAGGAATCGAGAAATGTGTTATGCCCTTATACAAAAATTGTATCCCAACACATTCAACATTGATATGAAATCGGCAAACATATGTTAGCAGATACTTAATTTTTGACAATATAGGTCTGCAAAATTGGCTGTATTTTTGAGAATGAGTGATTAGAGCTGTAGTAAAATGTCGTTTGTTGCTGCTTTGTTCAAGTCAAGATTTTATATGATGTAGGCTAAGGGTTAAGGCCCCTGTTGTCTCTTTATATACACGAATGTTTAATCGACACGCTAAAACGCCTCCTGGACTGGCTAACACGCCTCCCAGTCTACAGCATTCTAACTGATATTCATGTGTAGAGTTTCCATTTAACCTTTGTCCAAACAATCTGAAGTCTTACGACAAAGAGAGAGAAACATTTCTTAATACCATTAAAAACAACAAATGCAAATAATCACCATTTCAGTCTTTTCAACAGTATTTAAAGTATTTTTTCCAGCTCGGAGCAGGTTTTCTTGGTGTTTTTTATGAAAAGAAATTTAACCACATTCGATTTTTTTATTGACTTTATTGTTACAAATCATAATTAGTGTACTGTTTTCTTTCATGAAGAAATTGTTTACCATGATTAAAAAAGTTCAGAGCTAAGATTTGGATTGTCTTCATGGTAGCCTGTAAAACGCAAACCAGTAACACCGGTTTACAGTCAAAACGTACCCAAGTCAAAACGTACCCAAGTGGTGTCAAAACGTGCCAAACTGAAGTCAAAACGTACCCAAGTGGAGTCAAAACTTACCCAATGTGAAGTCAAAATGTACCCATGATTTTTAAAGTGTTTTTATCTTCCATCTTTGTACAAATTAATAGAAATAATGTTTTCACCAGCTTGATGATGATAATTTTATTTTTAATTCTGCTTATTTTCAAATTTGCCTGACATTATTAAAACAAATAGAAGCACACTATAGAACAGAGCTAAGTCCATCAAATGCTTCACGGTAAAATTGCAGACTGTGTGTATCTCTCTCTCTCTCTTTTTTTTAGGTAAATACAATTGACATCAGGGAAAAAAGCATCAGATACCTTGATATCGTTATCCATCATGATTAATACATATGTTATCTATAAAAAGAGAATGAAAAAAAAAACTTCATACGAATTAACACTTTTAAAAAAAATGAGATAGATCTACACTAATTGCATTGTCTGAATAATAAAAAAGGTGCAATTTTCACACTGAAAAAGAATGTAACAAACTATAATTATGTGGTGAATAAATCAGTTATTCACAATGGTATTTAAATTGCTGTATATTACAAGATTATAATGGAATGCTTTGTAAAAATTCATGATTTGAGAGACAGTTTGCTTCAGATGAAAAACTGAGGGGTTGAGTCTTTTTAAATTCAGTAAATGCTCTTCTTGAAAATGTTCTCATAGTTTCCTTTTCTTCCCTTTGAAAGTTCTTGTTTACAACATTTTTATCATTCGAAAATTCCCTAAACATGGATAAGTAAAAGATTTTGTTGTCTATGAGCTGTGACTCAGTTATACCTACTTATCATTACAAGTATAGATATTTAAGAATAGATATTTACACAATTTTAAAATTAATTAAAATATTAACATTTTTTTAGAGGGGGACGATTGCAAGATATATTCTGCACTTCATATATTGTTAACTTTACTCTTTAACAAACAATAAAATCATGGACTCCTCTTGACTGAAAACATTTGCGAACAACCATTATAAGATAAGGTTTGGAAGGCTATGAAAAACATTTTGAGAAACGGGAGAAAGTTGTTGCCAACATTTCCTCCTTTACCTATGTACTTATGTTTGTAAATAATCTTTTATGAAAATAAAACTGTTAAATGGTAACAAGCTTGTTACACCTGATTAGTCCTGACTTAAACACATCGCCCACAACTGAATGTAACTTAGGACTACAACCATGCATCATTTTTAAAGAATTAAAAGCATCTAAAGTGAGTTTGGAGTTAAAACATCCCTAAAAGGCAAGATACATGAAGTTTATAATTCATAACTAACAATTAAATTGGTTTAATGAAAATTTTACTTTGGGTACGTTTTGACTAAACTTTTGGGTACGTTTTAACTTATTTTTTGGGTACGTTTTGGTTTGGGTACGTTTTGACCGCATCCCGTAACAACTTGTTCATTACGGTCGGCAAACCAGGGTCCAAACATTTCCAGAAAAGGCATTCGTCCTGTAGGACAAGTGACCTTAAAAAAAAAAACACTGGCCTTGCTTCGATCTACACTCATCCGACAAGAAAAACCCTTTCTAAATTGGACTCTGTCGGTTCGATATTTGTTGTTTTTTTTTCAGACGAAACGGTAACGTTACAACGAACTATAAATACCAGGTCTTAAAAACCGGTATCCGTTATCCGGCTATGTTACAGAAATCAATAAAGCCAAAAGAACACAGTTTTTCGAAGTGGTATCGGGAAAGTATTTGCGTTAATCTTAATATCGTCCGTTTCAATAATTAGCAAAGTCGCTCATGTTGAATTAGGTCCACTCAAAGCATATTCCGAGAATTGTGTTTGGCATGAAAGGTCCCGGGTTATATCATTAGGCTGACTTGAAACCGGTCTTAATGTGGGGGTGGGAACCAGCACATTTTAAGTTCTGTTTCAAAATTTGATTTCGTAAATACCATTGATTTCCTTATTCAATAATTAAATGGCCGTTTTGTCTTGTGTAAATTAAATATTCATCTGAAAAATTCTTTTACTATCTCCTATTCACCACTCGTCCTACTGGACGAGTATGGCAGATATTTCACTCGTCCTCATCCATTTCTTACTCGTAAATTACGAGTGGGTTTTTTGTGGGGGAGAACCCTGCAAACAAATTTTCATTTCCACTCGCAAAAAAAAATGCTAGTGGTCGTAAAGTCTACTCGCAAAATTAATTTTCCACTCGTATTTTGCGAGTTTGCTAGTGTTTATTTCGACCCTGGATGTAACCAATTTGCAATGGAAATGGGGACGTTTTAACCAAAAGTAGTACGTTTTGACTGTGGGACGTTTTATCCGGATACCATCTGCGCATGTGCAGGACGCGCTTAAACTTTTAACTGAAGGGATTCCTCATATCCGTAAACACATTCTTTATTTAATGAATACAACAATAATTATGAAGCAGGAATAAAGTATGATGACATACGTAGACAATATCAGGTATACAAAGAATCGGCAAATTCTATGTTTTTGTCAAATATCATCCGACTAATGAAAATATTTCATAAATAACGCCGCAAAATTCGAAGGGAGATTTCTGTTCGGATTTAATCCATGGACAGAGAAAAAACCCATCAATATATGCACTGCGACTGATGTCGCCGTGCAATAAGAATGTATCCTTAACCACACAGCAAAATTTCAGACCTGTCTAAATTGAAAGACTGTGATGCAGACAACAGTTTAGATGTAGCTAAAGATAAATTTTTCTTTAACATGGTGGGAAGCATTATGGGAATAGAGAAAATGCTAATAACTAACATGTTTTCCTATTGCCACAATGTTTTCAAAAGGATTCTTCCTTTGTCATTAAAAGTTGTGACTGTGTTGAAATGCGTTAAGGCACAAGCAGCTTTCTTTTACCAGAAACACTTTTGTTAAACACAGATTCAGGAAAGTCTATCCTTCCACATTTTTTTTAAATTTCTGTGTAATGTTCCACACTTGTATAATTGTTTCCCAAGGACAGTTTTGAGACATGTCCCCTTCTTCTTGCTTTGAACAATGGCAGCTAGGCAGTCTTTCATTCCATGTGCGTGGTGTGACTGAATGTGCTCCAGAAAACATTCTTTATCTTCCTCCCTTCATGAACTCTTTTACCTGCAGTTTGAATATGTTTCTTCCATTACAGCAAATATTTTAATAGCTCAGTCATATTTTATGCAAAGACCGTGGCCTTTGGTAGTACATGTAGTTAACAAGGCTTCTTTTTGTTGACAAACCTGTGGTGGCATATCTCTGCCACAGGATACGAAGTAGTTATTGCAATAATTTAACCCTTGACCACATGGGAAAATTTTAGACCCATCTGAAATGAAAGCATTTGTAAACCAAAGTTTCAAAGTGGCTCAAATGGTGCAATTTTGCTTTTATAGGGTAGAAAACTTTGTGGAAAAAGGAGTAAAATGCTAGTTACTGGCATTTTCTCCTCAATATTTTCCCACAATATTTTCAGAAGCTTCTTCCTCAGGGTCATTAAAAGTCATCATTGTGTGATTATAACATTGTGTGCCTACAACTGACACTCATAGTACCTATAATTAAATATGGTTCCGGAGCACCTTCATCAAGAACCTTATGAATTCTCCTATTCCCCAAATAGTTTTGAAGTTGTTCCAAGGAGGCATTTTGATTTGTATTTGTGATTTTAAAGAACTCTGTTCATATAGAGTCTTGTCTAAATTTACTGATTAACTCTTTGTGGTAACAACAAAATTTTACACTGGTCTTAATTGATAGCACTTGCTGATGACAATAGAGCTATCACAATAACTTTGTCTCCATGTCAGCTTCGAGCATGATTGAAATATTTTAGGAAAAAATATATTAAGTTTATCGTGATACTTTTTTTCAGGAAACTTTTTCTTATCTGGTAAAATATTAACCCTTACGCTACATACTTAGTATGAATAAATGCTCTTTTGCAGTTAGTGAAGATCAATATAAGAAGGCATAGAGCATACTGTCTGATCTTGAATTACCAGCATTGGTAAAAAATGTTGGTTACCAGCATTTTCTCCTTTTCCCACAATATTTTCAAGGCATTCTTTCTCAGGGTGGTCAAAAGTCGGGATTGTGTGGTAAAGAGTTAAACAAAAACACTTAAACTGTGTTTATATGATCTTTAACTATGCTTGTGATGAGTAAAATTTTCCTCTTTACTTACTGGTCTTATGCAAACACAGAAATTGGATGGCATTCCACATTACAGCTTGTCTTCATCTCTGTCAATACCTGGGCATATGCACTGACTTGGCACTGTGCCTGGTCTGGGACCTCAGGTGTTTGCTGTAATTACAACATATTTCATTTGATAACAAATGTGGTTTAGATTAGTTGGTTGGTTGCATTGGGGTTTAACGCCACTTTAACTGCTAAGGTCATATCATGGCAGTCTGTGACACAGGTGTTTTTTTATACCGGTACTAACACAACTTTCTTTCCAAAGCCACCAACTACTTTGCTCACATGTATGCTTCAGCAGAGGTGAGAAGCGAAAATACGCCGTAAAGAAAGTACGCCTCAACTGGGTACCAAACTCACAACCATCAGGTCATGAGTCTGACACGCTCACCACTAAGCCACCCAGGTGGGCAAATGTGATTTAGATGCAGAAAATTGACCTTACGGCTGACTAAGTTTTGATTCAGATCAGCCTGTGCTATATGCATAGGCTGACCTGGGTTGATTCTTTTCCCTAATAGTCAATTTTCTGTCTGTCAAAAGCTCAGTCTACCTCATGATTAAGTTGGTAGTAAAAAAGTTGGTATGTGATGGCTTGTTTGGTTCTACGGATCACCAAGATGCATTAAGCTCCATTTTGTCAGATCATGGCTCACATACAAATTTAAAGATAGTGGGCAGTGCAGTTTCAATATCAGACTACAAGTTCAATGTGATCTGATCTTAGTTTGAACATATTTATTTTACATCAATTGAGAAACAAGTTCTTACAACTTATACTAATCTCTCTTGATTCTGCTTCCTGGGAACTACGCCAGTACTCATGCCAAATGTGTGGGCCAATGAAAAATCCCAGTTGATACCTGCTCCCGAGAATCGAACTCGGGACCTTCTAGTTACGAAGCAGACGCTCTACCTCACGACCACGGACACCATGATCTTGACCTAAACTATGTGCAAAAGCAACTTGCATTGATGCTCCCTCTCCAAGGAGTTGTGCTTTGATAGGGTAGAAAACTTTATCGGAAAAGGAGAAAATGCTGGTTACCACCATTTTCTCCTTTTCCCACAATGTTTTCTAAAGGCTTCTTTCTCCGAGTTGTCAAAAGTAGGGATTGTGTGGTAATGGGTTAACTCCTCTGGGAAATGTGAAGACTGAACTGGGCCGAAACTTTTTGTTATCATTCAATTTTCTGTGTGCCGAAGGACCATTTTTCCTGCAGATTCAATCATTCATTAGACTAAATGAATTTTATGGATCCCAAAATTATGTGATAACTTGCCTGGTATAATGGAACACAGATATTTGCATTATTCCTTTACCAATCAATCCCCGGTTTTTATGAGCCTGAGATGGAAGCCTTTTGAAAACATTTATGGGAAAAGGAAAAAATGCTGGTAACCAGCATTTTCTCCTGTTTGCACAACGTTTTCTACCCAGTTGGAAAAAAATTCAATTTTTGAGTCATGTTTCTTTTGTCATCTGCAAATGCTTTCACCTTTCACCCTAAAATTTTGTCAACTGGTAAAAGGTTTGTCTCCTTTTGCAAGAGCATGCCTCATTTATATGAAATAGTGGACTTTATGGATCCACGTTCTATGTGGTCTAATCTTGATCTACAGTATTATATAGGTTGATCTTACTTCCCCAAGTTGGTGTGAGTTGTATCTAGGTTTACAGTTGAAAATACTGTTTACAGGTTGTGTTTCATTTTATAAGCTCTGGGCCCTTCAGGATTCTACCATTCCAATACCAAACCAACAGTCTGTCATCATCTGTAAAACAGTGTGTAAGGTGGAAAAAACAAATAGGATAATAAAGAAAATTATGAAAATTCTTGATTATTTTTTAAACAAGTTATAAACCATCTCTTCCAAACTGCTGCTTTACCCCTAGCAAAACAACCTGTGTTTTAATGATCCTGAGAAAGAAGGCTTATTCAAATATTGTAGGAAAAGGAAAAAAAAATACTGGTAACCAGCATTTACCCCTTTTCTTACAATGCTCTCTACCATTTCAGAGACAAATCCCATTATTGAAGCCACATTCAGGGTTTTATCTACAATATTATTGCTTTCTAAGGACAAAATCTAACACTTTATCGTCTGGCATGGAATTAAATACAAGTCTGTTTATTTTCAGAAATTTTACTTCTTGGATTTAACTGTTTTTCTTGCATCTGCAGCTCAGCATAAAAAGCCCATTTTTCAAAAATTTCTGCATAATTCTTTGTAGTTTTGAAGGAAACAGTCAACAGTGGATTTGTCATCTGCAAATGATTTCAGTCTGGATGAGTTTAAAATTTTATTGTGGTATCTGCGAGGTAGAACATCTGCCTCATAAGCCAAAGGTCTCAAGATCGTTATGTGGGAGCAGGTGTCAACTTTGGGATTTTTCATTGGCCCTCATATTCCGCGTCAGTACTTGTGTAGTTCCCAGGTAGCTGAATAGAGAAAGATTAATATAATTTGTAAGAACTTGTTTCTCAATGATGTATAATAAATTTGCTTAACCTTTACCAAACAATTCCTGGATTTAACAACCCTGAGATAGAAGCATTTTGAAAACATCGTGGGAAAAGGAGAAAATGCTGGTAACTAGTATTTTCTCCTTTTCCCACACTGTTTTCTACCTTGCTGGAAACAAATTTCAATTTTTGAGTTACGTCTATTTTGTAGTCTGCAAGTGCTTTGGATTTGGATCAGTCTAAAATTTTGTTGTTTGGTAAAGAGTTAAGCTAAACTTTTGTTGTGTGGGAAAGGGTCAAATTTAAAAATTTGAGCTTCATAGGCTTCATAACCTGTTTATTCTACTTTTATTGTGAAACAAGTCCAATGCAGCTCAACAGATTATTTATATCTTTGAAATTGTAGAAAACATTCTGAAAAAAGGAGAAAATGCTTGTAACCAGCCTTTTCTCCCTTTTCAACAATGTTATCAAAATGCTACTCCGTCAAAGTCATAAAAGCCTGTTTGGAAACGGGTTAATGTCGTTTTTGAGTAAAGGGTAATGCATAATGTCATGTGAAGGGCAGATAGAGTGACTGTGTATATTATGTAGTTTTTAAAAGTTTAACCCTTTACCAGATGACAAAATTTTAGCCTCATCCAAATTGAAAGCATAATTTTGAAGGTGACAAATCAATGTGGCTCAAATGGTGCAATTGTTTAGTGATGGGTAGAAAACATTGGGGGAAAAGGAAAAAATACTGGTTACCAGCATGTTCTCCTTTGCCCACAATGTTTTTAAAGGCTTCTTTCCAAAGGTCGTCAAAAGTCATAATTGTGTGGTTAAGGGTTAAATGTTTAAATGTTCTATTGGAGCAAAGAGTCCTGTGTGTGTTTGTTATCTATTTGGAGGGTTGTGCCTGTTGCATCGGCACATGGATTCTGTGAATCATGGGATAGCAAGTCATGTTAAAGGTGGCCCTTTAGATTTTGGGACGAAAATTTAACAAAAGTGCAAAAAATCATCTTTATACTCCCAAAGCCTATTAATTTTTATTCATAAAACCCCAGTAGTCGAAATCCGTCCGACAACACGAGAAATTAGAGATTTACTTCGACCCAGATTGTCACCAACGGGAGACACATTCTATTTTTAGATGATCAGTTTGCTCATTTACTTACAGGAATACACAGAAGAAGCTTCAAACATAGCGTACGAAGAAGACATTATGGAAAATAATTATTACATGTTTGTTATGATAGGGAATTTAAGCATTATGAGTCACGTGCCAGTCACTTGACATTCCCACAATGCTTTATTGATTTTTGGCGTGAAATCTAAAAATAGCTTAAGAGGCTACGTAGCCTTTTAAGGGAATACCATCAAAATTTATTTTTTTGTGTAATTTTACGAATATTAATTATTGATGATTTGTATTATTTTTTCATATGAATTTCAGTGATATATATATTTTTTAATTTGGTGAGATGTAAAAATTCTAAATACCCACCTTTAAGCTATAAACTGATGGGTCAACAAGCATCTTTAGACATGTATTTTTGCAAGGGATATACCTGAATAGTGTGCAGCAGTGCTGGAACGAATTCTGGGGTAAGCTTTATCCTACAGATTTTCAGTTTTAGATCATTTTTTTGAGGGTAGACTTTGAAACCATTGATTCAGATTGTTGAAAGGTTGTCCTGTTTTTTAATAGTTGGACAGTGCTGAAGAAGGAGCAGTGCTGTTTTTCTTGCAGTGCAATCAAGGGTTGCAGAAGCATATTGTTGAAATTTGTAAATACTGCATTGAGTTATGTTTTGGTACTAGGGCTTCGTATATAGTATTTTAATAGCATTCTCCCCAAGAATCATGCAGGCCCTGCAGAAATGGTGATAAGTGACTTTTTCAGAATACCAAAAAAAGTTAGCGCAGTTGATTCCTTTAGTCACAAAAGTCCAAAAGCCAAAGGGAAACTTTTATTGTCATGCTGTTACCATTTTAACGACCACTGAAAGTTTTTGCCCCCAGAAACATTTTTCCTTTTTCAAAACTTGAAAAATTATGCAGTTTGAAGTTAATACAACGTATTTGTCACCAAAAGTCCAGTGAGTTGTACTATCATAACATAATCACCCATGTATTGGCTTTCAATCCCAAGAATGCAAAAGTAAAAAGCTTTCAGAATGTGCTTCTATGGCAACGAACAATGGATGTATTTTGCACCTCTGCTGGTGGCTTACATGTAAATTGACAAATTTCTATCTCAATTATCTCCTAACAGCAAAGCTAGGATTCAAGGTTTCAGTATTAGACATATAGACTAATGTATTGGGTCGGGAATGAAAAAATAAAAAAAAGGTCAAAATGTTTTTAGCTCATGTAACCATGGCAACCAAAGTGGCAACACATTTGTAAAATTTTGAACATGCTGTATTTCATGCAATAGAATGACCACTAAACACAATTATGTGAACATCACTTAACATGACATATGAAGCATTAATACAAGTATAAAAAGCTGCATACAAGCTATTTCGGTTGTGTGTCTTAATTTGGTTTCCATAGCAACCTGAATGTCGATACTAGCACAAAACTGCAGTTTTTGCTCATTTTTAAAGTATAATTGCAGGCACTAGAATAAGTAAAATGAATAACTTTGGTTTTAGGAATAGCTACTAGTCTAATGTGTTGTCAATGAAAATATAACAATGAGCTAGCATGTCATACTCCATGTTACCATGGCAGCCAATGCAGCATATAAAATTGAGAAAATACCATTATCCATTGAATATAATGAACAACAATTAGGAAATCTTCATTTGAGGAAAGAAAAGCTGAAGATGGAGTAGTTCGAACCGTTAATTTTTCAGACTGCACACTGCGTGCTGTCTGATCCTGATGCACAAGGTTTACAATACCATTTTTAGGCGTGTTCAGCAGCAGATAGTTTTGGTAATGTATGAATTCTTGTATGTCAAATGTTTTTGGTTTTTCTGCATAACCAACGTAATTTGTATTTATCTTTGCCATTATTCCTTCGGAAAACACGAAGTATTTCATGTAATGCCGACACACTTATTTTTTCCAAATTATACTGATTTACATGCATTTTTGTCTTTTCTAATCTCGTGCATATCTTCTTAAACTGTATTTTGTATTGGCTATAGATATGTTGTATTTTATGCCAAATAAAGATTATGTGTTAAGTTATAAGTTAAATAAACTGAAACTTTTTCGCAAGACCTATTGAGTATCCAGATAATAAAACTTCATTCCAAATTTCCATTGCGCGGGACAGGCGCAATGGAAAAACAAAATTCGCATTGGAAATATAATGTTACTAAAATATAAGTTGTAAAGTGAAGTATTTGGTAACCACGTATGGTTTCAAATGCATTTATTTTATTTGTACTCATTGACCAATTATAAGGTATATCTCCAGTTATAAACGAAATACAATATTTTTGAAATCATGGCTGAAAAAATATATTTGTAGCATTTTTTTTCATTATGCAGTTATTCTCAGATGGCGAAATTGAAAATAGGCATAAAAGTAGCATAAAATGTAAATCGGGCATTTGAACGTTTTCCAGCGCGAAAACCCATACTTTATTTGATTTACGGATGTTTCGGTAACAGACGAGTTCGGTAACATAGACTTATAGAGTAAATCGATGGGATGTTTCGGTAACAAAGCAATTATATAGTGTTTATGTATCGTGATGTTCTTTACACCCAATGCATGGCTTTATTTCGTTATTTAAAACTTTAATTTGTAATTTCCACTCTGTTTCATAAATATTTTTTAGTTACGTACCTCATCTCATGCTGTATGTATTGAACATGTGGATTGCCTATCTTTCAAGCGAAAGAGGGTGGAAAGTGAAAAAATAAAAGGTTTGAACCTATCTATCAAAGGGGTAACTGGGTGAAAAGTGCAAAAATAAAAGGTTTGAACATAACAAAGCAATACATTAGGTGTCACAGAACATAAACACAATATAATTACTTTGTTACCGAAACATCCAATTGATTTACTTTATAGGTCTATGTTACCGAACTCGTCTGTTACCGAAACATCTGTCACCCCTTTATTTTGACAGTTGGTTATATGACATTGTAGGTCACTATTGTCATGTCAATTTTATTGGAAAACAATATCTATTTTTTTTTCTCAAATGAAAAATAACTGAAAAAAAAATTGAAGTCAGACATATTCTGTTGTCTGCATATTTGTTTAATAATGGAAAAAAAACAGTTCATTTTCGGGCGACCTTTGACGCTCTTGCGTCTTCTTTTTCTCTTGTATAATTACAGTCACGGCCATCATATGACATAAGCTTGTAAGAAGGCGATTAATTCTAAACAATCAACCAATCAAACTACAATTTCTGAAATTATTCAAATCTGTTTCGTGCAAACTTCTGTGAATCCGTCTTCACTTCTCGATCTGTTCATTTGGAGCAAACATATCATTACAGTTTCGATTATAGTTTCGAATTGGCCAGGTCAAAATTATAAATAATAGAGAAAGATAATTTTTTCATCCAATTCTTATAAGAAGAGAACTTAATACACACATAAATTGTGCAAGATGGTGATTTCTACCGTTCCTTCTTCCCAAGTTTAAAGTAAAATGCGAAACGGAGGTTAACGCTTTGACTGTAGCTGTCACAACACTATAAAGCAAAATCGACTATCTTTGAAGCTTCAGTTATTGCTTAATCGCAGGCCATTAGCTTTTCTGTCTCTTGCTTTCTAAAGTAAATCCCAAGTGAAACAATAACAACAAAATAAACAATAAGATGTAAGGAAAAGCAGGGCCAATAAAATACTTCCTATATATTGCTTAACTCATTACCAGACGACAAAATTTAAGACTTTTTCAAATTGAAAGAATTTGCAGACGACAAAATAAAGGTGACTGAAAATTTGAAATTTGTTTTGTGAAGGGTAGGAAACATTGTGGGAAAAGGAGAAAATGCTGCTTACCAGCATTTTCTCCTTTTCCTACGATGTTTTCTGAAGGCTTCTTTTTCAGGGGCCTCAAAAGTAGGGATTGTGTGGTAATGGGTTAAGTCCTAATGCCTTAATACAAAAATATAAAATTCTGAAGCAACCGGTTGCTGTTGCAGAAACTTTTTCCAATAATATTGTTCTTGTTTTTGGTGAATGTGTGAGTTGTAATTTGATTTCATGTATTTTTCTCCAATCTCTTTATACCGTGGCAACAAAGGCATTTAGATTAATTGTCTACTGCAAAAATCTAAGAAAATAGGGGTGCAGGAGACCTTGTTTTGGTCTTTTCAAGCCCCTTGCAAGAATTACTTCCCTTAGACCCTCGATGCACGCACCCCCCCCCCTCCCCAGCCCTTAAATGGATTCGCTTTTCTAACTCAGCCCACAATAAATGCTGCACATTGAAACTTTCAATAAGCCAAAGTGATTAATGTACAGTGTAAAAAAGGCCAGAAATTAATGCGACAAGTGGCTAAAAAAAGACTGAAAACTGTTTTAGTTGCTTCCTATTGCATATATCAAACAAAGGCAACTGAAGTGTAATTTTTCTAATCTCTTCAAACCGCAACAAGAAACCCAGTTACGTTGACTACCGTCTCATATGTGCCAGTTACGCTCATGCGAAAACCCCAGAAAATAATGCGACAAGTGGCTAAAAAAAGACTGAATGCTTCTTATTGCATAAATCAAACAAATGGAACAAAATTTTTAATGTGTATTTTTTTCCTCCAATCTCTTTATACCATGACGACAAATCTATTTATGTTGACTACCGTCTCATAAGTGCCGGTTAAGTATCCGCGAAATGCGAAAAATCGACTTACGGAACACTTCATAGCAGATGACACCTGTTGCTTAATAGATCAAATATAGGGAACTTAATTTCTAATATCTGTTTTTTACTTCTCTAGTCTTTTTTTACCGTGACAACAAACCCATTTAGGTTGTCTATTGTCTCGCAGGTGGCGGTTACGTACCCGCGAAAACATGAAAAATCGACTTACGGAATATTTTATAGCAGACGACAACTGTTCCTTAAAGTCAATTATAGGGATTTTTCTATTTTTCGTTTTCATTTTCTCTCACTAGGGCCAATGATTTGGTTACGATGACCATCTCACCCACACGTGACTGATACGTGCTGCGCATAAAATCCTAAAATCAACTTTGACACTTTCGGAGGCAACCGATACCTGTTAAACAAATCAAAGAAAGGTAAACAAAATTTCTCCCTGTTTTCTTACCGGGGTCACGAAAACATTGAACCAATTTTGACGACCGCGCGAGTCAAAAGTCAATTTTATGTTTAATCGCTGCGCAAAAATATAAAATTCAGAAGCAACCTGTTGCTGTTGCGGAAACTTTTTCCGATAAAAAAATCTTGTTCTTGTTTGAAGAATTTAGAAGTAGGCCATAAAGATACAATAAGATGTAAGAATAACTAAAAATCATTTTTTTCTTTGATAGGGTAGAAAACATTGTGGGAAAAGGAGAAAATGCTGGTAACCTGCATTGTCTCCTTTCCTCAGATTATTTTCAAAAGCCTTCTCTTTCAGGGGTGTTAAAAGGCGCCATTGTGTGGTAAAAGGTTAATAAGAATAAACAGATATCCTCCCCCCCTCTTCCCATTAGCCAATCAAATCTCTTTCCTCTCTGAAATTATCCAATCAGAGAAGCTTTAAGGAAATCAGAATGGGAACCAACAGCCAAATCAGAATGGGAACCAACAGCCAATCAGAGAAGACTTTAGATATTCAGCAGCCAATCAGAGAGCTTCAAAATCGCTCCAAATTGGCGCCCTAATTTCTCGATAAAAACAGTGAAAAAAAAACGGCATAAAAGTGGATTTAAAGTCTTCTTTAAAGGCTGCTGTGCAGTCCTTGGCGAACTGCCAGGCATGCACGATCCACACATGCCAGATTTCACTGAAAATGGGCAAACATTTAAGAAAATAGGGGCGCAGGAGACCTTGTTTTCGTCTTTTCAAGCCCCTTGCAAGAATTACTTCCCTTAGACCCTCGATGCACGCACCCCCCCCTCCCCAGCCCTTAACTGGATTCGCTTTTCTAACTCAGCCCACAATAAATGCTGCACATTGAAACTTTCAATAAGCCAAAGTGATCAATGTACAGTGTAAAAAAGCCCCAGAAATTAATGCGACAAGTGGCTAAAAAAAGACTGAAAACTGTTTTAGTTGCTTCCTATTGCATATATCAAACAAAGGCAACTGATGTGTAATTTTTCTAATCTCTTCAAACCGCAACAAGAAACCCAGTTACTTTGACTACCGTCTCATATGTGCCAGTTACGCTAATGCGAAAACCCCAGAAAATAATGCGATAAGTGGCTAAAAAAAGACTGAATGCTTCTTATTGCATAAATCAAACAAATGGAACAAAATTTTTAATGTATATTTTTTTCCTCCAATCTCTTTATACCATGACGACAAATCTATTTATGTTGACTACCGTCTCATAGGTGCCGGTTAAGTATCCGCAAAACGCGAAAAATCGACTTACGGAACACTTCATAGCAGATGACACCTGTTGCTTAAAAGAGATCAAATATAGGGAACTTAATTTCTAATATCTGTTTTTTACTTCTCTAGTCTTTTTTTACCGTGACAACAAACCCATTTAGGTTGTCTATTGTCTCGCATGTGGCGGTTACGTACCCGCGAAAACATGAAAAATCGACTTACGGAATATTTTATAGCAGACGACAACTGTTCCTTAAAGTCAATTATAGGGATTTTTCTATTTTTCGTTTTCATTTTCTCTCACTAGGGCCAATGATTTGGTTACGATGACCATCTCACCCACACGTGACTGATACGTGCTGCGCATAAAATCCTAAAATCAACTTTGACACTTTCGGAGGCAACCGATACCTGTTAAACAAATCAAAGAAAGGTAAACAAAATTTCTCCCTGTTTTCTTACCGGGGTCACGAAAACATTGAACCAATTTTGACGACCGCGCGAGTCAAAAGTCAATTTTATGTTTAATCGCTGCGCAAAAATATAAAATTCAGAAGCAACCTGTTGCTGTTGCGGAAACTTTTTCCGATAAAAAAATCTTGTTCTTGTTTGAAGAATTTAGAAGTAGGCCATAAAGATACAATAAGATGTAAGAATAACTAAAAATCATTTTTTTCTTTGATAGGGTAGAAAACATTGTGGGAAAAGGAGAAAATGCTGGTAACCTGCATTGTCTCCTTTCCTCAGATTATTTTCAAAAGCCTTCTCTTTCAGGGGTGTTAAAAGGCGCCATTGTGTGGTAAAAGGTTAATAAGAATAAACAGATATCCTCCCCCCCTCTTCCCATTAGCCAATCAAATCTCTTTCCTCTCTGAAATTATCCAATCAGAGAAGCTTTAAGGAAATCAGAATGGGAACCAACAGCCAAATCAGAATGGGAACCAACAGCCAATCAGAGAAGACTTTAGATATTCAGCAGCCAATCAGAGAGCTTCAAAATCGCTCCAAATTGGCGCCCTAATTTCTCGATAAAAACAGTGAAAAAAAAACGGCATAAAAGTGGATTTAAAGTCTTCTTTAAAGGCTGCTGTGCAGTCCTTGGCGAACTGCCAGGCATGCACGATCCACACATGCCAGATTTCACTGAAAATGGGCAAACATTTAAGAAAATAGGGGCGCAGGAGACCTTGTTTTCGTCTTTTCAAGCCCCTTGCAAGAATTACTTCCCTTAGACCCTCGATGCACGCACCCCCCCCTCCCCAGCCCTTAACTGGATTCGCTTTTCTAACTCAGCCCACAATAAATGCTGCACATTGAAACTTTCAATAAGCCAAAGTGATCAATGTACAGTGTAAAAAAGCCCCAGAAATTAATGCGACAAGTGGCTAAAAAAAGACTGAAAACTGTTTTAGTTGCTTCCTATTGCATATATCAAACAAAGGCAACTGATGTGTAATTTTTCTAATCTCTTCAAACCGCAACAAGAAACCCAGTTACTTTGACTACCGTCTCATATGTGCCAGTTACGCTAATGCGAAAACCCCAGAAAATAATGCGATAAGTGGCTAAAAAAAGACTGAATGCTTCTTATTGCATAAATCAAACAAATGGAACAAAATTTTTAATGTATATTTTTTTCCTCCAATCTCTTTATACCATGACGACAAATCTATTTATGTTGACTACCGTCTCATAGGTGCCGGTTAAGTATCCGCAAAACGCGAAAAATCGACTTACGGAACACTTCATAGCAGATGACACCTGTTGCTTAAAAGAGATCAAATATAGGGAACTTAATTTCTAATATCTGTTTTTTACTTCTCTAGTCTTTTTTTACCGTGACAACAAACCCATTTAGGTTGTCTATTGTCTCGCATGTGGCGGTTACGTACCCGCGAAAACATGAAAAATCGACTTACGGAATATTTTATAGCAGACGACAACTGTTCCTTAAAGTCAATTATAGGGATTTTTCTATTTTTCGTTTTCATTTTCTCTCACTAGGGCCAATGATTTGGTTACGATGACCATCTCACCCACACGTGACTGATACGTGCTGCGCATAAAATCCTAAAATCAACTTTGACACTTTCGGAGGCAACCGATACCTGTTAAACAAATCAAAGAAAGGTAAACAAAATTTCTCCCTGTTTTCTTACCGGGGTCACGAAAACATTGAACCAATTTTGACGACCGCGCGAGTCAAAAGTCAATTTTATGTTTAATCGCTGCGCAAAAATATAAAATTCAGAAGCAACCTGTTGCTGTTGCGGAAACTTTTTCCGATAAAAAAATCTTGTTCTTGTTTGAAGAATTTAGAAGTAGGCCATAAAGATACAATAAGATGTAAGAATAACTAAAAATCATTTTTTTCTTTGATAGGGTAGAAAACATTGTGGGAAAAGGAGAAAATGCTGGTAACCTGCATTGTCTCCTTTCCTCAGATTATTTTCAAAAGCCTTCTCTTTCAGGGGTGTTAAAAGGCGCCATTGTGTGGTAAAAGGTTAATAAGAATAAACAGATATCCTCCCCCCCTCTTCCCATTAGCCAATCAAATCTCTTTCCTCTCTGAAATTATCCAATCAGAGAAGCTTTAAGGAAATCAGAATGGGAACCAACAGCCAAATCAGAATGGGAACCAACAGCCAATCAGAGAAGACTTTAGATATTCAGCAGCCAATCAGAGAGCTTCAAAATCGCTCCAAATTGGCGCCCTAATTTCTCGATAAAAACAGTGAAAAAAAAACGGCATAAAAGTGGATTTAAAGTCTTCTTTAAAGGCTGCTGTGCAGTCCTTGGCGAACTGCCAGGCATGCACGATCCACACATGCCAGATTTCACTGAAAATGGGCAAACATTTAAGAAAATAGGGGCGCAGGAGACCTTGTTTTCGTCTTTTCAAGCCCCTTGCAAGAATTACTTCCCTTAGACCCTCGATGCACGCACCCCCCCCCTCCCCAGCCCTTAACTGGATTCGCTTTTCTAACTCAGCCCACAATAAATGCTGCACATTGAAACTTTCAATAAGCCAAAGTGATCAATGTACAGTGTAAAAAAGCCCCAGAAATTAATGCGACAAGTGGCTAAAAAAAGACTGAAAACTGTTTTAGTTGCTTCCTATTGCATATATCAAACAAAGGCAACTGATGTGTAATTTTTCTAATCTCTTCAAACCGCAACAAGAAACCCAGTTACTTTGACTACTGTCTCATATGTGCCAGTTACGCTCATGCAAAAACCCCAGAAAATAATGCAACAAGTGGCTAAAAAAAGACTGAATGCTTCTTATTGCATAAATCAAACAAATGGAACAAAATCTTTAATGTATATTTTTTTCCTCCAATCTCTTTATACCATGACGACAAATCTATTTATGTTGACTACCCTCTCATAAGTGCCGGTTAAGCATCCGCAAAACGCGAAAAATCGACTTACGGAACACTTCATAGCAGATGACACCTGTTGCTAAATAGATTAAATATAGGGAACTTAATTTCTAATATCTGTTTTTTACTTCTCTAGTCTTTTTTTACCGTGACAACAAACCCATTTAGGTTGTCTATTTTCTCGCATGTGGCGGTTCCGTATCCGCGAAAACATGAAAAATCGACTTATGGAATATTTTATAGCAGACGACAACTGTTCCTTAAAGTCAATTATAGGGATTTTTCTATTTTTCGTTTTCATTTTCTCTCACTAGGGCCAATGATTTGGTTACGATGACCATCTCACCCACACGTGACTGATACGTGCTGCGCATAAAATCCTAAAATCAACTTTGACACTTTCGGAGGCAACCGATACCTGTTAAACAAATCAAAGAAAGGTAAACAAAATTTCTCCCTGTTTTCTTACCGGGGTCACGAAAACATTGAACCAATTTTGACGACCGCGCGAGTCAAAAGTCAATTTTATGTTTAATCGCTGCGCAAAAATATAAAATTCAGAAGCAACCTGTTGCTGTTGCGGAAACTTTTTCCGATAAAAAAATCTTGTTCTTGTTTGAAGAATTTAGAAGTAGGCCATAAAGATACAATAAGATGTAAGAATAACTAAAAATCATTTTTTTCCTTGATAGGGTAGAAAACATTGTGGGAAAAGGAGAAAATGCTGGTAACCTGCATTGTCTCCTTTCCTCAGATTATTTTCAAAAGCCTTCTCTTTCAGGGGTGTTAAAAGGCGCCATTGTGTGGTAAAAGGTTAATAAGAATAAACAGATATCCTCCCCCCCTCTTCCCATTAGCCAATCAAATCTCTTTCCTCTCTGAAATTATCCAATCAGAGAAGCTTTAAGGAAATCAGAATGGGAACCAACAGCCAAATCAGAATGGGAACCAACAGCCAATCAGAGAAGACTTTAGATATTCAGCAGCCAATCAGAGAGCTTCAAAATCGCTCCAAATTGGCGCCCTAATTTCTCGATAAAAACAGTGAAAAAAAAACGGCATAAAAGTGGATTTAAAGTCTTCTTTAAAGGCTGCTGTGCAGTCCTTGGCGAACTGCCAGGCATGCACGATCCACACATGCCAGATTTCACTGAAAATGGGCAAACATTTAAGAAAATAGGGGCGCAGGAGACCTTGTTTTCGTCTTTTCAAGCCCCTTGCAAGAATTACTTCCCTTAGACCCTCGATGCACGCACCCCCCCCCTCCCCAGCCCTTAACTGGATTCGCTTTTCTAACTCAGCCCACAATAAATGCTGCACATTGAAACTTTCAATAAGCCAAAGTGATCAATGTACAGTGTAAAAAAGCCCCAGAAATTAATGCGACAAGTGGCTAAAAAAAGACTGAAAACTGTTTTAGTTGCTTCCTATTGCATATATCAAACAAAGGCAACTGATGTGTAATTTTTCTAATCTCTTCAAACCGCAACAAGAAACCCAGTTACTTTGACTACCGTCTCATATGTGCCAGTTACACTCATGCGAAAACCCCAGAAAATAATGCGACAAGTGGCTAAAAAAAGACTGAATGCTTCTTATTGCATAAATCAAACAAATGGAACAAAATTTTTAATGTATATTTTTTTCCTCCAATCTCTTTATACCATGACGACAAATCTATTTATGTTGACTACCGTCTCATAGGTGCCGGTTAAGTATCCGCGAAATGCGAAAAATCGACTTACGGAACACTTCATAGCAGATGACACCTGTTGCTTAAAAGAGATCAAATATAGGGAACTTAATTTCTAATATCTGTTTTTTACTTCTCTAGTCTTTTTTTACCGTGACAACAAACCCATTTAGGTTGTCTATTGTCTCGCATGTGGCGGTTACGTACCCGCGAAAACATGAAAAATCGACTTACGGAATATTTTATAGCAGACGACAACTGTTCCTTAAAGTCAATTATAGGGATTTTTCTATTTTTCGTTTTCATTTTCTCTCACTAGGGCCAATGATTTGGTTACGATGACCATCTCCCCCACACGTGACTGATACGTGCTGCGCATAAAATCCTAAAATCAACTTTGACACTTTCGGAGGCAACCGATACCTGTTAAACAAATCAAAGAAAGGTAAACAAAATTTCTCCCTGTTTTCTTACCGGGGTCACGAAAACATTGAACCAATTTTGACGACTGCGCGAGTCAAAAGTCAATTTTATGTTTAATCGCTGCGCAAAAATATAAAATTCAGAAGCAACCTGTTGCTGTTGCGGAAACTTTTTCCGATAAAAAAATCTTGTTCTTGTTTGAAGAATTTAGAAGTAGGCCATAAAGATACAATAAGATGTAAGAATAACTAAAAATCATTTTTTTCTTTGATAGGGTAGAAAACATTGTGGGAAAAGGAGAAAATGCTGGTAACCTGCATTGTCTCCTTTCCTCAGATTATTTTCAAAAGCCTTCTCTTTCAGGGGTGTTAAAAGGCGCCATTGTGTGGTAAAAGGTTAATAAGAATAAACAGATATCCTCCCCCCCTCTTCCCATTAGCCAATCAAATCTCTTTCCTCTCTGAAATTATCCAATCAGAGAAGCTTTAAGGAAATCAGAATGGGAACCAACAGCCAAATCAGAATGGGAACCAACAGCCAATCAGAGAAGACTTTAGATATTCAGCAGCCAATCAGAGAGCTTCAAAATCGCTCCAAATTGGCGCCCTAATTTCTCGATAAAAACAGTGAAAAAAAAACGGTATAAAAGTGGATTTAAAGTCTTCTTTAAAGGCTGCTGTGCAGTCCTTGGCGAACTGCCAGGCATGCACGATCCACACATGCCAGATTTCACTGAAAATGGGCAAACATTTAAGAAAATAGGGGCGCAGGAGACCTTGTTTTCGTCTTTTCAAGCCCCTTGCAAGAATTACATCCCTTAGACCCTCGATGCACGCACCCCCCCTCCCCAGCCCTTAACTGGATTCGCTTTTCTAACTCAGCCCACAATAAATGCTGCACATTGAAACTTTCAATAAGCCAAAGTGATCAATGTACAGTGTAAAAAAGCCGCAGAAATTAATGCGACAAGTGGCTAAAAAAAGACTGAAAACTGTTTTAGTTGCTTCCTATTGCATATATCAAACAAAGGCAACTGAAGTGTAATTTTTCTAATCTCTTCAAACCGCAACAAGAAACCCAGTTACTTTGACTACCGTCTCATATGTGCCAGTTACGCTCATGCAAAAACCCCAGAAAATAATGCGATAAGTGGCTAAAAAAAGACTGAATGCTTCTTATTGCATAAATCAAACAAATGGAACAAAATTTTTAATGTATATTTTTTTCCTCCAATCTCTTTATACCATGACGACAAATCTATTTATGTTGACTACCGTCTCATAGGTGCCGGTTAAGTATCCGCAAAACGCGAAAAATCGACTTACGGAACACTTCATAGCAGATGACACCTGTTGCTTAAAAGAGATCAAATATAGGGAACTTAATTTCTAATATCTGTTTTTTACTTCTCTAGTCTTTTTTTACCGTGACAACAAACCCATTTAGGTTGTCTATTGTCTCGCAGGTGGCGGTTACATACCCGCGAAAACATGAAAAATCGACTTATGGAATATTTTATAGCAGACGACAACTGTTCCTTAAGGTCAATTATAGGGATTTTTCTATTTTTCGTTTTCATTTTCTCTCACTAGGGCCAATGATTTGGTTACGATGACCATCTCACCCACACGTGACTGATACGTGCTGCGCATAAAATCCTAAAATCAACTTTGACACTTTCGGAGGCAACCGATACCTGTTAAACAAATCAAAGAAAGGTAAACAAAATTTCTCCCTGTTTTCTTACTGGGGTCACGAAAACATTGAACCAATTTTGACGACCGCGCGAGTCAAAAGTCAATTTTATGTTTAATCGCTGCGCAAAAATATAAAATTCAGAAGCAACCTGTTGCTGTTGCGGAAACTTTTTCTGATAAAAAAATCTTGTTCTTGTTTGAAGAATTTAGAAGTAGGCCATAAAGATACAATAAGATGTAAGAATAACTAAAAATCATTTTTTTCTTTGATAGGGTAGAAAACATTGCGGGAAAAGGAGAAAATGCTGGTAACCTGCATTGTCTCCTTTCCTCAGATTATTTTCAAAAGCCTTCTCTTTCAGGGGTGTTAAAAGGGTGGTAAAAGGTTAATTAGAATAAACAGATATCCTCCCCCCCTCTTCCCATTAGCCAATCAAATCTCTTTCCTCTCTGAAATTATCCAATCAGAGAAGCTTTAAGGAAATCAGAATGGGAACCAACAGCCAAATCAGAATGGGAACCAACAGCCAATCAGAGAAGACTTTAGATATTCAGCAGCCAATCAGAGAGCTTCAAAATCGCTCCAAATTGGCGCCCTAATTTCTCGATAAAAACAGTGAAAAAAAACGGCATAAAAGTGGATTTAAAGTCTTCTTTAAAGGCTGCTGTGCAGTCCTTGGCGAACTGCCAGGCATGCACGATCCACACATGCCAGATTTCACTGAAAATGGGCAAACATTTAAGAAAATAGGGGCGCAGGAGACCTTGTTTTCGTCTTTTCAAGCCCCTTGCAAGAATTACTTCCCTTAGACCCTCGATGCACGCACCCCCCCTTCCCAGGCCTTAACTGGATTCGCTTTTCTAACTCAGCCCACAATAAATGCTGCACATTGAAACTTTCTATAAGCCAAAGTGATCAATGTACAGTGTAAAGAAGCCCCAGAAATTAATGCGACAAGTGGCTAAAAAAAGACCGACAACTGTTTTAGTTGCTTCTTATTGCATATATCAAACAAAGGCAACTGAAGTGTAATTTTTCTAATCTCTTCAAACCGCAACAAGAAACCCAGTTACTTTGACTACCGTCTCATATGTGCCAGTTACGTTCATGCGAAAACCCCAGAAAATAATGCGACAAGTATCTAAAAAAAGACTGAATGCTTCTTATTGCATAAATCAAACAAATGGAACAAAATTTTTAATGTATATTTTTTTCCTCCAATCTCTTTATACCATGACGACAAATCTATTTATGTTGACTACCGTCTCATAGGTGCTGGTTAAGTATCCGCGAAAACGCGAAAAATCGACTTACGGAACACTTCATAGCAGATGACACCTGTTGCTTAATAGATTAAATATAGGGAACTTAATTTCTAATATCTGTTTTTTACTTCTCTAGTCTTTTTTTACCGTGTCAACAAACCCATTTAGGTTGTCTATTGTCTCGCAGGTGGCGGTTATGTACCCGCGAAAACATGAAAAATCGACTCATGGAATATTTTATAGCAGACGACAACTGTTCCTTAAAGTCAATTATAGGGATTTTTCTATTTTTCGTTTTCATTTTCTCTTACTAGGGCCAATGATTCGGTTACGATGACCATCTCACCCACACATGACTGATACGTGCTGCCCATAAAATCCTAAAATCAACTTTGACACTTTCGGAGGCCACCGATACCTGTTAAACAAATCAAAGAAAGGTAAACAAAATTTCTCCCTGTTTTCTTACCGGGGTCACAAAAACATTGAACCAATTTTGACGACCGCGCGAGTCAAAAGTCAATTTTATGTTTAATCGCTGCGCAAAAATATAAAATTCAGAAGCAACCTGTTGCTGTTGCGGAAACTTTTTCCGATAAAAAAATCTTGTTCTTGTTTGAAGAATTTAGAAGTAGGCCATAAAGATACAATAAGATGTAAGAATAACTAAAAATCATTTTTTTCTTTGATAGGGTAGAAAACATTGTGGGAAAAGGAGAAAATGCTGGTAACCTGCATTGTCTCCTTTCCTCAGATTATTTTCAAAAGCCTTCTCTTTCAGGGGTGTTAAAAGGCGCCATTGTGTGGTAAAAGGTTAATAAGAATAAACAGATATCATCCCCCCCTCTTCCCATTAGCCAATCAAATCTCTTTCCTCTCTGAAATTATCCAATCAGAGAAGCTTTAAGGAAATCAGAATGGGAACCAACAGCCAAATCAGAATGGGAACCAACAGCCAATCAGAGAAGACTTTAGATATTCAGCAGCCAATCAGAGAGCTTCAAAATCGCTCCAAATTGGCGCCCTAATTTCTCGATAAAAACAGTGAAAAAAAAACGGCATAAAAGTGGATTTAAAGTCTTCTTTAAAGGCTGCTGTGCAGTCCTTGGCGAACTGCCAGGCATGCACGATCCACACATGCCAGATTTCACTGAAAATGGGCAAACATTTAAGAAAATAGGGGCGCAGGAGACCTTGTTTTCGTCTTTTCAAGCCCCTTGCAAGAATTACTTCCCTTAGACCCTCGATGCACGCACCCCCCCCTCCCCAGCCCTTAACTGGATTCGCTTTTCTAACTCAGCCCACAATAAATGCTGCACATTGAAACTTTCAATAAGCCAAAGTGATCAATGTACAGTGTAAAAAAGCCCTAGAAATTAATGCGACAAATGGCTAAAAAAAGACTGAAAACTGTTTTAGTTGCTTCCTATTGCATATATCAAACAAAGGCAACTAATGTGTAATTTTTCTAATCTCTTCAAACCGCAACAAGAAACCCAGTTACTTTGACCACCGTCTCATATGTGCCAGTTACGCTCATGCAAAAACCCCAGAAAATAATGCGACAAGTGGCTAAAAAAAGACTGAATGCTTCTTATTGCATAAATCAAACAAATGGAACAAAATTTTTAATGTATATTTTTTTCCTCCAATCTCTTTATACCATGACGACAAATCTATTTATGTTGACTACCGTCTCATAGGTGCCGGTTAAGTATCCGCAAAACGCGAAAAATCGACTTACAGAACACTTCATAGCAGATGACACCTGTTGCTTAATAGATTAAATATAGGGAACTTAATTTCTAATATCTGCTTTTTACTTCTCTAGTCTTTTTTTACCATGACAACAAACCCATTTAGGTTGTCTATTGTCTCGCAGGTGGCGGTTACGTACCTGCGAAAACATGAAAAATCGACTTATGGAATATTTTATAGCAGACGACAACTGTTCCTTAAAGTCAGTTATAGGGATTTTCTATTTTTCGTTTTCATTTTCTCTCACTAGGGCCAATGATTTGGTTACGATGACCATCTCACCCACACGTGACTGATACGTGCTGCGCATAAAATCCTAAAATCAACTTTGACACTTTCGGAGGCAACCGATACCTGTTAAACAAATCAAAGAAAGGTAAACAAAATTTCTCCCTGTTTTCTTACCGGGGTCACGAAAACATTGAACCAATTTTGACGACCGCGCGAGTCAAAAGTCAATTTTATGTTTAATCGCTGCGCAAAAATATAAAATTCAGAAGCAACCTGTTGCTGTTGCGGAAACTTTTTCCGATAAAAAAATCTTGTTCTTGTTTGAAGAATTTAGAAGTAGGCCATAAAGATACAATAAGATGTAAGAATAACTAAAAATCATTTTTTTCTTTGATAGGGTAGAAAACATGGTGGGAAAAGGAGAAAATGCTGGTAACCTGCATTGTCTCCTTTCCTCAGATTATTTTCAAAAGCCTTCTCTTTCAGGGGTGTTAAAAGGCGCCATTGTGTGGTAAAAGGTTAATAAGAATAAACAGATATCCTCCCCCTCCTCTTCCCATTAGCCAATCAAATCTCTTTCCTCTCTGAAATTATCCAATCAGAGAAGCTTTAAGGAAATCAGAATGGGAACCAACAGCCAAATCAGAATGGGAACCAACAGCCAATCAGAGAAGACTTTAGATATTCAGCAGCCAATCAGAGAGCTTCAAAATCGCTCCAAATTGGCGCCCTAATTTCTCGATAAAAACAGTGAAAAAAAAAAACGGCATAAAAGTGGATTTAAAGTCTTCTTTAAAGGCTGATGTGCAGTCCTTGGCGAACTGCCAGGCATGCACGATCCACACATGCCAGATTTCACTGAAAATGGGCAAACATTTAAGAAAATAGGGGCGCAGGAGACCTTGTTTTCGTCTTTTCAAGCCCCTTGCAAGAATTACTTCCCTTAGACCCTCGATGCACGCACCCCCCCTCCCCAGCCCTTAACTGGATTCGCTTTTCTAACTCAGCCCACAATAAATGCTGCACATTGAAACTTTCAATAAGCCAAAGTGATCAATGTACAGTGTAAAAAAGCCCTAGAAATTAATGCGACAAGTGGCTAAAAAAAGACTGAAAACTGTTTTAGTTGCTTCCTATTGCATATATCAAACAAAGGCAACTGATGTGTAATTTTTCTAATCTCTTCAAACCGCAACAAGAAACCCAGTTACTTTGACCACCGTCTCATATGTGCCAGTTACGCTCATGCAAAAACCCCAGAAAATAATGCGACAAGTGGCTACAAAAAGACTGAATGCTTCTTATTGCATAAATCAAACAAATGGAACAAAATCTTTAATGTACATTTTTTTCCTCCAATCTCTTTATACCATGACGACAAATCTATTTATGTTGACTACCGTCTCATAGGTGCCGGTTAAGTATCCGCAAAACGCGAAAAATCGACTTACAGAACACTTGATAGCAGATGACACCTGTTGCTTAATAGATTAAATATAGGGAACTTAATTTCTAATATCTGTTTTTTACTTCTCTAGTCTTTTTTTACCGTGACAACAAACCCATTTAGGTTGTCTATTGTCTCGCAGGTGGCGGTTACGTACCCGCGAAAACATGAAAAATCGACTTATGGATTATTTTATAGCAGACGACAACTGTTCCTTAAAGTCAGTTATAAGGATTTTTCTATTTTACCGTGACAACAAACCCATTTAGGTTGTCTATTGTCTCGCAGGTGGCGGTTACGTACCCGCGAAAACATGAAAAATCGACTTATGGAATATTTTATAGCAGACGACAACTGTTCCTTAAAGTCAGTTCTAGGGATTTTTCTATTTTTCGTTTTCATTTTCTCTCACTAGGGCCAATGATTTGGTTACGATGACCATCTCACCCACACGTGACTGATACGTGCTGCGCATAAAATCCTAAAATCAACTTTGACACTTTCGGAGGCAACCGATACCTGTTAAACAAATCAAAGAAAGGTAAACAAAATTTCTCCCTGTTTTCTTACCGGGGTCACGAAAACATTGAACCAATTTTGACGACCGCGCGAGTCAAAAGTCAATTTTATGTTTAATCGCTGCGCAAAAATATAAAATTCAGAAGCAACCTGTTGCTGTTGCGGAAACTTTTTCCGATAAAAAAATCTTGTTCTTGTTTGAAGAATTTAGAAGTAGGCCATAAAGATACAATAAGATGTAAGAATAACTAAAAATTATTTTTTTCTTTGATAGGGTAGAAAACATGGTGGGAAAAGGAGAAAATGCTGGTAACCTGCATTGTCTCCTTTCCTCAGATTATTTTCAAAAGCCTTCTCTTTCAGGGGTGTTAAAAGGCGCCATTGTGTGGTAAAAGGTTAATAAGAATAAACAGATATCCTCCCCCTCCTCTTCCCATTAGCCAATCAAATCTCTTTCCTCTCTGAAATTATCCAATCAGAGAAGCTTTAAGGAAATCAGAATGGGAACCAACAGCCAAATCAGAATGGGAACCAACAGCCAATCAGAGAAGACTTTAGATATTCAGCAGCCAATCAGAGAGCTTCAAAATCGCTCCAAATTGGCGCCCTAATTTCTCGATAAAAACAGTGAAAAAAAAAACGGCATAAAAGTGGATTTAAAGTCTTCTTTAAAGGCTGCTGTGCAGTCCTTGGCGAACTGCCAGGCATGCACGATCCACACATGCCAGATTTCACTGAAAATGGGCAAACATTTAAGAAAATAGGGGCGCAGGAGACCTTGTTTTCGTCTTTTCAAGCCCCTTGCAAGATTTACTTCCCTTAGACCCTCGATGCACGCACCCCCCCTCCCCAGCCCTTAACTGGATTCGCTTTTCTAACTCAGCCCACAATAAATGCTGCACATTGAAACTTTCAATAAGCCAAAGTGATCAATGTACAGTGTAAAAAAGCCCCAGAAATTAATGCGACAAGTGGCTAAAAAAAGACTGAAAACTGTTTTAGTTGCTTCCTATTGCATATATCAAACAAAGGCAACTGATGTGTAATTTTTCTAATCTCTTCAACCGCAACAAGAAACCCAGTAACTTTGATTACTGTCTCATATGTGCCAGTTACGCTCATGCGAAAACCCCAGAAAATAATGCAACAAGTGGCTAAAAAAAGACTGAATGCTTCTTATTGCATAAATCAAACAAATGGAACAAAATCTTTAATGTATATTTTTTTCCTCCAATCTCTTTAAACCATGACGACAAATCTATTTATGTTGACTACCCTCTCATAGGTGCCGGTTAAGCATCCGCAAAGCGCGAAAAATCGACTTACGGAACACTTCATAGCAGATGACACCTGTTGCTTAATAGATTAAATATAGGGAACTTAATTTCTAATATCTGTTTTTTACTTCTCTAGTCTTTTTTTACCGTGACAACAAACCCATTTAGGTTGTCTATTTTCTCGCAGGTGGCGGTTCTGTACCCGCGAAAACATGAAAAATCGACTTATGGAATATTTTATAGCAGACGACAACTGTTCCTTAAAGTCAATTATAGGGATTTTTCTATTTTTCGTTTTCATTTTCTCTCACTAGGGCCAATGATTTGGTTACGATGACCATCTCACCCACACGTGACTGATACGTGCTGCGCATAAAATCCTAAAATCAACTTTGACACTTTCGGAGGCAACCGATACCTGTTAAACAAATCAAAGAAAGGTAAACAAAATTTCTCCCTGTTTTCTTACCGGGGTCACGAAAACATTGAACCAATTTTGACGACCGCGCGAGTCAAAAGTCAATTTTATGTTTAATCGCTGCGCAAAAATATAAAATTCAGAAGCAACCTGTTGCTGTTGCGGAAACTTTTTCCGATAAAAAAATCTTGTTCTTGTTTGAAGAATTTAGAAGTAGGCCATAAAGATACAATAAGATGTAAGAATAACTAAAAATCATTTTTTTCTTTGATAGGGTAGAAAACATTGTGGGAAAAGGAGAAAATGCTGGTAACCTGCATTGTATCCTTTCCTCAGATTATTTTCAAAAGCCTTCTCTTTCAGGGGTGTTAAAAGGCGCCATTGTGTGGTAAAAGGTTAATAAGAATAAACAGATATCCTTCCCCCCTCTTCCCATTAGCCAATCAAATCTCTTTCCTCTCTGAAATTATCCAATCAGAGAAGCTTTAAGGAAATCAGAATGGGAACCAACAGCCAAATCAGAATGGGAACCAACAGCCAATCAGAGAAGACTTTAGATATTCAGCAGCCAATCAGAGAGCTTCAAAATCGCTCCAAATTGGCGCCCTAATTTCTCGATAAAAACAGTGAAAAAAAAACGGCATAAAAGTGGATTTAAAGTCTTCTTTAAAGGCTGCTGTGCAGTCCTTGGCGAACTGCCAGGCATGCACGATCCACACATGCCAGATTTCACTGAAAATGGGCAAACATTTAAGAAAATAGGGGCGCAGGAGACCTTGTTTTCGTCTTTTCAAGCCCCTTGCAAGAATTACTTCCCTTAGACCCTCGATACACGCACCCCCCCCCTCCCCAGCCCTTAACTGGATTCGCTTTTCTAACTCAGCCCACAATAAATGCTGCACATTGAAACTTTCAATAAGCCAAAGTGATCAATGTACAGTGTAAAAAAGCCCCAGAAATTAATGCGACAAGTGGCTAAAAAAAGACTGAAAACTGTTTTAGTTGCTTCCTATTGCATATATCAAACAAAGGCAACTGATGTGTAATTTTTCTAATCTCTTCAAACCGCAACAAGAAACCCAGTTACTTTGACCACCATCTCATATGTGCCAGTTACGCTCATGCAAAAACCCCAGAAAATAATGCGACAAGTGGCTAAAAAAAGACTGAATGCTTCTTATTGCATAAATCAAACAAATGGAACAAAATCTTTAATTTATATTTTTCTCCTCCAATCTCTTTATACCATGACGACAAATCTATTTATGTTGACTACCGTCTCATAGGTGCCGGTTAAGTATCCGCAAAACGCGAAAAATCGACTTACAGAACACTTCATAGCAGATGACACCTGTTGCTTAATAGATTAAATTTAGGGAACTTAATTTCTAATATCTGTTTTTTACTTCTCTAGTCTTTTTTTACCGTGACAACAAACCCATTTAGGTTGTCTATTGTCTCGCAGGTGGCGGTTACGTACCTGCGAAAACATGAAAAATCGACTTATGGAATATTTTATAGCAGATGACAACTGTTCCTTAAAGTCAGTTATAGGGATTTTTCTATTTTTCGTTTTCATTTTCTCTCACTAGGGCCAATGATTTGGTTACGATGACCATCTCACCCACACGTGACTGATACGTGCTGCGCATAAAATCCTAAAATCAACTTTGACAATTTCGGAGGCAACCGATACCTGTTAAACAAATCAAAGAAAGGTAAACAAAATTTCTCCCTGTTTTCTTACCGGGGTCACGAAAACATTGAACCAATTTTGACGACCGCGCGAGTCAAAAGTCAATTTTATGTTTAATCGCTGCGCAAAAATATAAAATTCAGAAGCAACCTGTTGCTGTTGCGGAAACTTTTTCCGATAAAAAAATCTTGTTCTTGTTTGAAGAATTTAGAAGTAGGCCATAAAGATACAATAAGATGTAAGAATAACTAAAAATCATTTTTTTCTTTGATAGGGTAGAAAACATGGTGGGAAAAGGAGAAAATGCTGGTAACCTGCATTGTCTCCTTTCCTCAGATTATTTTCAAAAGCCTTCTCTTTCAGGGGTGTTAAAAGGCGCCATTGTGTGGTAAAAGGTTAATAAGAATAAACAGATATCCTCCCCCTCCTCTTCCCATTAGCCAATCAAATCTCTTTCCTCTCTGAAATTATCCAATCAGAGAAGCTTTAAGGAAATCAGAATGGGAACCAACAGCCAAATCAGAATGGGAACCAACAGCCAATCAGAGAAGACTTTAGATATTCAGCAGCCAATCAGAGAGCTTCAAAATCGCTCCAAATTGGCGCCCTAATTTCTCGATAAAAACAGTGAAAAAAAAAACGGCATAAAAGTGGATTTAAAGTCTTCTTTAAAGGCTGCTGTGCAGTCCTTGGCGAACTGCCAGGCATGCACGATCCACACATGCCAGATTTCACTGAAAATGGGCAAACATTTAAGAAAATAGGGGCGCAGGAGACCTTGTTTTCGTCTTTTCAAGCCCCTTGCAAGAATTACTTCCCTTAGACCCTCGATGCACGCACCCCCCCCTCCCCAGCCCTTAACTGGATTCGCTTTTCTAACTCAGCCCACAATAAATGCTGCACATTGAAACTTTCAATAAGCCAAAGTGATCAATGTACAGTGTAAAAAAGCCCCAGAAATTAATGCGACAAGTGGCTAAAAAAAGACCGACAACTGTTTTAGTTGCTTCCTATTGCATATATCAAACAAAGGCAACTGATGTGTAATTTTTCTAATCTCTTCAAACCGCAACAAGAAACCCAGTTACTTTGACTACCGTCTCATATGTGCCAGTTACACTCATGCGAAAACCCCAGAAAATAATGCGACAAGTGGCTAAAAAAAGACTGAATGCTTCTTATTGCATAAATCAAACAAATGGAACAAAATTTTTAATGTATATTTTTTTCCTCCAATCTCTTTATACCATGACGACAAATCTATTTATGTTGACTACCGTCTCATAGGTGCCGGTTAAGTATCCGCGAAATGCGAAAAATTGACTTACGGAACACTTCATAGCAGATGACACCTGTTGCTTAAAAGAGATCAAATATAGGGAACTTAATTTCTAATATCTGTTTTTTACTTCTCTAGTCTTTTTTTACCGTGACAACAAACCCATTTAGGTTGTCTATTGTCTCGCATGTGGCGGTTACGTACCCGCGAAAACATGAAAAATCGGATTAGGGAATATTTTATAGCAGACGACAACTGTTCCTTAAAGTCAATTATAGGGATTTTTCTATTTTTCGTTTTCATTTTCTCTCACTAGGGCCAATGATTTGGTTACGATGACCATCTCACCCACACGTGACTGATACGTGCTGCGCATAAAATCCTAAAATCAACTTTGACACTTTCGGAGGCAACTGATACCTGTTAAACAAATCAAAGAAAGGTAAACAAAATTTCTCCCTGTTTTCTTACCGGGGTCACGAAAACATTGAACCAATTTTGACGACCGCGCGAGTCAAAAGTCAATTTTATGTTTAATCGCTGCGCAAAAATATAAAATTCAGAAGCAACCTGTTGCTGTTGCGGAAACTTTTTCTGATAAAAAAATCTTGTTCTTGTTTGAAGAATTTAGAAGTAGGCCATAAAGATACAATAAGATGTAAGAATAACTAAAAATCATTTTTTTCTTTGATAGGGTAGAAAACATTGTGGGAAAAGGAGAAAATGCTGGTAACCTGCATTGTCTCCTTTCCTCAGATTATTTTCAAAAGCCTTCTCTTTCAGGGGTGTTAAAAGGCGCCATTGTGTGGTAAAAGGTTAATAAGAATAAACAGATATCCTCCCCCCCTCTTCCCATTAGCCAATCAAATCTCTTTCCTCTCTGAAATTATCCAATCAGAGAAGCTTTAAGGAAATCAGAATGGGAACCAACAGCCAAATCAGAATGGGAACCAACAGCCAATCAGAGAAGACTTTAGATATTCAGCAGCCAATCAGAGAGCTTCAAAATCGCTCCAAATTGGCGCCCTAATTTCTCGATAAAAACAGTGAAAAAAAAAACGGCATAAAAGTGGATTTAAAGTCTTCTTTAAAGGCTGCTGTGCAGTCCTTGGCGAACTGCCAGGCATACACGATCCACACATGCCAGATTTCACTGAAAATGGGCAAACATTTAAGAAAATAGGGGCGCAGGAGACCTTGTTTTCGTCTTTTCAAGCCCCTTGCAAGAATTACTTCCCTTAGACCCTCGATGCACGCACCCCCCCTCCCCAGGCCTCAACTGGATTCGCTTTTCTAACTCAGCTGACAATAAATGCTGCACATTGAAACTTTCTATAAGCCAAAGTGATCAATGTACAGTGTAAAGAAGCCCCAGAAATTAATGCGACAAGTGGCTAAAAAAAGACCGACAACTGTTTTAGTTGCTTCCTTTTGCAGATATCAAACAAAGGCAAATGAAGTGTAATTTTTCTAATCTCTTCTAACCGCAACAAGAAACCCAGTTACGTTGACTACCGTCTCATATGTGCCAGTTACATTCATGCGAAAACCCCAGAAAATAATGCGACAAGTGGCTAAAAAAAGACTGAATGCTTCTTATTGCATAAATCAAACAAATGGAACAAAATGTTTAATGTATATTTTTTTCCTCCAATCTCTTTATACCATGACGACAAATCTATTTATGTTGACTACCGTCTCATAGGTGCCGGTTAAGTATCCGCAAAACGCGAAAAATTGACTTACGGAACACTTCATAGCAGATGACACCTGTTGCTTAATAGATCAAATATAGGGAACTTAATTTCTAATATCTGTTTTTTACTTCTCTAGTCTTTTTTTACCGTGACAACAAACCCATTTAGGTTGTCTATTGTCTTGCAGGTGGCGGTTACGTACCCGCGAAAACATGAAAAATCGACTTATGGAATATTTTATAGCAGACGACAACTGTTCCTTAGAGTCAATTATAGGGATTTTTCTATTTTTCGTTTTCATTTTCTCTCACTAGGGCCAATGATTTGGTTACGATGACCATCTCACCCACACGTGACTGATACGTGCTGCGCATAAAATCCTAAAATCAACTTTGACACTTTCGGAGGCAACCAATACCTGTTAAACAAATCAAAGAAAGGTAAACAAAATTTCTCCCTGTTTTCTTACCGGGGTCACGAAAACATTGAACCAATTTTGACGACCGCGCGAGTCAAAAGTCAATTTTATGTTTAATCGCTGCGCAAAAATATAAAATTCAGAAGCAACCTGTTGCTGTTGCGGAAACTTTTTCCGATAAAAAAATCTTGTTCTTGTTTGAAGAATTTAGAAGTAGGCCATAAAGATACAATAAGATGTAAGAATAACTAAAAATCATTTTTTTCTTTGATAGGGTAGAAAACATGGTGGGAAAAGGAGAAAATGCTGGTAACCTGCATTGTATCCTTTCCTCAGATTATTTTCAAAAGCCTTCTCTTTCAGGGGTGTTAAAAGGCGCCATTGTGTGGTAAAAGGTTAATAAGAATAAACAGATATCCTCCCCCCCTCTTCCCATTAGCCAATCAAATCTCTTTCCTCTCTGAAATTATCCAATCAGAGAAGCTTTAAGGAAATCAGAATGGGAACCAACAGCCAAATCAGAATGGGAACCAACAGCCAATCAGAGAAGACTTTAGATATTCAGCAGCCAATCAGAGAGCTTCAAAATCGCTCCAAATTGGCGCCCTAATTTCTCGATAAAAACAGTGAAAAAAAAACGGCATAAAAGTGGATTTAAAGTCTTCTTTAAAGGCTGCTGTGCAGTCCTTGGCGAACTGCCAGGCATGCACGATCCACACATGCCAGATTTCGCTGAAAATGGGCAAACATTTAAGAAAATAGGGGCGCAGGAGACCTTGTTTTCGTCTTTTCAAGCCCCTTGCAAGAATTACTTCCCTTAGACCCTCGATGCACGCACCCCCCCTCCCCAGCCCTTAACTGGATTCGCTTTTCTAACTCAGCCCACAATAAATGCTGCACATTGAAACTTTCAATAAGCCAAAGTGATCAATGTACAGTGTAAAAAAGCCCTAGAAATTAATGCGACAAGTGGCTAAAAAAAGACTGAAAACTGTTTTAGTTGCTTCCTATTGCATATATCAAACAAAGGCAACTGATGTGTAATTTTTCTAATCTCTTCAAACCGCAACAAGAAACCCAGTTACTTTGACCACCGTCTCATATGTGCCAGTTACGCTCATGCAAAAACCCCAGAAAATAATGCGACAAGTGGCTAAAAAAAGACTGAATGCTTCTTATTGCATAAATCAAACAAATGGAACAAAATCTTTAATGTATATTTTTTTCCTCCAATCTCTTTATACCATGACGACAAATCTATTTATGTTGACTACCGTCTCAAAGGTGCCGGTTAAGTATCCGCAAAACGCGAAAAATCGACTTACAGAACACTTGATAGCAGATGACACCTGTTGCTTAATAGATTAAATTTAGGGAACTTAATTTCTAATATCTGTTTTTTACTTCTCTAGTCTTTTTTTACCGTGACAACAAACCCATTTAGGTTGTCTATTGTCTCGCAGGTGGCGGTTACGTACCCGCGAAAACATGAAAAATCGACTTATGGAATATTTTATAGCAGACGACAACTGTTCCTTAAAGTCAGTTATACGGATTTTTCTATTTTACCGTGACAACAAACCCATTTAGGTTGTCTATTGTCTCGCATGTGGCGGTTACGTACCCGCGGAAACATGAAAAATCGACTTATGGAATATTTTATAGCAGACGACAACTGTTCCTTAAAGTCAGTTATAGGGATTTTTCTATTTTTCGTTTTCATTTTCTCTCACTAGGGCCAATGATTTGGTTACGATGACCATCTCACCCACACGTGACTGATACGTGCTGCGCATAAAATCCTAAAATCAACTTTGACACTTTCGGAGGCAACCGATACCTGTTAAACAAATCAAAGAAAGGTAAACAAAATTTCTCCCTGTTTTCTTACCGGGGTCACGAAAACATTGAACCAATTTTGACGACCGCGCGAGTCAAAAGTCAATTTTATGTTTAATCGCTGCGCAAAAATATAAAATTCAGAAGCAACCTGTTGCTGTTGCGGAAACTTTTTCCGATAAAAAAATCTTGTTCTTGTTTGAAGAATTTAGAAGTAGGCCATAAAGATACAATAAGATGTAAGAATAACTAAAAATCATTTTTTTCTTTGATAGGGTAGAAAACATTGCGGGAAAAGGAGAAAATGCTGGTAACCTGCATTGTCTCCTTTCCTCAGATTATTTTCAAAAGCCTTCTCTTTCAGGGGTGTTAAAAGGCGCCATTGTGTGGTAAAAGGTTAATAAGAATAAACAGATATCCTCCCCCCCTCTTCCCATTAGCCAATCAAATCTCTTTCCTCTCTGAAATTATCCAATCAGAGAAGCTTTAAGGAAATCAGAATGGGAACCAACAGCCAAATCAGAATGGGAACCAACAGCCAATCAGAGAAGACTTTAGATATTCAGCAGCCAATCAGAGAGCTTCAAAATCGCTCCAAATTGGCGCCCTAATTTCTCGATAAAAACAGTGAAAAAAAAACGGCATAAAAGTGGATTAAAAGTCTTCTTTAAAGGCTGCTGTGCAGTCCTTGGCGAACTGCCAGGCATGCACGATCCACACATGCCAGATTTCACTGAAAATGGGCAAACATTTAAGAAAATAGGGGCGCAGGAGACCTTGTTTTCGTCTTTTCAAGCCCCTTGCAAGAATTACTTCCCTTAGACCCTCGATGCACGCACCCCCCCCTCCCCAGCCCTTAACTGGATTCGCTTTTCTAACTCAGCCCACAATAAATGCTGCACATTGAAACTTTCAATAAGCCAAAGTGATCAATGTACAGTGTAAAAAGGCCCCAGAAATTAATGCGACAAGTGGCTAAAAAAAGACTGAAAACTGTTTTAGTTGCTTCCTATTGCATATATCAAACAAAGGCAACTGATGTGTAATTTTTCTAATCTCTTCAACCGCAACAAGAAACCCAGTAACTTTGACTACTGTCTCATATGTGCCAGTTACGCTCATGCGAAAACCCCAGAAAATAATGCAACAAGTGGCTAAAAAAAGACTGAATGCTTCTTATTGCATAAATCAAACAAATGGAACAAAATCTTTAATGTATATTTTTTTCCTCCAATCTCTTTATACCATGACGACAAATCTATTTATGTTGACTACCCTCTCATAGGTGCCGGTTAAGCATCCGCAAAGCGCGAAAAATCGACTTACGGAACACTTCATAGCAGATGACACCTGTTGCTTAATAGATTAAATATAGGGAACTTAATTTCTAATATCTGTTTTTTACTTCTCTAGTCTTTTTTTACCGTGACAACAAACCCATTTAGGTTGTCTATTTTCTCGCAGGTGGCGGTTCCGTACCCGCGAAAACATGAAAAATCGACTTATGGAATATTTTATAGCAGACGACAACTGTTCCTTAAAGTCAATTATAGGGATTTTTCTATTTTTCGTTTTCATTTTCTCTCACTAGGGCCAATGATTTGGTTACGATGACCATCTCACCCACACGTGACTGATACGTGCTGCGCATAAAATCCTAAAATCAACTTTGACACTTTCGGAGGCAACCGATACCTGTTAAACAAATCAAAGAAAGGTAAACAAAATTTCTCCCTGTTTTCTTACCGGGGTCACGAAAACATTGAACCAATTTTGACGACCGCGCGAGTCAAAAGTCAATTTTATGTTTAATCGCTGCGCAAAAATATAAAATTCAGAAGCAACCTGTTGCTGTTGCGGAAACTTTTTCCGATAAAAAAATCTTGTTCTTGTTTGAAGAATTTAGAAGTAGGCCATAAAGATACAATAAGATGTAAGAATAACTAAAAATCATTTTTTTCTTTGATAGGGTAGAAAACATTGTGGGAAAAGGAGAAAATGCTGGTAACCTGCATTGTATCCTTTCCTCAGATTATTTTCAAAAGCCTTCTCTTTCAGGGGTGTTAAAAGGCGCCATTGTGTGGTAAAAGGTTAATAAGAATAAACAGATATCCTTCCCCCCTCTTCCCATTAGCCAATCAAATCTCTTTCCTCTCTGAAATTATCCAATCAGAGAAGCTTTAAGGAAATCAGAATGGGAACCAACAGCCAAATCAGAATGGGAACCAACAGCCAATCAGAGAAGACTTTAGATATTCAGCAGCCAATCAGAGAGCTTCAAAATCGCTCCAAATTGGCGCCCTAATTTCTCGATAAAAACAGTGAAAAAAAAACGGCATAAAAGTGGATTTAAAGTCTTCTTTAAAGGCTGCTGTGCAGTCCTTGGCGAACTGCCAGGCATGCACGATCCACACATGCCAGATTTCACTGAAAATGGGCAAACATTTAAGAAAATAGGGGCGCAGGAGACCTTGTTTTCGTCTTTTCAAGCCCCTTGCAAGAATTACTTCCCTTAGACCCTCGATACACGCACCCCCCCCTCCCCAGCTCTTAACTGGATTCGCTTTTCTAACTCAGCCCACAATAAATGCTGCACATTGAAACTTTCAATAAGCCAAAGTGATCAATGTACAGTGTAAAAAAGCCCTAGAAATTAATGCGACAAGTGGCTAAAAAAAGACTGAAAACTGTTTTAGTTGCTTCCTATTGCATATATCAAACAAAGGCAACTGATGTGTAATTTTTCTAATCTCTTCAAACCGCAACAAGAAACCCAGTTACTTTGACCACCGTCTCATATGTGCCAGTTACGCTCATGCAAAAACCCCAGAAAATAATGCGACAAGTGGCTAAAAAAAGACTGAATGCTTCTTATTACATAAATCAAACAAATGGAACAAAATTTTTAATGTATATTTTTCTCCTCCAATCTCTTTATACCATGACGACAAATCTATTTATGTTGACTACCCTCTCATAGGTGCCGGTTAAGTATCCGCAAAACGCGAAAAATCGACTTACAGAACACTTCATAGCAGATGACACCTGTTGCTTAATAGATTAAATATAGGGAACTTAATTTCTAATATCTGTTTTTTACTTCTCTAGTCTTTTTTTACCGTGACAACAAACCCATTTAGGTTGTCTATTGTCTCGCAGGTGGCGGTTACGTACCTGCGAAAACATGAAAAATCGACTTATGGAATATTTTATAGCAGATGACAACTGTTCCTTAAAGTCAGTTATAGGGATTTTTCTATTTTTCGTTTTCATTTTCTCTCACTAGGGCCAATGATTTGGTTACGATGACCATCTCACCCACACGTGACTGATACGTGCTGCGCATAAAATCCTAAAATCAACTTTGACACTTTCGGAGGCAACCGATACCTGTTAAACAAATCAAAGAAAGGTAAACAAAATTTCTCCCTGTTTTCTTACCGGGGTCACGAAAACATTGAACCAATTTTGACGACCGCGCGAGTCAAAAGTCAATTTTATGTTTAATCGCTGCGCAAAAATATAAAATTCAGAAGCAACCTGTTGCTGTTGCGGAAACTTTTTCCGATAAAAAAATCTTGTTCTTGTTTGAAGAATTTAGAAGTAGGCCATAAAGATACAATAAGATGTAAGAATAACTAAAAATCATTTTTTTCTTTGATAGGGTAGAAAACATGGTGGGAAAAGGAGAAAATGCTGGTAACCTGCATTGTCTCCTTTCCTCAGATTATTTTCAAAAGCCTTCTCTTTCAGGGGTGTTAAAAGGCGCCATTGTGTGGTAAAAGGTTAATAAGAATAAACAGATATCCTCCCCCTCCTCTTCCCATTAGCCAATCAAATCTCTTTCCTCTCTGAAATTATCCAATCAGAGAAGCTTTAAGGAAATCAGAATGGGAACCAACAGCCAAATCAGAATGGGAACCAACAGCCAATCAGAGAAGACTTTAGATATTCAGCAGCCAATCAGAGAGCTTCAAAATCGCTCCAAATTGGCGCCCTAATTTCTCGATAAAAACAGTGAAAAAAAAAACGGCATAAAAGTGGATTTAAAGTCTTCTTTAAAGGCTGCTGTGCAGTCCTTGGCGAACTGCCAGGCATGCACGATCCACACATGCCAGATTTCACTGAAAATGGGCAAACATTTAAGAAAATAGGGGCGCAGGAGACCTTGTTTTCGTCTTTTCAAGCCCCTTGCAAGAATTACTTCCCTTAGACCCTCGATGCACGCACCCCCCCCTCCCCAGCCCTTAACTGGATTCGCTTTTCTAACTCAGCCCACAATAAATGCTGCACATTGAAACTTTCAATAAGCCAAAGTGATCAATGTACAGTGTAAAAAAGCCCCAGAAATTAATGCGACAAGTGGCTAAAAAAAGACCGACAACTGTTTTAGTTGCTTCCTATTGCATATATCAAACAAAGGCAACTGATGTGTAATTTTTCTAATCTCTTCAAACCGCAACAAGAAACCCAGTTACTTTGACTACCGTCTCATATGTGCCAGTTACACTCATGCGAAAACCCCAGAAAATAATGCGACAAGTGGCTAAAAAAAGACTGAATGCTTCTTATTGCATAAATCAAACAAATGGAACAAAATTTTTAATGTATATTTTTTTCCTCCAATCTCTTTATACCATGACGACAAATCTATTTATGTTGACTACCGTCTCATAGGTGCCGGTTAAGTATCCGCGAAATGCGAAAAATCGACTTACGGAACACTTCATAGCAGATGACACCTGTTGCTTAAAAGAGATCAAATATAGGGAACTTAATTTCTAATATCTGTTTTTTACTTCTCTAGTCTTTTTTTACCGTGACAACAAACCCATTTAGGTTGTCTATTGTCTCGCATGTGGCGGTTACGTACCCGCGAAAACATGAAAAATCGACTTACGGAATATTTTATAGCAGACGACAACTGTTCCTTAAAGTCAATTATAGGGATTTTTCTATTTTTCGTTTTCATTTTCTCTCACTAGGGCCAATGATTTGGTTACGATGACCATCTCACACACACGTGACTGATACGTGCTGCGCATAAAATCCTAAAATCAACTTTGACACTTTCGGAGGCAACCGATACCTGTTAAACAAATCAAAGAAAGGTAAACAAAATTTCTCCCTGTTTTCTTACCGGGGTCACGAAAACATTGAACCAATTTTGACGACCGCGCGAGTCAAAAGTCAATTTTATGTTTAATCGCTGCGCAAAAATATAAAATTCAGAAGCAACCTGTTGCTGTTGCGGAAACTTTTTCTGATAAAAAAATCTTGTTCTTGTTTGAAGAATTTAGAAGTAGGCCATAAAGATACAATAAGATGAAAGAATAACTAAAAATCATTTTTTTCTTTGATAGGGTAGAAAACATTGTGGGAAAAGGAGAAAATGCTGGTAACCTGCATTGTCTCCTTTCCTCAGATTATTTTCAAAAGCCTTCTCTTTCAGGGGTGTTAAAAGGCGCCATTGTGTGGTAAAAGGTTAATAAGAATAAACAGATATCCTCCCCCCCTCTTCCCATTAGCCAATCAAATCTCTTTCCTCTCTGAAATTATCCAATCAGAGAAGCTTTAAGGAAATCAGAATGGGAACCAACAGCCAAATCAGAATGGGAACCAACAGCCAATCAGAGAAGACTTTAGATATTCAGCAGCCAATCAGAGAGCTTCAAAATCGCTCCAAATTGGCGCCCTAATTTCTCGATAAAAACAGTGAAAAAAAAAACGGCATAAAAGTGGATTTAAAGTCTTCTTTAAAGGCTGCTGTGCAGTCCTTGGCGAACTGCCAGGCATACACGATCCACACATGCCAGATTTCACTGAAAATGGGCAAACATTTAAGAAAATAGGGGCGCAGGAGACCTTGTTTTCGTCTTTTCAAGCCCCTTGCAAGAATTACTTCCCTTAGACCCTCGATGCACGCACCCCCCCTCCCCAGGCCTCAACTGGATTCGCTTTTCTAACTCAGCTGACAATAAATGCTGCACATTGAAACTTTCTATAAGCCAAAGTGATCAATGTACAGTGTAAAGAAGCCCCAGAAATTAATGCGACAAGTGGCTAAAAAAAGACCGACAACTGTTTTAGTTGCTTCCTATTGCATATATCAAACAAAGGCAACTGAAGTGTAATTTTTCTAATCTCTTCAAACCGCAACAAGAAACCCAGTTACTTTGACTACCGTCTCATATGTGCCAGTTACGCTCATGCGAAAACCCCAGAAAATAATGCGACAAGTAGCTAAAAAAAGACTGAATGCTTCTTATTGCATAAATCAAACAAATGGAACAAAATTTTTAATGTATATTTTTTTCCTCCAATCTCTTTATACCATGACGACAAATCTATTTATGTTAACTACCGTCTCATAGGTGCTGGTTAAGTATCCGCGAAAACGCGAAAAATCGACTTACGGAACACTTCATAGCAGATGCCACCTGTTGCTTAATAGATTAAATATAGGGAACTTAATTTCTAATATCTGTTTTTTACTTCTCTAGTCTTTTTTTACCGTGACAACAAACCCATTTAGGTTGTCTATTGTCTCGCAGGTGGCGGTTATGTACCCGCGAAAACATGAAAAATCGACTTATGGAATATTTTATAGCAGACGACAACTGTTCCTTAAAGTCAATTATAGGGATTTTTCTATTTTTCGTTTTCATTTTCTCTCACTAGGGCCAATGATTTGGTTACGATGACCATCTCACCCACACGTGACTGATACGTGCTGCGCATAAAATCCTAAAATCAACTTTGACACTTTCGGAGGCAACCGATACCTGTTAAACAAATCAAAGAAAGGTAAACAAAATTTCTCCCTGTTTTCTTGCCGGGGTCACGAAAACATCGAACCAATTTTGACGACCGCGCGAGTCAAAAGTCAATTTTATGTTTAATTGCTGGACAAAAATATAAAATTCAGAAGCAACCTGTTGCTGTTGCGGAAACTTTTTCCGATAAAAAAATCTTGTTCTTGTTTGAAGAATTTAGAAGTAGGCCATAAAGATACAATAAGATGTAAGAATAACTAAAAATCATTTTTTTCTTTGATAGGGTAGAAAACATGGTGGGAAAAGGAGAAAATGCTGGTAACCTGCATTGTCTCCTTTCCTCAGATTATTTTCAAAAGCCTTCTCTTTCAGGGGTGTTAAAAGGCGCCATTGTGTGGTAAAAAGTTAATAAGAATAAACAGATATCCTCCCCCCCTCTTCCCATTAGCCAATCAAATCTCTTTCCTCTCTGAAATTATCCAATCAGAGAAGCTTTAAGGAAATCAGAATGGGAACCAACAGCCAAATCAGAATGGGAAACAAACAGCCAATCAGAGAAGACTTTAGATATTCAGCAGCCAATCAGAGAGCTTCAAAATCGCTCCAAATTGGCGCCCTAATTTCTCGATAAAAACAGTGAAAAAAAAAACGGCATAAAAGTGGATTTAAAGTCTTCTTTAAAGGCTGCTGTGCAGTCCTTGGCGAACTGCCAGGCATGCACGATCCACACATGCCAGATTTCACTGAAAATGGGCAAACATTTAAGAAAATAGCGGCGCAGGAGACCTTGTTTTCGTCTTTTCAAGCCCCTTGCAAGAATTACTTCCCTTAGACCCTCGATACACGCACCCCCCCTCCCCAGCCCTTAACTGGATTCGCTTTTCTAACTCAGCCCACAATAAATGCTGCACATTGAAACTTTCAATAAGCCAAAGTTATCAATGTACAGTGTAAAAAAGCCCTAGAAATTAATGCGACAAGTGGCTAAAAAAAGACTGAAAAATGTTTTAGTTGCTTCCTATTGCATATATCAAACAAAGGCAACTGATGTGTAATTTTTCTAATCTCTTCAAACCGCAACAAGAAACCCAGTTACTTTGACCACCGTCTCATATGTGCCAGTTACGCTCATGCAAAAACCCCAGAAAATAATGCGACAAGTGGCTAAAAAAAGACTGAATGCTTCTTATTGCATAAATCAAACAAATGGAACAAAATCTTTAATGTATATTTTTTTCCTCCAATCTCTTTATACCATGACGACAAATCTATTTATGTTGACTACCGTCTCATAGGTGCCGGTTAAGTATCCGCAAAACGCGAAAAATCGACTTACAGAACACTTCATAGCAGATGACACCTGTTGCTTAATAGATTAAATATAGGGAACTTAATTTCTAATATCTGTTTTTTACTTCTCTAGTCTTTTTTTACCGTGACAACAAACCCATTTAGGTTGTCTATTGTCTCGCAGGTGGCGGTTACGTACCTGCGAAAACATGAAAAATCGACTTATGGAATATTTTATAGCAGATGACAACTGTTCCTTAAAGTCAGTTATAGGGATTTTTCTATTTTTCGTTTTCATTTTCTCTCACTAGGGCCAATGATTTGGTTACGATGACCATCTCACCCACACGTGACTGATACGTGCTGCGCATAAAATCCTAACATCAACTTTGACACTTTCGGAGGCAACCGATACCTGTTAAACAAATCAAAGAAAGGTAAACAAAATTTCTCCCTGTTTTCTTACCGGGGTCACGAAAACATTGAACCAATTTTGACGACCGCGCGAGTCAAAAGTCAATTTTATGTTTAATCGCTGCGCAAAAATATAAAATTCAGAAGCAACCTGTTGCTGTTGCGGAAACTTTTTCCGATAAAAAAATCTTGTTCTTGTTTGAAGAATTTAGAAGTAGGCCATAAAGATACAATAAGATGTAAGAATAACTAAAAATCATTTTTTTCTTTGATAGGGTAGAAAACATTGTGGGAAAAGGAGAAAATGCTGGTAACCTGCATTGTCTCCTTTCCTCAGATTATTTTCAAAAGCCTTCTCTTTCAGGGGTGTTAAAAGGCGCCATTGTGTGGTAAAAGGTTAATAAGAATAAACAGATATCCTCCCCCTCCTCTTCCCATTAGCCAATCAAATCTCTTTCCTCTCTGAAATTATCCAATCAGAGAAGCTTTAAGGAAATCAGAATGGGAACCAACAGCCAAATCAGAATGGGAACCAACAGCCAATCAGAGAAGACTTTGGATATTCAGCAGCCAATCAGAGAGCTTCAAAATCGCTCCAAATTGGCGCCCTAATTTCTCGATAAAAACAGTGAAAAAAAAAACGGCATAAAAGTGGATTTAAAGTCTTCTTTAAAGGCTGCTGTGCAGTCCTTGGCGAACTGCCAGGCATGCACGATCCACACATGCCAGATTTCACTGAAAATGGGCAAACATTTAAGAAAATAGGGGCGCAGGAGACTTTGTTTTCGTCTTTTCAAGCCCCTTGCAAGAATTACTTCCCTTAGACCCTCGATGCACGCACCCCCCCCTCCCCAGCCCTTAACTGGATTCGCTTTTCTAAATCAGCCCACAATAAATGCTGCACATTGAAACTTTCAATAAGCCAAAGTGATCAATGTACAGTGTAAAAAAGCCCCAGAAATTAATGCGACAAGTGGCTAAAAAAAGACTGAAAACTGTTTTAGTTGCTTCCTATTGCATATATCAAACAAAGGCAACTGATGTGTAATTTTTCTAATCTCTTCAAACCGCAACAAGAAACCCAGTTACTTTGACCACCGTCTCATATGTGCCAGTTACACTCATGCGAAAACCCCAGAAAATAATGCGACAAGTGGCTAAAAAAAGACTGAATGCTTCTTATTGCATAAATCAAACAAATGGAACAAAATCTTTAATGTATATTTTTTTCCTCCAATCTCTTTATACCATGACGACAAATCTATTTATGTTGACTACCGTCTCATAGGTGCCGGTTAAGTATCCGCAAAACGCGAAAAATCGACTTACGGAACACTTCATAGGAGATGACACCTGTTGCTTAATAGATTAAATTTAGGGAACTTAATTTCTAATATCTGTTTTTTACTTCTCTAGTCTTTTTTTACCGTGACAACAAACCCATTTAGGTTGTCTATTGTCTCGCAGGTGGCGGTTACGTACCTGCGAAAACATGAAAAATCGACTTATGGAATATTTTATAGCAGACGACAACTGTTCCTTAAAGTCAATTATAGGGATTTTTCTATTTTTCGTTTTCATTTTCTCTCACTAGGGCCAATGATTTGGTTACGATGACCATCTCACCCACACGTGACTGATACGTGCTGCGCATAAAATCCTAAAATCAACTTTGACACTTTCGGAGGCAACCGATACCTGTTAAACAAATCAAAGAAAGGTAAACAAAATTTCTCCCTGTTTTTTTACCGGGGTCACGAAAACATTGAACCAATTTTGACGACCGCGCGAGTCAAAAGTCAATTTTATGTTTAATCGCTGCGCAAAAATATAAAATTCAGAAGCAACCTGTTGCTGTTGCGGAAGCTTTTTCCGATAAAAAAATCTTGTTCTTGTTTGAAGAATTTAGAAGTAGGCCATAAAGATACAATAAGATGTAAGAATAACTAAAAATCATTTTTTTCTTTGATAGGGTAGAAAACATTGTGGGAAAAGGAGAAAATGCTGGTAACCTGCATTGTCTCCTTTCCTCAGATTATTTTCAAAAGCCTTCTCTTTCAGGGGTGTTAAAAGGCGCCATTGTGTGGTAAAAGGTTAATAAGAATAAACAGATATCCTCCCCCCCTCTTCCCATTAGCCAATCAAATCTCTTTCCTCTCTGAAATTATCCAATCAGAGAAGCTTTAAGGAAATCAGAATGGGAACCAACAGCCAAATCAGAATGGGAACCAACAGCCAATCAGAGAAGACTTTAGATATTCAGCAGCCAATCAGAGAGCTTCAAAATCGCTCCAAATTGGCGCCCTAATTTCTCGATAAAAACAGTGAAAAAAAAACGGCATAAAAGTGGATTTAAAGTCTTCTTTAAAGGCTGCTGTGCAGTCCTTGGCGAACTGCCAGGCATGCACGATCCACACATGCCAGATTTCACTGAAAATGGGCAAACATTTAAGAAGATACGGGCGCAGGAGACCTTGTTTTCGTCTTTTCAAGCCCCTTGCAAGAATTACTTCCCTTAGACCCTCGATGCACGCACCCCCCCTCCCCAGCCCTTAACTGGATTCGCTTTTCTAACTCAGCCCACAATAAATGCTGCACATTGAAACTTTCAATAAGCCAAAGTGATCAATGTACAGTGTAAAAAAGCCCTAGAAATTAATGCGACAAGTGGCTAAAAAGAGACTGAAAACTGTTTTAGTTGCTTCCTATTGCATATATCAAACAAAGGCAACTGAAGTGTAATTTTTCTAATCTCTTCAAACCGCAACAAGAAACCCAGTTACTTTGACTACCGTCTCATATGTGCCAGTTACGCTCATGCAAAAACCCCAGAAAATAATGCGATAAGTGGCTAAAAAAAGACTGAATGCTTCTTATTGCATAAATCAAACAAATGGAACAAAATTTTTAATGTATATTTTTTTCCTCCAATCTCTTTATACCATGACGACAAATCTATTTATGTTGACTACCGTCTCATAGGTGCCGGTTAAGTATCCGCAAAACGCGAAAAATTGACTTACGGAACACTTCATAGCAGATGACACCTGTTGCTTAAAAGAGATCAAATATAGGGAACTTAATTTCTAATATCTGTTTTTTACTTCTCTAGTCTTTTTTTACCGTGACAACAAACCCATTTAGGTTGTCTATTGTCTCGCAGGTGGCGGTTACATACCCGCGAAAACATGAAAAATCGACTTATGGAATATTTTATAGCAGACGACAACTGTTCCTTAAAGTCAATTATAGGGATTTTTCTATTTTTCGTTTTCATTTTCTCTCACTAGGGCCAATGATTTGGTTACGATGACCATCTCACCCACACGTGACTGATACATGCTGCGCATAAAATCCTAAAATCAACTTTAACACTTTCGGAGGCAACCGATACCTGTTAAACAAATCAAAGAAAGGTAAACAAAATTTCTCCCTGTTTTCTTACCGGGGTCACGAAAACATTGAACCAATTTTGACGACCGCGCGAGTGAAAAGTCAATTTTATGTTTAATCGCTGCGCAAAAATATAAAATTCAGAAGCAACCTGTTGCTGTTGCGGAAACTTTTTCCGATAAAAAAATCTTGTTCTTGTTTGAAGAATTTAGAAGTAGGCCATAAAGATACAATAAGATGTAAGAATAACTAAAAATCATTTTTTTCTTTGATAGGGTAGAAAACATTGTGGGAAAAGGAGAAAATGCTGGTAACCTGCATTGTATCCTTTCCTCAGATTATTTTCAAAAGCCTTCTCTTTCAGGGGTGTTAAAAGGCGCCATTGTGTGGTAAAAGGTTAATAAGAATAAACAGATATCCTCCCCCCCTCTTCCCATTAGCCAATCAAATCTCTTTCCTCTCTGAAATTATCCAATCAGAGAAGCTTTAAGGAAATCAGAATGGGAACCAACAGCCAAATCAGAATGGGAACCAACAGCCAATCAGAGAAGACTTTAGATATTCAGCAGCCAATCAGAGAGCTTCAAAATCGCTCCAAATTGGCGCCCTAATTTCTCGATAAAAACAGTGAAAAAAAAACGGCATAAAAGTGGATTTAAAGTCTTCTTTAAAGGCTGCTGTGCAGTCCTTGGCGAACTGCCAGGCATGCACGATCCACACATGCCAGATTTCACTGAAAATGGGCAAACATTTAAGAAAATAGGGGCGCAGGAGACCTTGTTTTCGTCTTTTCAAGCCCCTTGCAAGAATTACTTCCCTTAGACCCTCGATGCACGCACCCCCCCTCCCCAGCCCTTAACTGGATTCGCTTTTCTAACTCAGCCCACAATAAATGCTGCACATTGAAACTTTCAATAAGCCAAAGTGATCAATGTACAGTGTAAAAAAGCCCTAGAAATTAATGCGACAAGTGGCTAAAAAAAGACTGAAAACTGTTTTAGTTGCTTCCTATTGCATATATCAAACAAAGGCAACTGATGTGTAATTTTTCTAATCTCTTCAAACCGCAACAAGAAACCCAGTTACTTTGACCACCGTCTCATATGTGCCAGTTACGCTCATGCAAAAACCCCAGAAAATAATGCGACAAGTGGCTAAAAAAAGACTGAATGCTTCTTATTGCATAAATCAAACAAATGGAACAAAATCTTTAATGTATATTTTTTTCCTCCAATCTCTTTATACCATGACGACTAATCTATTTATGTTGACTACCGTCTCATAGGTGCCGGTTAAGTATCCGCAAAACGCGAAAAATCGACTTACAGAACACTTCATAGCAGATGACACCTGTTGCTTAATAGATTAAATTTAGGGAACTTAATTTCTAATATCTGTTTTTTACTTCTCTAGTCTTTTTTTACCGTGACAACAAACCCATTTAGGTTGTCTATTGTCTCGCAGGTGGCGGTTACGTACCCGCGAAAACATGAAAAATCGACTTATGGAATATTTTATAGCAGACGACAACTGTTCCTTAAAGTCAGTTATACGGATTTTTCTATTTTACCGTGACAACAAACCCATTTAGGTTGTCTATTGTCTCGCATGTGGCGGTTACGTACCCGCGAAAACATGAAAAATCGACTTATGGAGTATTTTATAGCAGACGACAACTGTTCCTTAAAGTCAGTTATAGGGATTTTTCTATTTTTCGTTTTCATTTTCTCTCACTAGGGCCAATGATTTGGTTACGATGACCATCTCACCCACACGTGACTGATACGTGCTGCGCATAAAATCCTAAAATCAACTTTGACACTTTCGGAGGCAACCGATACCTGTTAAACAAATCAAAGAAAGGTAAACAAAATTTCTCCCTGTTTTCTTACCGGGGTCACGAAAACATTGAACCAATTTTGACGACCGCGCGAGTCAAAAGTCAATTTTATGTTTAATCGCTGCGCAAAAATATAAAATTCAGAAGCAACCTGTTGCTGTTGCGGAAACTTTTTCCGATAAAAAAATCTTGTTCCTGTTTGAAGAATTTAGAAGTAGGCCATAAAGATACAATAAGATGTAAGAATAACTAAAAATCATTTTTTTCTTTGATAGGGTAGAAAACATTGCGGGAAAAGGAGAAAATGCTGGTAACCTGCATTGTCTCCTTTCCTCAGATTATTTTCAAAAGCCTTCTCTTTCAGGGGTGTTAAAAGGCGCCATTGTGTGGTAAAAGGTTAATAAGAATAAACAGATATCCTCCCCCCCTCTTCCCATTAGCCAATCAAATCTCTTTCCTCTCTGAAATTATCCAATCAGAGAAGCTTTAAGGAAATCAGAATGGGAACCAACAGCCAAATCAGAATGGGAACCAACAGCCAATCAGAGAAGACTTTAGATATTCCGCAGCCAATCAGAGAGCTTCAAAATCGCTCCAAATTGGCGCCCTAATTTCTCGATAAAAACAGTGAAAAAAAAACGGCATAAAAGTGGATTAAAAGTCTTCTTTAAAGGCTGCTGTGCAGTCCTTGGCGAACTGCCAGGCATGCACGATCCACACATGCCAGATTTCACTGAAAATGGGCAAACATTTAAGAAAATAGGGGCGCAGGAGACCTTGTTTTCGTCTTTTCAAGCCCCTTGCAAGAATTACTTCCCTTAGACCCTCGATGCACGCACCCCCCCCTCCCCAGCCCTTAACTGGATTCGCTTTTCTAACTCAGCCCACAATAAATGCTGCACATTGAAACTTTCAATAAGCCAAAGTGATCAATGTACAGTGTAAAAAAGCCCCAGAAATTAATGCGACAAGTGGCTAAAAAAAGACTGAAAACTGTTTTAGTTGCTTCCTATTGCATATATCAAACAAAGGCAACTGATGTGTAATTTTTCTAATCTCTTCAACCGCAACAAGAAACCCAGTAACTTTGACTACTGTCTCATATGTGCCAGTTACGCTCATGCGAAAACCCCAGAAAATAATGCAACAAGTGGCTAAAAAAAGACTGAATGCTTCTTATTGCATAAATCAAACAAATGGAACAAAATCTTTAATGTATATTTTTTTCCTCCAATCTCTTTATACCATGACGACAAATCTATTTATGTTGACTACCCTCTCATAGGTGCCGGTTAAGCATCCGCAAAGCGCGAAAAATCGACTTACGGAACACTTCATAGCAGATGACACCTGTTGCTTAATAGATTAAATATAGGGAACTTAATTTCTAATATCTGTTTTTTACTTCTCTAGTCTTTTTTTACCGTGACAACAAACCCATTTAGGTTGTCTATTTTCTCGCAGGTGGCGGTTCCGTACCCGCAAAAACATGAAAAATCGACTTATGGAATATTTTATAGCAGACGACAACTGTTCCTTAAAGTCAATTATAGGGATTTTTCTATTTTTCGTTTTCATTTTCTCTCACTAGGGCCAATGATTTGGTTACGATGACCATCTCACCCACACGTGACTGATACGTGCTGCGCATAAAATCCTAAAATCAACTTTGACACTTTCGGAGGCAACCGATACCTGTTAAACAAATCAAAGAAAGGTAAACAAAATTTCTCCCTGTTTTCTTACCGGGGTCACGAAAACATTGAACCAATTTTGACGACCGCGCGAGTCAAAAGTCAATTTTATGTTTAATCGCTGCGCAAAAATATAAAATTCAGAAGCAACCTGTTGCTGTTGCGGAAACTTTTTCCGATAAAAAAATCTTGTTCTTGTTTGAAGAATTTAGAAGTAGGCCATAAAGATACAATAAGATGTAAGAATAACTAAAAATCATTTTTTTCTTTGATAGGGTAGAAAACATTGTGGGAAAAGGAGAAAATGCTGGTAACCTGCATTGTCTCCTTTCCTCAGATTATTTTCAAAAGCCTTCTCTTTCAGGGGTGTTAAAAGGCGCCATTGTGTGGTAAAAGGTTAATAAGAATAAACAGATATCCTTCCCCCCTCTTCCCATTAGCCAATCAAATCTCTTTCCTCTCTGAAATTATCCAATCAGAGAAGCTTTAAGGAAATCAGAATGGGAACCAACAGCCAAATCAGAATGGGAACCAACAGCCAATCAGAGAAGACTTTAGATATTCAGCAGCCAATCAGAGAGCTTCAAAATCGCTCCAAATTGGCGCCCTAATTTCTCGATAAAAACAGTGAAAAAAAAACGGCATAAAAGTGGATTTAAAGTCTTCTTTAAAGGCTGCTGTGCAGTCCTTGGCGAACTGCCAGGCATGCACGATCCACACATGCCAGATTTCACTGAAAATGGGCAAACATTTAAGAAAATAGGGGCGCAGGAGACCTTGTTTTCGTCTTTTCAAGCCCCTTGCAAGAATTACTTCCCTTAGACCCTCGATACACGCACCCCCCCCCCTCCCCAGCTCTTAACTGGATTCGCTTTTCTAACTCAGCCCACAATAAATGCTGCACATTGAAACTTTCAATAAGCCAAAGTGATCAATGTACAGTGTAAAAAAGCCCTAGAAATTAATGCGACAAGTGGCTAAAAAAAGACTGAAAACTGTTTTAGTTGCTTCCTATTGCATATATCAAACAAAGGCAACTGATGTGTAATTTTTCTAATCTCTTCAAACCGCAACAAGAAACCCAGTTACTTTGACCACCGTCTCATATGTGCCAGTTACGCTCATGCAAAAACCCCAGAAAATAATGCGACAAGTGGCTAAAAAAAGACTGAATGCTTCTTATTACATAAATCAAACAAATGGAACAAAATCTTTAATTTATATTTTTCTCCTCCAATCTCTTTATACCATGACGACAAATCTATTTATGTTGACTACCGTCTCATAGGTGCCGGTTAAGTATCCGCAAAACGCGAAAAATCGACTTACAGAACACTTCATAGCAGATGACACCTGTTGCTTAATAGATTAAATATAGGGAACTTAATTTCTAATATCTGTTTTTTACTTCTCTAGTCTTTTTTTACCGTGACAACAAACCCATTTAGGTTGTCTATTGTCTCGCAGGTGGCGGTTACGTACCTGCGAAAACATGAAAAATCGACTTATGGAATATTTTATAGCAGATGACAACTGTTCCTTAAAGTCAGTTATAGGGATTTTTCTATTTTTCGTTTTCATTTTCTCTCACTAGGGCCAATGATTTGGTTACGATGACCATCTCACCCACACGTGACTGATACGTGCTGCGCATAAAATCCTAAAATCAACTTTGACACTTTCGGAGGCAACCGATACCTGTTAAACAAATCAAAGAAAGGTAAACAAAATTTCTCCCTGTTTTCTTACCGGGGTCACGAAAACATTGAACCAATTTTGACGACCGCGCGAGTCAAAAGTCAATTTTATGTTTAATCGCTGCGCAAAAATATAAAATTCAGAAGCAACCTGTTGCTGTTGCGGAAACTTTTTCCGATAAAAAAATCTTGTTCTTGTTTGAAGAATTTAGAAGTAGGCCATAAAGATACAATAAGATGTAAGAATAACTAAAAATCATTTTTTTCTTTGATAGGGTAGAAAACATGGTGGGAAAAGGAGAAAATGCTGGTAACCTGCATTGTCTCCTTTCCTCAGATTATTTTCAAAAGCCTTCTCTTTCAGGGGTGTTAAAAGGCGCCATTGTGTGGTAAAAGGTTAATAAGAATAAACAGATATCCTCCCCCTCCTCTTCCCATTAGCCAATCAAATCTCTTTCCTCTCTGAAATTATCCAATCAGAGAAGCTTTAAGGAAATCAGAATGGGAACCAACAGCCAAATCAGAATGGGAACCAACAGCCATTCAGAGAAGACTTTAGATATTCAGCAGCCAATCAGAGAGCTTCAAAATCGCTCCAAATTGGCGCCCTAATTTCTCGATAAAAACAGTGAAAAAAAAAACGGCATAAAAGTGGATTTAAAGTCTTCTTTAAAGGCTGCTGTGCAGTCCTTGGCGAACTGCCAGGCATGCACGATCCACACATGCCAGATTTCACTGAAAATGGGCAAACATTTAAGAAAATAGGGGCGCAGGAGACCTTGTTTTCGTCTTTTCAAGCCCCTTGCAAGAATTACTTCCCTTAGACCCTCGATGCACGCACCCCCCCCCTCCCCAGCCCTTAACTGGATTCGCTTTTCTAACTCAGCCCACAATAAATGCTGCACATTGAAACTTTCAATAAGCCAAAGTGATCAATGTACAGTGTAAAAAAGCCCCAGAAATTAATGCGACAAGTGGCTAAAAAAAGACTGAAAACTGTTTTAGTTGCTTCCTATTGCAAATATCAAACAAAGGCAACTGATGTGTAATTTTTCTAATCTCTTCAAACCGCAACAAGAAACCCAGTTACTTTGACTACCGTCTCATATGTGCCAGTTACACTCATGCGAAAACCCCAGAAAATAATGCGACAAGTGGCTAAAAAAAGACTGAATGCTTCTTATTGCATAAATCAAACAAATGGAACAAAATTTTTAATGTGTATTTTTTTCCTCCAATCTCTTTATACCATGACGACAAATCTATTTATGTTGACTACCGTCTCATAGGTGCCGGTTAAGTATCCGCGAAATGCGAAAAATGGACTTACGGAACACTTCATAGCAGATGACACCTGTTGCTTAAAAGAGATCAAATATAGGGAACTTAATTTCTAATATCTGTTTTTTACTTCTCTAGTCTTTTTTTACCGTGACAACAAACCCATTTAGGTTGTCTATTGTCTCGCATGTGGCGGTTACGTACCCGCGAAAACATGAAAAATCGACTTACGGAATATTTTATAGCAGACGACAACTGTTCCTTAAAGTCAATTATAGGGATTTTTCTATTTTTCGTTTTCATTTTCTCTCACTAGGGCCAATGATTTGGTTACGATGACCATCTCACCCACACGTGACTGATACGTGCTGCGCATAAAATCCTAAAATCAACTTTGACACTTTCGGAGGCAACTGATACCTGTTAAACAAATCAAAGAAAGGTAAACAAAATTTCTCCCTGTTTTCTTACCGGGGTCACGAAAACATTGAACCAATTTTGACGACTGCGCGAGTCAAAAGTCAATTTTATGTTTAATCGCTGCGCAAAAATATAAAATTCAGAAGCAACCTGTTGCTGTTGCGGAAACTTTTTCTGATAAAAAAATCTTGTTCTTGTTTGAAGAATTTAGAAGTAGGCCATAAAGATACAATAAGATGAAAGAATAACTAAAAATCATTTTTTTCTTTGATAGGGTAGAAAACATTGTGGGAAAAGGAGAAAATGCTGGTAACCTGCATTGTCTCCTTTCCTCAGATTATTTTCAAAAGCCTTCTCTTTCAGGGGTGTTAAAAGGCGCCATTGTGTGGTAAAAGGTTAATAAGAATAAACAGATATCCTCCCCCCCTCTTCCCATTAGCCAATCAAATCTCTTTCCTCTCTGAAATTATCCAATCAGAGAAGCTTTAAGGAAATCAGAATGGGAACCAACAGCCAAATCAGAATGGGAACCAACAGCCAATCAGAGAAGACTTTAGATATTCAGCAGCCAATCAGAGAGCTTCAAAATCGCTCCAAATTGGCGCCCTAATTTCTCGATAAAAACAGTGAAAAAAAAAACGGCATAAAAGTGGATTTAAAGTCTTCTTTAAAGGCTGCTGTGCAGTCCTTGGCGAACTGCCAGGCATACACGATCCACACATGCCAGATTTCACTGAAAATGGGCAAACATTTAAGAAAATAGGGGCGCAGGAGACCTTGTTTTCGTCTTTTCAAGCCCCTTGCAAGAATTACTTCCCTTAGACCCTCGATGCACGCACCCCCCCTCCCCAGGCCTTAACTGGATTCGCTTTTCTAACTCAGCTGACAATAAATGCTGCACATTGAAACTTTCTATAAGCCAAAGTGATCAATGTACAGTGTAAAGAAGCCCCAGAAATTAATGCGACAAGTGGCTAAAAAAAGACCGACAACTGTTTTAGTTGCTTCCTATTGCATGTATCAAACAAAGGCAACTGAAGTGTAATTTTTCTAATCTCTTCAAACCGCAACAAGAAACCCAGTTACTTTGACTACCGTCTCATATGTGCCAGTTACGCTCATGCGAAAACCCCAGAAAATAATGCGACAAGTAGCTAAAAAAAGACTGAATGCTTCTTATTGCATAAATCAAACAAATGGAACAAAATTTTTAATGTATATTTTTTTCCTCCAATCTCTTTATACCATGACGACAAATCTATTTATGTTGACTACCGTCTCATAGGTGCTGGTTAAGTATCCGCAAAAACGCGAAAAATCGACTTACAGAACACTTCATAGCAGATGACACCTGTTGCTTAATAGATTAAATATAGGGAACTTAATTTCTAATATCTGTTTTTTACTTCTCTAGTCTTTTTTTACCGTGACAACAAACCCATTTAGGTTGTCTATTGTCTCGCAGGTGGCGGTTATGTACCCGCGAAAACATGAAAAATCGACTTATGGAATATTTTATAGCAGACGACAACTGTTCCTTAAAGTCAATTATAGGGATTTTTCTATTTTTCGTTTTCATTTTCTCTCACTAGGGCCAATGATTTGGTTACGATGACCATCTCACCCACACGTGACTGATACGTGCTGCGCATAAAATCCTAAAATCAACTTTGACACTTTCGGAGGCAACCGATACCTGTTAAACAAATCAAAGAAAGGTAAACAAAATTTCTCCCTGTTTTCTTACCGTGGTCACGAAAACATCTAACCAATTTTGACGACCGCGCGAGTCAAAAGTCAATTTTATGTTTAATTGCTGCGCAAAAATATAAAATTCAGAAGCAACCTGTTGCTGTTGCGGAAACTTTTTCCGATAAAAAAATCTTGTTCTTGTTTGAAGAATTTAGAAGTAGGCCATAAAGATACAATAAGATGTAAGAATAACTAAAAATCATTTTTTTCTTTGATAGGGTAGAAAACATGGTGGGAAAAGGAGAAAATGCTGGTAACCTGCATTGTCTCCTTTCCTCAGATTATTTTCAAAAGCCTTCTCTTTCAGGGGTGTTAAAAGGCGCCATTGTGTGGTAAAAAGTTAATAAGAATAAACAGATATCCTCCCCCCCTCTTCCCATTAGCCAATCAAATCTCTTTCCTCTCTGAAATTATCCAATCAGAGAAGCTTTAAGGAAATCAGAATGGGAACCAACAGCCAAATCAGAATGGGAACCAACAGCCAATCAGAGAAGACTTTAGATATTCAGCAGCCAATCAGAGAGCTTCAAAATCGCTCCAAATTGGCGCCCTAATTTCTCGATAAAAACAGTGAAAAAAAAACGGCATAAAAGTGGATTTAAAGTCTTCTTTAAAGGCTGCTGTGCAGTCCTTGGCGAACTGCCAGGCATGCACGATCCACACATGCCAGATTTCACTGAAAATGGGCAAACATTTAAGAAAATAGGGGCGCAGGAGACCTTGTTTTCGTCTTTTCAAGCCCCTTGCAAGAATTACTTCCCTTAGACCCTCGATACACGCACCCCCCCTCCCCAGCCCTTAACTGGATTCGCTTTTCTAACTCAGCCCACAATAAATGCTGCACATTGAAACTTTCAATAAGCCAAAGTTATCAATGTACAGTGTAAAAAAGCCCTAGAAATTAATGCGACAAGTGGCTAAAAAAAGACTGAAAAATGTTTTAGTTGCTTCCTATTGCATATATCAAACAAAGGCAACTGATGTGTAATTTTTCTAATCTCTTCAAACTGCAACAAGAAACCCAGTTACTTTGACCACCGTCTCATATGTGCCAGTTACGCTCATGCAAAAACCCCAGAAAATAATGCAACAAGTGGCTAAAAAAAGACTGAATGCTTCTTATTGTATAAATCAAACAAATGGAACAAAATCTTTAATGTATATTTTTTTCCTCCAATCTCTTTATACCATGACGACAAATCTATTTATGTTGACTACCGTCTCATAGGTGCCGGTTAAGTATCCGCAAAATGCGAAAAATCGACTTACAGAACACTTCATAGCAGATGACACCTGTTGCTTAATAGATTAAATATAGGGAACTTAATTTCTAATATCTGTTTTTTACTTCTCTAGTCTTTTTTTACCGTGACAACAAACCCATTTAGGTTGTCTATTGTCTCGCAGGTGGCGGTTACGTACCTGCGAAAACATGAAAAATCGACTTATGGAATATTTTATAGCAGATGACAACTGTTCCTTAAAGTCAGTTATAGGGATTTTTCTATTTTTCGTTTTCATTTTCTCTCACTAGGGCCAATGATTTGGTTACGATGACCATCTCACCCACACGTGACTGATACGTGCTGCGCATAAAATCCTAAAATCAACTTTGACACTTTCGGAGGCAACCGATACCTGTTAAACAAATCAAAGAAAGGTAAACAAAATTTCTCCCTGTTTTCTTACCGGGGTCACGAAAACATTGAACCAATTTTGACGACCGCGCGAGTCAAAAGTCAATTTTATGTTTAATCGCTGCGCAAAAATATAAAATTCAGAAGCAACCTGTTGCTGTTGCGGAAACTTTTTCCGATAAAAAAATCTTGTTCTTGTTTGAAGAATTTAGAAGTAGGCCATAAAGATACAATAAGATGTAAGAATAACTAAAAATCATTTTTTTCTTTGATAGGGTAGAAAACATGGTGGGAAAAGGAGAAAATGCTGGTAACCTGCATTGTCTCCTTTCCTCAGATTATTTTCAAAAGCCTTCTCTTTCAGGGGTGTTAAAAGGCGCCATTGTGTGGTAAAAGGTTAATAAGAATAAACAGATATCCTCCCCCTCCTCTTCCCATTAGCCAATCAAATCTCTTTCCTCTCTGAAATTATCCAATCAGAGAAGCTTTAAGGAAATCAGAATGGGAACCAACAGCCAAATCAGAATGGGAACCAACAGCCATTCAGAGAAGACTTTAGATATTCAGCAGCCAATCAGAGAGCTTCAAAATCGCTCCAAATTGGCGCCCTAATTTCTCGATAAAAACAGTGAAAAAAAAAACGGCATAAAAGTGGATTTAAAGTCTTCTTTAAAGGCTGCTGTGCAGTCCTTGGCGAACTGCCAGGCATGCACGATCCACACATGCCAGATTTCACTGAAAATGGGCAAACATTTAAGAAAATAGGGGCGCAGGAGACCTTGTTTTCGTCTTTTCAAGCCCCTTGCAAGAATTACTTCCCTTAGACCCTCGATGCACGCACCCCCCCCTCCCCAGCCCTTAACTGGATTCGCTTTTCTAACTCAGCCCACAATAAATGCTGCACATTGAAACTTTCAATAAGCCAAAGTGATCAATGTACAGTGTAAAAAAGCCCCAGAAATTAATGCGACAAGTGGCTAAAAAAAGACTGAAAACTGTTTTAGTTGCTTCCTATTGCAAATATCAAACAAAGGCAACTGATGTGTAATTTTTCTAATCTCTTCAAACCGCAACAAGAAACCCAGTTACTTTGACTACCGTCTCATATGTGCCAGTTACACTCATGCGAAAACCCCAGAAAATAATGCGACAAGTGGCTAAAAAAAGACTGAATGCTTCTTATTGCATAAATCAAACAAATGGAACAAAATTTTTAATGTGTATTTTTTTCCTCCAATCTCTTTATACCATGACGACAAATCTATTTATGTTGACTACCGTCTCATAGGTGCCGGTTAAGTATCCGCGAAATGCGAAAAATGGACTTACGGAACACTTCATAGCAGATGACACCTGTTGCTTAAAAGAGATCAAATATAGGGAACTTAATTTCTAATATCTGTTTTTTACTTCTCTAGTCTTTTTTTACCGTGACAACAAACCCATTTAGGTTGTCTATTGTCTCGCATGTGGCGGTTACGTACCCGCGAAAACATGAAAAATCGACTTACGGAATATTTTATAGCAGACGACAACTGTTCCTTAAAGTCAATTATAGGGATTTTTCTATTTTTCGTTTTCATTTTCTCTCACTAGGGCCAATGATTTGGTTACGATGACCATCTCACCCACACGTGACTGATACGTGCTGCGCATAAAATCCTAAAATCAACTTTGACACTTTCGGAGGCAACTGATACCTGTTAAACAAATCAAAGAAAGGTAAACAAAATTTCTCCCTGTTTTCTTACCGGGGTCACGAAAACATTGAACCAATTTTGACGACTGCGCGAGTCAAAAGTCAATTTTATGTTTAATCGCTGCGCAAAAATATAAAATTCAGAAGCAACCTGTTGCTGTTGCGGAAACTTTTTCTGATAAAAAAATCTTGTTCTTGTTTGAAGAATTTAGAAGTAGGCCATAAAGATACAATAAGATGAAAGAATAACTAAAAATCATTTTTTTCTTTGATAGGGTAGAAAACATTGTGGGAAAAGGAGAAAATGCTGGTAACCTGCATTGTCTCCTTTCCTCAGATTATTTTCAAAAGCCTTCTCTTTCAGGGGTGTTAAAAGGCGCCATTGTGTGGTAAAAGGTTAATAAGAATAAACAGATATCCTCCCCCCCTCTTCCCATTAGCCAATCAAATCTCTTTCCTCTCTGAAATTATCCAATCAGAGAAGCTTTAAGGAAATCAGAATGGGAACCAACAGCCAAATCAGAATGGGAACCAACAGCCAATCAGAGAAGACTTTAGATATTCAGCAGCCAATCAGAGAGCTTCAAAATCGCTCCAAATTGGCGCCCTAATTTCTCGATAAAAACAGTGAAAAAAAAAACGGCATAAAAGTGGATTTAAAGTCTTCTTTAAAGGCTGCTGTGCAGTCCTTGGCGAACTGCCAGGCATACACGATCCACACATGCCAGATTTCACTGAAAATGGGCAAACATTTAAGAAAATAGGGGCGCAGGAGACCTTGTTTTCGTCTTTTCAAGCCCCTTGCAAGAATTACTTCCCTTAGACCCTCGATGCACGCACCCCCCCTCCCCAGGCCTTAACTGGATTCGCTTTTCTAACTCAGCTGACAATAAATGCTGCACATTGAAACTTTCTATAAGCCAAAGTGATCAATGTACAGTGTAAAGAAGCCCCAGAAATTAATGCGACAAGTGGCTAAAAAAAGACCGACAACTGTTTTAGTTGCTTCCTATTGCATGTATCAAACAAAGGCAACTGAAGTGTAATTTTTCTAATCTCTTCAAACCGCAACAAGAAACCCAGTTACTTTGACTACCGTCTCATATGTGCCAGTTACGCTCATGCGAAAACCCCAGAAAATAATGCGACAAGTAGCTAAAAAAAGACTGAATGCTTCTTATTGCATAAATCAAACAAATGGAACAAAATTTTTAATGTATATTTTTTTCCTCCAATCTCTTTATACCATGACGACAAATCTATTTATGTTGACTACCGTCTCATAGGTGCTGGTTAAGTATCCGCAAAAACGCGAAAAATCGACTTACAGAACACTTCATAGCAGATGACACCTGTTGCTTAATAGATTAAATATAGGGAACTTAATTTCTAATATCTGTTTTTTACTTCTCTAGTCTTTTTTTACCGTGACAACAAACCCATTTAGGTTGTCTATTGTCTCGCAGGTGGCGGTTATGTACCCGCGAAAACATGAAAAATCGACTTATGGAATATTTTATAGCAGACGACAACTGTTCCTTAAAGTCAATTATAGGGATTTTTCTATTTTTCGTTTTCATTTTCTCTCACTAGGGCCAATGATTTGGTTACGATGACCATCTCACCCACACGTGACTGATACGTGCTGCGCATAAAATCCTAAAATCAACTTTGACACTTTCGGAGGCAACCGATACCTGTTAAACAAATCAAAGAAAGGTAAACAAAATTTCTCCCTGTTTTCTTACCGTGGTCACGAAAACATCTAACCAATTTTGACGACCGCGCGAGTCAAAAGTCAATTTTATGTTTAATTGCTGCGCAAAAATATAAAATTCAGAAGCAACCTGTTGCTGTTGCGGAAACTTTTTCCGATAAAAAAATCTTGTTCTTGTTTGAAGAATTTAGAAGTAGGCCATAAAGATACAATAAGATGTAAGAATAACTAAAAATCATTTTTTTCTTTGATAGGGTAGAAAACATGGTGGGAAAAGGAGAAAATGCTGGTAACCTGCATTGTCTCCTTTCCTCAGATTATTTTCAAAAGCCTTCTCTTTCAGGGGTGTTAAAAGGCGCCATTGTGTGGTAAAAAGTTAATAAGAATAAACAGATATCCTCCCCCCCTCTTCCCATTAGCCAATCAAATCTCTTTCCTCTCTGAAATTATCCAATCAGAGAAGCTTTAAGGAAATCAGAATGGGAACCAACAGCCAAATCAGAATGGGAACCAACAGCCAATCAGAGAAGACTTTAGATATTCAGCAGCCAATCAGAGAGCTTCAAAATCGCTCCAAATTGGCGCCCTAATTTCTCGATAAAAACAGTGAAAAAAAAACGGCATAAAAGTGGATTTAAAGTCTTCTTTAAAGGCTGCTGTGCAGTCCTTGGCGAACTGCCAGGCATGCACGATCCACACATGCCAGATTTCACTGAAAATGGGCAAACATTTAAGAAAATAGGGGCGCAGGAGACCTTGTTTTCGTCTTTTCAAGCCCCTTGCAAGAATTACTTCCCTTAGACCCTCGATACACGCACCCCCCCTCCCCAGCCCTTAACTGGATTCGCTTTTCTAACTCAGCCCACAATAAATGCTGCACATTGAAACTTTCAATAAGCCAAAGTTATCAATGTACAGTGTAAAAAAGCCCTAGAAATTAATGCGACAAGTGGCTAAAAAAAGACTGAAAAATGTTTTAGTTGCTTCCTATTGCATATATCAAACAAAGGCAACTGATGTGTAATTTTTCTAATCTCTTCAAACTGCAACAAGAAACCCAGTTACTTTGACCACCGTCTCATATGTGCCAGTTACGCTCATGCAAAAACCCCAGAAAATAATGCAACAAGTGGCTAAAAAAAGACTGAATGCTTCTTATTGCATAAATCAAACAAATGGAACAAAATCTTTAATGTATATTTTTTTCCTCCAATCTCTTTATACCATGACGACAAATCTATTTATGTTGACTACCGTCTCATAGGTGCCGGTTAAGTATCCGCAAAATGCGAAAAATCGACTTACAGAACACTTCATAGCAGATGACACCTGTTGCTTAATAGATTAAATATAGGGAACTTAATTTCTAATATCTGTTTTTTACTTCTCTAGTCTTTTTTTACCGTGACAACAAACCCATTTAGGTTGTCTATTGTCTCGCAGGTGGCGGTTACGTACCTGCGAAAACATGAAAAATCGACTTATGGAATATTTTATAGCAGATGACAACTGTTCCTTAAAGTCAGTTATAGGGATTTTTCTATTTTTCGTTTTCATTTTCTCTCACTAGGGCCAATGATTTGGTTACGATGACCATCTCACCCACACGTGACTGATACGTGCTGCGCATAAAATCCTAAAATCAACTTTGACACTTTCGGAGGCAACCGATACCTGTTAAACAAATCAAAGAAAGGTAAACAAAATTTCTCCCTGTTTTCTTACCGGGGTCACGAAAACATTGAACCAATTTTGACGACCGCGCGAGTCAAAAGTCAATTTTATGTTTAATCGCTGCGCAAAAATATAAAATTCAGAAGCAACCTGTTGCTGTTGCGGAAACTTTTTCCGATAAAAAAATCTTGTTCTTGTTTGAAGAATTTAGAAGTAGGCCATAAAGATACAATAAGATGTAAGAATAACTAAAAATCATTTTTTTCTTTGATAGGGTAGAAAACATGGTGGGAAAAGGAGAAAATGCTGGTAACCTGCATTGTCTCCTTTCCTCAGATTATTTTCAAAAGCCTTCTCTTTCAGGGGTGTTAAAAGGCGCCATTGTGTGGTAAAAGGTTAATAAGAATAAACAGATATCCTCCCCCTCCTCTTCCCATTAGCCAATCAAATCTCTTTCCTCTCTGAAATTATCCAATCAGAGAAGCTTTAAGGAAATCAGAATGGGAACCAACAGCCAAATCAGAATGGGAACCAACAGCCAATCAGAGAAGACTTTGGATATTCAGCAGCCAATCAGAGAGCTTCAAAATCGCTCCAAATTGGCGCCCTAATTTCTCGATAAAAACAGTGAAAAAAAAAACGGCATAAAAGTGGATTTAAAGTCTTCTTTAAAGGCTGCTGTGCAGTCCTTGGCGAACTGCCAGGCATGCACGATCCACACATGCCAGATTTCACTGAAAATGGGCAAACATTTAAGAAAATAGGGGCGCAGGAGACCTTGTTTTCGTCTTTTCAAGCCCCTTGCAAGAATTACTTCCCTTAGACCCTCGATGCACGCACCCCCCCCTCCCCAGCCCTTAACTGGATTCGCTTTTCTAACTCAGCCCACAATAAATGCTGCACATTGAAACTTTCAATAAGCCAAAGTGATCAATGTACAGTGTAAAAAAGCCCCAGAAATTAATGCGACAAGTGGCTAAAAAAAGACTGAAAACTGTTTTAGTTGCTTCCTATTGCATATATCAAACAAAGGCAACTGATGTGTAATTTTTCTAATCTCTTCAAACCGCAACAAGAAACCCAGTTACTTTGACCACCGTCTCATATGTGCCAGTTACACTCATGCGAAGAGCCCAGAAAATAATGCGACAAGTGGCTAAAAAAAGACTGAATGCTTCTTATTGCATAAATCAAACAAATGGAACAAAATCTTTAATGTATATTTTTTTCCTCCAATCTCTTTATACCATGACGACAAATCTATTTATGTTGACTACCGTCTCATAGGTGCCGGTTAAGTATCCGCAAAACGCGAAAAATCGACTTACAGAACACTTCATAGCAGATGACACCTGTTGCTTAATAGATTAAATTTAGGGAACTTAATTTCTAATATCTGTTTTTTACTTCTCTAGTCTTTTTTTACCGTGACAACAAACCCATTTAGGTTGTCTATTGTCTCGCAGGTGGCGGTTACGTACCTGTGAAAACATGAAAAATCGACTTATGGAATATTTTATAGCAGACGACAACTGTTCCTTAAAGTCAATTATAGGGATTTTTCTATTTTTCGTTTTCATTTTCTCTCACTAGGGCCAATGATTTGGTTACGATGACCATCTCACCCACACGTGACTGATACGTGCTGCGCATAAAATCCTAAAATCAACTTTGACACTTTCGGAGGCAACCGATACCTGTTAAACAAATCAAAGAAAGGTAAACAAAATTTCTCCCTGTTTTCTTACCGGGGTCACGAAAACATTGAACCAATTTTGACGACCGCGCGAGTCAAAAGTCAATTTTATGTTTAATCGCTGCGCAAAAATATAAAATTCAGAAGCAACCTGTTGCTGTTGCGGAAGCTTTTTCCGATAAAAAAATCTGGTTCTTGTTTGAAGAATTTAGAAGTAGGCCATAAAGATACAATAAGATGTAAGAATAACTAAAAATCATTTTTTTTCTTTGATAGGGTAGAAAACATGGTGGGAAAAGGAGAAAATGCTGGTAACCTGCATTGTCTCCTTTCCTCAGATTATTTTCAAAAGCCTTCTCTTTCAGGGGTGTTAAAAGGCGCCATTGTGTGGTAAAAGGTTAATAAGAATAAACAGATATCCTCCCCCTCCTCTTCCCATTAGCCAATCAAATCTCTTTCCTCTCTGAAATTATCCAATCAGAGAAGCTTTAAGGAAATCAGAATGGGAACCAACAGCCAAATCAGAATGGGAACCAACAGCCAATCAGAGAAGACTTTGGATATTCAGCAGCCTATCAGAGAGCTTCAAAATCGCTCCAAATTGGCGCCCTAATTTCTCGATAAAAACAGTGAAAAAAAAAACGGCATAAAAGTGGATTTAAAGTCTTCTTTAAAGGCTGCTGTGCAGTCCTTGGCGAACTGCCAGGCATGCACGATCCACACATGCCAGATTTCACTGAAAATGGGCAAACATTTAAGAAAATAGGGGCGCAGGAGACCTTGTTTTCGTCTTTTCAAGCCCCTTGCAAGAATTACTTCCCTTAGACCCTCGATGCACGCACCCCCCCCTCACCAGCCCTTAACTGGATTCGCTTTTCTAACTCAGCCCACAATAAATGCTGCACATTGAAACTTTCAATAAGCCAAAGTGATCAATGTACAGTGTAAAAAAGCCCCAGAAATTAATGCGACAAGTGGCTAAAAAAAGACTGAAAACTGTTTTAGTTGCTTCCTATTGCATATATCAAACAAAGGCAACTGATGTGTAATTTTTCTAATCTCTTCAACCGCAACAAGAAACCCAGTAACTTTGACTACTGTCTCATATGTGCCAGTTACGCTCATGCGAAAACCCCAGAAAATAATGCAACAAGTGGCTAAAAAAAGACTGAATGCTTCTTATTGCATAAATCAAACAAATGGAACAAAATTTTTAATGTATATTTTTTTCCTCCAATCTCTTTAAACCATGACGACAAATCTATTTATGTTGACTACCGTCTCATAGGTGCTGGTTAAGTATCCGCGAAAACGCGAAAAATCGACTTACGGAACACTTCATAGCAGATGACACCTGTTGCTTAATAGATTAAATATAGGGAACTTAATTTCTAATATCTGTTTTTTACTTCTCTAGTCTTTTTTTACCGTGACAACAAACCCATTTAGGTTGTCTATTGTCTCGCAGGTGGCGGTTATGTACCTGCGAAAACATGAAAAATCGACTTATGGAATATTTTATAGCAGACGACAACTGTTCCTTAAAGTCAATTATAGGGATTTTTCTATTTTTCGTTTTCATTTTCTCTCACTAGGGCCAATGATTTGGTTACGATGACCATCTCACCCACACGTGACTGATACGTGCTGCGCATAAAATCCTAAAATCAACTTTGACACTTTCGGAGGCAACCGATACCTGTTAAACAAATCAAAGAAAGGTAAACAAAATTTCTCCCTGTTTTCTTACCGGGGTCACGAAAACATCGAACCAATTTTGACGACCGCACGAGTCAAAAGTCAATTTTATGTTTAATCGCTGCGCAAAAATATAAAATTCAGAAGCAACCTGTTGCTGTTGCGGAAACTTTTTCCGATAAAAAAATCTTGTTCTTGTTTGAAGAATTTAGAAGTAGGCCATAAAGATACAATAAGATGTAAGAATAACTAAAAATCATTTTTTTCTTTGATAGGGTAGAAAACATTGTGGGAAAAGGAGAAAATGCTGGTAACCTGCATTGTCTCCTTTCCTCAGATTATTTTCAAAAGCCTTCTCTTTCAGGGGTGTTAAAAGGCGCCATTGTGTGGTAAAAGGTTAATAAGAATAAACAGATATCCTCCCCCCCTCTTCCCATTAGCCAATCAAATCTCTTTCCTCTCTGAAATTATCCAATCAGAGAAGCTTTAAGGAAATCAGAATGGGAACCAACAGCCAAATCAGAATGGGAACCAACAGCCAATCAGAGAAGACTTTAGATATTCAGCAGCCAATCAGAGAGCTTCAAAATCGCTCCAAATTGGCGCCCTAATTTCTCGATAAAAACAGTGAAAAAAAAACGGCATAAAAGTGGATTTAAAGTCTTCTTTAAAGGCTGCTGTGCAGTCCTTGGCGAACTGCCAGGCATGCACGATCCACACATGCCAGATTTCACTGAAAATGGGCAAACATTTAAGAAAATAGGGGCGCAGGAGACCTTGTTTTCGTCTTTTCAAGCCCCTTGCAAGAATTACTTCCCTTAGACCCTCGATGCACGCACCCCCCCTCCCCAGCCTTTAACTGGATTCGCTTTTCTAACTCAGCCCACAATAAATGCTGCACATTGAAACTTTCAATAAGCCAAAGTGATCAATGTACAGTGTAAAAAAGCCCCAGAAATTAATGCGACAAGTGGCTAAAAAAAGACTGAAAACTGTTTTAGTTGCTTCCTATTGCATATATCAAACAAAGGCAACTGATGTGTAATTTTTCTAATCTCTTCAACCGCAACAAGAAACCCAGTTACTTTGACTACTGTCTCATATGTGCCAGTTACGCTCATGCGAAAACCCCAGAAAATAATGCAACAAGTGGCTAAAAAAAGACTGAATGCTTCTTATTGCATAAATCAAACAAATGGAACAAAATCTTTAATGTATATTTTTTTCCTCCAATCTCTTTAAACCATGACGACAAATCTATTTATGTTGACTACCCTCTCATAGGTGCCGGTTAAGCATCCGCAAAGCGCGAAAAATCGACTTACGGAACACTTCATAGCAGATGCCACCTGTTGCTTAATAGATTAAATATAGGGAACTTAATTTCTAATACCTATTTTTTACTTCTCTAGTCTTTTTTTACCGTGACAACAAACCCATTTAGGTTGTCTATTGTCTTGGTGGTGTCGGTTACGTACCCGCGAAAACATGAAAAATCGACTTATGGAATATTTTATAGCAGACGACAACTGTTCCTTAAAGTCAATTATAGGGATTTTTCTATTTTTCGTTTTCATTTTCTCTCACTAGGGCCAATGATTTGGTTACGATGACCATCTCACCCACACGTGACTGATATGTGCTGCGCATAAAATCCTAAAATCAACTTTGACACTTTCGGAGGCAACCGATACCTGTTAAACAAATCAAAGAAAGGTAAACAAAATTTCTCCCTGTTTTCTTACCGGGGTCACGAAAACATTGAACCAATTTTGACGACCGCGCGAGTCAAAAGTCAATTTTATGTTTAATCGCTGCGCAAAAATATAAAATTCAGAAGCAACCTGTTGCTGTTGCGGAAACTTTTTCCGATAAAAAAATCTTGTTCTTGTTTGAAGAATTTAGAAGTAGGCCATAAAGATACAATAAGATGTAAGAATAACTAAAAATCATTTTTTTCTTTGATAGGGTAGAAAACATTGTGGGAAAAGGAGAAAATGCTGGTAACCTGCATTGTCTCCTTTCCTCAGATTATTTTCAAAAGCCTTCTCTTTCAGGGGTGTTAAAAGGCGCCATTGTGTGGTAAAAGGTTAATAAGAATAAACAGATATCCTCCCCCCCTCTTCCCATTAGCCAATCAAATCTCTTTCCTCTCTGAAATTATCCAATCAGAGAAGCTTTAAGGAAATCAGAATGGGAACCAACAGCCAAATCAGAATGGGAACCAACAGCCAATCAGAGAAGACTTTAGATATTCAGCAGCCAATCAGAGAGCTTCAAAATCGCTCCAAATTGGCGCCCTAATTTCTCGATAAAAACAGTGAAAAAAAAACGGCATAAAAGTGGATTTAAAGTCTTCTTTAAAGGCTGCTGTGCAGTCCTTGGCGAACTGCCAGGCATGCACGATCCACACATGCCAGATTTCACTGAAAATGGGCAAACATTTAAGAAAATAGGGGCGCAGGAGACCTTGTTTTCGTCTTTTCAAGCCCCTTGCAAGAATTACTTCCCTTAGACCCTCGATGCACGCACCCCCCCTCCCCAGCCTTTAACTGGATTCGCTTTTCTAACTCAGCCCACAATAAATGCTGCACATTGAAACTTTCAATAAGCCAAAGTGATCAATGTACAGTGTAAAAAAGCCCCAGAAATTAATGCGACAAGTGGCTAAAAAAAGACTGAAAACTGTTTTAGTTGCTTCCTATTGCATATATCAAACAAAGGCAACTGATGTGTAATTTTTCTAATCTCTTCAACCGCAACAAGAAACCCAGTTACTTTGACTACTGTCTCATATGTGCCAGTTACGCTCATGCGAAAACCCCAGAAAATAATGCAACAAGTGGCTAAAAAAAGACTGAATGCTTTTTATTGCATAAATCAAACAAATGGAACAAAATTTTTAATGTATATTTTTTTCCTCCAATCTCTTTATACCATGACGACAAATCTATTTATGTTGACTACTGTCTCATAGGTGCCGGTTAAGTATCCGCAAAACGCGAAAAATCGACTTACGGAACACTTCATAGCAGATGACACCTGTTGCTTAATAGATCAAATATAGGGAACTTAATTTCTAATATCTGTTTTTTACTTCTCTAGTCTTTTTTTACCGTGACAACAAACCCATTAACACCCCGGTTACACAGACTGTCGAGCTTACATCGATTTCAAATCGGTCTAATTATTTCAATTTTTTTTCGCTTTTGATCGGTTGTCGTAGGTAACTTTATTTCAAGCTGTTTGTGTAAACGGTTATCGGCGATAAACAGGTGTTCAATCGGTCTTAAAAATATTCCATCTTGCGCTGGTAGAGGCCCTATCGGGATTAAAGATATTTTCATCGATTGAAATGCTAAAATGCCGTCGGATCTCATAGCTTGTAAAGCGGTGTTCAGTCGGGCATGTCGGTGATTGATCGGTGTTTGATCAGTGATCAAACATTTTCTGTCGTATGTGGTCGGTGGTACATATGTGGTAATCCGTCGCAGATCGCTGGTATCGGTGTTAAAGAGCTTGCATATCTCTTATCACAAGTTGTTGGTGGTTCTTTCAACAAAAAATGTGTACAACTGATGAGAACCGAGTAATTTAATGCAGTTCACTGGCTGACGTCATGGAAGATGGAACAGCAATCGAGCAGTTTGGCCTTCTGCTGCTGCAGCAAGCCCTTCTCAATGTCAGACAGGCTATTCAGCTAGTCCATGAGCCCAGAGGAGACCATAGGCGCCGTCGTAGGAGACAAAGGAGGTGGTGGTCTACCGCCTGCACCCCCTGCTACCACGGCCATAACCTCTTTCCTTCACAATGGAATCTTCTTGGACCTCATAGACTTCGTTAGAGACAAACATGAGGGTTATGCCTTTGCCGACGGATTTCTGGGAGTTCCCTTTGACCCACATACTAAGACAATCCGAAACTTGTCACAGAATTGTTACAGAATCAATCATATATGGCACTGGTCAATTATTGTGGAAACAGAATTAAAATGCCGGTCACGCATGTAACAGTGTGTCTCATGGATTCCATATTTTGATTCTCAGCTTTTTACATCGGTGATTAGTATCAGTTTATCGGTGGCTCTTCGGTGGCTTATCGATGGCCTGTAGGTGATATCGGTGGTAGATAAGTGGTTAACCGGTTATTTTGTAATATTTTCACCGATTGAGAATTTTAAGCATGTTTAAAAATCTCAATCGGTAACTTTTCATCGATGAAATTCATCTTTTCCCGATAGCTTTTGATAGGTTGAGAACAGGTGACCAATATGTGACATCGGAGATAAATAGGTTTTCGTCGGTTCCCTCCCTACTTTGGTTAAAAAGACTACGGATTTATCAGCGATAGCTCTGTGTAACCGGGGTGTTAGGTTGTCTATTGTCTCGCAGGTGGCGGTTACGTACCCGCGAAAACATGAAAAATCGACTTATGGAATATTTTATAGCAGACGACAACTGTTCCTTAAAGTCAATTATAGGGATTTTTCTATTTTTCGTTTTCATTTTCTCTCACTAGGGCCAATGATTTGGTTACTATGACCATCTCACCCACACGTGACTGATACGTGCTGCGCATGAAATCCTAAAATCAACTTTGACACTTTCGGAGGCAACCGACACCTGTTAAACAAATCAAAGAAAGGTAAACAAAATTTCTCCCTGTTTTCTTACCGGGGTCACGAAAACATTGAACCAATTTTGACAACCGCGCGAGTCAAAAGTCAATTTTATGTTTAATCGCTGCGCAAAAATATAAAATTCAGAAGCAACCTGTTGCTGTTGCGGAAACTTTTTCCGATAAAAAAATCTTGTTCTTGTTTGAAGAATTTAGAAGTAGGCCATAAAGATACAATAAGATGTAAGAATAACTAAAAATCATTTTTTTTCTTTGATAGGGTAGAAAACATTGTGGGAAAAGGAGAAAATGCTGGTAACCTGCATTGTCTCCTTTCCTCAGATTATTTTCAAAAGCCTTCTCTTTCAGGGGTGTTAAAAGGCGCCATTGTGTGGTAAAAGGTTAATAAGAATAAACAGATATCCTCACCCCCTCTTCCCATTAGCCAATCAAATCTCTTTCCTCTCTGAAATTATCCAATCAGAGAAGCTTTAAGGAAATCAGAATGGGAACTAACAGCCAAATCAGAATGGGAACCAACAGCCAATCAGAGAAGACTTTAGATATTCAGCAGCCAATCAGAGAGCTTCAAAATCGCTCCAAATTGGCGCCCTAATTTCTCGATAAAAACAGTGAAAAAAAACGGCATAAAAGTGGATTTAAAGTCTTCTTTAAAGGCTGCTGTGCAGTCCTTGGCGAACTGCCAGGCATGCACGATCCACACATGCCAGATTTCACTGAAAATGGGCAAACATTTAAGAAAATAGGGGCGCAAGAGACCTTGTTTTCGTCTTTTCAAGCCCCATGCAAGAATTACTTCCCTTAGACCCTCGATGCACGCACCCCCCCTCCCCAGCCCTTAACTGGATTCGCTTTTCTAACTCAGCCCACAATAAATGCTGCACATTGAAACTTTCAATAAGCCAAAGTGATCAATGTACAGTGTAGAAAAGCCCCAGAAATTAATGCGACAAGTGGCTAAAAAACGACTGAAAACTGTTTTAGTTGCTTCCTATTGCATATATCAAACAAAGGCAACTGAGGTGTAATTTTTCTAATCTCTTCAAACCGCAACAAGAAACCCAGTTACGTTGACTACTGTCTCATATGTGCCAGTTACGCTCATGCGAAAACCCCAGAAAATAATGCGACAAGTGGCTAAAAAAAGACTGAATGCTTTTTATTGCATAAATCAAACAAATGGAACAAAATTTTTAATGTATATTTTTTTCCTCCAATCTCTTTATACCATGACGACAAATCTATTTATGTTGACTACTGTCTCATAGGTGCCGGTTAAGTATCCGCAAAACGCGAAAAATCGACTTACGGAACACTTCATAGCAGATGACACCTGTTGCTTAATAGATCAAATATAGGGAACTTAATTTCTAATATCTGTTTTTTACTTCTCTAGTCTTTTTTTACCGTGACAACAAACCCATTTAGGTTGTCTATTGTCTCGCAGGTGGCGGTTACGTACCTGCGAAAACATAAAAAATCGACTTATGGAATATTTTATAGCAGACGACAACTGTTCCTTAAAGTCAATTATAGGGATTTTTCTATTTTTCGTTTTCATTTTCTCTCACTAGGGCCAATGATTTGGTTACTATGACCATCTCACCCACACGTGACTGATACGTGCTGCGCATAAAATCCTAAAATCAACTTTGACACTTTCGGAGACAACCGACACCTGTTAAACAAATCAAAGAAAGGTAAACAAAATTTCTCCCTGTTTTCTTACCGGGGTCACGAAAACATTGAACCAATTTTGACGACCGCGCGAGTCAAGAGTCAATTTTATGTTTAATCGCTGCGCAAAAATATAAAATTCGGAAGCAACCTGTTGCTGTTGCGGAAACTTTTTCCGATGAAAAAATCTTGTTCTTGTTTGAAGAATTTAGAAGTAGGCCATAAAGATACAATAAGATGTAAGAATAACTAAAAAGAATTTTTTCTTTGATAGGGTAGAAAACATTGTGGGAAAAGGAGAAAATGCTGGTAACCTGCATTGTCTCCTTTCCTCAGATTATTTTCAAAGGCCTTCTCTTTCAGGGGTGTTAAAAGGCGCCATTGTGAGGTAAAAGGTTAATAAGAATAAACAGATATCCTCCCTCCCCCCCTCTTCCCATTAGCCAATCAAATCTCTTTCCTCTCTGAAATTATCCAATCAGAGAAGCTTTAAGGAAATCAGAATGGGAACCAACAGCCAAATCAGAATGGGAACCAACAGCCAATCAGAGAAGACTTTAGATATTCAGCAGCCAATCAGAGAGCTTCAAAATCGCTCCAAATTGGCGCCCTAATTTCTCGATAAAAACAGTGAAAAAAAACGGCATAAAAGTGGATTTAAAGTCTTCTTTAAAGGCTGCTGTGCAGTCCTTGGCGAACTGCCAGGCATGCACGATCCACACATGCCAGATTTCACTGAAAATGGGCAAACATTTAAGAAAATAGGGGCGCAAGAGACCTTGTTTTCGTCTTTTCAAGCCCCATGCAAGAATTACTTCCCTTAGACCCTCGATGCACGCACCCCCCCTCCCCAGCCCTTAACTGGATTCGCTTTTCTAACTCAGCCCACAATAAATGCTGCACATTGAAACTTTCAATAAGCCAAAGTGATCAATGTACAGTGTAGAAAAGCCCCAGAAATTAATGCGACAAGTGGCTAAAAAAAGACTGAAAACTGTTTTAGTTGCTTCCTATTGCATATATCAAACAAAGGCAACTGATGTGTAATTTTTCTAATCTCTTCAAACCGCAACAAGAAACCCAGTTACGTTGACTACCGTCTCATATGTGCCAGTTACGCTCATGCGAAAACCCCAGAAAATAATGCGACAAGTGGCTAAAAAAAGACTGAATGCTTCTTATTGCATAAATCAAACAAATGGAACAAAATTTTTAATGTATATTTTTTTCCTCCAATCTCTTTATACCATGACGACAAATCTATTTATGTTGACTACCGTCTCATAGGTGCCGGTTAAGTATCCGCGAAAACGCGAAAAATCGACTTACGGAACACTTCATAGCAGATGACACCTGTTGCTTAATAGATCAAATATAGGGAACTTAATTTCTAATATCTGTTTTTTACTTCTCTAGTCTTTTTTTACCGTGACAACAAACCCATTTAGGTTGTCTATTGTCTCGCAGGTGGCGGTTACGTACCCGCGAAAACATGAAAAATCGACTTACGGAATATTTTATAGCAGACGACAACTATTGCTTAAAGTCAATTATAGGGATTTTTCTATTTTTCGTTTTCATTTTCTCTCACTAGGGCCAATGATTTGGTTACGATGACCATCTCACCCACACGTGACTGATACGTGCTGCACATAAAATCCTGAAATCAACTTTGACACTTTCGGAGGCAACCGATACCTGTTAAACAAATCAAAGAAAGGTAAACAAAATTTCTCCCTGTTTTCTTACCAGGGTCACGAAAACATTGAACCAATTTTGACAACCGCGCGAGTCAAAAGTCAATTTTATGTTTAATCGCTGCGCAAGAATATAAAATTCAGAAGCAACCTGTTGCTGTTGCGGAAACTTTTTCCGATAAAAAAATCTTGTTCTTGTTTGAAGAATTTAGAAGTAGGCCATAAAGATACAATAAGATGTAAGAATAACTAAAAATCATTTTTTTCTTTGATAGGGTAGAAAACATTGTGGGAAAAGGAGAAAATGCTGGTAACCTGCATTGTCTCCTTTCCTCAGATTATTTTCAAAGGCCTTCTCTTTCAGGGGTGTTAAAAGGCGCCATTGTGTGGTAAAAGGTTAATAAGAATAAACAGATATCCTCCCCCCCTCTTCCCATTAGCCAATCAAATCTCTTTCCTCTCTGAAATTATCCAATCAGAGAAGCTTTAAGGAAATCAGAATGGGAACCAACAGCCAAATCAGAATGGGAACCAACAGCCAATCAGAGAAGACAGATATTCAGCAGCCAATCAGAGAGCTTCAAAATCGCTCCAAATTGGCGCCCTAATTTCTCGATAAAAACAGTGAAAAAAAAGATATAAAAGTGGATTTAAAGTCTTCTTTAAAGGCTGCTGTGCAGTCCTTGGCGAACTGCCAGGCATGCACGATCCACACATGCCAGATTTCACTGAAAATGGGCAAACATTTAAGAAAATAGGGGCGCAGGAGACCTTGTTTTCGTCTTTTCAAGCCCCTTGCAAGAATTACTTCCCTTAGACCCTCGATGCACGCACCCCCCCTCCCCAGCCCTTAACTGGATTTGCTTTTCTAACTCAGCCCACAATAAATGCTGCACATTGAAACTTTCAATAAGCCAAAGTGATCAATGTACAGTGTAGAAAAGCCCCAGAAGTTAATGCGACAAGTGGCTAAAAAAAGACTGAAAACTGTTTTAGTTGCTTCCTATTGCATATATCAAACAAAGGCAACTGAAGTGTAATTTTTCTAATATCTTCAAACCGCAACAAGAAACCCAGTTACGTTGACTACCGTCTCATATGTGCCAGTTACGCTCATGCGAAAACCCCAGAAAATAATGCGACAAGTGGCTAAAAAATGACTGAATGCTTCTTATTGCATAAATCAAACAAATGGAACAAAATTTTTAAAGTATATTGTTTTCCTCCAATCTCTTTATACCATGACGAGAAATCTATTTATGTTGACTACCGTCTCATAGGTGCCGGTTAAGTATCCGCGAAAACGCGAAAAATCGACTTACGGAACACTTCATAGCAGATGACACCTGTTGCTTAATAGATCAAATATAGGGAACTTAATTTCTAATATCTGTTTTTTACTTCTCTAGTCTTTTTTTACCGTGACAACAAACCCATTAACACCCCGGTTACACAGACTGTTGGGCTTACATCGATTTCAAATCGGTCTAATTATTTCAATTTTTTTTCGCTTTTGATCGGTTGTCGTAGGTGACTTTATTTCAAGCTGTTTGTGTAAACGGGTATCGGCGATAAACAGGTGTTCAATCGGTCTTAAAAATATTCCATCTTGCGCTGGTAGAGGCCCGATCGGGATTAAAGATATTTTCATCGATTGAAATGCTAAAATGCCGTCGGATCTCATAGCTTGTAAAGCGGTGTTCAGTCGGGCATGTCGGTGATTGATCGGTGTTTGATCAGTGATCAAACATTTTCTGTCGTATGTGGTCGGTGGTACATATGTGGTAATCCGTCGCAGATCGCTGGTATCGGTGTTAAAGAGCTTACATATCTCTTATCACAAGTTGTTGGTGGTTCTTTCAACAAAAAATGTGTACAACTGATGAGAACCGAGTAATTTAATGCAGTTCACTGGCTGACGTCATGGAAGATGGAACAGCAATCGAGCAGTTTGGCCTTCTGCTGCTGCAGCAAGCCCTTCTCAATGTCAGACAGGCTATTCAGCTAGTCCATGAGCCCAGAGGAGACCATAGGCGCCGTCGTAGGAGACAAAGGAGGTGGTGGTCTACCGCCTGCACCCCCTGCTACCACGGCCATAACCTCTTTCCTTCACAATGGAATCTTCTTGGACCTCATAGACTTCGTTAGAGACAAACATGAGGGTTATGCCTTTGCCGACGGATTTCTGGGAGTTCCCTTTGACCCACATACTAAGACAATCCGAAACTTGTCACAGAATTGTTACAGAATCAATCATATATGGCACTGGTCAATTATTGTGGAAACAGAATTAAAATGCCGGTCACGCATGTAACAGTGTGTCTCATGGATTCCATATTTTGATTCTCAGCTTTTTACATCGGTGATTAGTATCAGTTTATCGGTGGCTCTTCGGTGGCTTATCGATGGCCTGTAGGTGATATCGGTGGTAGATAAGTGGTTAACCGGTTATTTTGTAATATTTTCACCGATTGAGAATTTTAAGCATGTTTAAAAATCTCAATCGGTAACTTTTCATCGATGAAATTCATCTTTTCCCGATAGCTTTTGATAGGTTGAGAACAGGTGACCAATATGTGACATCGGAGATAAATAGGTTTTCGTCGGTTCCCTCCCTACTTTGGTTAAAAAGACTACGGATTTATCAGCGATAGCTCTGTGTAACCGGGGTGTTAGGTTGTCTATTGTCTCGCAGGTGGCGGTTACGTACCCGCGAAAACATGAAAAATCGACTTATGGAATATTTTATAGCAGACGACAACTGTTCCTTAAAGTCAATTATAGGGATTTTTCTATTTTTCGTTTTCATTTTCTCTCACTAGGGCCAATGATTTGGTTACTATGACCATCTCACCCACACGTGACTGATACGTGCTGCGCATGAAATCCTAAAATCAACTTTGACACTTTCGGAGGCAACCGACACCTGTTAAACAAATCAAAGAAAGGTAAACAAAATTTCTCCCTGTTTTCTTACCGGGGTCACGAAAACATTGAACCAATTTTGACAACCGCGCGAGTCAAAAGTCAATTTTATGTTTAATCGCTGCGCAAAAATATAAAATTCAGAAGCAACCTGTTGCTGTTGCGGAAACTTTTTCCGATAAAAAAATCTTGTTCTTGTTTGAAGAATTTAGAAGTAGGCCATAAAGATACAATAAGATGTAAGAATAACTAAAAATCATTTTTTTTCTTTGATAGGGTAGAAAACATTGTGGGAAAAGGAGAAAATGCTGGTAACCTGCATTGTCTCCTTTCCTCAGATTATTTTCAAAAGCCTTCTCTTTCAGGGGTGTTAAAAGGCGCCATTGTGTGGTAAAAGGTTAATAAGAATAAACAGATATCCTCACCCCCTCTTCCCATTAGCCAATCAAATCTCTTTCCTCTCTGAAATTATCCAATCAGAGAAGCTTTAAGGAAATCAGAATGGGAACCAACAGCCAAATCAGAATGGGAACCAACAGCCAATCAGAGAAGACTTTAGATATTCAGCAGCCAATCAGAGAGCTTCAAAATCGCTCCAAATTGGCGCCCTAATTTCTCGATAAAAACAGTGAAAAAAAACGGCATAAAAGTGGATTTAAAGTCTTCTTTAAAGGCTGCTGTGCAGTCCTTGGCGAACTGCCAGGCATGCACGATCCACACATGCCAGATTTCACTGAAAATGGGCAAACATTTAAGAAAATAGGGGCGCAGGAGACCTTGTTTTCGTCTTTTCAAGCCCCTTGCAAGAATTACTTCCCTTAGACCCTCGATGCACGCACCCCCCCTCCCCAGCCCTTAACTGGATTCGCTTTTCTAACTCAGCCCACAATAAATGCTGCACATTGAAACTTTCAATAAGCCAAAGTGATCAATGTACAGTAGAGAAAAGCCCCAGAAATTAATGTGACAAGTGGCTAAAAAAAGACTGAAAACTGTTTTAGTTGCTTCCTATTGCATATATCAAACAAAGGCAACTGAAGTGTAATTTTTCTAATCTCTTCAAACCGCAACAAGAAACCCAGTTACTTTGCCTACCGTCTCATATGTGCCAGTTACGCTCATGCGAAAACCCCAGAAAATAATGCGACAAGTGGCTAAAAAATGACTGAATGCTTCTTATTGCATAAATCAAACAAATGGAACAAAATTTTTAAAGTATATTTTTTTCCTCCAATCTCTTTATACCATGACGAGAAATCTATTTATGTTGACTACCGTCTCATAGGTGCCGGTTAAGTATCCGCGAAAACGCGAAAAATCGACTTACGGAACACTTCATAGCAGATGACACCTGTTGCTTAATAGATCAAATATAGGGAACTTAATTTCTAATATCTGTTTTTTACTTCTCTAGTCTTTTTTTACCGTGACAACAAACCCATTAACACCCCGGTTACACAGACTGTCGGGCTTACATCGATTTCAAATCGGTCTAATTATTTCAATTTTTTTTCGCTTTTGATCGGTTGTCGTAGGTGACTTTATTTCAAGCTGTTTGTGTAAACGGGTATCGGCGATAAACAGGTGTTCAATCGGTCTTAAAAATATTCCATCTCGCGCTGGTAGAGGCCCGATCGGGATTAAAGATATTTTCATCGATTGAAATGCTAAAATGCCGTCGGATCTCATAGCTTGTAAAGCGGTGTTCAGTCGGTGATTGATTGGTGTTTGATCAGTGATCAAACATTTTCTGTCGTATGTGGTCGGTGGTACATATGTGGTAATCCGTCGCAGATCGCTGGTATCGGTGTTAAAGAGCTTGCATATCTCTTATCACAAGTTGTTGGTGGTTCTTTCAACAAAAAATGTGTACAACTGATGAGAACCGAGTAATTTAATGCAGTTCACTGGCTGACGTCATGGAAGATGGAACAGCAATCGAGCAGTTTGGCCTTCTGCTGCTGCAGCAAGCCCTTCTCAATGTCAGACAGGCTATTCAGCTAGTCCATGAGCCCAGAGGAGACCATAGGCGCCGTCGTAGGAGACAAAGGAGGTGGTGGTCTACCGCCTGCACCCCTGCTACCACGGCCATAACCTCTTTCCTTCACAATGGAATCTTCTTGGACCTCATAGACTTCGTTAGAGACAAACATGAGGGTTATGCCTTTGCCGACGGATTTCTGGGAGTTCCCTTTGACCCACATACTAAGACAATCCGAAACTTGTCACAGAATTGTTACAGAATCAATCATATATGGCACTGGTCAATTATTGTGGAAACAGAATTAAAATGCCGGTCACGCATGTAACAGTGTGTCTCATGGATTCCATATTTTGATTCTCAGCTTTTTACATCGGTGATTAGTATCAGTTTATCGGTGGCTCTTCGGTGGCTTATCGATGGCCTGTAGGTGATATCGGTGGTAGATAAGTGGTTAACCGGTTATTTTGTAATATTTTCACCGATTGAGAATTTTAAGCATGTTTAAAAATCTCAATCGGTAACTTTTCATCGATGAAATTCATCTTTTCCCGATAGCTTTTGATAGGTTGAGAACAGGTGACCAATATGTGACATCGGAGATAAATAGGTTTTAGTCGATTCCCTCCCTACTTCGGTTAAAAAGACTACCGATTTATCAGCGATAGCTCTGTGTAACCGGGGTGTTAGGTTGTCTATTGTCTCGCAGGTGGCGGTTACGTACCCGCGAAAACATGAAAAATCGACTTATGGAATATTTTATAGCAGACGACAACTGTTCCTTAAAGTCAATTATAGGGATTTTTCTATTTTTCGTTTTCATTTTCTCTCACTAGGGCCAATGATTTGGTTACTATGACCATCTCACCCACACGTGACTGATACGTGCTGCGCATGAAATCCTAAAATCAACTTTGACACTTTCGGAGGCAACCGACACCTGTTAAACAAATCAAAGAAAGGTAAACAAAATTTCTCCCTGTTTTCTTACCGGGGTCACGAAAACATTGAACCAATTTTGACAACCGCGCGAGTCAAAAGTCAATTTTATGTTTAATCGCTGCGCAAAAATATAAAATTCAGAAGCAACCTGTTGCTGTTGCGGAAACTTTTTCCGATAAAAAAATCTTGTTCTTGTTTGAAGAATTTAGAAGTAGGCCATAAAGATACAATAAGATGTAAGAATAACTAAAAATCATTTTTTTCTTTGATAGGGTAGAAAACATTGTGTGAAAAGGAGAAAATGCTGGTAACCTGCATTGTCTCCTTTCCTCAGATTATTTTCAAAAGCCTTCTCTTTCAGGGGTGTTAAAAGGCGCCATTGTGTGGTAAAAGGTTAATAAGAATAAACAGATATCCTCCCCCCCTCTTCCCATTAGCCAATCAAATCTCTTTCCTCTCTGAAATTATCCAATCAGAGAAGCTTTAAGGAAATCAGAATGGGAACCAACAGCCAAATCAGAGAAGACTTTAGATATTCAGCAGCCAATCAGAGAGCTTCAAAATCGCTCCAAATTGGCGCCCTAATTTCTCGATAAAAACAATGAAAAAAAAGATATAAAAGTGGATTTAAAGTCTTCTTTAAAGGCTGCTGTTCAGTCCTTGGCGAACTGCCAGGCATGCACGATCCACACATGCCAGATTTCACTGAAAATGGGCAAACATTTAAGAAAATAGGGGCGCAGGAGACCTTTTTTTTGTCTTTTCAAGCCCCTTGCAAGAATTACTTCCCTTAGACCCTCGATGCACGCACACCCCTCCTCCCCAGCCCTTAACTGGATTCGCTTTTCTAACTCAGCCCACAATAAATGCTGCACATTGAAACTTTCAATAAGCCAAAGTGATCAATGTACAGTGTAGAAAAGCCCCAGAAATTAATGCGACAAGTGGCTAAAAAAAGACTGAAAACTGTTTTAGTTGCTTCCTATTGCATATATCAAACAAAGGCAACTGAGGTGTAATTTTTCTAATCTCTTCAAACCGCAACAAGAAACCCAGTTACGTTGACTACCGTCTCATATGTGCCAGTTACGCTCATGCGAAAACCCCAGAAAATAATGCGACAAGTGGCTAAAAAAAGACTGAACGCTTCTTATTGCATAAATCAAACAAATGGAACCAAATTTTTAATGTATATTTTTTTCCTCCAATCTCTTTATACCATGACGAGAAATCTATTTATGTTGACTACCGTCTCATAGGTGCCGGTTAAGTATCCGCGAAAACGCGAAAAATCGACTTACGGAACACTTCATAGCAGATGACACCTGTTGCTTAATAGATCAAATATAGGGAACTTAATTTCTAATATCTGTTTTTTACTTCTCTAGTCTTTTTTTACCGTGACAACAAACCCATTAACACCCCGGTTACACAGACTGTCGGGCTTACATCGATTTCAAATCGGTCTAATTATTTCAATTTTTTTTCGCTTTTGATCGGTTGTCGTAGGTGACTTTATTTCAAGCTGTTTGTGTAAACGGGTATCGGCGATAAACAGGTGTTCAATCGGTCTTAAAAATATTCCATCTTGCGCTGGTAGAGGCCCGATTGGGATTTAAGATATTTTCATCGATTGAAATGCTAAAATGCCGTCGGATCTCATAGCTTGTAAAGCGGTGTTCAGTCGGGCATGTCGGTGATTGATCGGTGTTTGATCAGTGATCAAACATTTTCTGTCGTATGTGGTCGGTGGTACATATGTGGTAATCCGTCGCAGATCGCTGGTATCGGTGTTAAAGAGCTTGCATATCTCTTATCACAAGTTGTTGGTGGTTCTTTCAACAAAAAATGTGTACAACTGATGAGAACCGAGTAATTTAATGCAGTTCACTGGCTGACGTCATGGAAGATGGAACAGCAATCGAGCAGTTTGGCCTTCTGCTGCTGCAGCTAGCCCTTCTCAATGTCAGACAGGCTATTCAGCTAGTCCATGAGCCCAGAGGAGACCATAGGCGCCGTCGTAGGAGACAAAGGAGGTGGTGGTCTACCGCCTGCACCCCTGCTACCACGGCCATAACCTCTTTCCTTCACAATGGAGTCTTCTTGGACCTCATAGACTTCGTTAGAGACAAACATGAGGGTTATGCCTTTGCCGACGGATTTCTGGGAGTTCCCTTTGACCCACATACTAAGACAATCCGAAACTTGTCACAGAATTGTTACAGAATCAATCATATATGGCACTGGTCAATTATTGTGGAAACAGAATTAAAATGCCGGTCACGCATGTAACAGTGTGTCTCATGGATTCCATATTTTGATTCTCAGCTTTTTACATCGGTGATTAGTATCAGTTTATCGGTGGCTCTTCGGTGGCTTATCGATGGCCTGTAGGTGATATCGGTGGTAGATAAGTGGTTAACCGGTTATTTTGTAATATTTTCACCGATTGAGAATTTTAAGCATGTTTAAAAATCTCAATCGGTAACTTTTCATCGATGAAATTCATCTTTTCCCGATAGCTTTTGATAGGTTGAGAACAGGTGACCAATATGTGACATCGGAGATAAATAGGTTTTCGTCGATTCCCTCCCTACTTCGGTTAAAAAGACTACCGATTTATCAGCGATAGCTCTGTGTAACCGGGGTGTTAGGTTGTCTATTGTCTCGCAGGTGGCAGTTACGTACCCGCGAAAACAGGAAAAATCGACTTATGGAATATTTTATAGCAGATGACAACTGTTCCTTAAAGTCAATTATAGGGATTTTTCTATTTTTCGTTTTCATTTTCTCTCACTAGGGCCAATGATTTGGTTACTATGACCATCTCACCCACACGTGACTGATACGTGCTGCGCATAAAATCCTAAAATCAACTTTGACACTTTCGGAGACAACCGACACCTGTTAAACAAATCAAAGAAAGGTAAACAAAATTTCTCCCTGTTTTCTTACCGGGGTCACGAAAACATTGAACCAATTTTGACGACCGCGCGAGTCAAAAGTCAATTTTATGTTTAATCGCTGCGCAAAAATATAAAATTCAGAAGCAACCTGTTGCTGTTGCGGAAACTTTTTCCGATAAAAAAATCTTGTTCTTGTTTGAAGAATTTAGAAGTAGGCCATAAAGATACAATAAGATGTAAGAATAACTAAAAATCATTTTTTTCTTTGATAGGGTAGAAAACATTGTGGGAAATGGAGAAAATGCTGGTAACCTGCATTGTCGCCTTTCCTCAGATTATTTTCAAAAGCCTTCTCTTTCAGGGGTGTTAAAAGGCGCCATTGTGTGGTAAAAGGTTAATAAGAATAAACAGATATCCTCCCCCCCTCTTCCCATTAGCCAATCAAATCTCTTTCCTCTCTGAAATTATCCAATCAGAGAAGCTTTAAGGAAATCAGAATGGGAACCAACAGCCAAATCAGAATGGGAACCAACAGCCAATCAGAGAAGACTTTAGATATTCAGCAGCCAATCAGAGAGCTTCAAAATCGCTCCAAATTGGCGCCCTAATTTCTCGATAAAAACAGTGAAAAAAAACGGCATAAAAGTGGATTTAAAGTCTTCTTTAAAGGCTGCTGTGCAGTCCTTGGCGAACTGCCAGGCATGCACGATCCACACATGCCAGATTTCACTGAAAATGGGCAAACATTTAAGAAAATAGGGGCGCAGGAGACCTTGTTTTCGTCTTTTCAAGCCCCTTGCAAGAATTACTTCCCTTAAACCCTCGATGCACGCACACCCCTCCTCCCCAGCCCTTAACTGGATTCGCTTTTCTAACTCAGCCCACAATAAATGCTGCACATTTAAACTTTCAATAAGCCAAAGTGATCAATGAACAGTGTAGAAAAGCCCCAGAAATTAATGCGACAAGTGGCTAAAAAAAGACTGAAAACTGTTTTAGTTGCTTCCTATTGCAAATATCAAACAAAGGCAACTGAAGTGTAATTTTTCTAATCTCTTCAAACCGCAACAAGAAACCCAGTTACGTTGACTACCGTCTCATATGTGCCAGTTACGCTCATGCAAAAACCCCAGAAAATAATGCAACAAGTGGCTAAAAAAAAGACTGAATGCTTCTTATTGCATAAATCAAACAAATGGAACAAAATTTTTAATGTATATTTTTTTCCTCCAATCTCTTTATACCATGACGAGAAATCTATTTATGTTGACTACCGTCTCATAGGTGCCGGTTAAGTATCCGCGAAAACGCGAAAAATCGACTTACGGAACACTTCATAGCAGATGACACCTGTTGCTTAATAGATCAAATATAGGGAACTTAATTTCTAATATCTGTTTTTTACTTCTCTAGTCTTTTTTTACCGTGACAACAAACCCATTTAGGTTGTCTATTGTCTCACAGGTGGTGGTTACGTACCCGCGAATACATGAAAAATCGACTTATGGAATATTTTATAGCAGACGACAACTGTTCCTTAAAGTCAATTATAGGGATTTTTCTATTTTCGTTTTCATTTTCTCTCACTAGGGCCAATGATTTGGTTACGATGACCATCTCACCCACACGTGACTGATACGTGCTGCGCATAAAATCCTAAAATCAACTTTGACACTTTCGGAGGCAACCGATACCTGTTAAACAAATCAAAGAAAGGTAAACAAAATTTCTCCCTGTTTTCTTACCAGGGTCACGAAAACATTGAACCAATTTTGACGACCGCGCGAGTCAAAAGTCAATTTTATGTTTAATCGCTGTGCAAAAATATAAAATTCAGAAGCAACAGCTTGCTGTTGCGGAAACTTTTTCCGATAAAAAAATCTTGTTCTTGTTTGAAGAATTTAGAAGTAGGCCATAAAGATACAATAAGATGTAAGAATAACTAAAAATCATTTTTGTCTTTGATAGGGTAGAAAACATTGTGGGAAAAGGAGAAAATGCTGGTAACCTGCATTGTCTCCTTTCCTCAGATTATTTTCAAAAGCCTTCTCTTTCAGGGGTGTTAAAAGGCGCCATTGTGTGGTAAGAGGTTAATAAGAATAAACAGATATCCTCCCCCCCTCCTCTTCCCATTAGCCAATCAAATCTCTTTCCTCTCTGAAATTATCCAATCAGAGAAGCTTTAAGGAAATCAGAATGGGAACCAACAGCCAAATCAGAGAAGACTTTAGATATTCAGCAGCCAATCAGAGAGCTTCAAAATCGCTCCAAATTGGCGCCCTAATTTCTCGATAAAAACAGTGAAAAAAAAGATATAAAAGTGGATTTAAAGTCTTCTTTAAAGGCTGCTGTGCAGTCCTTGGCAAACTGCCAGGCATGCACGATCCACACATGCCAGATTTCACTGAAAATGGGCAAACATTTAAGAAAATAGGGGCGCAGGAGACCTTGTTTTCGTCTTTTCAAGCCCCTTGCAAGAATTACTTCCCTTAGACCCTCGATGCACGCACACCCCCTCCCCAGCCCTTAACTGGATTCGCTTTTCTAACTCAGCCCACAATAAATGCTGCACATTGAAACTTTCAGTAAGCCAAAGTGATCAATGTACAGAGTAAAAAAGCCCCAAAAATTAATGCGACAAGTGGCTAATAAAAGACTGAAAACTGTTTTAGTTGCTTCCTATTGCATATATCAAACAAAGACAACTGAAGTGTAATTTTTCTAATCTCTTCAAACCGCAGCAAGAAACCCAGTTACGTTGACTACCGTCTCATATGTGCCAGTTACGCTCATGCGAAAACCCCAGAAATTAATGCGACAAGTGGCTAAAAAAAGACTGGATGCTTCTTATTGCATAAATCAAACAAATGGAACAAAATTTTTAATGTATATTTTTTTCCTCCAATCTCTTTATACCATGACGAGAAATCTATTTATGTTGACTACCGTCTCATAGGTGCCGGTTAAGTATCCGCGAAAACGCCAGAAATTCAACTTACGGAACACTTCATAGCAGATGACACCTGTTGCTTAATAGATCAAATATAGGGAACTTAATTTATAATATCTGTTTTTTACTTCTCCAGTCTTTTTTTACCATGACAACAAACCCATTTAGGTTGTCTATTGTCTCGCAGGTGGTGGTTACGTACCTGCGAAAACATGACAAATCGACTTACGGAATATTTTATAGCAGACGACAACTGTTGCTTAAAGTCAATTATAGGGATTTTTCTATTTTTCGTTTTCATTTTCTCTCTCTAGGGCCAATGATTTGGTTACGATGACCATCTCACCCACACGTGACTGATACATGCTGCGCATAAAATCGTAAAATCAACTTTGACACTTTCGGAGGCAACCGATACCTGTTAAACAAATCAAAGAAAGGTAAACAAAATTTCTCCCTGTTTTCTTACCGGGGTCACGAAAACATTGAACCAATTTTGACGACCGCGCGAGTCAAAAGTCAATTTTATGTTTAATCGCTGCGCAAAAATATAAAATTCAGAAGTAACCTGTTGCTGTTGCAGAAACTTTTTCCGATAAAAAAATCTTGTTCTTGTTTGAAGAATTTAGAAGTAGGCCATAAAGATACAATAAGATGTAAGAATAACTAAAAATCATTTTTTTCTTTGATAGGGTAGAAAACATTGTGGGAAAAGGAGAAAATGCTGGTAACCTGCATTGTCTCCTTTCCTCAGATTATTTTCAAAAGCCTTCTCTTTCAGGGGTGTTAAAAGGCGTCGTCGTGTGGTAAAAGGTTAATAAGAATAAACAGATATCCTCCCCCCCTTCCCATTAGCCAATCAAATCTCTTTCCTCTCTGAAATTATCCAATCAGAGAATCTTTAAGGAAATCAGGATGGGAACCAACAGCCAAATCAGAATGGGAACCAACAGCCAATCAGAGAAGACTTTAGATATTCAGCAGCCAATCAGATTCGACTTATGGAATATTTTATAGCAGACGAGAACTGTTGCTTAAAGTCAATTATAGGGACTTTTCTTTTTCATTTTCTCTCACTAGGGCCATTGATTTGGTTACAATGACCATCTCACCCATATGTGACTGATACGTGCTGCGCATAAAATCGTAAAATCAACTTCGACACTTTCGGAGGCAACTGATACCTGTTAAAAAAATCAAAGAAATGTAAACAAAATTCTTCCCTGTTTTCTTACCAGGGTCACAGAAACATTGAAGCAATTTTGACGACCACGCGAGTCAAGAGTCAATTTTATGTTTAATCGCTGTACAAAAATATAAAATTAAGAAGCAACCGGTTGCTGTTGCGGAAACTTTTTCCGATAAAAAAATCTTGTTCTTGTTTGAAGAATTTAGAAGTAGGCCATAAAGATACAATAAGATGTAAGAATAACTAAAAATCAATTTTTTCTTTGATTGGGTAGAAAACGTTGTGGGAAAAGGAGAAAATGCTGGTAACCTGCACTGTCTCCTTTCCTCAGATTATTGTCAAAAGCCTTCTCTTTCAGGGGTGTTAAAAGGCGTCATTGTGTGGTAAAAGGTTCATAAGAATAAACAGATATTCCCCGCTTTCCCATCAGCCAATCAAATCTCTTCCCTCTGTGAATTTATCCAATCAGAGAAGCTTTAAGGAAATCAGAATGGCTACCAACAGCCAATTAGAGAACACTTTAGAAATTCAACAGCCAATCAGAGAGCTTCAAAATCGCTCCAAAATGGTCCCCTAATTTATCGAGAAAAACACTGAAAAAAAGAACGGTATAAAAGTGGATTTAAAGTCTTCATTAAAGGCTGCTGTGCAGTCCTTGGCGAACTGCCAGGCATGCACCATCCACACATGCCAGATTTCACTGAAAATGGGCAAACATTTAAGAAAATAGGGGCGCAGAAGACCTTGTTTTGGTCTTTTTAAGCCCCTTTGCAAGAGTTACTTCCCTTAGACCCTCGATGCACACCCCCCCTTCTCCCCAGCCCTTCACTGGATTTGCTTTTCTAACTCAGCCCACAATAAATGCTGCACATTGAAACTTTTAATAAGCCAAAGTGATCAATGTACAGTTGTAAAAAAGCCCCAGAAATTAATGCGACAAGTGGCTAAAAGAAGACTGAAAACTCTTTCAGTTGCTTCCTATTGCATATATCAAACAAAGGCAACTAAAGTGTAATTTTTCTAATCTCTTCAAACCGCAACAAGAAACCCAGTTACGTTGACTACCGTCTCATATGCACCAGTTACGCTCATGCGAAAACCCCAGAAAATAATGTGACAAGTGGCTAAAAAAAGACTGAATGCTTCTTATTGCATAAATCAAACAAATGGAACCAAATTTTTAATGTATATTTTTTTTCTCCAATCTCTTTATACCGTGACGACAAATCTATTTATGTTGACTACCGTCTCATAGGTGCCGGTTACGTATCCGTGAAAACGCAAAAAATCGACTTATGGAACACTTCATAGCAGATGACACCTGTTGCTTAATAGGTCAAATATAGGGAACTTAATTTCTAATATCTGTTTTTTACTTCTCCATTCTTTTTTTTTAACGTGACAACAAACCCATTTAGGTTGTCTATTGTCTCGCAGGTGCCGATTAAGTATCCGCGAAAACATGAAAAATCGACTTATGGAATATTTTATAGCAGACGAGAACTGTTGCTTAAAGTCAATTATAGGGACTTTTCTTTTTCATTTTCTCTCACTAGGGCCATTGATTTGGTTACAATGACAATCTCACCCATATGTGACTGATACGTGCTGCGCATAAAATCGTAAAATCAACTTTGACACTTTTGGAGGCAACTGATACCGGTTAAAAAAATCAAAGAAAGGTAAACAAAATTTTTCCCTGTTTTCTTACCAGGGTCACGAAAACATTGAACCAATTTTGACGACCACGCGAGTCAATAGTCAATTTTATGTTTAATCGCTGTGCAAAAATATAAAATTCAGAAGCAACAGGTTGATGTTGCTGAAACTTTTTCCGATAAAAAAATCTTGTTCTTGTTTGAAGAATTTAGAAGTAGGCCATAAAGATACAATAAGATGTAAGAATAACTAAAAATCAAATTTTTTTTGATAGGGTAGAAAACGTTGTGGGAAAAGGAGAAAATGCTGGTAACCTGCATTGTCTCCTTTCCTCAGATTATTATCAAAAGCCTTCTCTTTCAGGGGTGTTAAAAGGCGTCATTGTGTGGTAAAAGGTCCATAAGAATAAACAGATATTCCCCGCTTTCCCATCAGCCAATAAAATCTCTTCCCTCTCTGAAATTATCCAATCAGAGAAGCTTTAAGAAAATCAGAATGGCTACCAACAGCCAATCGGAGAAGACTTTAGAAATTCAACAGCCAATCAGAGAGCTTCAAAATCGCTCCAAAATGGTGTCCTAATTTATCGAAAAAAACAGTGAAAAAAACCGGCATAAAAGTGGATTTAAAGTCTTCTTTAAAGGCTGCTGTGCAGTCCTTGGCGAACTGCCAGGCATGCACCATCCACACATGCCTGATTTCACTGAAAATGGGCAAACATTTAAGAAAATAGGGGCGCAGAAGACCTTGTTTTGGTCTTTTCAAGCCCCTTGCAAGAGTTACTTCCCTTAGACCCTCGATGCACACCCCCCCTTCTCCCCAGCCCTTCACTGGATTTGCTTTTCTACCTCAGCCCACAATAAATGCTGCACATTGAAACTTTTAATAAGCCAAAGTGATCAATGTACAGTTGTAAAAAAGCACCGGAAATTAATGCGACAAGTAGCTAAAAAAAGACTGAAAACTCTTTCAGTTGCTTCCTATTGCATATATCAAACAAAGGCAACTGAAGTGTAATTTTTCTAATCTCTTCAAACCGCAACAAGAAACCTAGTTACGTTGACTACTGTCTCATATGCACCAGTTACGCTCATGCGAAAACCCCAGAAAATAATGTGACAAGTGGCTAAAAAAAGACTGAATGCTTCTTATTGCATAAATCAAACAAATGGAACCAAATTTTTAATGTATATTTTTTTTCTCCAATCTCTTTATACCATGACGACAGATCTGTTTATGTTGACTACCGTCTCATAGGTGCCGGTTACGTATCCGCGAACACAGAAAAAATCGACTTATGGAACACTTCATAGCAGATGATACCTGTTGCTTAATAGGTCAAATATAGGGAACTTAATTTCTAATATCTGTGTTTTACTTCTCCAATTTTTTTTTTACCGTGACAACAAACCCATTTAGGTAGTCTATTGTCTCGCAGGTGCCGGTTAAGTATCCGCGAAAACATGAAAAATCGACATAATTATGGAATATTTTATAGCAGACGAGAACTGTTGCTTAAAGTCAATTATAGGGACTTTTCTTTTTCATTTTCTCTCACTAGGGCCATTGATTTGGTTACGATGACCATCTCACCCATATGTGACTGATACGTGCTGCGCATAAAATCGTAAAATCAACTTCGACACTTTCGGAGGCAACTGATACCGGTTAAAAAAATCAAAGAAAGGTAAACAAAATTTTTCCCTGTTTTCTTACCAGGGTCATGAAAACATTGAACCAATTTTGACGACCACGCGAGTCAATAGTCAATTTTATGTTTAATCGCTGTGCAAAAATATAAAATTCAGAAGCAACAGGTTGATGTTGCTGAAACTTTTTCCGATAAAAAAATCTTGTTCTTGTTTGAAGAATTTAGAAGTAGGCCATAAAGATACAATAAGATGTAAGAATAACTAAAAATCAATTTTTTTTTGATAGGGTAGAAAACGTTGTGGGAAAAGGAGAAAATGCTGGTAACCTGCATTGTCTCCTTTCCTCAGATTATTATCAAAAGCCTTCTCTTTCAGGGGTGTTAAAAGGCGTCATTGTGTGGTAAAAGGTCCATAAGAATAAACAGATATTCCCCGCTTTCCCATCAGCCAATAAAATCTCTTCCCTCTCTGAAATTATCCAATCAGAGAAGCTTTAAGAAAATCAGAATGGCTACCAACAGCCAATCGGAGAAGACTTTAGAAATTCAACAGCCAATCAGAGAGCTTCAAAATCGCTCCAAAATGGTGTCCTAATTTATCGAAAAAAACAGTGAAAAAAACCGGCATAAAAGTGGATTTAAAGTCTTCTTTAAAGGCTGCTGTGCAGTCCTTGGCGAACTGCCAGGCATGCACCATCCACACATGCCTGATTTCACTGAAAATGGGCAAACATTTAAGAAAATAGGGGCGCAGAAGACCTTGTTTTGGTCTTTTCAAGCCCCTTGCAAGAGTTACTTCCCTTAGACCCTCGATGCACACCCCCCCTTCTCCCCAGCCCTTCACTGGATTTGCTTTTCTACCTCAGCCCACAATAAATGCTGCACATTGAAACTTTTAATAAGCCAAAGTGATCAATGTACAGTGTAAAGAAGCACCGGAAATTAATGCGACAAGTAGCTAAAAAAAGACTGAAAACCCTTTCAGTTGCTTCCTATTGCATATATCAAACAAAGGCAACTGAAGTGTAATTTTTCTAATCTCTTCAAACCGCAACAAGAAACCCAGTTACGTTGACTACTGTCTCATATGCACCAGTTACGCTCATGCGAAAACCCCAGAAAATAATGTGACAAGTGGCTAAAAAAAGACTGAATGCTTCTTATTGCATAAATCAAACAAATGGAACCAAATTTTTAATGTATATTTTTTTTCTCCAATCTCTTTATACCATGACGACAGATCTGTTTATGTTGACTACCGTCTCATAGGTGCCGGTTACGTATCCGCGAAAACAGAAAAAATCGACTTATGGAACACTTCATAGCAGATGATACCTGTTGCTTAATAGGTCAAATATAGGGAACTTAATTTCTAATATCTGTGTTTTACTTCTCCAATTTTTTTTTTACCGTGACAACAAACCCATTTAGGTAGTCTATTGTCTCGCAGGTGCCGGTTAAGTATCCGCGAAAACATGAAAAATCGACATATGGAATATTTTATAGCAGACGAGAACTGTTGCTTAAAGTCAATTATAGGGACTTTTCTTTTTCATTTTCTCTCACTAGGGCCATTGATTTGGTTACGATGACCATCTCACCCATATGTGACTGATACGTGCTGCGCATAAAATCGTAAAATCAACTTCGACACTTTCGGAGGCAACTGATACCTGGTAAAAAAATCAAAGAAAGGTAAACAAAATTTTTCCCTGTTTTCTTACTAGGGTCACGAAAACATTGAACCGATTTTGACGACCACGCGAGTCAAGAGTCAATTTTATGTTTAATCGCTATACAAAAATATGAAATTCAGAAGCAACCGGTTGCTGTTGCGGAAACTTTTTCCGATATAAAAAATCTTGTTCTTGTTTGAAGAATTTAGAAGTAGGCCATAAAGATACAATAAGATGTAAGAATAACTAAAAATCAATTTTTTCTTTGATAGGGTAGAAAACGTTGTGGGAAAAGGAGAAAATGCTGGTAACCTGCATTGTCTCCTTTCCTCAGATTATTGTCAAAAGCCTTCTCTTTCAGGGGTGTTAAAAGGCGTCATTGTGTGGTAAAAGGTTAATAAGAATAAACAGAAATTCCCCGCTTTCCCATCAGCCAATCAAATCTCTTCCCTCTGTGAATTTATCTAATCAGAGAAGCTTTAAGGAAATCAGAATGGCTACCAACAGTCAATCAGAGAAGACTTTTGAAATTCAACAGCCAATCAGAGAGATTCAAAATCGTTCCAAAATGGTGCCCTAATTTATCGAAAAAAACAGTGAAAAAAAAACGGCATAAAAGTGGATTTAAAGTGTTCTTTGAAGGCTGCTGTGCAGTCCTTGGCGAACTGCCAGGCATGCACCATCCACTCATGCAAGATTTCACTGAAAATGGGCAAACATTTAAGAAAATAGGGGCGCAGAAGACCTTGTTTTGGTCTTTTCAAGCCCCTTGCAAGAGTTACTTCCCTTAGACCCTCGATGCACACCCCCCCTTCTCCCCAGCCCTTGACTGGATTCGCTTTTCTAACTCAGCCCACAATAAATGCTGCACATTGAAACTTTCAATAAGCCAAAGTGATCAATGTACAGTTGTAAAAAAGCCCCAGAAATTAATGCGACAAGTAGCTAAAAAAAGACTGAAAACTCTTTCAATTGCTTCCTATTGCATATATCAAACAAAGGCAACTGAAGTGTAATTTTTCTAATCTCTTCAAACCGCAACAAGAAATCCAGTTACGTTGACTACCGTCTCATATGCGCCAGTTACGCTCATGCGAAAACCCCAGAAAATAATGTGACAAGTGGCTAAAAAAAGACTGAATGCTTCTTATTGCATAAATCAAACAAATGGAACCAAAATTTTTAATTCATATTTTTTTCTCCAATCTCTTTATACCATGACGACAAATCTATTTATGTTGACTACCGTCTCATAGGTGCTGGTTACGTATCCGGGAAAACGCAAAAAATCGACTTATGGAACACTTCATAGCAGATGACACCTGTTGCTTAATAGGTCAAATATAGGGAACTTAATTTCTAATATCTGTTTTTTACTTCTCCAATCTTTTTTTTACCGTGACAACAAACCCATTTAGGTTGTCTATTGTCTCGCAAGTGCTGGTTAAGTATCCGCGAAAACATGAAAAATCGACTTCCGGAATATTTTATAGCAGACGAGAACTGTTGCTTAAAGTCAATTATAGGGACTTTTCTTTTTCATTTTCTCTCACTATTGATTTGGTTACGATGACCATCTCACCCATATGTGACTGATACGTGCTGCGCATAAAATCGTAAAATCAACTTCGACACTTTCGGAGGCAACTGATACCTGTTAAAAAAAACAAAGAAAGGTAAACAAAATTTTTCCCCGTTTTCTTACCAGGGTCACGAAAACATTGAACCAATTTTGAAGGCCACGCGAGTCAAGAGTCAATTTTATGTTCAATCGCTGTGCAAAAATATAAAATTCAGAAGCAACCGGTTGCTGTTGCGGAAACTTTTTCCGATAAAAAAATCTTGTTCTTGTTTGAAGAATTTAGAAGTAGGCCATAAAGATACAATAAGATGTAAGAATAACTAAAAATCAATATTTTCTTTGATAGGGTAGAAAACGTTGTGGGGAAAAGGAGAAAATGCTGGTAACCTACATTGTCTCCTTTCCTCAGATTATTGTCAAAAGCCTTCTCTTTCAGGGGTGTTAAAAGGCGTCATTGTGTGGTAAAAGGTTAATAAGAATAAACAGATATTCCCCGCTTTCCCATCAGCCAATCAAATCTCTTCCCTCTCTGAAATTATCCAATCAGAGAAGCTTTAAGGAAATCAGAATGGCTACCAACAGCCAATCAGAGACCACTCCAGAAATTCAACAGCCAATCAGAGAGCTTCAAAATCGCTCCAAAATGGTGCCCTAATTTATCGATAAAAACAGGAAAAAAAAACGGCATAAAAGTGGATTTAAAGTCTTCTTTAAAGGCTGCTGTGCAGTCCTTGGCGAACTACCAGGCATGCACCATCCACACATGCCAGATTTCACTGAAAATGGGCAAACATTTAAGAAAATAGGGGCGCAGAAGACCTTGTTTTGGTCTTTTCAAGCCCCTTGCAAGAGTTACTTCCCTTAGACCCTCGATGCACACCCCCCCCCCTTCTCCCCAGCCCTTGACTGGATTTGCTTTTCTAACTCAGCCCACAATAAATGCTGCACATTGAAACTTTCAATAAGCCAAAGTGATCAATGTACAGTTGTAAAAAAGCCCCAGAAATTAATGCAACAAGTGGCTAAAAAAAGACTGAAAACCCTTTCAGTTGCTTCCTATTGCATATATCAAACAAAGGCAACAGTGTAATTTTTCTAATCTCTTCAAACCGCAACAAGAAATCCAGTTACGTTGACTACCGTCTCATATGCGCCAGTTACGCTCATGCGAAAACCCCAGAAAATAATGTGAGAAGTGGCTAAAAAAAGACTGAATGCTTCTTATTGCATAAATCAAACAAATGGAACCAAAATTTTTAATTCATATTTTTTTCTCCAATCTCTTTATACCATGACGACAAATCTATTTATGTTGACTACCGTCTCATAGGTGCTGGTTACGTATCCGGGAAAACGCAAAAAATCGACTTATGGAACACTTCATAGCAGATGACACCTGTTGCTTAATAGGTCAAATATAGGGAACTTAATTTCTAATATCTGTTTTTTACTTCTCCAATCTTTTTTTTACCGTGACAACAAACCCATTTAGGTTGTCTATTGTCTCGCAAGTGCTGGTTAAGTATCCGCGAAAACATGAAAAATCGACTTCCGGAATATTTTATAGCAGACGAGAACTGTTGCTTAAAGTCAATTATAGGGACTTTTCTTTTTCATTTTCTCTCACTATTGATTTGGTTACGATGACCATCTCACCCATATGTGACTGATACGTGCTGCGCATAAAATCGTAAAATCAACTTCGACACTTTCGGAGGCAACTGATACCTGTTAAAAAAAACAAAGAAAGGTAAACAAAATTTTTCCCCGTTTTCTTACCAGGGTCACGAAAACATTGAACCAATTTTGAAGGCCACGCGAGTCAAGAGTCAATTTTATGTTCAATCGCTGTGCAAAAATATAAAATTCAGAAGCAACCGGTTGCTGTTGCGGAAACTTTTTCCGATAAAAAAATCTTGTTCTTGTTTGAAGAATTTAGAAGTAGGCCATAAAGATACAATAAGATGTAAGAATAACTAAAAATCAATATTTTCTTTGATAGGGTAGAAAACGTTGTGGGGAAAAGGAGAAAATGCTGGTAACCTACATTGTCTCCTTTCCTCAGATTATTGTCAAAAGCCTTCTCTTTCAGGGGTGTTAAAAGGCGTCATTGTGTGGTAAAAGGTTAATAAGAATAAACAGATATTCCCCGCTTTCCCATCAGCCAATCAAATCTCTTCCCTCTCTGAAATTATCCAATCAGAGAAGCTTTAAGGAAATCAGAATGGCTACCAACAGCCAATCAGAGACCACTCCAGAAATTCAACAGCCAATCAGAGAGCTTCAAAATCGCTCCAAAATGGTGCCCTAATTTATCGATAAAAACAGGAAAAAAAAACGGCATAAAAGTGGATTTAAAGTCTTCTTTAAAGGCTGCTGTGCAGTCCTTGGCGAACTACCAGGCATGCACCATCCACACATGCCAGATTTCACTGAAAATGGGCAAACATTTAAGAAAATAGGGGCGCAGAAGACCTTGTTTTGGTCTTTTCAAGCCCCTTGCAAGAGTTACTTCCCTTAGACCCTCGATGCACACCCCCCCCCCTTCTCCCCAGCCCTTGACTGGATTTGCTTTTCTAACTCAGCCCACAATAAATGCTGCACATTGAAACTTTCAATAAGCCAAAGTGATCAATGTACAGTTGTAAAAAAGCCCCAGAAATTAATGCAACAAGTGGCTAAAAAAAGACTGAAAACCCTTTCAGTTGCTTCCTATTGCATATATCAAACAAAGGCAACAGTGTAATTTTTCTAATCTCTTCAAACCGCAACAAGAAATCCAGTTACGTTGACTACCGTCTCATATGCGCCAGTTACGCTCATGCGAAAACCCCAGAAAATAATGTGAGAAGTGGCTAAAAAAAGACTGAATGCTTCTTATTGCATAAATCAAACAAATGGAACCAAAATTTTTAATTCATATTTTTTTCTCCAATCTCTTTATACCATGACGACAAATCTATTTATGTTGACTACCGTCTCATAGGTGCTGGTTACGTATCCGGGAAAACGCAAAAAATCGACTTATGGAACACTTCATAGCAGTTGACACCTGTTGCTTAATAGGTCAAATATAGGGAACTTAATTTCTAATATCTGTTTTTTACTTCTCCAATCTTTTTTTTTACCGTGACAACAAACCCATTTAGGTTGTCTATTGTCTCGCAAGTGCTGGTTAAGTATCCGCGAAAACATGAAAAATCGACTTACGGAATATTTTATAGCAGACGAGAACTGTTGCTTAAAGTCAATTATAGGGACTTTTCTTTTTCATTTTCTCTCACTATTGATTTGGTTACGATGACCATCTCACCCATATGTGACTGATACGTGCTGCGCATAAAATCGTAAAATCAATTTCGACACTTTCGGAGGCAACTGATACCTGTTAAAAAAATCAAAGAAAGGTAAACAAAATTTTTCCCCGTTTTCTTACCAGGGTCACGAAAACATTGAACCAATTTTGAAGGCCATGCGAGTCAAGAGTCAATTTTATGTTCAATCGCTGTGCAAAAATATAAAATTCAGAAGCAACCGGTTGCTGTTGCTGAAACTTTTTCCGATAAAAAAATCTTGTTCTTGTTTGAAGAATTTAGAAGTAGGCCATAAAGATACAATAAGATGTAAGAATAACTAAAAATCAATATTTTCTTTGATAGGGTAGAAAACGTTGTGGGGAAAAGGAGAAAATGCTGGTAACCTACATTGTCTCCTTTCCTCAGATTATTGTCAAAAGCCTTCTCTTTCAGGGGTGTTAAAAGGCGTCATTGTGTGGTAAAAGGTTAATAAGAATAAACAGATATTCCCCGCTTTCCCATCAGCCAACCAAATCTCTTCCCTCTCTGAAATTATCCAATCAGAGAAGCTTTAAGGAAATCAGAATGGCTACCAACAGCCAATCAGAGACCACTCCAGAAATTCAACAGCCAATCAGAGAGCTTCAAAATCGCTCCAAAATGGTGCCCTAATTTCTCGATAAAAACAGGAAAAAAAAACGGCATAAAAGTGGATTTAAAGTCTTTTTTAAAGGCTGCTGTGCAGTCCTTGGCGAACTACCAGGCATGCACCATCCACACATGCCAGATTTCACTGAAAATGGGCAAACATTTAAGAAAATAGGGGCGCAGAAGACCTTGTTTTGGTCTTTTCAAGCCCCTTGCAAGAGTTACTTCCCTTAGACCCTCGATGCACACCCCCCCTTCTCCCCAGCCCTTCACTGGATTTGCTTTTCTAACTCAGCCCACAATAAATGCTGCACATTGAAACTTTCAATAAGCCAAAGTGATCAATGTACAGTTGTAAAAAAGCCCCAGAAATTAATGCAACAAGTGGCTAAAAAAAGACTGAAAACCCTTTCAGTTGCTTCCTATTGCATATATCAAACAAAGGCAACTGAAGTGTAATTTTTCTAATCTCTTCAAACCGCAACAAGAAACCCAGTTACGTTGACTACCGTCTCATATGCGCCAGTTACGCTCATGCAAAAACCCCAGAAAATAATGTGACAAGTGGCTAAAAAAAGACTGAATGCTTCTTATTGCATAAATCAAACAAATGGAACCAAAATTTTTAATTCATATTTTTTTCTCCAATCTCTTTATACCATGACGACAAATCTATTTATGTTGACTACCGTCTCATAGGTGCCGGTTACGTATCCGGGAAAATGCAAAAAATCGACTTATGGAACACTTCATAGCAGTTGACACCTGTTGCTTAATAGGTCAAATATAGGGAACTTAATTTCTAATATCTGTTTTTTACTTCTCCAATCTTTTTTTTTACCGTGACAACAAACCCATTTAGGTTGTCTATTGTCTCGCAAGTGCTGGTTAAGTATCCGCGAAAACATGAAAAAATCGACATACGGAATATTTTATAGCAGACGAGAACTGTTGCTTAAAGTCAATTATAGGGACTTTTCTTTTTCATTTTCTCTCACTAGGGCCATTGATTTGGTTACGATGACCATCTCACCCATATGTGACTGATACGTGCTGCGCATAAAATCGTAAAATCAACTTCGACACTTTCGGAGGCAACTGATACCTGTTAAAAAAATCAAAGAAAGGTAAACAAAATTTTTCCCCGTTTTCTTACCAGGGTCACGAAAACATTGAACCAATTTTGAAGACCACGCGAGTCAAGAGTCAATTTTATGTTTAATCGCTGTGCAAAAATATAAAATTCAGAAGCAACAGCTTGCTGTTGCGGAAACTTTTTCCGATAAAAAAATCTTGTTCTTGTTTGAAGAATTTAGAAGTAGGCCATAAAGATACAATAAGATGTAAGAATAACTAAAAATCAATATTTTCTTTGATAGGGTAGAAAACGTTGTGGGGAAAAGGAGAAAATGCTGGTAACCTACATTGTCTCCTTTCCTCAGATTATTGTCAAAAGCCTTCTCTTTCAGGGGTGTTAAAAGGCGTCATTGTGTGGTAAAAGGTTAATAAGAATAAACAGATATTCCCCGCTTTCCCATCAGCCAATCAAATCTCTTCCCTCTCTGAAATTATCCAATCAGAGAAGCTTTAAGGAAATCAGAATGGCTACCAACAGCTAATCAGAGAACACTTTAGAAATTCAACAGCCAATCAGAGAGCTTCAAAATCGCTCCAAAATGGTGCCCTAATTTCTCGATAAAAACAGGAAAAAAAAACGGCATAAAAGTGGATTTAAAGTCTTCTTTAAAGGCTACTGTGCAGTCCTTGGCGAACTGCCAGGCATGCACCATCCACTCATGCAAGATTTCACTGAAAATGGGCAAACATTTAAGAAAATAGGGGCGCAGAAGACCTTGTTTTGGTCTTTTCAAGCCCCTTGCAAGAGTTACTTCCCTTAGACCCTCGATGCACACCCCCCCTTCTCCCCAGCCCTTCACTGGATTTGCTTTTCTAACTCAGCCCACAATAAATGCTGCACATTGAAACTTTCAATAAGCCAAAGTGATCAATGTACAGTTGTAAAAAAGCCCCAGAAATTAATGCAACAAGTGGCTAAAAAAAGACTGAAAACCCTTTCAGTTGCTTCCTATTGCATATATCAAACAAAGGCAACTGAAGTGTAATTTTTCTAATCTCTTCAAACCGCAACAAGAAACCCAGTTACGTTGACTACCGTCTCATATGCGCCAGTCACGCTCATGCGAAAACCCCAGAAAATAATGTGACAAGTGGCTAAAAAAAGACTGAATGCTTCTTATTGCATAAATCAAACAAATGGAAACAAAATTTTAATGTATATTTTTTTTCTCCAATCTCTTTATACCATGACGACAAATCTATTTATGTTGACTACCGTCTCATAGGTGCCGGTTACATATCCCGGAAAATGCAAAAAATCGACTTATGGAACACTTCATAGCAGATGACACCTGTTGCTTAATAGGTCAAATATAGGGAACTTAATTTCTAATATCTGTTTTTTACATCTCCAATCTTTTTTTTTACCGTGACAACAAACCCATTTAGGTTGTCTATTTTCTCGCAGGTGCCGGTTAAGTATCCGCGAAAACATGAAAATTTGACTTATGGAATATTTTATAGCAGACGAGAACTGTTGCTTAAAGTCAATTATAGGGACTTTTCTTTTTCATTTTCTCTCACTAGGGCCATTGATTTGGTTACGATGACCATCTCACCCATATGTGTCTGATACGTGCTGCGCATAAAACCGTAAAATCAACTTCGATACTTTCGGAGGCAACTGATACCTGTTAAAAAAATCAAAGAAAGGTAAACAAAATTTTTCCCTGTTTTCTTACTAGGGTCATGAAAACATTGAACGAATTTTGACGACCACGCGAGTCAAGAGTCAATTTTATGTTTAATCGCTGTGCAAAAATATAAAATTCAGAAGCAACAGCTTGCTGTTGCGGAAACTTTTTCCGATAAAAAAATCTTGTTCTTGTTTGAAGAATTTAGAAGTAGGCCATAAAGATACAATAAGATGTAAGAATAACTAAAAATCAATTTTTTCTTTGATAGGGTAGAAACCGTTGTGGGAAAAGGAGAAAATGCTGGTAACCTGCATTGTCTCCTTTCCTCAGATTATTGTCAAAAGCCTTCTCTTTCAGGGGTGTTAAAAGGCGTCATTGTGTGGTAAAAGGTTCATAAGAATAAACAGATATTCCCCGCTTTCCCATCAGCCAATCAAATCTCTTCCCTCTCTGAAATTATCCAATCGGAGAAGCTTTAAGGAAATCAGAATGGCTACCAACAGCCAATCGGAGAAGACTTTAGAAATTCAACAGCCAATCAGAGAGCTTCAAAATCGCTCCGAAATGGTGTCCTAATTTATCGAAAAAAGCGGTGAAAAAAACCGGCATAAAAGTGGATTTAAAGTCTTCTTTAAAGGCTGCTGTGCAGTCCTTGGCGAACTGCCAGGCATGCACCATCCACACATGCCAGATTTCACTGAAAATGGGCAAACATTTAAGAAAATAGGGGCGCAGAAGACCTTGGTTTGGTCTTTTCAAGCCCCTTGCAAGAGTTACTTTCCTAAGACCCTCGATGCACACCCGCCCTTCTCCCCAGCCCTTCACTGGATTTGCTTTTCTAACTCAGCCCACAATAAATGCTGCACATTGAAACTTTCAATAAGCCAAAGTGATCAATGTACAGTTGTAAAAAAGCCCCAGAAATTAATGCGACAAGTGACTAAAAAAAGACTGAAAACTCTTTCAGTTGCTTCCTATTGCATGTATCAAACAAAGGCAACTGAAGTGTAATTTTTCTAATCTCTTCAAACCGCAACAAGAAACCCAGTTACGTTGACTACCGTCTCATATGCGCCAGTTACGCTCATGCGAAAACCCCAGAAAATAATGTGAGAAGTGGCTAAAAAAAGACTGAATGCTTCTTATTGCATAAATCAAACAAATGGAACCAAATTTTTAATGTATATTTTTTTTCTCCAATCTCTTTATACCATGACGAGAAATCTGTTTATGTTGACTACCGTCTCATAGGTGCCGGTTACGTATCCGCGAAAACGGAAAAAATCGACTTATGGAACACTTCATAGCAGATGACACCTGTTGCTTAATAGGTCAAATATAGGGAACTTAATTTCTAATATCTGTTTTTTACTTCTCCAATCTTTTTTTTTACCGTGACAACAAACCCATTTAGGTAGTCGATTGTCTCGCAGGTGCCGGTTAAGTATCCGCGAAAAAATGAAAATTCGACTTATGGAATATTTTATAGCAGACGAGAACTGTTGCTTAAAGTCAATTGTAGGGACTTTTCTTTTTCATTTTCTCTCACTAGGGCCATTGATTTGGTTACGATGACCATCTCACCCATATGTGACTGATACGTGCTGCGCATAAAATCGTAAAATCAACTTCGACACTTTTGGAGGCAACTGATACCTGTTAAAAAATCAAAGAAAGGTAAACAAAATTTTTCCCCATTTTCTTACCAGGGTCACGAAAACATTGAACCAATTTTGACGACCACGCGAGTCAAGAGTCAATTTTATGTTTAATCGCTGTACAAAAATATAAAATTCAGAAGCAACCGGTTGCTGTTGCGGAAACTTTTTCTGATAAAAAAAATCTTGTTCTTGTTTGAAGAATTTAGAAGTAGGCCATAAAGATACAATAAGATGTAAGAATAACTAAAAATCAATTTTTTCTTTGATAGGGTAGAAAACGTTGTGGGAAAAGGAGAAAATACTGGTAACCTGCATTGTCTCCTTTCCTCAGATTATTGTCAAAAGCCTTCTCTTTCAGGGGTGTTAAAAGGCGTCATTGTGTGGTAAAAGGTTAATAAGAATAAACAGATATTCCCCGCTTTCCCATCAGCCAATCAAATCTCTTCCCTCTCTGAAATTATCCAATCGGAGAAGCTTTAAGAAAATCAGAATGGCTACCAACAGTCAATCAGAGAAGACTTTAGAAATTCAACAGCCAATCAGAGAGCTTCAAAATCGCTCCAAAATGGTGCCCTAATTTATCGAAAAAAACAGTGAAAAAAAAAACGGCATAAAAGTGGATTTAAAGTCTTTTTTGAAGGCTGCTGTGCAGTCCTTGGCGAACTGCCAGGCATGCACCATCCACTCTTGCCAGATTTTACTGAGAATGGGCAAACATTTAAGAAAATAGGGGCGCAGAAGACCTTGTTTTGGTCTTTTCAAGCCCCTTGCAAGAGTTACTTCCCTTAGACCCTCGATGCACACCCCCCCCTTCTCCCCAGCCCTTCACTGGATTTGCTTTTCTAACTTGCACATTGAAACTTTTAATAAGCCAAAGTGATCAATGTACAGTGTAAAAAAGCCCCAGAAATTAATGCGACAAGTAGCTAAAAAAAGACTGAAAACTCTTTCAGTTACTTGCTATTGCATATATCAAACAAAGGCAACTGAAGTGTAATTTTTCTAATCTCTTCAAACCGCAACAAGAAACCCAGTTACGTTGACTACCGTCTCATATGCGCCAGTCACGCTCATGCGAAAACCCCAGAAAATAATGTGAGAAGTGGCTAAAAAAAGACTGAATGCTTCTTATTGCATAAATCAAACAAATGGAACAAAAATTTTAATGTATATATTTTTTCTTCAATCTCTTTATACCATGACGACAAATATATTTATGTTGACTACCGTCTCATAGGTGCCGGTTGCGTATCCGTGAAAACGCAAAAAATCGACTTATGGAACACTTCATAGCAGATGACACCTGTTGCTTAATAGGTCAAATATAGGGAACTTAATTTCTAATATCTGTTTTTTACTTCTCCAATCTTTTTTTTTACCGTGACAACAAACCCATTTAGGTTGTCTATTGTCTCGCAGGTGCCGGTTAAGTATCCGCGAAAACATGAAAATTCGACTTACGGAATATTTTATAGCAGACGAGAACTGTTGCTTAAAGTCAATTATAGGGACTTTTCTTTTTCATTTTCTCTCACTAGGGCCATTGATTTGGTTACGATGACCATCTCACCCATATGTGACTGATACGTGCTGCGCATAAAATCGTAAAATCAACTTCGACACTTTCGGAGGCAACGGATACCTGTTAAAAAAATCAAAGAAAGGTAAACAAAATTTTTCCCTGTTTTCTTACTAGGGTCATGAAAACATTGAACCAATTTTGACGACCACGCGAGTCAAAAGTCAATTTTATGTTTAATCGCTGTGCAAAAATATAAAATTCAGAAGCAACAGCTTGCTGTTGCTGAAACTTTTTCCGATAAAAAAATCTTGTTCTTGTTTGAAGAATTTAGAAGTAGGCCATAAAGATACAATAAGATGTAAGAATAACTAAAAATCAATTTTTTCTTTGATAGGGTAGAAAACGTTGTGGGAAAAGGAGAAAATGCTGGTAACCTGCATTGTCTCCTTTCCTCAGATTATTGTCAAAAGCCTTCTCTTTCAGGGGTGTTAAAAGGCGTCATTGTGTGGTAAAAGGTTCATAAGAATAAACAGATATTCCCCGCTTTCCCATCAGCCAATCAAATCTCTTCCCTCTCTGAAATTATCCAATCGGAGAAGCTTTAAGGAAATCAGAATGGCTACCAACAGCCAATCGGAGAAGACTTTAGATATTCAGCAGCCAATCAGAGAGCTTCAAAATCGCTCCGAAATGGTGTCCTAATTTATCGAAAAAAGCGGTGAAAAAAAACGGCATAAAAGTGGATTTAAAGTCTTCTTTAAAGGCTGCTGTGCAGTCCTTGGCGAACTGCCAGGCATGCACCATCCACACATGCCAGATTTCACTGAAAATGGGCAAACATTTAAGAAAATAGGGGCGCAGAAGACCTTGTTTTGGTCTTTTCAAGCCCCTTGCAAGAGTTACTTCCCTAAGACCCTCGATGCACACCCGCCCTTCTCCCCAGCCCTTCACTGGATTTGCTTTTCTAACTCAGCCCACAATAAATGCTGCACATTGAAACTTTCAATAAGCCAAAGTGATCAATGTACAGTGTAAAAAAGCCCCAGAAATTAATGCGACAAGTGGCTAAAAAAAGACTGAAAACTCTTTCAGTTGCTTCCTATTGCATGTATCAAACAAAGGCAACTGAAGTGTACTTTTTCTAATCTCTTCAAACTGCAACAAGAAACCCAGTTACGTTGACTACCATCTCATATGCGCCAGTTACGCTCATGCGAAAACCCCAGAAAATAATGTGAGAAGTGGCTAAAAAAAGACTGAATGCTTCTTATTGCATAAATCAAACAAATGGAACAAAATTTTAATGTATATTTTTTTTCTCCAATCTCTTTATACCGTGACGACAAATCTATTTATGTTGACTACCATCTCATAGGTGCCGGTTACGTATCCGGGAAAATGCAAAAAATCGACTTATGGAACACTTCATAGCAGATGACACCTGTTGCTTAATAGGTCAAATATAGGGAACTTAATTTCTAATATCTGTTTTTTACTTCTCCAATCTTTTTTTTTACCGTGACAACAAACCCATTTAGGTTGTCTATTGTCTCGCAGGTGGCGGTTACATACCCGCGAAAACATGAAAAATCGACTTATGGAATATTTTATAGCAGACGACAACTGTTCCTTAAAGTCAATTATAGGGACTTTTCTTTTTCATTTTCTCTCACTAGGGCCATTGATTTGGTTACAATGACCATTTCACCTATATGTGACTGATACGTGCTGCGCATAAAATCGTAAAATCAACTTCGACACTCGGAGGCAACGGATACCTGTTAAAAAAATCAAAGAAAGGTAAACAAAATTTTTCCCTGTTTTCTTATCAGGGTCATGAAAACATTGAACCAATTTTGACGACCACGCGAGTCAAGAGTCAATTTTATGTTTAATCGCTGTGCAAAAATATAAAATTCAGAAGCAACAGCTTGCTCTTGCTGAAACTTTTTCCGATAAAAAAATCTTGTTCTTGTTTGAAGAATTTAGAAGTAGGCCATAAAGATACAATAAGATGTAAGAATAACTAAAAATCAATTTTTTCTTTGATAGGGTAGAAAACGTTGTGGGAAAAGGAGAAAATGCTGGTAACCTGCATTGTCTCCTTTCCTCAGATTATTGTCAAAAGCCTTCTCTTTCAGGGGTGTTAAAAGGCGTCATTGTGTGGTAAAAGGTTCATAAGAATAAACAGATATTCCCCGCTTTCCCATCAGCCAATCAAATCTCTTCCCTCTCTGAAATTATCCAATCGGAGAAGCTTTAAGGAAATCAGAATGGCTACCAACAGCCAATCGGAGAAGACTTTAGAAATTCAACAGCCAATCAGAGAGCTTCAAAATCGCTCCGAAATGGTGTCCTAATTTATCGAAAAAAGCGGTGAAAAAAACCGGCATAAAAGTGGATTTAAAGTCTTCTTTAAAGGCTGCTGTGCAGTCCTTGGCGAACTGCCAGGCATGCACCATCCACACATGCCAGATTTCACTGAAAATGGGCAAACATTTAAGAAAATAGGGGCGCAGAAGACCTTGTTTTGGTCTTTTCAAGCCCCTTGCAAGAGTTACTTTCCTAAGACCCTCGATGCACACCCGCCCTTCTCCCCAGCCCTTCACTGGATTTGCTTTTCTAACTCAGCCCACAATAAATGCTGCACATTGAAACTTTCAATAAGCCAAAGTGATCAATGTACAGTTGTAAAAAAGCCCCAGAAATTAATGCGACAAGTGACTAAAAAAAGACTGAAAACTCTTTCAGTTGCTTCCTATTGCATGTATCAAACAAAGGCAACTGAAGTGTAATTTTTCTAATCTCTTCAAACTGCAACAAGAAACCCAGTTACGTTGACTACCGTCTCATATGCGCCAGTTACGCTCATGCGAAAACCCCAGAAAATAATGTGAGAAGTGGCTAAAAAAAGACTGAATGCTTCTTATTGCATAAATCAAACAAATGGAACAAAATTTTAATGTATATTTTTTTTCTCCAATCTCTTTATACCGTGACGACAAATCTATTTATGTTGACTACCATCTCATAGGTGCCGGTTAGGTATCCGGGAAAATGCCAAAAAACGACTTATGGAACACTTCATAGCAGATGACACCTGTTGCTTAATAGGTCAAATATAGGGAACTTAATTTCTAATATCTGTTTTTTACTTCTCCAATCTTTTTTTTTACCGTGACAACAAACCCATTTAGGTTGTCTATTGTCTCGCAGGTGCCGGTTAAGTATCCGCGAAAACATGAAAAATCGACTTACGGAATATTTTATAACAGACAACAACTGTTGCTTAAAGTCAATTATAGGGATTTTTCTCTTTCATTTTCTCTCACTAGGGTCATTGATTTGGTTACGATGACCATCTCACCCATATGTAACTGATACGTGCTGCGCATAAAATCATAAAATCAACTTCGACACTTAGGAGGCAACGGATACCTGTTAAATAAATCAAAGAAAGTTAAACAAAATTTTTCCCTGTTTTCTTACCAGGGTCACGAAAACATTGAACCAATTTTGATGACCATGCGAGTCAAAAGTCAATTATATGTTTAATCGCTGTGCAAAAATATAAAATTCAGAAGCAACCGGTTGCTGTTGCGGAAACTTTTTCCGATAAAAAAATCTTGTTCTTGTTTGAAGAATTTAGAAGTAGGCCATAAAGATACAATAAGATGTAAGAATAACTAAAAATCATTTTTTTTCTTTGATAGGGTAGAAAACGTTGTGGGAAAAGGAGAAAATGCTGGTAACCTGCATTGTCTCCTTTCCTCAGATTATTGTCAAAAGCCTTCTCTTTCAGGGGTGTTAAAAGGCGTCATTGTGTGATAAAAGGTTAATAAGAATAAACAAATATCCCCCCTTTCTCATCAGCCAATCAAATCTCTTTCCTCTCTGAAATTATCCAATCAGAGAAGCCTTAAGGAAATCAGAATGGCTACCAACAACCAATCAAAGAAGACTTTAGAAATTCAACAGCCAATCAGAGAGTTTCAAAATCGCTCCAAAATGATGCCCTATAATTAATCGATTAAAAAATAGTGAAAAAAACGCTATAAAAGTGGATTTAAAGTCTTCTTTAAAGGCTGCTGCGCAGTCCTTGACAAACTGCCAGGCCTGCACCATCCACACATGCCAGATTTCACTGAAAATGGGCAAATATTGAAGAAAATAGGCGCGCAGAAGACCATGTTTTGGTCTTTTAAAGCCCCTTGCAATAGTTACTTCCCTTAGACCATCGATGCACCCCCCTTCCCCAGCCCTTAAGTGGATTTGCTTTTCTAACTCAGCCCACAATAAATGCTGCACATTGAAACTTTCAATAAGCCAAAGTGATCAATGTACAGTTGTAAAAAAGCCCCAGAAATTAATGCGACAAGTGGCTAAAAAAAGACTGAAAACTCTTTCAGTTGCTTCCTATTGCAAATATCAAACAAAGGCAACTGAAGTGTAATTTTTCTAATCTCTTCAAACTGCAACAAGAAACCCAGTTACATTGACTACCATCTCATATGTGCAAGTTACGCTCATGCGAAAACCTCAGAAATTAATGCGACAAGTGGCTAAAGAAGAAAAATCCCTAATATCAATAAAGCATTTTGGGAATGTCAAGTGACTGGCACATGACTCATAACACTTAAATTCCATTACATAACAAAATGGTAATAATTATTTCCATAATGTCTTCTTCGGACGCTATGTTTGAAATGAGCGAATTAATCATCTAAAAATAGAACGTGTCTCCCGTTGGTGTCAACTTGGGCTGAAGTTAATCTCTAATTTCTCGTGTTGTCGGACCGTTTTCGACAACTGGGGTTTCACGAATGCAAATTAAAAGGCTTTGGGAGTATAAGGATGATTTTTTTTTGGATTTTTGTAAAATTTTCGAGCCAAAATCTGAAGGGCCACCTTTAAAGGTGGATATTTAGATTTTTCACATCACACCAAATTTAAAAATATATATCACTGAAATTTATATAAATACAATGCAAATCATCAATAATTAAGAATCATAAAATTACAAAAAAGAATTTTTTTGGTGGTTTTCCAATAAAAGGCTACGTAGCCTCTTAAGCTATTTTAAGATTTCCCGCCAAAAATCAAAAAAGCATTGTGGGAATGTTAAGTGATTGACACTTGACTAATTAATAACTCTTATATTCCATAACATAACAAAAATTTAATTATTTTCCATAATGTCTAGAACTTTGGACGCTATGTTTCAAGCTTCGTCTGTATATTTTCGGCATGTAAATGAATGAGTTGCTGATGTAAAAATAGACCGTGTTTCCCTTCAGTATCGACCTGGGCTGTTGTAAATCTCTAATTTCTCTTGTTGTCGGATGTTTTTTGACTATTGGGGTTTTATTAATGAATATTATAAGGCTTTGGGAGTAGGCTACATGTATAAGGATGAGTTTTCTGTATTTTTGTAAAATTTCGTCACAAGATCTGAAGGCCCACCTTAAATGATTATTTTTGTCTTTGATAGGGTAAGAACACTGTTGGAAAAGGAGAAAATAATGGCTGACAACATGTCTTTTTCCTTCAAGGTTTTCTAAAGCCTTCTTGGTAAAGGGTTAAAAAGCCAGTGGAGCGATTTGGGCCATCATAGCGTTCTTGTTTAAATAGTTACCTCCCTTTGACTAGGAAAAAAAAAAGATGAAACCGAAAGGACAAGCATTCCTGGGGATTGCAAGGTTACGTCAGGAAGGCCTTCCACGGGCAACAAAGAAATACGCACTTAAAAGTGACACAGAAAAGACGATTTGCAGAAATCCATTATAATTGTACGGCATTTTCTTGGCGACGTGTCTTTAAATAAGGCCATACGCAGATGGATTCTGATTTTGCAGGTATTTTTCATGGCGACTCCAATTTTACGGGAGTATGCGCACCGAAAATGGCCGAAAAGAAGGTCGAGAAGAAAATAATAAGGTATTTATACAGTACTTTTTATTGTGTTTTGCCTTGTTCTTTATAAATACAACTTAATATAGTAAAGTTTTTCGTATTTTCTAAGAGAGCTCATTTTCAAAAACAAACCGGATCTACTATCATGGTCATCAATCCTTGTGTTATCAAAACTGAAAATAGATGCTGAAAAAAATGGCTAACCTGCAAGTTGCAGCAGAGGGCAGCGTCTATCCACCATGATAGGGGTAAATGAAAGTTGTAATTGTACAGAACTGACTTAGACTGAGACATGCAATTTTTTCAACAATTTCAGGGTTTGAATTTCATTTTTTTATCCACTTGCAAATTTTAGCAAGTAGTTTTTATTTCCACATGCAAAATTAAAATTGGACTCGCATTTTTTTTTCCCTGAGGCTCAGCTTGCCTACCAATGGTGAAGAACAAATGGCCATAACAAACTGTTCAATAATAATCTATTATGTAAGCTGTCGTGTAGAGACAACAACCTAACAAAATGAAACATACATTCATATTAAAACCCTCATTATCAGTGTCTGATCTAGAGCGCGCGATTGCGAGAATCGCCCCTTTTTTCCATGATTCACGCACATTTTCAAAACCAGTGCGCGACAATCGCGCACAAAAAAATATAGAGGAAATCACTAATTTAGCCGTTGATCGCTTGTTACCGCTCTTTGACCAGCGGTCACCGCTCAGACGTCGATGTATAGAAAAACTTTCAAAAATTCATGCGTCGGAAAATTGCCATGACTACGATCAAGGATTACCTCCCTTTCATACCTCACATATTTTTTATTCGAAAAGAAAAAGTCTGCTTTTTTTTCTTATAAATTTAAATATCGGTAACAGGTTTCCGTCACTTGATTACATGAAAAAATATGATTAATTTCTATTTTTTTTGTCTATCCAAATATGTACCAAAGTTGTCTAGATGAATTTATTTCGATATTACTGTATTTAGTTTCGTTCAGTACCAGTTTCCGGAACTTGATATTTTTTTCACATTACGGTAAACAAACTGCAGACGACACTTTCAATTCCGTTTCCCAAGATGGATAAGTCGGCAAAAAAACGCCGAATTACTGATTTTTTCATGCACAAATCGGGTGATAATGAAAATGAACAATCGAGTTCGGAAAAATCTGGTCTTAAAGCGACAAGTCACGACCAGTGCGACGAAGACGATGAAAGCTTTTAAGGCCTAGCGAAAGTGCCGAGAAAAAAACTAAATCTTCAAACCTCCAGACAAAGTGGTTAAGAAAATGGCCATGGTTAGCATACGAAAATGGCTTCATGAAATGTACTTACTGTATTCAAAATAAAATGTCAAATACTTTCACGGATGGAACTTCGAACTTTAGAACCTCTACACTGCAGAGGCATGTTGTTTTAAAAGATCATAAGCTGTCTATTCTGGCAAGAACTGAGCGAAACTTGTTTGATAAATCTGTCTCTCAAGTGATTTCAAAGCAAGAACATGCTGTTTGTGTAGCAATTAATACAGTCTTCTGGTTTGCTAACAAAAAATATTGCAACTGAAAAGTAGCCCTCCCTGTTAGAACTTCTTGACAAACTTCAATGTGAATCAGTGAGAAATCTCAGTGTCGCAAAGAATGCTTCATATATATATTTATATAAGTCCCACATCGTTGCTGAAGAATTACAGCTGGCCATTTCTGACACCATTATGGGTGAAATATTGGACAACATGAAAGCACTGATATCTCTGTCTCTGGCAAACCGATAGTATATGCAAAATTTGTTGATAAGAACTTTGATGTGAAAACACACTTTATTGGAAATTTTAGCATTTCAAAAAAAGATGCTTCAACTATCAGTAGTGTTTTAATGAGAGGGGTGTTCCAGTTTGCCTTGGTTAATTTTGATCCCCCATATTTTTTAGAAATCCCCCATACTTTTCAGACTGATGGGGGACAATCCCCCACTATTTTCAAATCCTAGATCAGACACTGTCATTATACCATCAATTCAATTCCAGTCGAATTTTTGTTCTCAAACCAAGTTAGATATATTGCAGCAAATGATCAACAAATTTCTTAAACCTGAATGAACAGGATTATTAACCCATTACCACACAATCCCTACTTTTGACGCCCCTGAGAAAGAAGCCTTTTGAAAACACTAGGAAAAGGAGAAAATGCTGGTAACCAGCATTTTCTCCTTTTCCCACAGTGTTTTCTACCCTTCCCAGAACAAATTTCAATTTTTCAGTCACCTTTATTTTGTTGTCGGCAAATGCTTTCAATTGAAACCAGTCTAAAATTTTGTTGTGTGGTAAAGAGTTAAACATTTTGAAAAGGTGGGATTTTCTCAAATAACTTGATTCAGTTAGTGTCAGAATGGGTCTGATGCATTACAAAGGGCAAATTGAAGGGGGGCTCCGGGGACTAGCATATTGACCTGGTGTTGTCATGGCTCCGCTGTCATATTTACAGTTGGGTTTTGGTTTCAGATACAGCGTACAGGTTAACCATGAAAATGATAGTTGAGAAAAACACTATGAGGAAAGCCATCATGAACAGGAACAGGTTCAAAAAGCGCCAATTCGCATTGTTTTCCATGGCAAAAAAGACTCGGGTGAAAAAAGTAGTTCCATACCAGTGAGTTTATCAAATTGATGAATTCCCTGATCGAAATGGGGAAATCATTAAACCATCATCCATCTAAATTTCCTGATAAACCACCAAAAAAGACCAAAGGAAGAAAGTACATGTGTACCAGTAATTCTGTACCAGAGAGTTTACCAAATTGATAAATTCACTGGTTGAAACATGGAAACTATTAATCCTTTACCAAACAGTCCCTGGTTTTTTTACGACCCTGAGATAGAAGCCTTTTGAAAACTTTGTGGAAAAGGGAGAAAATGCTGGTAACCAGCATTTTTCCCCCTTTTCCACCATGTTTTCTACCCTTCACAAAACAGTTTCAAATTTTCAGTTACTTTCATTTTGTCATCTGCAAATGCCTTCACTTTGGACCAGTCTGAAATTTTTTCATTTGGTAAAGAGTTTTAAAAACTGTTATCCACCTATATTTTCTGATAAACCACCAAAATGCATGAAGTAAGGATTTTTCTTTTTCCTCTAGTAATCAGGCACATGAGACCAAGTTGTTCCCCAATGTAACAGCATCACAGTGGCCTATTATTTATGGCGAAGAATACAATATAGGGTTTTATGGTTTAGAAAAATTACATCCATTTGACTCTGCAAAATGGGGAAAGGTATACCAGTTTTTGAAAGGTAAAATTTTGATTTTTCTATATAGCACAATTTTCAACATGATTTGCCATACAGTCTCTTGGTTTTCTAAAGATTTTATTATGCCCATGGGACTCAGTGTCATCATGTCAAACCCCATGGTGTCTCATTTTTACCTATTTCTTCAGTTTAATATCTCAAAACTATGTGAGGTAAAAAAGAAATAAATATGCTCATAACAAAAAATTTCTTGAACCTGCCTTAACCTATTACCACACTTTCAACGACGTTGAAGAAGAAGTGATTTAACCCTTTCCCAAACAACAAATTTTCCAAACTGAAAGAGTTAGCAGACGACAATTTTAACTTTCATAACAATGGCAGAAAATTATCCGTTGAATGGGCAGAAAACACTGTAGGGAAAGGAGAAATTGCTTGTAACAAGCAATTTCTCCTTTTCCCACAGTGTTTTCAAAAGACTTGTACTGCAGACACTTCCTTGTCCCACCATGTTTTCTATCCCATCAAACAAAAATCTCATTATTGACTCACATTGAAATTGTCATCTGCAAATGCTTTCAATTTTGATAGGTCTAAAATTTTGTTGTGTAATAAAGTGTTAATCCTTTACCACACAACAAAATTTTAGACTTTTCTAAATTGAAAGCATTAAGTTTGCAGACGATAATTTCAGTGTGGCAAAAATGATGCATTTTTTTTTATAGGGTACAAAACGCGGGAAAAGGAGAAAATGCTGGTTACCAGCATTTTCTCCTTTTCTCACATTGTTTTAAAAAACTTCTTCCTCAGGGTCGTTAAAAGTTGGCATTGTGTGGTAAAGGGTTAAGGTTCGTTGATTCTAGGAACACTCAGTTCCTGTTATTATTATGCTTTGAATTTGCTGTTTGTTCTGTAGCTAATAGCACTTGAAAATTGTGGCATCATTGACTGAATCCTTAATAAAAAAGCCTAGAGTTTTAATCTCTCTAGGGAATAAGGCTTTTGATAACATTGTGGGAAAAGATTCAAAATGTTGGTACTAGCTTTTTCTCCACTTCCCACAATATTTTCCACCTTTTTAGAGAGACATTCTGGTATATAGGCATTACTTCACCCACATTCATATTCTTGTATCCAAATCCTTTCAGTTAATCCTTTACTAAACAATCCCTGGTTTTTACAACCCAGAGGAAGAATCCTTCTGAAAACATTGTGGGAAAATGAGAAAATGCTGGTAAACAGTGTTTTCTCCTTTTCCCACAATATTTTCTACCATATCAGTCAGAAATCAACATAGAAGCAATATTTAATTTGTTGTCTGCAGTAACTGTTGCTTTGAATTTGGTCCACTCCAAAAATTTGTTGTTTGGTAAAGAGCTAAAAAAATTGTGCTGATGTAGGTTTTTTTCTGTCAACCAAAACATTTCCTTTTCATTGTATTTCCTAGACTAGAGAGTCATGTTTAGCTGTGTAAGTTTTGAGTTTTCAGTGTTCAATATTTTCTAACAGAGGCCAATATGATAACAGATGAGACAACAGTAAGGCCGGTGGAAGCTACAGAAGAAGACCTAGTAGTGGTTCACACCAGAAACTACATCAACAGTCTCAAGGTAAGTTACAGAATGAGCAAAACTTTATTCACACGTTCATGATAAAGAGGAAATACATAGAGGATATTTGTGAAAGATCCAAATTTATTTCATTGAGTGAACAGCATCCATAATATTTTCACGACTGGCGCAGCTGCGAGTGAAAATATTACTGATGGTGCTCATGAGATGAAATAGATTTAGATCTTTCACCAAAAAAAAAAAAATTTGGAAACATGGTTGGATAAGGAGAAAATGCTGGTATCTAGCTATTTTTCTAAAATTTTCTACATTTGTTTGTTACCCTTACAAAGACAAATTCCAGGATTTTTAGTCACATATAGCCTGTCATCTGTAAACACTTTCAATTTGGACTTGTCTGATATTATTTTTTTTTGCTGAACAGTCAGATGATACAATCTATAAATATGTCCAAAAGGAAAACCATAAACAGATGACAAATAGAGTTTATTTCATCAGCTTGTAGTTAATATGGGGAAATATTTGCCAAAAAAGGGAAACATATGCAAAAATAAAGAGTGCCTTATGGCACGAGTTATTTTTGCTGACGTTTCCCTTTTGAGGCAAATATTTCCCCATATTAACTACAAGTTTTTTTATGGCACTCATTATTTTTGCATACCTTTCCCTTTTTCGGCAATATTTCCTCATATTAACCACAAGCTGATGAAATAAATTATATATTATTATTTCCTCTGATTATTTTGTCAACGAAGGTCACTTTTAAAACTAGTGGTCTCAAGTTAATTAACCGGATAACTAAAAAGTAGTTCCAGATTTTCGGCAGGAGGAAAATATTCACTGTGACAGGGAAATAATTCCACCCCCCCTCCCAGCAAAATCATGACATTTCTTTACCCATAACATGTCTGAAAATAGACACATAAAATATAATATATACAGTTTCAGTGCTGGGATTTGTTTCTGAAAAGATAAGAAGGATTTGCTGGTTACCAGTACTATTTTCCCTTTTTCCACAATGCTGTCAAAATCTGTCTTCTTGGTTGTATCAAAGTGGCATTTATAACCAGATTATTGTGCGGCTAAATTAGATTTACCATAATCGTTGTAGCAGTATACCAATAATTTATATTGATCTTAAAGTTATATCTCGTATGGCCCAACTTCATTTTCATAAATACTTGCATTGCTAGGCAATCTGTGGGGTTAAGAATCTTCAATATGATTACACCTGTACCTAACAGTTTTATAGTTTAATGACCCTTGTAAAGAAAAGGGAAGCATGAATAGATGCATGCTATGCCATAATAAAACTAAAAGAACATTGAAAACAGCATTAAACATAGAATCAATTATTTACTGAAAAAGGCTTTTGAAAACCTAATTGGAAAGGGAGAAAATGCTGGTAAATAGCATTTTCTCCCTTTCCAATTATGTTTTCTATCCTTTCAATGGCAAATTCCTTTATTTGAGTCACATTGAAATTGTCCTCTGCAGATATTTTCCATATAGGAAAGACTGGTGTGTTTTAAACTGTTATAGGAAACACGATTAGCTGTACTGGCTGCTGCTGAAAGACCCACATAAATGTTCAAAGCAGTATCATAGTTGAATTGAAAAACAAAGATTCCAATTATACATTTCATGTATTTGATTAACCCTTTACCAAATGACAAAAAATTTGACAAGTACAAATCGAAAACACTTGCAGTCGACAAAATAAACATAACTCGAAAATTGAAATTTGTTTCCAGCAGAGAATAAAAACATTGTTACAAAAGGAGAAAATGCTGGTTACCAGCATTTTCTCCTTTTCCCACAATGTTTTCAAAAGGCATCTATCTCAGGGTCGTAAAAACCAGGAATTGTTTGGTAAAGGGTTAAATTGTGAAACTCACTTTCAGTGAGACACTAATTCATCACATTTTCATATCATTTAAGCTAACTAGCATTATAGAAGGAACTATATTAAAGGAGGTATATGTGTATTTTTCAAGTCATCACCTTATCATGAAACCCTTTACCAAACAAGAAGATTTAGGACTTTCCCAATTTTAACCCTTTACCAAACAATCCCTGGTTTTTACGACCCTGAGACAGGAGCCTTTTGAAAACATAGTGGGAAAAGGAGGAAATGTTGGTAACCAGCATTTTCTCCTTTTTCCACAATGTTTTCTACCCTTCTTGAAACACATTTCATTTTTTGAGTTATGTTTATTTTGTTGTCTGCAAGTGCTTTCAGTTTGGACCAGTCATTTGGCAAAGATTTAACAATGATAAATGAGGTTCATATTATTGGATTTGTTTTTGATAGTGTAGGAAACATGGTGGAAAATGTGGTAAATGATGGTCATTAGCATTTTCTCTTTTCCTCACAATGTTTTCAAAAGGCTTCTTCCCGAGTGTAGAAAAAATCTGGGATCCTTTGGTAAAGGATTAACTCTATACCAGACTGCAAAAGTTTAAACTTAACCCTTTCTCAAATGAAAAAAATTTTGACTAGTCTAAGTTGAAAGCATTTCCAGACGACAAAATAAATGTAACTCAAAAATTGAAATTTGTTTACAGGAGGGCAGAAAACATTGTGGGAAAAGGAGAAAAGGTTATCAATCTCGGGGCCATAAAAACCAGGGATTGTTTGGTAAAGGGTTAAATCATAACATGCAGATCACAAGTATTTCCTGATCATGGTTTCAAAAAGCTTTCTTGGGGTCGTCAAAACTCAGGACTGCTTGGTAAGGGGTTATAACCAATCCATCAGAAATCAGAATTTGAGCCGTCCTCTTGCATAAGGGCATTTGATGCATCACCGTGAAGCATTACACGAAGTCAATCATTAATCATGGATCTGTGACGTCCATTTTGTGTAACAACTCGCTGAACTCTGTGGTAGAATGGTCCTCTAACATGCAGAAAAAATCAGCCAGTGCCAAAAAAGTCCAACTGTGTTCAGATTGCACAGACTAACCTATGTTGATGCTTTTTGCAGATTCTTTAACCCTTTACCAAACTGTTTTTACAACCCTGAGATAGATGCTTTTTAAAAACATTGTGGGAAAAGGAGAAAATGCTGGAAACCAGCATTTTCTCCTTTTTCCACAACGTTTTCACCCCTGCTGGAAACAAATTTCAATTTTTTGAGTTTAGTCTGTTTTGTCGTATGCCAGTGCTTTGAATTTGGACCAGTATTACATTTTGTCCTTTGGTAAAGGGTTAAACATCTTTTTCACTGAAAACGACACATATCTAAGTAATCTCTTTTCTTTAACCCATTACCACACAATCCCGACTTTTAATACCCCTGTGAAAGAAGTCTTCTGAAAACATTGTGGGAAAAGGAGAAAATGCTGGTAACCAGCATTTTCTCCTTTTCCCACAACGTTTTCTAGCCTATCAAAGACAAACAAAATCATTTAAGCTACATTTTTTTTTTCGTCTGCAAATGCTTCCAATTTGGACTAGTCTAAAATTTGTCGTTTGGTAAAGAATTAAATGAAGGATTCTCATTTATAACGATTTTTCTTATATAGTTATCATATTTTTTATTACATTTTGAAAACATTACAGCAAAAGAAATTGCTGTCAATTTCTCCATTTCCAGTTTGTTAACTGTGCTCATGTAGTATACCAAGTTTTATATCGATCATATTTTACAAGGGTATTTTCAAAGTTGTCTACTGTAAATTTGTTTCAGGAGGCAATTACTTATAATAAAAGTATTACAAGTTAAACATAAGTGATTTAAATAGTGAAATAACAAAAAGAAAAAAAGAAATTAACTATGAGCATTTACCCACAAGTCCTGAACTGAACTTTGGTATTTTAGAAAGTGTCTCTTATGCCATTGCAGTATAGTTATTTGTGACGTGACTGTTGGTTGTTACTTGACTCTGTAATTGCAGTTTTGTGTGTTACTTTCTTGTATAGCTGTTTGATGTTTTATGGAATACCCTTTGCCAAAATTGCTTCAAAAGAACATTGTTTGGGTCTTTTTAGATCTGCTATTTTCAGGGAAAAAAAAGAGAATAGAGGTGTTGTTTTAGCCCTGGCATTGTTCTACAAAAACATTGATATCTTGTAATATCTGTGTCATCACTGAAGATGTTGCTTTAAACTCTCACAAGTTGTTAACTATGAAACAGGGAATCAATATTATCAAGGGCAGGCAACTATCAATGTATTTTTGATAGTTATTCCCCTTTTTTCGATATAGAATTTTCACCCAAAATCAAGCACTTGCAGCTGTGTGAGGACACCCACATGTGGTGCTTTTTTTTTTTGCTTCAAAAAAGTCCATGTTTTGAATAGAGGAAAAAATTTCTGATGGATTGGTAGATATGTGTAGTGAAATACTGTCTTGCATGTGTGATAGAAATATACATATATGTTGTTTTACATAGATAATTGTTTCAATGTAATGTATTAACTCTTTACCACACAAGAAAATTTTAGACTGGTCCAAATTGAAAGCATTTGCAGAGGACAAAATAAAGGTGTCTGAAAAATTGAAATTTGTTCTGAGAAGGGTAGAAAACACTGTGGGAAAAGGAGAAAATGCTGGTTACCAGCATTTTCTCCTTTTCCCACAGTGTTTTCAAAGGGCTTCTTTCTCAGGGGCATCAAAAGTAGGGATTGTGTGGTAACGGGTTATCCTTCCCTGTATAGAAAGTATGTAGATGTGTTAACCCTTTACCAAACAGTGCCAACTTTAGAAAACCTTGGGAAAGAGGCCTATTGAAAACATGGTGGGAAAAGGAGAAAATGCTGGTAACCAGCATGTTTCTCTTTTTCCCACAATGTATTACACTTAATTGAAGAAAAATTGCACTATTTGAGCCACATTGAAATTTTCATCTGCAAATGCTTTCAATTTAGACAAGGCTAAATTTTGTTGTCTGGTAAAGGTTTAACCCTTAGAAGGCTATATATTTTCAGGCTAAACCATAGTATTGCAGTTATAAGGCTGCTCTGGTCAGATCATCTCATGAAATCGCAAACAATTTAGAACCGTGATTGGACTATTTTGAAACCGCTTTAACCTGTCATTACTTATTTTCTGTTCGGATTTCTGATACTTCCCTAATTCTGAACTAAGTTCACAGTAAAAATGTTTGTATAATTAACTGTTCATGTGGCTGTGTCAATGTTGACGAGGTAAAATACCTTGAGATGGGATTTTGAAGCAAATGCCCAACAAAATGATAAATTTATCAAAGATCAATGAATAGTTCACATTAACAGGTAAAATATTCATTAGCCCTTTACCACACAATGACGACTTTTGACACCCCTGATGATGAAGTTTTTTGAAAACATTGTGGGAAAAGGAGAAAATGCTGGGAACCAGCATTTTCTCCTTTTCCCACAAAGTTTTCGAACCTATCAAAGAAAAATTTCGTCATATGAGCTACTATGAAATTGCTGTATAGAAATGCTTTCAATTCGGATAGGTCTAAACTTTTGCCGTGTGGTGAAAGGTTAAGTGACAAGTTAAATTTGTTCCACAATACCAGTTCTGGTGTTGATCTACTGTCTGCACAAAGCAACTTGCATCTACTGAGCACTTTAGGGGTAATGTTTATACAATATAATCTTGAGCTGTTTTTAGAGCCCATCTTTGCGAGCCAATGTTACGATCACTACATGGATCTTACCTTGGCTGATTGAGCCCGATTTCGAGATTCCTGCGATGTGCCCTCTGTTGGATGCTGGTTATTACCCCCCTTTACATCATATTTCTGAAAGCCAATGAAATATTTACAAACCGCTTACGAATACTATTATTCAACATGAAGCGATAAGCAGACATCCACGTGGTTTTCCATGTTTACCTTCTATTCGAAAGGTCGCAATCTTATTCTATTTTTTATCAAAAGATGAAATGCTACAAGAAATTTCATTTGTTGCAGTTAGAGCTGGCAGCATCCAAGGAAAAAGCGTATGGGGGAATGTAAAAATCAAGCTTGATCCTCCAAGGGTAGAGTGACGTAGTGAATAATCAGCCTTGGCTTGCGAAGATGATTAGAGCCATGCTCTGAAAAAAGCAGGTTTAACCATTTACTAAACAACAACTTTATAGACTGGTCCAAATTGAAAGCATTTGCAGACGACAAAATGAATCTGACTGATAAATCGATATTTGATTTGGGAAGGGTAGAAAACATTGTGGAAAAAGGAAAAAATGCTGGTTACCAGCACTTTCTCCTTTTCCCACAATATTTTCTAAAGGCTTCTTTCTCAGGGTCGTCAAAAACAGGGATTGTGTGGTAATGAGTAAACCTTTGTCCAACTTGAAAGACAATTTCAATGCAGCTCAAATGGTAGGATAGAAAACATTGTGGGAAAAGGAGAAAATGGTGGTTATCAGCATTTTCTCCTTTGCCAACAATGTTTTCAAAAGGCCCTTTTCCAAGCACTGTAAAAAGTCTGCATTAGGCAGTCAAAGTTTAACACTAAACAGTGATGCATTATACCAAATAAGTCTGTACATAATCATGGATCCAAAGGAATTGATTAATCTATGCACTGGATTTCAAGGTAAAATGGTCTTTTGTCATGCAGAAAATTTGCAAATAGTTCAGTGTTGCCTTCTGGCCCATATCAGGTCACAGGCAGAAATGGAGGAAAACTTTTTTCAGATGAATTGGGGCCCTCTTTTCACAGAACATGGTTTGTATATTATCCCTTTGCCACACAATCCCAACTTTTAACACCCATACAAAAGAGTTCTTTTGAATACATTGTGGGAAAAGGAGAAAATGCTGGTAACCAGCATTTACTCCTTTCCCCACATTGTTTTCTTCCCTATCAAAGACAACTTCAGATATTTTGGTCTCATTTAATTTGTCTTATACATTTGCTTTTGGTTTTGACAAGTCTAAATTTTTGTTGTTTGGTAAAGGGTTATTTGATAGCTATGCCCTTTACAATACTGATAGCCTTAATGGTTTACATTAGTATAGGTCATTTTTAAACAACAAAATGATGGACTCACCAGATGAACTCTTTCCCAAATAACAGAATTTTGGATTTGTCAAAATTGAATGCAATTGCAGATGACAACAGTGGAAAATATAACAGTTTTTAGCTCACCTGAGCACATAGTGCTCAGGGTGAGCTATTGTGATCGATCGTTGTCCGGCGTCTGTCCGTGTGTCCGTCCGTCCGTGAACAATTGCTTAAAAATTCTTCTCCTCTGAAACCGCCCAACAGATTTCAGTGAAACTTCACAGAAAAGATCCTTAGGTGATGCACTTTCAAAATACTTCAAAGATTTGAATTCCATGGAGAACTCTGGTTGCCATGGCAACCGAGAGAAAAAACTTTAAAAATCTTCTTGTCCCAAACCGTAAGGGCTAGAGCTCTCATATTTTGCATGTAGCATCATCTAGTGACCCTCTACCAAAATACTTCAAATTATGGCCGTAGTGTTGAAAATGGCCCTATGTTGTGGGTTCTTGGATTTCACATGGAGATAAGGAAATCTTTAAAAATTTTCTTGTCCCAAACCATAAAGGCTAGAGCTCTCATATATGGCATGTAGTATCATCTAGTGGCCCTCTATTAAAATACTTCAAATAATGGCCCTAGTGTAGAAATTGGCCCTATGTTGTGGGTTCTCGGATTTCACATAGAGATAAAGAAGGAAATCTTAAAAAATCTTCTTGTCCCAAACCGTAAGGGCTAGAGCTTTCATATTTGGCATGTAGCATCATCTAGTGACCCTCTACCAAAATACTTCAAATTATGGCCCTAGTTTGAAAATGGCCCTATGTTGTGGGTTCTCGGATTTCACATAGAGATAAAGAAGGAAATCTTTAAAAATCTTCTTGTCCCAAACCATTAGGGCTAGAGCTCTCATATATGGCATGTAGTATCATCTAGTGGCCCTCTACCAAAATACTTCAAATAATGGCCCTAGTGTGGAAATTGGCCCTATGTTGTGGGTTCTCCGATTCCACATAGAGATAAAGAAGGAAATCTGTAAAAACATTTATGTCCCAAACCTTAAGGGCTAGAGCTTTCATATTTGGCATGCAGCATCATCTAGTGGCCCTCTACCAAAATAATTCAAATTATGGCCCTAGTGTTGAAAATGGCCCTATGTTGTGGGTTCTTGGATTTCATATAGAGATAAAGAAGGAAATCTTTAAAAATCTTCTTGTCCCAAACCATAAAGGCTAGAGCTCTCATATATGGCATGTAGAATCATCTAGTGGCCCCCTATTAAAATACTTTAAATAATGGCCCTAGTATGGAAATTGGCCCTATGTTGTGGGTTCTCGGATTTCACATAGAGATAAAGAAGGAAATCTTCAAAAATCTTCTTGTCCCAAAGCTTAAGGGCTAGAGCTTTCATATTTGGCATGTAGCATCATCTAGTGACCCTCTACCAAAATACTTCAAATTATGGCCCTAGTTTGAAAATGGCCCTATGTTGTGGGTTCTCGGATTTCACATAGAGATAAAGAAGGAAATCTTTAAAAATCTTCTTGTCCCAAACCATAAGGGCTAGAGCTTTCATATATGGCATGTAGTATCACCTAGTGGCCCTCTTCCAAAAGATTTCAAATAATGGCCCTAGTGTGGAAATTGGCCCTATGTTGTGGGTTCTCCGATTCCACATAGAGATAAAGAAGGAAATCTGTAAAAAACTTTATGTCCCAAACCTTAAGGGCTAGAGCTTTCATATTTGGCATGCAGCATCATCTAGTGGCCCTCTACCAAAATACTTCAAATTATGGCCCTAGTGTTGAAAATGGCCCTATGTTGTGGGTTCTTGGATTTCATATAGAGATAAAGAAGGAAATCTTTAAAAATCTTCTTGTCCCATAAAGGCTAGAGCTCTCATATATGGCATGTAGTATCATCTAGTGGCCCCCTATTAAAATACTTCAAATACTGGCCCTAGTATGGAAATTGGCCCTATGTTGTGGGTTCTCGGATTTCACATAGAGATAAAGAAGGAAATCTTCAAAAATCTTCTTGTCCCAAACCTTAAGGGCTAGAGCATCATCTAGTGGCCCTCTACCAAAATACTTCAAATTATGGCCCTAGTGTTGAAAATAGCCCTATGTTGTGGGTTCTCGGATTTCACATAGAGATAAAGAAGGAAATCTTTAAAAATCTTCTTGTCCCAAACCATAAAGGCTAGAGCCCTCATATATGGCATGTAGTATCATCTAGTGGCCCTCTACCAAAAGACTTCAAATAATGGCCCTAGTGTGGAAATTGGCCCTATGCTCTGGGTTCTCGGATATCATTCAAACTTCTCTTAAATATTTATATAACCGGGTTTGGTTAAGAAAGATTATCTTCTTATCTAAACCAAGAAGACCTAAAGCTTTGGCCTTGCACTTCGATATTTGGTATTTATCTTCACTGTAAATCTTTACTGCTTGGTACTCAGGTGAGCGATATAGGACCATCATGGTCCTCTTGTTTTTTTTTGATAGAGCGAAAAATCATTATGAGAAAGGGAGAAAATGCCGGTAACCAGCAAGTGACAAAATGAGCCTCAAAAACTGAAAGAACGCTGTCCACTCCATATTTCTTGTATCCCTTGTGCGATTTTTTTTAAAGTATTCAACATATGGGTCACCGTGATGTGAAAGCGTGTGGAGCAGAGGTTTCAGGCTCCAAGGTCAAGGTCACAGTAGAGGATCAAAGGTCACAGGCTGTTCAGTCATGACTGCTTGATATTTCTTAAAACCAAGATTTGATTTTGAAATATTTCACACATGTTCATCTGAGTTGGACAATGTGCAGAGCAAAGGTTGTAGACACTAGAGTCCAATAGGTCAATATCATGGCAAGGAGCAAACAGGTCAATGTTTGTGTTTCATGTAGCTTGCTTTGGGTATATTTTTCCGAGCTGTGTTGTGCTGTCGTCATTAGAGGTAATACATGTATATGAAGCTACAGGTAGATGGTAACTCACTAATTTCAACTACGATCATTTTATCATTTCTTGTTTTCAGTTTTAAATTCTTGTATTTCTTCCCATTCCGTCTAAAAAGTATTTGACATCCCGACAGGTATGTAAGGAACAATTAAATAGAATGGAAGAGGAAAAAAAAATAACTGAAATTGCTTAAAAGATTCTCACACTGAGTTTTATCCCAAATGTTTTACAGGCAAGTTCCAATGTGGCTAGGATAACAGAAGTCCCATTAGTGTTTTGTTTACCCAACAGTGTTGTACAGTACAGAGTTCTCAGACCATTTCGCTTTCAGACAGGAGGCACGATACATGTGAGTTTTTACACAAGAGTTTTTTTCTCTTATACCAGTAAAATAACTGTTAACACTCAACTAAATTAGTAAACATAATTTATTCATAAAGTTTCTCCTTTTTCCACAATGGAAGAACCTTTTGTTGTTAGCCACAAAGAAAAATTGCACCATTTGAGCCACACTGATACTGTTGTCTGCTCATGCTTTCAATTTGGCAAGGCTAAAATTGTCTTGTCTGGTAGAGGGTTAATCTTCTGTAATATAATATTAAGTTTTCCTGTTGTTAGCTATTCATAAATGTATTAGAAAAAGGGGGAACCTTGATGTTAGCTACATGTGAAATAATAGATAAAGGAGGAACCTTGATGTTAGCAATTCATGAATGTATTAGAAAATGGAGGTACCTTGATGTTAGCTATTCATGAATGTATTAGAAAACGGAGGTACCTTGATGTTAGCTATTCATGAATGTATTAGAAAAAGGGGGAACCTTGATGTTAGCTATTCATGAATGTATTAGAAAAAGGGGGGATCTTGATGTAAGCTACATGTGAAATAATAGATGAAGGAGGAATCTTGATGTTGGCTACATGTGAAATAATAGATGAAGGAGGAACCTTGATGTCAGCTACATGTGAAATAATAGATGAAGGAGGAACCTTGATGTCAGCTACATGGGAAATAATAGATGAAGGAGGAACCTTGATGTCAGCTACATGTGAAATAATAGATGAAGGAGGAACCTTGATGTTAGCTACATGTGAAATAATAGATAAAGGAGGAACCTTGATGTTGGCTATTCATGAAATTATTACATAATAGAGGAATCTTGCTGTTGTTATCTACACATGAAATTATTGGAAAAAGGAGGAACTTAAATGTTAGCTACTCTCAAACTTATTAAGTAAAGCTACATAATTATAAAGTAGTAAGGTACAGGAAGAACCAGAATTGAGAGAGAATAGTATAAGTTATAAGAATTTGTTTCTCTATCGATGTAAAATAGATATGTAAAAAAATACAGGAAGAACCTTTTGTTGTTAGCCACACACCCATGAAATAGTGAGATAAAAGAGGAACCTTGATGTTTTTATCTGCACATTATGAAATTATAGGATATAGGAGGAAGCTGATGTTGTTCAATACACATGAAATTTTATGTGAAGAGGAATTTTGTTTGGTATGCCTTTGAATTTTTCTGAACATTTCTTCATGAGTTTTAAGCTATCCCTCTATTCTATTTTTGTATAGGCTGCCAAGCTGGCTATGGAAAGAGGCTGGGCTATCAACATTGGAGGAGGATTTCATCATTGTTCTGCCCAAAAAGGCGGGGGATTCTGTGCATACGCAGACATTAGTTTGGCCATCAAGTTTATGTTTCTTTTAAACCCTGACATAACCAAAGCTATGATTGTTGATCTAGATGCTCACCAGGTAATTACCACACAATCCCGACCTTTAATGACACTGAGAAAAAAAGCTTTTGAAAACATTGTAGGAAAAGGAGAAAATGCTGGTAAACAGCATTTTCTCCTTTTTCCACAATGTTTTCTACCCTTCACAAGACAAATTTCAAATTGTCACTTTTATTTTGTTGTCTGCGGATGCTTTAGATTTGGACAAGCCTAAAATTTTGTCATTTGCTAAAGAGTTAAGCTAGTCCAAATATTTCCATGGTTCAATAACCCTAGGAAGAAAAGCCTTTGAGAACATAATGATAAACAGGAGAAAAAGCTTCTTTTCCCACAATGTTCTCTACTCTTTGAAAGATAATTTTATCTTGTGTCTGAAATGCTTTCAGCCTGGTTGAGCCAGGTAATTCCATAACAAAGAGGACTCAAAACCTCGGTTTGGATACTTAGCCTGGCCAATTTCTTTCTGAGAATTGATTACATGTAGAGAAAGGAAATCACCAAAATAATAGTTCATGTTGGGAAATTTGGATGCCAGGTATTCAATGAAAAATTGTTGTACCTATATATAACATTATTTTAATTTGTACTACTATTTTCATTGGTCTGCTGGAGCTGATTAGAGTATGAAAAAATGCATGTGTCATTCTAAGATAAATATTTGACCATTCAGTGTTATTTATATTTTTTAACTCATTACCAAACAACAATATTTTAGGCTTGTCCAAATCGAAAGCATTTGCAGATGAAAAAATAACAGTGACTGAAAACTCAAAATTTATTGTGTGAAGGGTAGAAAACAATGTTTTCCTTAGGCTACTTTCTCAGGGTTGTCAAAAGTAGGGATTGTGTGGTAATGGGTTAAGCAAACACTGTCACTGAGTATTGTAAAGAATATCCTACTTCGATGATGAGTTTTTTAGCGGTAAGTCTGTCGTGTGAACTGCAGAAATTTGATGGACCAATCTGACTATTAGTAGACATGTCCTTCAGAGCAACAACATTTTGAAAGACAAGAGATCACAATAATTTTAACTTCTTTTCTGAACATCAAAATGTAATATTTCCAAAGATAGACAATCCACCCTTGCAAGTACCACAGTTGGTGTCTGCTTGGAATGTTAACAGTTTTCATCTTTCACTGAAACAAATATAGATCTGTTGTCTTATTAACCCTTTCCCAAACAGTCCCGATCCTGAGAAAGAAACCGTCTGAAAAGATTGCAGGAAAAGGAGAAAATTTTATTGTTTTCCCACAATGTTTTCTACCCTATCAAAGACTGATAGTACCATTTGATCTACATTAAAATTGTTGTCTACTAGTGTTTTCAATTTCAAAAGGCTAAAATTTTTATACCCTCGCAAAACGAATGTTTTCAGGGGTATACTGGAATCAGCCTGTTTGTGTGTCTGTCCGTCCCTGTGTCTATCTGTGTACAAAATACTGCCAAAGCTGTGGTGGGGTACAAAGTCACATTCAGTGACAGCTCTAATTTCTTCTGGTAAAGAGTTTGAGTAAGTTCTGGTAAAGAAGAGCTTGCCAATTATATCAAGTTTACAGCTAGTTTGATTTACATGTTTACAGGGAAATGGTCACGAGAGGGATTTTATGAATGATGAGAATGTATATATAATGGATGTCTACAACAGAAATATTTATCCTCATGATGGGTATGCAAAACGTAAGTATAGATTCATCTTCACGAGCCAAGGTTACGATCACTACGTGGATCTTACCTAGGCTGATCGAGCCCGATTTCAAGATTCCTGAGATGAGCCCTCTATTGGATGCTTGTTATTATACCCCTTTCAGGGTTCCGTCTGGCTGCTTTTTTTCTTGCGCCATCACTTTCGCCAAATGAGAAAAGTTTGCGCCAAATTGAAATCATTGGAGCCAGTTGGAGCCAATCTTAAAATCAATCAATCAATATCTTTATTCAAGTATTTAGGCCTCTGGCCCATATACACTAACAAAATATTCAATTTTTGTATGAGTGACATTCTCATAATAAATGAAAACAGAGTTTACTTTACTTTTTGTTTGCTTATCATCAATTGAGTACGTATCTGTAACATGATTGACAGTTGGAACAGATCTAGATCAGAAGACACAGATATGCAGTCCTACATGTATCTAGGTCTGTTCAAACTGTCAATGAGAATTTTACTCCATGAAAAAACACAATCACAAAGGATTGGTCAATAAGTTACCATGCACTGCATGGTTGTGTCAGGAGCAATAATATAAACAAGAAAACATTTGTTTTTATCTGATTTGATTACTTGTATCTATGTTGAATGTGTGAATACTAGTATATTCCAATATTCCAAAACTTAGTTTTGTTAAGTCATTATGTATTAAGTTTAAGTACAAGTAGATCTGTCATTAAAATTTGAAAAACTACTATGACAAAAGCAGAAATAGGTCATTGATAACCATTTCATCTGTTGTAACAAAGTTTTAAAGGGAGACTTTTATGAAACAGAGGTCTAGATGGTACAAATCAAATAACAAAGTCAACATGAGAAAAAATGTTACAAAAGTAGAAATTGTTCATTTAAAGAAATTCCTAGATCTAGAAAAAATGTTCCTGAGGGAACTTTTTACATTTTGAAACATTCATAAGTTAAAAAGTTAAAAACCAAACAAGTTTTTCGAAAGGTGGGCGATTAATGCAGGAAAAACAACATAGAAAACTTGGAGGACGACGATAACATAACTGTCGGGGTTTTAGTCACTGCCGACGCGGTCGGCATTTCAGAAACCGCGGTATATTAATTTAACACAGAATATATTGATTCTACTGCAGTTATGATTAATTTTGATATTGAGAAATCTTCACGATTTATATGGGACTCTGATCTTCGATACTTTAACTTTCTTACAGTTTTCCCAAATTTACTGACACTAGCCAGAAGTTTGTTATCAGAAGTGTTTGTGTATTCGGATAGTCAGGTGTAAATTTGTTACCGATCTGTAAAGTAACGTGCATTACGTCGATGCCGCAGTTTATCCCTGCAAACTTGACCTTATCAATGAATTAGCGGTCATTCATCCATGCAATGCGTTGAAAGGGACTAATATCACAATATACGGCACCTCGATAGGAGAAATATCAGCGCCAGTCATTTTCGCCAATCAGCATTTTCTTGCGCCAGTTTTAAAAATCTATCGCAAATGGCGCCAAATGCGAAGCCCAGCGGGAACCCTGCCTTTACATATTTCTGAAAGCCAATGAAATATCGTCTTGCAAACCGCTTACGAATACAATTATTCAACATGAAGCGATAAGCAGATATCCAAGTGGGTGTCCATGTTAACCTTCTATTCGTGACCTTATTCTATTTTTATCAAAGATGAAATGCTACAAGCGATTTCATTCTTTGCAGTTAGAGCTGGCTGCATGCAATGAAAAAGCGTATCGAGGGATTGTAAAAATCAAGCTCGATCCACCAAGGGTAGAGTAACGTTGCGAATCGTCAGACTTGGCTTGCGAAGATGGTATAGATTTAGTTGTAAAGCTCTGTTGCAGTTTTTCATGTAACTCTTTCCCAAAAGACAACATTTTAGACTGGCCCAAATTGAAAGCCCTTGCAGACGACAAAATTAAAATAACTCAAAAATTGAAATTTGTTTCATGGTCAAAAGCATTTACAGATACCAAACTGAATCTGGCTCAAACGATAAGATTTGGGTTTAACCCTTTACCACACAAGTCTCAGTTTTAAGGACCCTGAGAAAGAAGCCTTTTGAAACTATTGTCGAAAAAGCAGAAAATGCTGGTAACCAACATAGTTCCATCAATTTAGCCAAAGTAAAATTGTTGTCTGCAAAGGCTTTGAATGTGGACCAGTCTGCAAAGGCTTTGAATGTGGACCAGTCTAAAGTTTTGTTGTGTGGTAAGCAATTAATAGGTTAATCCATTACCACACAATCCATACTTTTGACGACTGAGAAAGAAGCCTTCAGAAAACATTGTGGGATAAGGAGAAAATGCTGGTAACCAGCATTTTGTCCTTTTCCCACAATGTTTTCTACCTTTCACAAAACAAATTTCAAATTTTCAATCTCTTTTACTTTGTTGTCTGAAAATGCTCCTGATTTGGACAAGCCTAAAATATTGTCGTTTTGTAATGAGTTAAGAAATAGTGTGGAAAAAAAGAGAAAATTATAGCAACTGGAGCTTCTCTTTTTCGCAGAATCTTTATGCACCCTGAAACATTTCTGGGGAGCATAATTATAGTCGCCACACTGTGCATACGTCTGTTCGTCCGTCTGTCCGAAGCCATTTCTCCACAACCCCAGGACCAAATTTTATGAAACTTCATATCTGAACTCCTTGGAACAATGCACAAATACCTCTCTCCCGGTTTCTCAATTTCAAGCTGCAACACGGAAAAAGGGGGCTTCATGTAAAGAATTGTTTTTCACTAATATCTCCTACATCAGTGCTCAAAACTTTGTGAAATTTCAAATCTAAACTTGTTAAAACCTTGCCCAGATACCTCTTTCCCGGTCTCTCAATTACATTCTGTGTCACGGTAAAAGGGGGCTTAATGTAAAAAATTGTTTTTCTCCAATATGTCCTATATTAGTGCTCAAAAGTTCATGAAATTTCAAATCTGAACTCGTTGGAACATTGCCCAAATACTTCTTCCCCGGTTTCTCAATTTCAGGGTGTGTCATGGAAAAAGGGGGCTTCATGTAAAAGTTTGTTTTATAATAAGATACCTCTTTTCCAGTTTCTCAATTACAGGCTGAGTTGCAGAAAAAGGAGGGTTCATGCACAAATTTTTTTTTCTTTAATACTGGGAAATATTAAGAAGTAATTACCTTTTCACTTTAATTTTTTGGGGCATGAGCTGCAAGCCAATTATGATGTTTTCAGATCTATAAATCTTGGGTTGAGGTAAAGTAGATTTTGTCTTTATCTGCAGGTGCAATAAGGCGCAAAGTTGAACTCGACCATTTTACAGTTGACAAGAATTACTTAGAGATAGTGGAAGAGTATGTATCTTTATGTCATAGCTTGCAACACACAATTTATAGAGCTCCATATACATTGATGTAGTTGTTTCTAGAATGTATTTCTAAATGACAAAATTTTAAAATTGTGAAAGTGGAAAGCATTTGCAAACAATGATTTGATTGTGGCTTAAATGGTAGAATTTTCATAGTTTAGAAAACATTGTGGGAAAAGGAGATATTGCTGGTTACTAGCATTTTCAATTTTTTTAAGCCGTTTCATTTAAGATTTTTTAAAATTGTTTGGTAAAGTGCTAAAGAGACAAAGAAAATCAGGCTAATGTTGAGTTTCTGCACCATAGTTCGTCAAACAATTTGATGTAATGATCTTAAGGATGACAAAATTTGAAAACATCATTTGAAGAGAGGAAATGCTGGTATCTTGCATTTTCAACCTGACTCCTTTCTTTTTCTACCCTTTTAAAGACAGTTTTGTTTGATTATGAAATACATTTTATCTTATGTGTTGTCTGCAAAGGCTCTCAATAAGGGTAAATCTGATGTTGTATTGTTTTGTATAGAGTTGTGTGATTTTTATATGCCTAGAGGATCATATTATGTTATGGCCTTGCTTGTCCGTTAGCAATTTCTTGGGTGAGCAACTCCTCTTAAAGTTTTCATTGGAGTAAGTTCAAACTTACCACAATGAATCTCTGTGGTATTTGTTTGTACATGTGACTCAATTTGGATCTCTGCAGACAATCTAATTCTAGTTTTTAATATGTTTCAGTGACAAGTCCCTTTGGGCATATATGCACTGCTTTATGAAGCTCACGTTTAATTTTTAGTATTTTAAATTAACTCATGTAAGAAGTTTTTCATCGGTTGTGTGCTTACCCTTTACCAAATAAAGCACTAGTCTCCTCCAATTTAAGTCATGTGCAGATGACAATTTACATATGTCTCAAGTGCTGGAATATGTTTTTGAATAGGTTAGAAAACATTGCTGCAAAAGACAAAAATGCCAAATTGCCAAACATCATCATTCCAGCAGCACTTAATTTATTGTGATAACCTTTTCATTTTTAAAGTCTAAAAGGTTTTTTTGTAGTAAAGAATTCATTGAATTATTAAACAGTTGTGTTCTGTATAAGTGGACATGTTTGCTATGTGGAAATTTTTGCGATTTCATGGATTTGAAAGATTCACAAACTTTTCTGTTTTTGGGTATTTTACTACATGTATGCCATCAGTGCCTTGAATTCGCAAATATTTCTGTTTGCAAAATTGTCCTTTAATCAATGATTTGCTAACTTTTTGGCACACAAATATATCTAGGTATACAGTATTAGTATGTTTTTTTAATTCAGTTGATGGGATTCTTTCTATTTTCAGGAATTTAAGGGAAGCCCTGGAGGAGTTCACTCCAGACTTTCTAGTCTACAATGCTGGAACAGATGTTTTAGTTGGGGATCCACTCGGAAATTTGTCTATTTCTCCAGAGGTTAGACACTGACTATTAATTCTGCACCATATGATTAAATTTGAAAAGATTAATTGAGACTCATAGCTGATTACCAACTATGAAATAGTAACTGTAGAAAACATTGTGACCTTTTTTTAAAAAAACTTTCTTCATCAGAGTCATTAAAATAGAGGACTTTTGAAAAGAAATCTTGCCATATTAGCCACACTTAAATTGTCATCTGCAAATGCTTTCAATTTAGACAAATATAAAATTTTCTCTTGTAGCAAAGAGGTAAGATTAAACATGATACAGCATGTAACACGTAAAAAGGGGCGTTCGGACATTTGCATAAAGTGTTATCTTCGATCAGCCTACGCAGTCCGCGCAGGCTGATCCAAGACCTCTCTTTATGGCTACATTAGATTTTGTGCCACGGTAGACTTGCCCTAAACAGAATATTACATAAAAGCAGAAAATGTTGTTTTGGATTAGCTTGCAAGGACTATGCTGGCTGATCCAAGACAACGCTTTACGCAGATGTCTGAATGCCCTTTTCACATGTTGCAGGCATCATATAATCATACATGAGACAAGTATATTAACCCTTTACCCCATAAGGCATTTCTGTGGTATCTCTAATTGACCCTAAATAATAGCAAGGATGAAGCTGTTTCTTTTGTGTATATTACGCCTTTTGATAGTATAGAAAACATTGTGGCTAAAAGGTGAAATTGCTCGTCACTAGCAATTTCACCTTTTGCCACAATGTTTTCCTAGGGCTCCTACAAGCAATGCGTAGAAATGAGTATCTATGGAGTAAAGGGTTGATCATTTTAAGAAATTTCCCCAAGGGCTATAAATGTTTTCAGTATTGATCTGCAGAAAGACAAGGGCATGGCATACTTGCGCCATAGTTCACCTGACATTGCTTTTTACAGTGAAGATTTCATGGTGCATTAGGGACGTGTGTTTGAATTTTGAGGTCAGCTGCCCTTTTGGTTTGGGTTTCCCTTTGATAGATAACAAAAAATCTAAGATTGAAGTTAACATGTTTAGTTATGACAGGGATTACAGAAAATATTGTAATTTCTGCAGAACTATACAGATAATACACCACAATACCATTGATTTTTCTTAACTCTTTACAAAAGGACAAAATATTTGACTTGGTCAAATTGAAAGCATTAATTTCGCATACGACAATTTGAATGTGGCTCAGTCAATGCAGTTCGTCTTTGACAGGGTAGAAAACATTGTTGGAAAAGGAGAAAATGCAGTTTACCAGCATTTTCTCCTTTTCCAACAATGTTTTCAAAAAGGCGTCTTTCTTCATGTTGTTGAAACTTGGGATTGTATTGTAAAGAGTTAAGGTATAGCCAGGTGATGGATGTTGTCAATAGTTAGTTTGAGGTAGATACTATCAAATCAAATTTGCTTGTTGTGTTTTCTATTGAAGGGTATCATAGAAAGAGACCAATTAGTGTTTACGATGGCTAGAGAGAGGAAAATACCCATCCTGATGGTTACAAGTGGGGGATATCAAAAATCAACATCTCGGATCATTGCTGATTCTATTTTGAACTTGCGGAAGTTGAAACTTATCGAATGTGAAGGGGCAGAAAAATTGCCAATTAAAGGTTCCCTATTTGTTGTGTGATAGTGCAAGGTGCTTTCTTTTATTGTATCTTCCTTTTTTATTTTTGAAACCTTTTACTCGATGACCAAATTTTAGACTGGTCCACATTTATAGCAGTTGCAGTCTAGAAAACATGGATCAAAATATGGGATTGGCCTTTATAAGGGAAGTAAACATTGAAAAAAGGAGAAAATGCTGGTTACCAGCATTTCCTCCTTGTCTAATAATGTTTTCAAAGTCATCTTTCCTATTCTCCTTGAAACAGGGGATTGTTTGAACTAAATTCTCTAAGGAATCATGCGGTAAAATTTACTATTAATTGTCTATAGTTATCTCTAATTCATAATTTTTGAGATAAGCCAGCTGATTGGTCAAGACTGAACATCTAGGCCATCAAGATGCATTAAACCCCATTTCACAGAGTATGATAGATGTGCATGTACATGATTACCACAGATACTCATGTTTGCAAAGACATTCAACTTTCAATCTCAACCCTTAAACTCTTCACCATACTAGAAATTTCTTGACACCTCTGAATGGAAAGGATGTACAGAGGACAAAATTTAGTAAGATGGGACTATCTCTTTACCATACAGCAAAAATGGTAGACTTGACCAAATTGTAAGCATTTGCAAACAACTAATTAAATGTTGCTAAAGTGATGAGTTCAGTCTTTCATAGGGTAGAAAACATTGTCGGAAAAGGAAGAAATGCTGGTTACGTGCATTTTCTCCTGTCTGTCAAAAAGTTCCCTTCTCGGGGTCATTGGAAGTGAGGATTGTGTGGTAAAGCGTTAAATGATAGATTTTGTCTTTAGGTGAGTAAAAAACATTGAGAGCAAAGGAATATACACTTGTTATCATCGTTTTCTCCTTTTCCTACAATGCTTTCAAAAAACATGTATAACATGTGATTGTTTGGTAAAGAGTAACCTCTTTTCTTTTAGTGTTGACTTTTTTTTTTTGCCTACCTAATTCCTATAATTTTTAAACAGAATATTCCAGTAATATGTATAAAATGAAGTTTTAGTGAGGCATTTTGGGAAATACTTCAAGCTTTGTTATGTCATTTAACTGATGTTTGACTCTTTCAACACTGACTAAATAAATCACTATTTTTTAACCCTTTCCCAAACAATCCCTTGTTTTCACGACCCTGAGATAGAAGCCTTTTGGTAACCAGCATTTTCTCCTTTTCCCACAATGTTTTCTACCCTGCTAGAAACAAATTTCAGCTTTTGAGTTACGTTTATTTTGTCGTCTGCAAGTGCTTTCAATTTGGACCAGTCTAAAATGTTCTCATTTGGTAAAGGGTTAAGGCTACAAATACTTTTCCTGTGCTAGATCAAGAGACTGCTTAGAGATCAGACTAAATGTTCTGTGCAGTGTGATCCAAATCTACGCTGACCACAAAAGCTTCTGCTGTCATCAATGGAATGGATAGAATTAAATCATGTGCAGTTGAAAAATTAAATGCGTCTCAAAGGATAAAGGAGAAATGTTGTTATTTTGTAAGAAGTTGAACTGCAAAATATTTGCCAAAAAAAAAAGGATTCCAGTCTGCCTCATAACAACATTGCAAACTTCAAATATTGCAGCTTCAAACTTCTCATGGCTAGAAAAATATTGGCATAATCGGTGTATATGAAGATAAAATTGCACATTCTGTGCAGTCAGCTCTGAATCTACTCTTAACTCTTTACCATACAATCCCAAGTTTGAAGGGCCCTGAAGGATCAGCCTGTTAAAAAACTTGTGGGAAAAGAAGAAAATGCTGATAACCAGCATTTTCTCCTTTTCCCACAAGGTTTTGTACACTTTCACAGACAATTATCATCCAGCTACATTCAATGTATTGACTGCAATGGTTTCAATTTTGACAAGTGTAGAATTTTATTGTTTGGTAAAAGGTTAAAAAACACCTGAGTCAAGCTAAGGTTATGAAGGATTTATTTAGAAAGACTTGACTAGCTATATATTACAAGTATCTAAAATGCTTCACTTTTTTTTATAGCTTAAATTCTTGATTTTTTTAACTATCTAGTCATGTTTATTCATTCTATTGTAGTATGTTCAAAACCAGTCATGCTCTCGAAAAGATTGTTTAATGCATCTAGCAGAAGTATTGATCCAAGTTGGTCTGCACAACCTGTGCAGGCTGATCAGCGTCAAATTTGTTTATTATTTATCAATTCTCTCCATATCAAAGGACCATCAGTCTACCTAATGAGTCATTTTGCTATTAGACAAAATGCATTTCATGCATCCATTAATGTATGATGATCCCCGTGGGGTCCCGGGGGTTTTTATTGTATAGAATAGGACCTCGGCCTTTCTCTATGGCATGTCGTAGAAGGCGACTAAAATTAGAGACAAACGGCTGCTTTCCTCGTAATTCGTAGGATTGCAGCAGGCTGGGTAGTTCTTATTCCAAATCCTATATTTTTTTCTCAGTGTAAATAGGGTTTGGAATGGGAATCAATTGGCCTGTGGGACCCCGTGTGGTTTAATCGGGGGTATAAGAATAAACCACTGCAGTCCCGCGATCGTCACATCTGCCATTTCATCTGGCGGAACAAAAGTGACAGCATGCATGTCGTAAAAGGCGACAAAAGGGGCATCATTTTGTGTTTCATCCATTCCTCATTTATCATGTTTGTCTTGTGTTGTTCGACATGTATGTTATTTTCACCTAACATTATTGTAAGTGCGCCCAATATGACCCAAGTTGTCGACGGGCCTTAAAACACTATTCATTCATTCATTCATTAATGTATGATGACTTAACCCATTGCCACACAATCACTACTTTTGACGCCCCTGAGAAAGAAGCCTTTTGAAAATACTATGGGAAAATGAGAAAATGCTGGTAACCAGCATTTTCTCCTTTTCCCACAGTGTTTTCTACCCTTCCCAGAACAAATTTCAATTTTTCAGTCACCTTTATTTTGTCATCTGCAAATGCTTCAATTTGGACCAGTCTAAATTTTTCTCGTGTGGTAAAGAGTTAACTCTTTACCACACAAGAAAGTTTTAGACTGGTCCAAATCGAAAGCATTTGCATATGACAAAAAATAGATGTGAATCAAAAATTGAAATTGATTTGGAAAGGGAAGAAAACATTGTGGGAAAAGGAGAAAATGCTAACCAGCATTTTCTCCTTTTCCAACAATGTTTTCAAAAGGCTTCTTTCTCCGGGTCGTTAAAAGTCGGGATTGTGTGGTAAAGAGTTGATTGGTATAATGTATCACAGAGATGGATTAACGTCGTACCAAACGACAAAATCTTTGACTGGTCCAAATTGAAAGCACTTGCAGGCGACAAAATAATCTTAACCCAAAATTGAAATTTATTTCCTGCAGGGTTGAAAACATTGCGGGAAAAAGGGGAAAATGCTGGTGATGCATTATAGCGGGCAAGTCATGAAATGATTATGGATCCATAAAATCCTTTATGTTTAACAACTGACTTAATCTTTGGTAGACTGGTCCTTTGACATGCAAAAAAATGTTCAGTAGCAAAAGATTTCGATTTGGGTCAGGCTGCAAGGGTTGTCCAGGCTGAACTGGGTCAATACTTTCTTGCAAATACCTTGACACACACACCCACACACAACCCTTTTGCCAGATCATAGCTCATAATTTTATGTGAAAGGTTATCATTCAATGGTATTGAAGGGGTGGCTTAGTTGTAGAATCCTTTTAATGGTAATGGTATTGAAGGGGTGGCTCAGTTGTAAAATCTATTGATTGGTATTACTGATATAAATTGACCTGAAATTGACCTTTATGCAAAGAATAATTAAAACGTGAATATTATCAGTTATAATCGGACCGTATGGAAATTCTGTTAATGGTAAATACTGGTTTGACCCTTACTGTGCTATAGCCAAATCAAAAAGCTTTTGCAGATGGCATAGATTAAGATCAGGCTGCACAGAAAGTGCATCTTAAATCCTAGTCACTCGCCACCTATTACCAGTTTAAACCAACAAAATAAATTTCATTTTAGATATTTTAAGTATTTTTTGAAGACACTATAAATCTATTGGCCACCTAAAGGGTTCAAAAACATGCACATAGTTCCGCATGCAGACGACATTAGCCGGGGCCAAGTTCGACAATAATTCAAGCCTGGAATATGGTTATAGAGGTCAATTATTTCATGTCAATTTGTTCGATTAATAATGCAGAGGTTTTTGGTCTCGGCAAATAGCAAACCAGTTTATCAGATCATGGTTTGACATGGCCATTTCCAAGTTTTGGTGAAAATCAGTAAAATTTTTAACTTTGTACCACAGAAATCTTTTCATTTGGTAAAGAGTTAAGTGAGCAGTTACAGTGATATAAATGAATACTTATGAAAGCACTCAGCGTAGGAAATAGCAACCTGATGTAGTGATTTTCATTAATGTTCCTGAGGGTGACTCAATATCTGGATAGTACTCTACACTGTCTCATACTGTGCGAATGTTTAACCCTTTACTCCATAGATACTAATTTCTATGCATTGCTTGTGGGAGCCTTTGGAAAACATTGTGGCAAATGATGAAATTGCTCGTGACAAGCAATTTCACCTTTTGCCACAATGTTGTCTATGCTATCAAAAGGTGTCATGTACCCATGAGAAATGTCTTCATCCTTGTTTGTTATTTAGGCTCAATTAGAGATACCATAGAAATGCCTTGTGTGGTAAAGGGTTAACTCATTACCAAAACAACACTATTTTAGGTTTGTCCAAATTAAAAGCATTTGCAGACGACGAAATAAAAGTGACAGAATATTTTGAATTTATTTTATGAAGGGTAGAAAACATTGTGGGAAAAGAAGAAAGCACTGGTTACCACCATTTTCTTTCCCTCAGTGTTTTCTAAAGGCTTCTATCTCAAGGTTGTCAAAAGTAGGGATTGTGTGGTAATGGGTTAAAGGGAAAAAAATTGAAAAAGGAAATATTTGATTCTTAATCATGAGATTGAAATCTTCTATTCATTTAGCAGTTAACAGTTTAGTTGCCCATTTACTAATAATTTATCTTCCATTAGCAGTTAACAGTTTAGTTGCCCATTTACTAATAATTTATCTTCCAAAAACTTACTACAACAGACACAAGTAAGAACTGTTTGAAAGAAAAGTAAACATATGTCATGAGGGCAAAGTAAGTTATGGCTGTAATACGATCATTTAGTTTATCGGTATTGATGACAGAAAAGTCACATGAAATAATTTTTTCCTGTGTTTCAGAAGAAAGTGACAGTATTCCAAGAAGTCAGAGTGAAGTCAGTTTTTTCACAAGATTAAAAAATGCTTGTACTGGTCGATCATATCTTCAAGGCAATGGATCATCATTGACAGGAGAGAAAAACATTTCCAAATCCATTTCTGATCTTAACAAAGGTATAGATGAAGATTTTTTCTTCAAAGACATACCATCTTCAAAATCCTGCTCTGATCTCACTTTTAAAGATGAATCAGACTTGGACATCACTTCTGTACTTGATGCTAGATTCGGACAATTTGATACAAACACTTTCAAAGTGAGTAAAAGTGGCAGTGGAGTGTTTCAAGTTACAGAAAAAAGTAGTGAACAGTTTCATGACAATGAGAATACCAATTAACAACTCCTAACAGTTGATGACACCGTAAACTTTTGTGCACAGAATAGATCAAGATCAGATTGCACAGAATGTACAGTCTGATCTCTGATCTACACTGTCCATTGCATTATTTTAGGTTTAGGCCAATTTATCTCTTCATCTTGCAGTGGGACTGCGATTGTATCCATTGGAAAAAGTCTAATTCATTTACTTGGTAGTGAAAGAGTGGATAAAAAGGTTCAAGTTGTGCATAAAGGAGTAGATTTAAAAAAGAAGATGATTTCTAAACCAAAATAAAATTTGAAATGATATTTCCAAAGTAACTGTTTTTATACGCCCAAAGGGTCGTATTATGTTATACCCCCGGTCATCCGTCCGTCTGTCTGTCCGTCCGTTTTTTTCTTGTGTGTGCAACTCCTCCTACAGTTTTCATCCCAATTATTTGAAACTTGCCACAATGAATCTCCATGATGTCTAGTTGTGCACCTGGGTCTTAGAATTTTTATCGCTGTTTGCGTTCCAAAATTATCTGCCCTCGATTTCTGAAATAACCAATTTTTCACTTTGAATTTTTGTTCAGGCCATAACTTCCATACCACAAAAGGTATCAGAGTGAAACTACATACACTGATAGAACACATTATGGAGAAGTGCAGTGCACATGAAACATAACTCTGCCACTTTTATTTTTTGAGTTATTGCCCTTTGTTAATTTTCAGTTTGAATTTTTGTCCAGGCCATAACTTCCAAACTATAAAAGCTAATAACTTGCAACTTCATACACTGATAGAACACATGGAGAAGTGCAGTGCACATGAACCATAACTCTGCCACTGTTATTTTTTGAGTTACAGCCCTTTGTTAATTTTCAGTTTGAATTTTTGTCCAGGCCATAACTTCTAATCTATAAAAGCTATTAACTTGGAACTTCATACACTGATAGAACACATTGTGGAGAAGTGCATCACACATGAACCATAACTGTGCCAATTTTATTTTTTGAGTTATTGCCCTTTGTTAATTTTCAGTTTGAATTTTTGTCCAGGCCATAACTTCCAAACTATAAAAGCTAATAACTTGCAACTTCATACACTGATAGAACCCATTATGGAGAAGTGCAGTGCACATGAACCATAACTCTGCGACCTTTATTTTTCTAGTTATTGCCCTTTGTTAATTTTCAGTTTGAATTTTTGTCCAGGCCATAACTTCTGAACTATAAAAGCTATTAACTTGGAACTTCATACACTGATAGAACACATTGTGGAGAAGTGCATCGCACATGAACCATAACTGTGCCACTTTTTTTTTGAGTTATTGCCCTTTGTTAATTTTCAGTTTGAATTTTTGTCCAGGCCATGACTTCCAAACTATAAAAGCTAATAACTTGCAACTTCATACACTGATAGAACCCATTATGGAGAAGTGCAGTGAACATGAACCATAACTCTGTGACCTTTATTTTTCTAGTTATTGCCCTTTGTTAATTTTCAGTTTGAATTTTTGTCCAGGCCATAACTCCCAAACTTTAAAACTTATCATCTTGAAACTTCAAAGACTAATAGAACACATTATGAAGAAGTGCAATGCACAAGAACCATAACTCTGCCATCCTCTTTTTTAGTTATTGCCCTTTGTTAGTTTTCTCTTTGAATTTTCATCTGGGCCAAAATTTCTAAAATATAAACGCTATGATCTTTAACCTTTCAAGACTGATAGAACACCTTGTGGAGAACAGCAATTCACAAAATTTGTAACTGTGCCACCCTCCTTTTTTTAGCTACTGCCCTTTTAAATTTTTTTACATATCATGGAGATTAACTACTCTTCATGCATGGCCCTTCCGTCATTTCAACTCATTTCACTGACAAGCCCCTTCGGGCGTATATGCGCCGCTTTGCGAAGCTCTTGTTTAAACTCTTTGTTCAAACCCTTAAGAGAAACTTTTCTTCCTTCTGTCATGAATCCTGATTACCTCTAAAGGCTAAAAGCTTTATGAGCTTACCGTCATGGCATGGTTTTCAGGCCACTCATGAACTTCACCTGTTTGATAGGTTTCATCTGTGTTGGGTAGCTTTATTGGTAAAAAATAAGTAAGTGTGGTTCCTGCTTATGTTTTTGACCATCTTTATTATAGCCCCTCCCACAACTAAAAGTGGAGAGGGATACCTTGTTTCACCATGTCTGTTTGCCTGTCCATATGTCTGTGTGTCAGTCTGTAGACTTTTTGGTTTCTGTTCTCTAACTCTAAAGCCTTTTGACCTTGGACCCTTAAACTTATTACAAGTGTTGCTCAGAAAAGAAGAAGGTGCCCCATAGTGTCAACGAGGTCAAAAGCCAAGGGCACAGGTAAATTTGTTTTCCTTCAGTGACAAGATAGAGGGGATTTTGTTCACTTTGCAACAATTCTAGGTTACATGGTAAATTGTGGGCTTTCCATTTAACTCTTTACCAAACAACAAAATTTTAGATTAGTCCAATTTGAAAGCACTTGCAGACGAGAAAATATGCGTAACTCGAAAACTGAAATTTGTTTCCAATAGAGTAGAAAACATTGAGGGAAAAGGAGAAAATGTTGGCTAACAGCATTTTCTCCTTTTCTCACAATATTTTCAAAAGGATTCTATCTTAAAAACCAGGGATTGTTTGGTAAAAGGTTAATGTGCCTGATGATAACTATCGAAATCTACATTCCCAGTAGAGCATGTCAGATCCTCATGGACCTTTTTTATGTCTTCTGTAACTTCTTGCATTTTGCAGTCCCAGACACTGTACATTATTTTAAAAGAATGAAGGGTGGTGATAGCCTTTGTTTTACAGGTTTTTCCTTAGATCTGAATTTGTGGCATGGGCATTAATATGTTTTAGAGTTGTATTTCATACTTCTTTTACCAAATGATCTCATGTATTTATGGTGTTTCTAAAATGTTGTGGGAAAGGGACAAATTTGTGGTTTCCATCAATTTCTCCATTCTCTACAATGTTTTCTGACCTTTCAAAAACAAACCGTATAATTTGACACAAAGGAGAAACATACACATATAAAGAGAAAGAAAAAAGTGTTTTGTTTATGCCATTCTCTGCCCACCTATTTTATAAGCCAGTAGAGTGATCTTGCTTTATCTTGTAGCCCTCCTGTGTTATCAGTAAAAGTGTTTCCGAGTGATAGTAATGTATTTTATGTTGGTATCCTATGTTAGGATATTTATAAATGAAAATAAGCCTTGAAAGAGAAGGCTTTTGAAAACATTGTGGAAAAAGGAAAAAATGTTGCTGATAACCAGCATTTCTCCTTTTTCCACGAAAATTCCTACCCTATTTTCTTACCCTATTAGAGACAGAACTCCTCATTTGATCTATATTTTATTTGTCGTCTGCAAATGCTTTTAATTTGGTAAAGTTGAAAATTTTGTCAGATGCTAAAGTATCAACATGTGGCTATTCTGAAGCTTTATGTTTATAAATCATTAGATAGTTTTTGTAATGTGGATCTGTGGTTGTTAGGTAGGGTGTGGGCCTTGTAACCAAAAGTCCTGAGTTGGAAACCAATGAGATGGAGATGGAGTCACAAGTTAGGCGAGAATACTGGTGTAGTTTTCAGGAATCAGAATCTAGAAAGATTAGTTTCAGTTGTAAACTTGTTTCTCAATGGATGTGAAATATATATGTTTAAACTAAATCATTAGATGAAGGCACAATTGATGTACACTAATATTAAAAATGTTTTTCTATAATAGGTAACTTTTCTGACCATAGTAGTTTAGTTTAATTTATTTATTTTACATGGATTGAGAAACAAGTTCTTACAACTTATACTAATTTCTCTCAATTCTGCTTCCTGGGAACTACACCAGTGCTCGCGCCGAATGCATGGGCCAGTGAAAAATTCCAAAGTTGTAATTTTCAGAAAATTTCTGTATCCCATGACTACATCTTAGATTCGTCCAAATTGTGAGCATTAGCAGGCAAATGAAATGGCTCAAATGATGGAATTGGTCATTAGAAAATTACAAAGCAGTGTAGTAAAAGGAGAAATTGGTTAAATACCAGCAAGTTCTTCTTTTTCCATAATGCTTCCAACATTTAACCCTTTACCCTATAAGGTATTTCTATGGTATCTCTTATTGACCCTAAATAACATCAAGGATGAAGCTGTTTCTTATGTGTATATGACACCTTTTGATAGCATAGAAAACATTGTGGCAAAAGGTGAAATTGCTCGTCACAAGCAATTTCACCTTTTGCCACAATGTTTTCCAAAGGCTCCTACAAGCAATGCATAGAAATGAGTATCTATGGAGTAAAGGGTTTAACATGAGAATGTTTGGTTCCGGATTAACTGAATATGTGTAGAAATTTAAAACATTTGTAGACAACAAAATAAATGTGTCTCAAACATTGAAACTTAACTCCAGAAGAGTAGAAAAGTTTTCAAAGGCCTTCTTTCCTAGTATCATAAAATCATAGATTCATTGTTTCAGAAAGGATTAAATACATGTGGGATAAATAAAAATGTATTTTTGAACTGTGTGGAAAATGTTATGCTGCTTTAGATTTGTTAAAATAAGGAGTTTTAACAACTTCAGAGGAAAACGCCTTTTGAAAATGCTGTGGGATATGGAAAAAAAATGCTGGTAACTAACATTTTTATCTTTTTCACAAAATGTTTTCTACCTTTTCAAAGACTAATTCCACTACTTTAGCCATATTTAACCCCTCAGCAAACAATCTCAGGCTTTTACAACCCTGAAAAAGAAGCATTTTCTCCTTTTCCCAAAATGAGTTCTAACTTGCCTAAAACAAATTTCAATTTATGAGTCACATTAGTTGTCTTCAAATTCTTCCAATTTGGACCAGTCTAAAACCATTTTGTTTGGTAAAGAGTTAAATTGTAGTCTGCAAATGCTTTTATGCAATGGTAAAATAAGATTTTGTCACCATACAAAACAATAAAGACTGAAATGAATTTGTCATTTGTTAGTGGTCATTTTGTTTTATTAATATGCATGTCAGGTACTTTGAAAACTGTGTGCATATGTTTATGTTGTGTTGTAAATGTTTATATAGAGCTTTTATTGCTTTACTGTTACATGTATATGATATCTATCAAGAATAAAAAGAATTTTTTGTTATTACTTTCAACTGATATATTTATGACATAAAAGTTTTATGGTAAGGTGACGATAACTATGCTGTCCCAAATTTTTGGCTTATCTGAGCACTCAAACTCCGTTCAACAGTTTTAACAACCATGACAGAACAGCCTTTCCACACAGTGTTTTCGTACCCTTTAGAGACAAAATCCATTACTTTAGCTACATTGGATTGCAAATATTTTCAATCTGCACAAAACTGAAATATTGCAGTTTGATAAAGTGTTAAAGGTGGCCCTTCAGATTTTGGGTCGAAAATTTCACAAAAATGCAAAAAAATCATCCTTATACTTGGCTTTTAATTTTCATTCATAAAACCCCAGTACTCGAAAACCGTCTGACAACACGAGAAATTAGAGATTTACTACGGTCCAGGTTGACACCAACAGGAGACATGTTCTATTTTTAGATGATCAATTCGCTCATTTACTTACAGGATTACACGGAAGAAGCGTCAAACATAGTGTCCCAAGAAATCATTATGGAAATCATTATGGAAAATAATTATTACATGTTTGTTATGATAGGGAATTAAGCGTTATGAGTCACGTGTCGGTCACTTGACATTCCCACAATGCTTTATTGATTTTTGGCGCGAAATCTAAAAATACCTTAAGTGGCTACGTAGCCTTTTAGGGGAATACCATCAAAAAAAATTTTTTTTGTAATTTTATGAATCTTAATTGTTGATGAAATGTATTATTTTATCACATGAATTTCCATGATACAATTATTTTTATACGCCCGTCGAAGACGGGATGTATTATGGGATCACCCGTGGCGGGTGGGCGGCGTCCAGTTCTTTGTCTGGAGCATATCTCCAAAACTATTCTAGCTAGGGTTATGAAATTTCATGGGTGGATAGATCTCATCAAGGGGGAGTGCAGTGCACAGGAATCATAACTCTTGCTTGCTTAATTTTTGAGTTATTGCCCTTTGTTGTTTTTCATACTTGAATTTTGTCCGGAGCATATCTCCACAACTATTCTAGCTAGGGTTATGAAATTTCATGGGTGGATAGATCTCATCAAGGGGGAGTGCAGTGTGCAGGAATCATAACTCTTGTTTGCTTAATTTTTGAGTTATTGCCCTTTGTTGTTTTTCATACGTGAATTTTGTCCGGAGCATATCTCCACAACTATAAAAAGCTAGGGTTATGAAATTTCATGGGTGGATAGATCTCATCAAGGGGGAGTGCAGTGTGCAGGAATCATAACTCTTGCTTGCCTAATTTTTGAGTTAGTGCCCTTTGTTGTTTTTCATACTTGAATTTTGTCCGGAGCATATCTCCAAAACTATACTAGCTAGGGTTATGAAATTTCATGGGTGGATAGATCACATCAAGGGGGAGTGCAGTGCACAGGAATCATAAGTCTTGTTTGCCTAATTTTTGAGTTATTGCCCTTTGTTGTTTTTCATACTTGAATTTTGTCCAGAGCATATCTCCAAAACTATACTAGCTAGGGTTATGAAATTTCATGGGTGGATAGATCTCATCAAGGGGAGTGCAGTGCACAGGAATAATAACTCTTGCTAGCTTAATTTTTGAGTTATTGCCCTTTGTTTTTTTCATACTTGATTTTTGTCCAGGGCATATCTCCAAATTTATATTACCTAGGGTTATGAAATTTCATGGATGGATAGATCTCATCAAGCGAGAGTGGAGTGCTCAGGAACCATAACTCTTGCTTGCTTGATTTTTGAGTTATTGCCCTTTGTTTTTTTCATACTTGACCATTGTCCGGAGCATATCTCCAAAACTATACTAGCTAGGGTTATGAAATTTCATGGGTGGATGAATCTCACCGAGGGGGAGTGCAGTGCACAGGAACCATAACTCTTGCTTGCCTAATTTTTCAGTTAGTGCCCTTTCTTGTTTTTCATACTTGAATTTTGTCCAGTGAATATCTCCAAAACTATACTAGCTAGGGTTATGAAATTTCATGGGTGGATAGATCTCATCAAGGGGGAGTGCAGTGCACAGAAATCATAACTCTTGTTTGCTTAATTTTTGAGTTATGGCCCTTTGTTGTTTTTCATACTTGAATTTTGTCCAGAGCATATCTCCAAAACTATACTAGTTAGGGTTATGAAATTTCATGGGTGGATAGATCTCGTTAAGGGGGAGTGCAGTGCCCAGGAATCATAACTCTTGCTCGCTTAATTTTTCAGTTATTGCCCTTTGTTTTTTTTATACTTGAATTTTGTCCGGTGCATGGCCCAGCTTTACAACTTGGGGTAAGACGGGCGTATCTTGCGACAATTTGCCGCTCTTGTTTAATTTGGTGAGATGAAAAAATTCTAAATACCCACCTTTAACTAAAGAGGTGCAGATGGGCAAGGATAGTGATATTTGCTCCATTATAATGCACTGAACCAGTACCAGTGTTTTTCAAGGTGAGTGATTTAACCCATTACCATACAATCCCTACTTTTGATGACCCTGAGAAAGAAGCCTTTCGAAAACATGGGAAAAGGAGAAATGCTGGTGCAGTATTTTCTCCTTTTCCCACAATGTTTTATACACTTTACAAAACAAAGTTTAAATTTTCGGTCACTTTTATTTTGTTGTCTGCAAAAGCTTTCGATTTGGACAAGCCTAAGACAAGTTCCCTATAGTTGACTTTAGAAACAGGTGTCGTCTGCTATGAAATGTCCCTTAAGTCGTTTTTTCATGTTTTCGGGGACACATAACTGGCACCTATGAGACGGTAGTCAATGTAAATGGGTTTGTTGTCATAGTATAAAGAGACTGGAGAAAAAAAGATATATATTGGAAATTTAGTTCCCTATATTTGACTTGAGAGACACGTGTAGTCTGCTATGATTGAAAAGAAAAAATTTGATTATTAGTTATTCTTACATCTTACAGTATCTTTATGGTCTATTTTTAAAATCGTCAAACAAGAAAAATATATTTTTTTTTAGCTCACCTGAGCACGAAGTGCTCATGATGAGCTATTGTGATCATGCTGTGTCCGTCGTGCGTCAACTTTTTACCTTGTGTATGCTCTAGAGGCCACATTTTCAGTCCGATACTCATGAAAGTTAGTCAGGATATTTGCCTTAATGAAATCTCACACAAGTTCAAAAATGGGTCATGTCGGATCAAAAACTAGGTCAATAGGTCATATCTTAGAAAAACCTTTTGTATGCTCTAGAGGCCACATTTTCAGTTGGATACTTATGAAAGTTGGTCAGGATCTTTGGATGATATCTCGGACGAGTTTGAAAATGAGTTGTGTGGGGTCAAAAACTAGGTCACTAGGTCAAATTTTAGAAGCCTTGTGTACGCTCTAAGGGCCACATTTTCAGTCAGATACTCATGAAAGTTGGTCAGGATGTTTGCCTGGATGATATCTCGGACGAGTTCATAAATGTGTCATGTCGGGTCAAAAACTAGGTCACTAGGCCAAATCTTAGAAAAACCTTGTGTGCGCTCTAGAGGTCACATTTTCAGTCCAAAACTCTTGGGAGTTCTTCAGAATGTTTGTCTTTATGATATCTCAAACAAGTTTGAAAATGGGTCATGTCGGGTCAAAAACTAGGTCACTAGGTCAAATTTTAGAAAAACCTTGTATACGTTCTAGATGCCACATTTTCAGTTCGATACTCATGAAAGTTGGTCAGGATGTTTGCCTGGATGATATCTTGGATGAGTTTGAAAATGTGTCATGTTGGGTAAAAAACTAGGTCACTAGGTCAAATCTTAGAAAAACCTTGTGTACGCTCTAGACGCCACATTTTGAATCCAAATTTCTTGAGAGTTGGTCAGAATGTTTGTCTTGATGATATCTCTGACAAGTCCGAAAATGGTTTATGTCGGTTCAAAAACTAGGTTAATAGGTCAAATCTTAGTAAAACCTTGTGTACACTCTAGAGGTCACATTTGCAGTTGGATACTCATGAAAGTTGGTCAGGATGTTTGCCTCGATGAAATCTAGGACGAGTTTGAAAATGGGTCATGCCAGGTCAAAAAGTAGATAACTAGGTCAAATCTTTAAAAAACCTTGTGTACAGTCTAGAGTTTTGATTCAGGTCAGCTTGCGCAGACTGCACAGGCTGACCTGGACCGATAGTTTTTGCAGATATATTAAGCCCAATTTTCACATATCATAGCACCATTCAAACAAAAGCAAAACAATATCTGTGAGGACCGCCATACCACTGAGGACAACTTACACACAAAACAATGAGGACTTCACACATTATTATACTGCACAGAAATTTCTCGTGATCTGATTGGTTAACATGCCGGGAACATATACATCATATTCCCTGGCAAAAAACACGTAAAACCAGTTTCCCTTTTGAGTGCCCCGTAAACATCACTTCATGTGCAACACAACATCCAAAATGGCGGCGTCGGTCGATCACCAGACTGCACATTTATGCACCAAACTGCACGTTTTAGTGACGTCAGTTTCCAGTGACGTCAGTTTTCATTGAATTGGGGCACACAGAAGGGAATTTCTGTTTCTTCAGCACACTCGATTCGTGAAATTATAAAACAGGAAAATTTCGCTTAAAGCGCTTTGAAGGGGTAAAACTTTGCAGTATGATAAATTCGGGGCGACATGATTAACCACAGCCGTGAACAAGTTTCCAAGTCCCCTGCTACCTGACCGTACAACTAATACTGTTCATCACACTCGACTTGTCCCAGTGGAACGTCTTTTTCTTATGTAGTTGATGAGACTGCACTGAATCTGAGTTCCTTCTAACATAGCACTATCCGTGGCATAACTTTCCTGAAGTCTCAGTCCTAACACTTTATCTATGCTATCCGTGGCATAACTTTCCTGAAGTCTCAGTCCTAACACTTTATCTATGCTATCCGTGGCATAACTTTCCTGAAGTCTCAGTCCTAACACTTTATCTATGCTATCCGTGGCATAGCTTTCCTGAAGTCTCAGTCCTAACACTTTATCTATGTCCTTGTGAACCTCTAAAAAAGATAGCAGGTGAGGCATCTATTAAAGTGCAGTAGTTGTTAAATCTAATAGTTACTGTCAAGAGTAATATACCAAACTCAGGACCAAAACAGTACAAATGTAGCTTCCATAGAGACAATGACCTCAAGAAATGCTGACCTCCTACTAAGGCCACACCTACATGTATGTAATATGTTTAGTCATCTGATCATAGCGACAATTTTGATAGACACAGCTCTTTAAAGGGAACTGTATGCCAACATAATTATGGTATTCTATCTGGTGGACCCTCACATTGTATCTGAAACACCCTGTTCATGTTCGTCCTCGACTTGCTGTTTGCTTTCTCGTCCAAAAATATACAGAACAATTTTGTAATTATTTTCTTGCATTCCACTCTGCATTCTGTGTACCACAGGACATATAAGAACGGGTCAAGTACACAGTTAAATACGTTTGCGCTTTGAAAGATTGTTCTTGTCAATTCGTCCGAAATCAAAGCTGCAGTTTGTAAAGCTATGGAGACATAAAATACAAGGGATGTAATAGTCATCACAATGATGTATATGAAAACCATCCCTGTGGATTTGTAGATTTGCAGAACTGTTTTTAGTGACTTGATAGCACGTGTCTTGTAATCTCTTAACATCTGCCTTCTGACGATCTTCATTACCACGATGTAACTGACCGTGCTAATTATTTGCCCAAAGGTTACAAAAAGTAGATGATACATCATCAGAAAAACTACGCACGTTTTAACATCAGTAAAAACTGCCCCGACGGATGATGTTTTTGCCCAACAAAGAAGATAACGTATCGTCAGAAGTAGTAGAACTACGCATATCCACACCATGCAGGTAACCCATTTGATCTTCCGCCCAGAGGCAAGTCGAATATACTGCATCGGCCATTTCAGTACAAGCATTCGCTCTATAGCCATGAGAGTCATTGTAGCGTATGCCAATTCTTGGAATAATGCAGATATAACTGAGATATGACTCGTTGCAACAGGGTGTTTCCGGATCCTGTTCACAGCAGTTGACATGATTAAGCCAATATCAAATAAAATCAGACCACTAGACAGAAATTTTGATGCGAATGGAATATTTTTGGTGGCTCTTAGCGCACTGAGCATCAGGATAGAAAAGAGGAGGTGCGTTAAGGCAATGAGTGACAGAACAGTGGCGACGGTGTCAAAATAAAACATGGTGCCAGTTAAAATGACTTTTCGATCATTCGAATATACCGTCTAATTCTGCAGTTGTCCAATTTTACTGTCTGATACCGCAGGAGTTCGCTGTCTTTCTCTGTGATCGCTCGAATCCAGTGTCTAAGCAATTGATCTATCGCAGTTTCCTTAATTCTGAAATTATATGAGGTGTAAGAGTTTTAAATGAATATCTCTTCTATACACAGAAACTAGAGCAGGAACATCTACTTTACCAATCCTGCTAAATATCTGAAATGGAACTTTTAGGTCAATAGTAAAAAGCTAAATTTTGCTATTGTTTGCTAAGGTATAGTAACATGGGGCAGAACGCCTACCTTAAGCTTCTTTCTGTGATAAAACTGTCTACATTTTGTCTATTCAAGGGAAAAATGAATCAGTGAAGTTTATACTTGAAAAGCTTTATATGTACGCCTTCAAAATCTTGTTAGAAGTTAAGAAAAAGATGCAAAAGTCAGATCAATATTTTCAAATTCATGGGTCATCTTGCCCCGTGTCAGGGGTAAGACGCCTTTTGGTGGTGGGCAAAACGCCCACAGTGGGCGTGTTGCCCTGCCAAAGGTAGGCGTTTTGCCCAAGTCTGCAAATCTTCGAGAAAAAACGTTGACTAAGTGCACACATCAGGCAAATAGTTTAAGTGCCTGTAAATGAACATTTTAACTGATAAACATGTAAAAATGTACGCACGCTCCTAAGAATACCATATACCCCGTATAAAAGTTCATACCGCTCATATCCAGGGTCCGTATTCATTAACCATTCCAAAGAACAGTCTTAGTTTCATTCTCCAAAATTTTCTGAATCTGAAAGTAACACAACTTCTGGTTGAGTCAATCAGCTGTTGTATTACTTTAAACTTTAGAAAGTTTTGGTGAATAAGACCAAGCACATTCCTAAGAATGGTTGTTGAATACAGACCCTGGTTAGCTTTATTGCATCGGAACGTAACGTCAAACTATAACTTCCCAGAACTCATGACTAGGTAGGTCTGTATTTACAAACCATTCTTAAGAACATTCTTGGTCTTATTCTCCAAAATTTTCAAAGTCTGTAAGTAATACAACTTATGATGGGCTAAATCAAATAGTTTAATCAACCATCAGGTGTGTAACTTTAAACTTTAGAAAGTTTTGGTGAATAAGACCAAGAACGTTCTTAAGAATGGTTGGTAAATATACCCTGGTTAGCTTTATTGAATTGGCACGTAACGTCAAACTTTAACTTCATAGATTCTGACTCATGAGTCATTAATCTGTAAACAGAATGATCTTAGTCGCAATTGGGACAGGCGAAATGAGGCAAACCTTCAGTGCATAGTTCATGCGCCCATAAATTACACATCTGACATTGTGCCCAAACGTCCCTAGGTCTAGAAACACTGTACGCCTCTTGATTTATCTTGGCTCATCACACAAATTGGTCTGCTCAAAATGGCACTTGTTGCGTTTATTTCGAATTCACCGGGCATACATGTTGGATCTACCATAGCCGCTATACGTTCCTGTACCGATAAAAATCTTATATGTGGCGGCATATCGGCAACTCATTATTGCAATTGAGTAGATCTAGTTTAGCAAAACGGCGAACATATATCAAGAAAAGAAAGAAAAAAAAAATGCTAGGGGCAAGACGCCCATCGCTAGGCGTCTTGCCCCGAGGCCGAGTAGGCCTTTTACCCCTGACTACATCAACATAGTTATGACGTCATTTTAAGATAAGGACATCAATGTAACTAGTTTTCACGAATCTGTAGTAAAAGCTGGGTTTTTTCTTAACAAAATGATACATGACACAACTAAATAACTCTGTGTGCGAAGAACTGAGCACTTATCATAGGCGGTCTATTTCTTACATCAAAGTTGCAGAAAAATGAATATTTGTTATAAAAAATTAACTTCAACTACAGTTGTATCGTTTTTTTCTGCAAAAATGTCATCACCAGCTTACGTCAGCAATGGGAAGTCACGTGGCTTTCTATTGCTTCTAAATATTAATAAAATTGGCATGGGCGTCTTACCTCAAGTGGGCGTGTTGCCCCATGTTACCCTAATTCTTTTGGGGAAAATATGCACTCATCGGACACTGTGGATCAAGAACCAGACTGCACGTTCTATGCAGTGTGAACTTGGTCTACATAGTCCGCAAAAGGTCAGCGTATTGCGATTAGCAGCTGAACTTTTTACCACACGAGAAAATTTTAGACTGGTCTAAATTGAAAGCATTTGCAGGCAACAAAATAAAGGTGACTGAAAAGTTGAAATTTGTTCTGGAAAGGGTAGAAAACACTGTGGAAAAAGGAGAAAATGCTGGTTACCAGCATTTTCTCCTTTTCCCACAGTGTTGTCAACAGGCTTCTTTCTCGGGGGCGTCAAAAGTAGGGATTGTGTGGTAATGGGTTAAGGGTCGTAAACTTGTTATTCATGCAATTACCATTACCTTAGTAAAGAATATCATTGATTCTATTGATAAAATTTAGGCTAGTAGTCCAGCTAATATAAGCGACAGAATACTACGGGGTTGTAGTTCCACCTACAAACCACTTTGAATCATTTTCAGTCGTTCTCCCTTAGGAGCGGTTTTCCCTGATTCCTGGAAGAAAGAACTGTAACTCCTTTGTTTAACCCTTTCCCAAACGACAAACTTTTGGACTAGACCAAATTGAAAGCATTTGCAGACGACAATTCAACTCTTGCTGAAAAGATTATTTCTGTCTATGATAGGGTTGAAAACATTGTGGGAAAAGGAGAAAATGCTGGTAACCAGCATTTTCTCCTTTTCCCACAATGTTTTCAAAAGGCTACTATTCCAGACCCGTAAAAATCAGGGATTGTTTGGGAAAGGGTTAAAGAAAGGCAATTATTCTTTGCCGTCTAAATGTAGAGCTCCGTAAACGGTCAGTGAGTCGCGCTAAGAGCAAAAAAAGATTGCAAAAAAAGGAGAATGTGTTGTTTACCACCATTTAAAGCTTTTCCTGTAATGGTTTTAAAAGCCACTTGTGATTAGACATGTTAAGAACGGATTTGATAAAAGCAAGGAAACAAAAACATGTGATTTGCCACCGTAAAATAATTTTGATACAACATTAATCACCCAGCATATTTGAATCTAAAAGCAGAAGAGTTGAAAAATAAATAGCAAGCGTGGATGATGAATTAATGATGTCAAATCCATGAAAAAAAACGTCATAAATATCAAAAGTCTGGTTTTACAGAATTAGATATACAAGATACACAATACAACATCATAGGGATATCGTAAACAGCCCGGGTATGAATGCCAGTAGATACATGTAGCATGGGATTTACCTGGGTCCTGACGGTAATTATCTTTTAATCATTTCTTATCGGGGTCTCCTTTTACAGTCCATACAGACCTGCATCTTCGCAAGCCAAGGCTGACAATTCACTACGCCACTCTGCCCATGGCGTATCGAGCTTAAGTTTTACTTTCCCCCGATACGCTTTTTCATTGGATGCAGCCAGCTCTAACTGCAACGAATGAAATCGCTCGTAGCATTTCATCTTTGATAGAAATAGAATAAGTTCGCTACCTTTCGAGTAGAAGGTATACATGGAAACCCACGTATGTAAAACGATATTTCATTGGCTTTTAGAAATATGATATAAAGGGGGGTAATAACCAGCATCTAATAGAGGGCGCATCGCAGGAATCTCGAAATCGGGCTCAATCAGCCAAGGTAAGATCCATGTAGTGATCGTAACCTTGGCTCGCGAAGATGACAGACTTGTGGCAAAATGGTTAATCGCTTCAGTAATTGTTATTTTGACAAAGTAACATTTAATTATATAAGAGGAAAAATGATCGAACTGGAACCAGGATACATGGTCTTCGTAAGTCAATTACATTAAGTAACACAGTAAGTTTGCTCGCCAGGCACCTTACCTAATAGTGAGAATCGAGTCTAGGACAATCCCCCCCCAGAAAAATCCCCCCTGCAAATTACCCCGGGACATTTGCCCCCAAACATTAGCCCCAGGGACAATTACCCTCCTGGACCATTACCCCCTAGACAATTGCCCCCAAGACATTTACCCCCCCGGACAACTAGCCCCCCTCCGACGATTGCGCCCCTCCCCAGGACATTACCTCCCAGGACAATTGTGCCCCTCCCCGACAACTGCCCCAGACAATTACCCCCTGGACGGACGTGCGTACTTCAAATGTGATCGTATTAAAAATCTAGTTGAACTCGGCCTTGGAAGTGAACCCAGGGTCTTGACGCGGAAAGCCGACAATGACCTCGTCCCAAAGCAAAAGAGAAGAAATTTCGAGTTAGATAGGGGGTGTCCAGGGGCAATCGTTCGGGGGCAATGGCCAGGGGGCAATCGTTCGGGTGGGAATCGGCAGGGGCAGTTGTCCGGGAGGGCAGTTGTCTTGGGGGAATTGTCCAGGAGGTAATAGTCCTGGGTGGCTATTGTCCTTGGGGCAATTTGCCTGGGGTGTAATTGTCAAGAGGGTAATTGTCGGGGGGGCTATTGTCGGGGGGGGGGCAATCGTTCAGGGGAAACTTGCAGGGGGGGAGTTGTCCAGGGTGCAGTTGTCTAGGGGGAAATTGTCCTGATACGGTGAGACTCGGTCATCCTTGGGAAACTTCGGTAGAATCCGAACAATCATGGATAAAGAAAAATAGGACAGAACATTCAAACAAAATATAAAAGGATCAATTTTTTTTAATTACTCGAACTTACACCAATTTATAGAACAAAAAATAAGCTGTCTGACTTCACTGGAGATACATTCGACTTTTAAACAGAATGAAAGAAAGTTCAACAACAGATTGATGAGAATGCAAGCTCTTTGAAAAAAATAATAACGGTCCTCACACGCTGTTTCGTCAACGTCGTCTTCCGCAAGAATTTATTAATTTCGTTCAGTGCATTTACATAAGCTTACTTTACAAGACTTTTCACCCATGATTTTTCAACCTATTTCCACTTTTTGGTATCAAATATGACGCTATAATGATTCTCTACAGAGAAAAAAGCACCGTTTTATTTATAATCATTGTTAAAAGCTAGATCTTTATTATGTTGAACTTCAGAAAAGTAAAATCTTTTGTATTACTTTCAAACGATTTTAACTTCATGAACATGGATAGTCTTATTTTCAGAGTAATGGATTTACAAATAAACATCAATACTGACTTCAACATTCCTAATTTAAAAATAAAAGAGAGGACTATAGAGTACAGTTTGCTGCTTACACACTGTTTTCGAAAGCTTTCACCACCTGGGAAACGTTTGAATACACAACCGAGAAAATCTGAATTCTTAAATAAACATTGTGCCAGGTAATTACTGTTTTTGTGTGTTATTCATTTAAAGTTGTCTGGTCTTTTACCGTTATGATTTCAAAGGCTTTGAGCAGCAGAAGCAGGAAAAAGTCGTAATGATGCAGGATCAGGTATTTAAAGTTCAGATTGCAATGCGTATGTATTTTGGGCATAAGTATGTGCATATGCGGAATTTTAGGCCTCGATTGAAATTCTATTAAACATTTCGAAAAAGGTTCAGTGTTGGTGGTCAATTTGGAGAGAATTTTATCAAATTAGCTGTGCTTTTTGAGATCTTTTCACATGATTTCTTTAATTTCAATATTTTTGCCATGGAAAATGAAATTCTACATGGAAAAACTAATTTTCTACGAATTATGAAAGGGTGGGTCATTTCAGAATCTTTTCACCGTATTTCGTCAGATGTAATGAGATATTATCACAGAAGACGACGTATAAAATAAACGGTAACGCATACACAGACAAACGATGGAGACAGGATATAAGCTAAATAGATTTCGGCTATTAGAGTCATTCATTAAGAAAGACAGAAAGACAAAATGCAACAAAGAAAATGTCATTGATTTCAGTAAACATAGTACTTATCACACGGTCGGTGGTTTAGTACATGATGAATATTTATGGTCAGTTGATGGAATCAAGGTGTAATGTTAACGACTTGAAATTCCTCTCTAGAACTGGATTGATATTTTACAAACGGCAGGATGCCTTTTTTAATTGAGTTCAGATGTTAAAATAGATATGATATTTTTTTAACAAATTGCTTTTACTGTGAAAAAAAATAATTTCTATGCAAATGTGTGGACACTTGCTGCTCTCTGACTGGTAGCATGATATAAATAATCAAATCTCTGACTCACATAGAACAGTGGGTTGCCTTACATGGGAATTACTTCGTGCTTTTGAGTGTGAACTAGTACCTACTCTGAGCAAATAAAGAAGAAGCCCCTGGAAAACGTGACAATTAGTTCTGTTCTGCATTTCAATCGTCTCCCTATGATATCATTTGTTATTTTACGCGATAAAGTTTGGCAAAGATCATGGGTACAAAAAGTACAATAAGCGACCCCTGAAATTTCTTGCATATTTCATAACTTATCACAATCAATTCTTCACACTGATAACTGTGCACGATGGGAAAAGCCTCCCATCAAAAAGTTCGTGCATTGTTCCAGAGGAAAAACAAAAAATACTGAGTCACACAATTATCTTCTATTAATAATGAGGCAAGGCTTGTACATCTAAACAAATGTATAGAGTTTTCAGTATGGCTACTGCTAAAATGATACTTGATTTAAAAGTTGGGCCACCTGATATGTGGGAGATTGAAAATCAGCAAGAAAGAGAAAAGGATAATCTATGTAGATTACAATAAGAGTACCAGTTCTCAACTTCCTGGCAACTGAATGTATGTAGCGGTTATGCAAGTTATTTAATGAAAATTGCAGGATTATTATTTTCAAACCTTTATACTATCAAAATGTGACTTCTTACAAACCATTTGGTTTTTTTTTTTTTTTTGTATAAAGGAAACAATGAAAACTTGAGAAAATCCAGTATAGGGCCCTTCGCATTGTATTTAAAGATTATACAGCTCAACATACGAAAGTCATTTGGGTAAAGTAAATGTAAATATAATAATTTATATATTATTCCTCGCTAGAATCAGAACAAGAAACATTCAAATTCATCCGTAACCTTTCGCCTTGATATCTTTCTATCGCTGGTTCTGTTTGGTTGAACCCCTGAATTCTGATGTATCTTGAAAATCAAATCTCGATTTTTATGAAATTCATCAAAGTCTGTTTAACATGTTGTACTTAATCTCAAAATGAAAACAGAATTTTCCGTCCGTAAGCCAGAGAATTTACCCAAATATTTTGTTCTTAACATTTCCTGGTGGTTTGGCACAGTGGCCAGACCATCAAACCTGACAGGACCTGTACAAGATGTCAGTACCTCAATTTGTTAAATATGAGGCCCCAACATTAATTTTTCGTTCAAATTAACATAGATATACCTAACTTTAGGTATCGCTGAAGTCACTTTCATGCAAATCTTCAAGGTCTGTAGTGATAAGCCCAGTGCTACTTTGTATCCTATCTGTTTCCTACCATTTAGTCTCAGTTCTATTTTCCGCATGGCTTCATGTTTTATACTATCTCTTTTAAGATACGTTCGAAACCACAAGACACTTGACTCCAAGGTCTCTCAGTATTTCTTTTAAATTGTTTTTATTTGCAATGCATTTTTCAGGTTCGCTCCAATTGGCGCAACTGGATTTAGATCACAGTTATAATGTGGTCATCTTAAAACAGACAAGTTTGTCTCATCGATTGTAAAATTAAGAAATAATCTTCATTCTATCGTGGTATATCGTTCAATAAACCACAGTTGTGAGTTATGAGGCACAATAAATAATCCACGAGGGCGATAGCCCGAGTGGGTTATTCATTGCGCCTCATAACTCACAACGTAGTTTATTGAACGATATACCACGATAGAAAGAAGATTATTTCGATTCTAACATGGCCAATTCTTTATGAAAGGAAAACTAATTCAAACTAAGAGTAGAAACGCGGATGAAGATCATGTTCCATTGAATAACTAACTCATTGAATGACGTCACTCAATATAGGATGACGTCACACTGCATGGATTGTTGCAGATTTTACCACGTTTTCCTTGCACTGTGTTTATAGAGCGAAAGTCGTGTGTCATGTTAGAATCTCAGTTACACAATACTTTGGAGGTGGTTTATGGAACTTAACCCTTTACTCCATATATACTCATTTCTACGCATTGTTTGTAGGGGCCTTTGAAAAACATTGTGACAAAAGGTGAAATTGCTCGTGACGAGCAATTTCACCTTTTGTCACAATGTTTTCTATGCTATCAAAAGGTGTCATATACACATAAGAAACGGTTTCATCCTTGCTGTTATTAAGGGTCAGTCAGCGATACCATAGAAATGCCTTATGGGGTAAAGGGTTAATCAAATCATGCAATTTCTTAGTTCTATTGATATGTGCTTATCGCTATACAGCATGATACGAGCCAAGGTTTGGCTGGGTTTTCTCCAAACAACTATGCTTGGGCTTAGAAAAGGAAACAAAGTCTCATTACTGAATCATTATCATAAAAAAAGAGTTTTGGCTGTTCAAACAGTAGACGATCACAGTTTTTGTAATCGCATGTGTTACGTGAGATCACTTCGTTCCTACGGCATATCATCTTTTCATATAAGATCAATACCTAACAAGAAAAAGTTGATGCAAAGCATCAAAGTCGCCGCAAAAAAATGTGTTTAATGCTTCAAGAAAGCCAGGGCAAGTAAGTAAATGTCAGTTTTCATCAGCAGATTTTTTAACACATTATGAAATTATGTGAATAGTAACCTATATCAAAACTTGTCTTCTATTACAGTATCTAATACCCTAGCACAGCGCTCTCTTAGCTCTTTTCCAAACGACAAATATCAGACTCTTCCAAATTCAAAGAGTTGGCAGATGACAATTTAAAAAGCTGCAAAAATGGTGGAAAATTCGCTAGTAGTGGGGAAAAAGTATTTAATAAAGAAGAAATTGCTTATAACGAGCAATTTCTCCTTATCCAACATGTTTTGACAAAAGAATTTGATAGCACACATGTGATAACCCGTGTTTGTTTGGGAAAGTGGTGAAAGCAGGGCTAAGTTACTAAAATGTTGCTGTCCTAGGAAAGTATGATTCAAGAGGACGTAAGTTTGCAAGGCATACTTTCAATTTAAACAAGTCTAAGACTATAGTGTTTGGTGAACAGTGTTCATAAAGAATCATGGTTTTGCATCGCGCTTTATAATTATGAACAACACAGCGAAAAAGTGGCCTCTCTCCAGATTTTTTCCACAAATTAAATTTATGCAGAGCTCGTTGAGAAATAAACAAAGGAGTTCTTAACTATCTTTGTTGTAAAAACTAAACTTAGAAATAAGTAACCAATAATGGTCAGATACAAACATAATCATCATACCCGTTCTTCGGCGGAATTTAGCACAATTTCAGCAATGCACAATTTTAGCAGTGGTCATTCAACAAAAAACACACAAATAGTAGGAAAATCTATCTACACAATAATCAAAATGATTATTAAACCTGTGTACGAAGGTTGTACGAAACGACCAACTGGGTACGAAATGACCAAAATTGAAAGTATAAGTAGGTACGAAATGACCAAAATCGTACGAAATGACCTAGGTACGAAATTAACAAGGTACGAAATGACTGGAAACCTGTACAGCCTTGACCAATGGAAACAAGGCATTTATGTGGACGAGTCCATTTCTCACGAATAGCGACAATAAAAGAAATAATTAGGCGGTTTTTTGATGTTGTAAGTATTAATAGAACAAAAATAGTATCGCATTGTAATTTCGTAGTTTAAGAATGAATTAAAAAGCCAGTTTAAGGCGAAGTAACGTTAGAAAGATTCCTTGTTAACCTAACACCCCTATAAAAACGAAATTCCCACTATCCATGTCCTAACTCGAAAAACTATTAAAAATATAGTCGCGCGCTTCTGCGCGGCGACTAACAAGTGCGTTATCGAGAGCGAATTCTCTTTGATTCAGTGGTTACGGTGTTCGTCTTTTAAACCTCAAAAACGAGGATCCTTTCCACGGCTTCGACTCCCACAAGGCGCCGTTTGTAATTCAGCTATGCATTGGTTGCCAACTTTCATGTTCGTAATTCAGGGGAAATGTTTTCATAATTAATCAAACCCTTTACTCAGAATAGCCTACTGCCCTCACAACGTTTTCTGTGTCTTTGTTCATACATTTTAAAATTGAAAATGTCAAACTTAGCTATCAAAAGCTACGAAAATTCACCTAGAGTTGGCATAGATAAAATTATTGAGCGTAAAAATAGCTTTTTTAAAAAGCATTTTGCAAAATCTATAAAACATCAAGGGGTCCTAGTGGACTTTAAACTACCTATATAATAAAAAAACAAACTCTTAGTCCAATTTTAGGTTCTCGGATTACCAAAAATAAGTTCAGATCTGAGGTTGCCAGTGTGGAGTATTCTGTCAGAAGATAGGCCTATGCGCAAGATCGATAGGTACAATGAATTCCCCAAGTGGATCTGCACATGGACAGGTTCAAAGCATAATTGTTAGTCGCCGCGCAGAAGCGAACGACTATATTTTTGATAGTTTTTCAAGTTAGAAAATGGGCAATGGGAATTTCTTTTTTATAGGGGTGTTAAGGTTAACAAGGAATCTTTCTACTTCGCCTCAAAAAGGCATAGTTTATTCTTACACTACGAAGTATATACAATACTCGTACGATACTATTTTTATTCTGTTAATACTTACACCCCGGTTACACAGAGCTATCGCTGATAAATCGGTAGTCTTTTTAACCGAAGTAGGGAGGGAACCGACGAAAACCTATTTATCTCCGATGTCACATATTGGTCACCTATTCTCAACCTATCAAAAGCTATCGGGAAAAGATGAATTTCATCGATGAAAAGTTACCGATTGAGATTTTTAAACATGCTTAAAATTCTCAATCGGTGAAAATATTACAAAATAACCGGTTAACCACTTATCTACCACCGATATCACCTACAGGCCATCGATAAGCCACCGAAGAGCCACCGATAAACTGTTACTAATCACCGATGTAAAAAGCTGAGAATCAAAATATGGAATCCATGAGACACACTGTTACATGCGTGACCGGCATTTTAATTCTGTTTCCACAATAATTGACCAGTGCCATATATGATTGATTCTGTAACAATTCTGTGACAAGTTTCGGATTGTCTTAGTATGTGGGTCAAAGGGAACTCCCAGAAATCCGTCGGCAAAGGCATAACCCTCATGTTTGTCTCTAACGAAGTCTATGAGGTCCAAGAAGACTCCATTGTGAAGGAAAGAGGTTATGGCCGTGGTAGCAGGGGTGCAGGCGGTAGACCACCACCTCCTTTGTCTCCTACGACGGCGCCTATGGTCTCCTCTGGGCTCATGGACTAGCTGAATAGCCTGTCCGACATTGAGAAGGGCTTGCTGCAGCAGCAGAAGGCCAAACTGCTCGATTGCTGTTCCATCTTCCATGACGTCAGCCAGTGAACTGCATTAAATTACTCGGTTCTCATCAGTTGTACACATTTTTTGTTGAAAGAACCACCAACAACTTGTGATAAGAGATATGCAAGCTCTTTAACACCGATACCAGCGATCTGCGACGGATTACCACATATGTGCCACCGACCACATACGACAGAAAATGTTTGATCACTGATCAAACACCGATCAATCACCGACATGCCCGACTGAACACCGCTTTACAAGCTATGAGATCCGACGGCATTTTAGCATTTCAATCGATGAAAATATCTTTAATCCCGATCGGGCCTCTACCAGCGCAAGATGGAATATTTTTAAGACCGATTGAACACCTGTTTATCGCCGATACCCGTTTACACAAACAGCTTGAAATAAAGTCACCTACGACAACCGATCAAAAGCGAAAAAAAATTGAAATAATTAGACCGATTTGAAATCGATGTAAGCCCGACAGTCTGTGTAACCGGGGTGTTACAACACACAAAAAAAAAAAATCCGCCCAATTATTACTTTTATTTTCGCTATTCGTGAGAAATGGACTCATCCAAATAAATGCCCTGTTTCCAATGGTCAAGGCTGTACAGGTTTCAATTCATTTCGTACCTAGTTAATTTCGCACCAAGGTCATAGGTCATTTAGTACGATTTTGGTAATTTCGTACCTACCTATACTTTCTATTTTGGTAATTTCGTACCCAGTTGATCATTTCGTACCCACTTTGGTCATTTCATTCACAGGTATAATTATCATTTTGATTATTATCCCCCGCCATAGGCGGAGGGATATAGTTTTAGCGTTGTCCATCCGTCCGTCCTTCCGTCCTTACGAGCCCGACATTGTGGGGTTTGTCCGTCCGTGTGTCCGTCCCGGCAAATATCTCCAATACCATTGGACGGAATTTCGTGAAACTTTATACACATGTACAATGACCCATTCTCCCCAGACACATTTTTAGTTGTTTTTTTTTATTCGATGCAAAATGGCCGACTGAGAGCGATTTTAAGTTTGACTTAGTTACACTTAAGAACACTTTTGATGTTTGAAGTTTTGTCTTCAAAACTATACAAAGTTTTTACATTGAACTTGTCATATCTGTCAACCTTCATTAGGAAATGCAGGAAAAAAAGTTTCACCTACATTGACCGTGCAACACCACAGTTATTTGCCCTTGTTTTTGTAATAAGGTGTCATGGAAATTGCATATTGTCAACATTTTGCGATTTGTAGCTGCGTCATGAAAAAAGGGGGCTTCATGTTTTATTTCATTCTATTTCTTTTGAAGGCAACTCCTCCCACATTTCTTGGCAGATTTGAATGGAATTTTCACATTATCATGTGACCTAACACAACGCCTCCCACATTTCTTGGCAGATTTGGATGGAATTTTCACATGATCATGTGACCTATGGCATATTGTCAAAGTTTTGGGATTTGTAGCTGCATCATGGAATAAGGGGGCTTCATGTTATGATTTCATTTTTTTTCCCACCAGAATCTCTTCAATTACTGGACATATCTCAACAGATTTGGATGAGATTTTCACAGATCATGCGACCTAGTACATGTTGTCAGGATTTGCAATTTATCACTGTACCATGGAAAAAGGGGACTTCATGTCAAATTTAATTTTTTATCAGTGTATCTCCAACTTATGCACATATTTTCATAGAACTTCATATTTTTATTGCTTGATCAAAGCCAGTGACCAATGAGTCAATTGTGGATTCGTCTCTCCATGCATCAGTCTGTTTGTAAACCTTTTAGATCACAAGTAATACCATATATCCATTCAGCTACCCAGGCAGGTGCTACAAATTTCAACACTTTAGTCTCTCGCTACCTGCTTGAAATGGCAGCAGTGCGGCGGCTTATATTGTGAGAGGGATATCTTCTAAAGTCCTTGACAAAAATTGATGAAACTTCATGCATGTTTTCCATTGGATAGTCCGTTGATACATTTTTCCCCACATATATGAAATCCTAAAATGGGTACTTAATGTAGAATCTTGTTATGGACCTCTTTTATATTTTTTTATGTAATGAAATCCTGTGCCATGGGACAAGGGAGCTTAATGTATAATTTCATTATGGACCAGTAACGAAAAGGCCACAATCATGTACATGCAAAACACAATACCTCATATACGTTTGTATCAAAAAAGGTCTTTTTCGGCGGGGGATATCATTTCAACGAAATTGCTTGTTTAGTGCCTAGTTTTTCCTACTATTTGTGTGTTTTTTATTAAATGACCACTGCTAAAATTGTACATTGCTGAAATTGTGTTAAATTCCGCCGAAGAACGAATATGATTTTTATGATTGTATCTGACCATTATTGGTTACTTCTTTCTAAGTTTAGTTTTTAAACCAAAAATTGTCTAGAACCCCTTTGTTTATTTCTCACCGAGTTCTGGATAAATTTACTTTGTGGGAAAAAATCTGGAGAGAGGCCACTTTTTCGCTGTGTTTTTCATAAATCGCAATGCAAAACCATTATTCTTTATTAACACTGTTCACCAAACAGTATAGTTTTAGAGTTGTTTAAATTGAAAGCCTGCCTTGCAAAGTTACGTCCTTTTGAATCATACTTTCCTAGCACAGCAATATTTTAGTAACTTGGCCCTGTTTTCAACACTTTCCCAAACAAACACGGGTTATCACGTGTACTGTCAAATTCCTTTGGAAAATCATGTTGGATAAGGGGAAATTGCTCATTATAAGCAATTTCTCTTTTATCAAATACTTTTCCCCAACTACTAGCGAGTTTTCCACCATTTTTGCAGCTTTTAAATTGTCGTCTGCCAACTCTTTGAATTTGGAAGAGTCTGATATTTGTCGTTTGGAAAAGAGTTAAGAGAGCGCTGTGCGAGGGTATTAGATACTGTAACAGAAGACAAGTTTTGATATAGATTCACAGTCACATCAATCTCATAATGTGTTAAAAAATCTGCTGATTGAAACTGACATTTACTTACTTGCCCTGGCTTACTTGAAGCATTGAACAATTTTTTTTTGCGGCGACTTTGATGCTTTGCATCAACTTTCTTTTGTATTAGGTATGTAGCATCTCCTAAAGGATCTCTACCAAGTTTGCTCAAATGATGCAAACTGCTCTGCCACGGCGGTCACAAGTTTGAGCATACGAACAAAGAAGGCAATCTTAAAAAATCGACTCCTCTGAAACTAGATGGCGTAGAGCTTTGATATTTGGTATGTGGCATCTCCTAGTGGACCTCTAACAAGTTTGTTGAAATGATGTCTCTGGGGTCAAAACTGGCCCAACCCGGGGGACACAAGCTTGAGCATAGAAATAAAGAAGGAAAATTCTAAACATCTTTTCCTCTGAAACTTGAAGGCGTAGAGCTTTGATATTTGGTGTATAGCATCTCCTAGTGGACCTCTACCGAGTTTGTTCATATGATGCCCCTGGGGTTAAAACTGGCCCCACCCCGGGGGTACAAGTTCAAACATAGGAACAAAAAATGAAAACTATAATATTCTTCTTCTCAAAAGGTAAAAGGCATATAGCTTTGATATTTGGTATGTAGCATCTCCTAGTAGACCTCTACCAAGTTTGTTCATATGATGCCCTTGGGGTCAAAAGTGGCCCAGCCCCGTGGGTTACAGGTTCGAACACAGGAACAAAGAAGAATAACTTTTTCTTCTCTGAAACTTGATGGCGTAGAGCCTTGATATTTGGTATGTAGTATCTTCTAGTGGAACTCTACCAAGTTTGTTCATATGATGTCCATGGGGTCAAAACTGGCCCCGCTGCGGGAGTCACAAGTTCAAACATAGGGACAAAGAAAGAAAATTTTAAAATGCTTCATCTCTAAAAGTAGAAGGCATAGAGCTTGGATGTTCGGCATATGGCAGTTCCTAGTGGACCTCTATCAAGTTTTTTCATATTATGCCCTTGGGGTCAAAACTGACCCTGCCCTGGGGGTCACAGGTTCGAACATAGCTACCTAGAAGGAAAACTTTAAAAATCTTCTCTAAAACGTGAAGGTGCAGAGCTTTAATATTTGGTATGCAGAATCTTCTATTGGACCTCTATCAAGTTTGGTCATACTATGACCCTGGCGTCAAAACTGGCCTTGGCCCAGATGTCACAGTTTGGAACATAGGAACAAAGAAGGAAAACTTTAAATTCCTTTTTCTCTTGAACGGGAAGGTGTAGAGCTTTGTTATTTGGTATGTAGCATCTCCGATTAGGGGGGAACATCAATTCACGTTTTAAAAGTAACATTTATCAGTAGCAAAAGAATAGGTGAATCCCGCCCCCCCCCCCACCCCCATCCGGCCCCTGTCAAAGTCAACACATTGGAGTAAGGTTAAGTTAGGTAGACAGTTTAAAATTCATCACATAAACATAAGGAAATAAAGCTATAGCTTCAGGTGAGCGCTCCAGGGCCAGTGGCCCTCTTGTTTAGCAAATCCACTAAGCTTTTCTTTTCACAGAGCATTGCTAAGTAAGTTATTGTTCGTGCTTGTATCAAGCGTAGTTGATTTGTCTTCCATTTAAGCATAGCGTCTTTGTCAATCAATTAAAAGAGCCTTCGGAGGAGATTTATTGCATGTAGGTATGATTGTATAGTAGGGAGATGTCGCTTGTAGCAGACCGCGCAAATATCCGTATGCCCCTTTTCGCATCTTGCAAGCCATTTCAGTCAGCCTTTTTACAACTGTTTTAAATATTCTATTTGAGGCATACTCTGACAAAAAGGGGTTTAATTCATCTCCGTGATCGATGATACCGAGCAAGTTATCACATAATTACCCCTTTCCCAAACGACAAATTTTCGACCCTTCCAAACTGAAAGAGTTTGCAGACGACAATTTTAAATTTTGAGAAAATGACAGCCTGAAAGTTCTCAAAAAGGGTAGAAAACACTGTGGGAAAAGGAGAAATTGCTCGTTACGAGCAATTTCTCCTTTTCCTACAGTGTTTTCAAAAGACTTGTACTGCAGACACGTAAAAACCAGGGCTTGTTTGGGAAAGAGTTATGGATCCATTATAGCCATTTTTTTGTAAAAAGACCGACTTAATCATTAGGTAGATTGGTCCTTAGGCAGGACAGAAAATCGACCAAATGCCTGAACCCAGATCGGGGGGGGGGGGGTTAGAGGTCCTTCAGAGGCATTCTTTTCTTTCTAATTTCCGCCTGTAATTATGTGCGTTGTGTGTGTGTTTTTTGTTTTTGTTTTTTTATTTTCCTTAACTTAAGGTAAACATATCACGTCGACATGATTTTACTGACAAAAATATTTGCTTTTTCTTCCCCGACTCCCTTAAAAGAATTAAAACTAATGGGTCGAAATCAGAAAATCTGGTTTAAAATTCTTTATAAGACGATAGCATTTCAGACTAACCCAAAATGAAAGCAAAAATGATTCAATCTGTCTCAAATGATTTGATTTGAATTGCTAGAAAATAAAATGCTGGCGATCAGCATTTTCTCCTTTTCCCACAATGATTTCAAATGTTTTTATCTTCAACTGAAGCTCGATATTGTGTGGTAAAGGTAAAATACCCGTTTAACTCTTTACAAAACGACAACATTTTGGACTCGACCAAATTGAATACATTTGCAGACGACAGAATAAATGTGAATCAAAAACTGAAATTTGATTTTGAAAGGGTAGAAAACATTGTGGGAAAAGGAGAAAATGCTGGTTACCAGCATTTTCTCCTTTTCCCACAATGTTTTCAAAAGCTTTCTTTCTCAGAGTCATTAAAAGTCGGGATTGTGTGGTAAATAAAGAGTAAAAACAGTATTCTAATAGTTTTGGGTTTTCAGAAAATTATTCAAATTTTCTACCACACCGACGAATACACCAACATCGAAAACGAAGACGACGAAGGCGCAGTCGATGACAGGGCTACATGACAATCCATTGACGTTTTCTTAAAGGTGGCCCTTCAGATTTTGGGACAAAAATTTTTATAAAAATACATAAAACAAATTATGTTTATACTCCCAAAGCCTTATAATTTTCATTCATAAAACCCCAGTAGTCGAAAACCATCCTACAACAAGAGAAATCATATATTTACTAGAGCCCAGGTCGACACCGACGGGAAACACGGTCTATTTTTACATGAGAAACTTGCTCATTTACACACTGGAAATACACAGATAAAACTTCAAACATAGCGTCCGAAGAAGACATTATGTAAAAAAATGATTACATAATTTGTTACTTTATGGAATTTAAGCATCATTAGTCACGTGCCAGTCACTAAACATTCCAATTATGCTTGTTTTGATTTTTGGCGCGAAATCTAAAAATTGTTCAAAGGGTTACGTAGCCTTTTAAGGGAATACCACCCCAAAAAAATTTTTTTGCAATATTATGATTCTTAATTATTGATGATTTGTATTGGTTTTTCATACAAATTTCAGTGATATATATTTTTTTCTAATTTCGTGTGATGTGAAAACCCTAAATACCCACCTTTAAAAAACGGCCGAGCCCTGTTAGAACTTGCTTGTAACGAGTGATTCTTGCTTTTACCACATTGAAATCACATACATTTATAATAGTTATCCTTGATAAAATTCAATCGTCCATGCCCTACAAAATGTGTGTTTTCCTTCGTCAGCTATAAGTTCTCTCTCATCTTATAGAGCCAAATGTATAAAGGTGATAAAAAGTTCAAGAAGAGAATTCCTTTTCCGTGCCGTCTGATCTCGATCTTTGTCGTCTGCTTGAGCCCATATTTCAAAATGCATTTTTTGTTTTCATTCGTCAGCTATAAGCTCTCTCACATCTTATAGAGCCAAATGTATAAAGATGTTATTAAGTTCAAGAAGAGAATTTCTATTCGGTGGCGTCAGATCTCGGTCTTTGTAGTCTGCTTGAGCCCATATTTCTGCATTTTGTGCATTTCGTGCTGTACGAATAGGAAGATACACAGTTATAATATTTGGCATGCAACATACGAAAAGGGGCATTCGGACATTTGCGTAAAGTGTTTTCTCGGATCAGCATGCACAGGCTGGTCCGAGTCGGCACCTTACGACTAGAATAGAATTTGTGCTACAGTAGACTTGTGAAAAAACAGAACATTTCATGAAAAACTGAAAATGTCGTATAGGATCAGCCTGCGCTTACACAAATGTCCGAATATCCCTGTTCGCGTGTCGCAGGCCAATAAGGCAATAAAGTCTAAAGGACAGAATAGAGCATACTGGACTTACCAATTACTCTGTGGTTTGAAGGAATCTTCTGCAGACGAAAGGTCGAATTGGCCTTCCCTCGTGCCAAACGGTTCCTGCTATGAAGCGTGTGAACGGCGCTATTTATAACGGCTGTCATATCATGTGATCATAGATAGTTTCCACTACATCGATTTGTTCTTGACCACCTCCAGCTTTTTTTTGCACCAAAGTACATTTTAAAACAATATATAGGTCTAGTATTTGAGATAAATTACTCATTGCGAGCATTTCCTCGTGTACATAAAATATTGTCATATACTAGATATGAACTCGTATTGAATATTCATATTCTGCAAGGACAGTTTTTGTTTATAATGTAAATTAATTGATAAATATTTTGTTGGTTCAAATCTGATAAGGACTGCACCTAGTGATTTCGAAATGAACAAAACTAAGTTTAAGCAATCATTTGCGCTACAAAGAAAGTAAACCATTCACACTGCATGGGCGTATGCTTGGAAATTCGGACATGTCACTTCATATATCCTGTATGAGAGAAGAATGCAGTCTATCGCAATGACTTTTGACAACCTCAACATTGGTTTAGGTAATGCCGGTGTAATGCAGAAAAATGACCCCCATTACAAAATGACCCACGGGTCATTTCTCGACGTAGAATAATGACCCATTGGTAATTTCTCTACTTCGAGAAATGACCCCAACTTAAAAGGGATAATAAAAAGAAATCAAAAGATTGTTTGTTTTTTACAGTCAATAGAAATCAAAATTTTTTTTTTTCAGTGAAATATTTCTTTTTTTCATTTCGTGAATATCATAGGTAATATTTTCACTTGTGGCTACACCACTTGTGAAAATGTTACCAATGATGTTCACAAGATGAAATAGTTTTCGATTTTTTACCGAAAAAAAAAATAAGATATCCTTTATACATGCCTAGTATTTCATGACAAGGAGGGAAAAAATAGTTTTCTTTTAAATATCTCAATAAAATGGGTGTCGCGAGTCTTATATCAATCAGCAAAATAACAGTCAGAGAATCATTCATGTATTGAAATACAAATAGTTGTTTTAAATTCTTACTTTGGTCCTCTATACACTAAAATTTCGACAATGACGTAACGGTGAAAGCAGTGGCGCAATTGGAAAACCGAGCCATTGGTCTGTTGGTGAGATGCTGGTGAGATGGGCATGGTCCTCTATCTCATCCTTTCTTCATACAGTGGAGTGCCGTTTCTATACACTTGGCAAGTTTTTCAAAAAAAATGTTCAATGTAATAGTTACTTAATCTCTAATATCCCCACCCCTTTTTTTTTTTCGCTCCTGTGATCTACATAATATTCTAAGATTCAAACTGAAATTAATTAATATACATGTATGAAGTTAAATGTCCTTGGAAAACATGCTGTCAAGAAATTTTGAAGCAGAGATAGAAAATACTATTGGGAAAAAAATGCCACCTGGGTAAGGCTCTGATTAAATATCGATTGCAACATAGGGCGTATGAAATGCCATAGCAGAAAATATTCAAGATATAAAAACACTATCAAGATATTTAAAATATTCAATCAAGATAGTCTCAATTATACCAAAATGATATGTAAATTTGATGCATAACAGCAAAATTATCACATCAAAACATAAAACCGCTTCAAGACAAATAAATATATTTCAAGATGTAAAAACAGCATCAACATTTTAAAAACCACTTTAAATAACCATTTTAAAATAATTTGAATTATTATTCAAAAATGCCACAAACCACACACCCTTTGTATTTATTCCAATTATGCAATATTGTCTTAAGGGAAAAGGGGGCTTAAAGGGGGCTTGGTGGTCTTAGTGTCCGCTACAAGTTTGTCATGGCTATTACTCCAAAAGTATTACAGCTATTAATGTCAAAATTCATAAACAGATAGATCTTACTGATTAATAGAAAATGTAATTTTCCCATGTTTCAAGACGTTTTAGAGGAAAATGGGGCTTCATGGTAGGAAGAACCATAACTGTATCACTATCATTTTTAGAATTATTTCCCTTTGTTTCTTTGATGCTTAAATATATATTGGGAATATCTCTACGATAATAATTGCCTTTTCACTTCAATAGTTGGGGGCATGAACAGGTCCTTTTAGGATTTAAAAAATGAATTTTTATTAATTTCATACATTTTATGAAAAGCACTCGTTCGGGGAGCATAACCCGTCTCTGGTGGCTCTTGATCCCCAATGAAAACGTACAGAGACTTTCAAAAATTGCCAGTTCATGCCCATAGTTATATGCGTGCTGTTCTCGAAATCCTGCCCATTAGTCTTCAAGATTGGAATGATTTGAAATCATATGGCTCGACTGATGATATACCCAAACTGGAGTTAAACCTAGAGATAAATAGAAACGACACCGTTATTCGAACTTTCAATAAAGAAATCTCTAGAATTTTATCTACGACTTTGGACTTGATCTCAAAATAAGAAGGAAAGACAATAACAAACATGCAAAGGAAACCCCAAACTTCAAACTACATGTACTTCTTAATGGTATTGACCCAGGTCCAGAACTAACGAACTGTGGATGTTAAGAACCTTCAAATGCACTAGCTCTGTTTAACAAAAAAATCTACAAGATATCCACATTTGGAAAGTAGGGACGCCCAACCTCCACTACCAGTGTTTTGAAACTCTACTTTGTCGGGAGGTAGGGGCGCTCAACCTCCCAAATAAAATCAGATCATTAGCTTCAATAATAGTAGTCCAAATAGTTGTCATGTTACAATGGCTGAATGAGGCAGAAATGACCGACGAAAAATATTGTCTGAAAAACAAGCAAACACACCTGCAACAAAATTATCTGAAAATGCCCTAAAACAATCCAGACCCGGCTCGGATTGTGACTTTTGCCCGCAGTGTGAATTCCAAATTAAGGAAGAAACAGAATACCTGGTTTGTTTCCGTTTATCTCTTAGTTTCTGCAGAAAATAAACTGATATAAATAAACAACAATTCTAAAAAACATATAACAACCCGAGGATTGAATCTTTTATGGGCCTGGCCAACGTGTAAATATACTCTACCAAGATCAGGAAGCTTCGTTGCAGAAATTAGGAAAACAAACAACAAAAGATTAACAAAACTGGAACTTAATATGGCAGAAATTGATATCAGAACGGACGAAACAGTTGAACGACATGCAGACACAAAAATCAACAACTTTAACGCCAAGATTTTTGCTAAATTAAAACGAGCACTAAACAAAATAATTTACTTAAGAAGATACGAAACTGATGTCTAAAGATTTCGGAGTCAAAACCTGATGATTGACAATCTTCCAGAATAAAAATAGGATGATCCAGAACAGAGAAAAGAATTTGACAAAAACCTCATTAAAGAACTTGCAATGAGCCTGGGTGTCAATTTTGATTGATTTAGAGATTATAGGATTGAATCCAGATCTGAAAACAAGACCGCCCAAAATCGATATTGATAGTAATAAAATAGATGAAGTTTTCTTACCCAAGCAAAAACCATACAGTAATAGCGTAAGAAAAATTAACAACAACAACAACAAAAATGCCGTAATCACGGCAGATATGACTCCAAGTCAAAGAGAAGAAAGACAGATGCTAGAAAAAAAAGCTAGATTTACTCATAAGGTGCAAAAGTAAAAGACGAAAAAACTATTATACCGTATTGGAACATTACTCAAAATATAGACAAGAAAAACAAAAACTTTCACAGAAACAATCCTAATGCAGTAAGTAAAGATAACAGTCAAGAGGATATGACTTAGCTGGTTGTTACTTAACAAATTACATGGACATCTAAATCTTGGACCTTAAAACGACATTTACTGGTTTATACAGAACCGTCATTTCTTAAGATCAATCATACATAGGAAGCAAATTTTATGTACATACAACTGATAGAGACTGCCACATAACAATTAAAAGTATTTTATACAATTGCAGATGTTTTAACCCTTTACTCCATAGCTACTCATTTCTACTCATTGCTGGTAGCAGTCTTCGGAAAACATTGTAGCGAAAGATGAAATTGCTCGTGACGAGCAATTTCACCTTCTTTCACAATGTTTTCTATGCTATCAAAAGGTGTCATATACACATAAAAAACGGTTTCATCCTTGCTGTTATTAAGGATCATTTAGAGATACCATAGAAATGCCTTACGGGGTAAAGGGTTAAACAACAAAATCGAAAAACTTATACTTCTTGAAAGAAACAGAAACAAAAGCAAAACAAACCATTTGAAATGTTCTCTGTTTATGAACAAACAGAATATAGAATTTAATTTGCTATTTTTGAAACAAACCAAAAAGTTCTCTATTTACCATTAGATGACTCAACTTTCATCATAGATGTATATTGTCCGTACAGAAATACAAAACTATGTAGAAGATGAATTGTTTTAATACATAAGATCAGATTCAAATAGCTTTCAAGTAGACATTTAAAAAAAAAAAGAAAAAAAAAAAAAAAACCAGGAATAGAATCAATTTGGGATAAAATAAAAATTAATAGCGAAGACACTTTATACTGTTTGGAGCCCCAATTTTTATATAAATTCAGTGTATGAATTCAAAGAAAACTAAACACCAGTTATACCAGTGGCTTTTCTAATATGCACATTGCCGGTGGCTTTACTTTAAAAGAAATAAATTAAAGGACATATTTCATTGAAAACCATCGAGCAAATGTGGTTTATTTAACCAAAAATAGAAATGTTTAGATTCCAATATGTTATAAAACCAACCAGAAATAGGGAAGGTACTACCCTATCATTACTTGACCTTATATTCATAAATGATGAGAGAATATGATTGATAACTTAAGCCAGAAATAGGAAAAAGTGATCACGTAGTGCTGGAGTTTGGCTATATCTGTTATACAGAAAGGATGTATAACAAACGTAACTAGAGAAGAAGGGTGAACATATCAAAGATAATCTCTGGCATGTCAATTTGGGATACTTTTTATGGTTTTGAACTGTTGGTGTACCATGGAATTTTCTTGAAAATATACTCAAAATACTAGTCGTAAGGAACATACCACTGTGCAAAGAAAAACCTAATTCAACAAGATTCCGAAGACATGTATGAATACAGACAAAAAAATTCCCAGAAAAAAAGCCTGGACTAAATACCTTCACTATAAAACGACATTCAGGAACATTGCAATTTCAGCAATCAAAATCACTAGATACAACAGTGAAAATGACCAAGCAAGCAATACTAAAGAAAACAGTAGGATCTTCTGCAAATACGTTCGACATAAGAACAAAACAGACAGCAACCTTTGCACATATCAAGGTGAAAAGGGACACCCCACAAATGACGAATTAAACCACTACGAAATTAATTACATTTTATAGATATCAAAACGCTATAAAAACTGTGAACCTAAAGAAAGCAGCAGGACCATATAGCATAAACCCCAAAATTATAATTGAATACTAGGATACCGCTATTTTGGCAAAGGTTATGGCAAATCTTTTCAATAAATTTCAAAATGACTCAAAAGTTACCCAAGCTCGGAAATACTTCTAACAACCAGTTGGATTCACCGAGGAAAGGTCATATCTACTTGAATCATTAGAGGACTTGACAAATGCACATGATAATGGATATAACATAGGTGTGATCTTCTACGGTATCATAAAGACCTTTATTTCAAAGCAATTTGATAAATTAATTAAAATCCTATGGCATTGGTGAAAATATTTTGTCTTGGATAAAGTATCTCTTAACTTACAGAACACATGAGGCGGCACGATCGAGTTCTGAAATATCCAAAGTGGTGTACCTCAAGGAATTGTTCAAGGTCCAACCTTGTTCCTCATCTTCATCAGCGACCTACTAGAAGCTGCTGACACAATTGAAAACTTTTTGCCGATGATAAACAAAACATTTGAAGAAATCAATACTGCTGAGGATAATGACGAACTGGTCAATTTGATGGGACAATTAGATGGGACATGAATTTCAATGCTAGAAAAAAGGAAAAAAAAAAGACTACATTTAGCGAAACATGTTTACAACGAGAACTATTCCATGAAGAATGTCAACGAGAAAGAGTAAAAATCCAAAATATTACAAAAGATCAAGACTTGAGCCTAATTATTGATCATAAACTGACTTTCGATACCCACATAACAACAAAAATCAAATAAAAATCTAAGAGTAAGGAACAGATCATTCACATTTATGGACAAAAATATGTTTCTACATCCAAACAAATCCCTAGTAACACCGCATTTACAGTCGACAAGTCTGCTTTGGTTTCCCCTTTCTCAAGAGACATCAAAATGCAAAAGAAACCGTTCAGTGAACAGCGACTACTTGAGCACTGATGAATATGAGTTGAAATTTTACATGTTTTTAAAGATTACTCAAAAATATGATATCACATCAAAGAACTACTAAAAATTTCAATCTACAACAGAACCAGAGGACATACTCTAAAGCTATAAACACAAACAACCAAAACTGAGTTAGTAAAGATAGCTTCAGCAACTGTGTCGTCGATACCTGGAACAGCAATGGTTCATCAAACAGTACAACATTAGACACAAAAGGTCACGGTATTTTTATTGGAGATAATTATGGTTATGGTTGTTAATCGACAGAACATGTAAAAAAAAAACTTCAATCTGTACTGTTTTCACCAGAACTTATATCCTGGCAAATTTCAAGAAGCTTTCGTTTCATAAATCTTTAATAAAGGCGATGGTCTTCCTAGACCAAATCAGCTAATAGGCCCCTTCTTCGCCTGTCGTCTTGTGGCTGGGCTTCTTCTTTGTCGGTCGAAATTGAGATTGCTGGAGCATTGTTGTCTCGGGTGTCATTACGTGGTTCTTGTCTGCGTGCAATGGCGGGTCCGGCCACAGACTGTGCTTTGATCGCGGCTGGTTTGGCAGGTGCATTATCCTGTGGCTCCTGGGTCTGTATTCACCAACCATTCCTAAGAACGTTCTTTGTCTTATTCTTCAAGATTTTCGGATTCTGAGAGTAACAGAACATCTGATTGGCTAGATCAAATGGTTTAGCCAATCAGATGTTCTGTTACTTTTAGACTGACAAAATTCTGAAGAATAAGACTAAGAATGTTCCTAAAAATGGTTGATGAATACGGACCCTGGACATTATTCTAAGACACATTTTCAACCAGTTGTGTCTACATGATACGGACTTCGTTGAGCAATTGTTTACAAAATATTGTTAAACGTCAAACTGTTACAAGTTGACCTCACGAAATTTTAATAAACACTTTTCCAGACGACAAAATTTTAGACAGGTCCAAATTGAAAGCATTTGAAGACGGCATATTACACTTAGCTCAAATAAATGGTGGTATAAATCGTTTCTGAAAGAAACGGAATTACTGTAGGAGAACTGAAACAATGCTGGTTCCTTGTTTTTTTTTTTTTTTTTCTCCTATTCCCACAATTCTGTTAAAAGTTTTATTCTTTAGGTTCCCTAAAACTTGGGATTGTATGGTAAATTGTTAAAACACAGTTTAATCAAACATTATTAAAATTGCCAAGTTTAACTTCATGTGTACACGTAACTCGTGGACTACTTAGCGTGACTCAAGGCGCCAAATGTTGCGTTCAGTGTTGATAAAGATCAGATTGCACAAAATCTGCTGGACACTCTTGGTCCACCAGATCTGGGTAGATCAGCATAGCTTCCTTGGTTGTTGTTCCTTGTCTGAGCTGCATACACAAAATGCCTGCAATAAAGGAAAACAAATTGCTGAGCAAAAGAAGAGAACTAAAGTTACGAATCACTTCGCAAAGACCTCACTGCAAAGAAAAAGCTTTAGGTAGAACATCCTCCATGAACATCAAAACTAAATGGCAATCTCTTAAATATTGATTTTACGAAGAACCTTGATGATTTCTCGCTGTTCGTCAGTTATCTCTACCATGACGACGTGGTAAACAGTCACGTTGATCTTTCCTTTATGTCCAAATAACTATTTGACATATTCAAGTTATAGAAAATGTTGAATGTTTTATGAAAGAGACAACGTATTGCATTGGTTTGACCACCAAAACAAAAAGCCGATTAATCTTACCTTTCTTGCTATTTTACTGATTATGAAAATTAGATCTACATATTTTAAAAAGGGAGCTATCATTTTAAAAAGGGGCTTAATATAACTGAAACCTGAAGCAAGATCGTGCAAATGATATTTCAATCATAACTTAGTATCTCAATCGACTTCCAAGATAAAATTAATAAAAAAACTGAAATAAAAAGGTTGAGTTTTCCACCTTAGCATCATTGAAACAATGGCCAAAGGAGGAATAAACCTTTTAGTAATAACTGTCATCGATACTCGAGAAACTAGCCGAGCTAGGATTCGATCTAAAGATAGTCTGGTGTTGACAGCAAATCTGTTGGACAAGAAAATGAGCAAGACAACCCCTTATTATGATAAATTAGTTTTTATGAAGGGTAGTCTCCCTTTAAGCATTTACCAGACCACTTTAATGATGAATGATGGGTAGTCTCCCTTCAACAGATTGTTTGTGACTTTTACAGGCCCCTTAACCCTTTACCAAAAATCCCGTATTTTGTGGACCCTGAAGAAAGGTTTAACAATATTGTGGGAATAGTAGAAAAGGCTGGTAATCATAATTTTCCCCTTTCCAACCTTGTTTTCTATCTTATCAAGGACAAAACAAAAACAAAAAACATATGAGCCATGCTCTGGCAAAAGGGGGCTTAATGCATCTCCGTTATACACGATACCAGCTCAATTCATCAAATAATTATGGATCCATTAGAGCTACTTTCTTAAATAACCGACCTAATCATGTGGTAGACTGGTCCTTTGACAAACAGAAAAGTGCGGACTGCGCAGGCTGACCCGAGTTGAAACTTGCAAATGCATTAACCCTTTACCAAACAATCCCTAGTTTGTACGACCTCAAGATAGAAGACTTTTGAAAACATTGTGGGAAAAGGAGAAAATGCTGGTAACCAGCATTTTCTCCATTTCCCACTATGTTTTCTACCCTGTTGGAAACAAATTTCACTTTTTGAGTTACGTTTAATTGGTTGTCTGCAAGTGCTTTTAATTTGGACCAGTCAAAATTTTTTGTCATTTGGTAAAAAGTTAAGCCCCCTTTTCACAGAGCATGACTCATATATTTTAGGCAACATTTGATTTGTCGTCTGCAGGTGTTTTCAATTTCGACAAGTCTTAAAATTTTGTCGACTGGTAAAGAGTTAAGAAGACGAATTTTGGAAGTATAGAGGGGTAATGAATATATTTCTGACCAGCGTTTCTATTCAACTAATGTGACAAATTTCATTAAATGATCCAAATTAAAATGTTGTCTGCAAAAGCTTCCAACGATGGCGGAATCTAAAATTTTGTCGTTGAATACAGACCATGACTTTAACTCTTCATCAAGATACCAATTGATTGGTTGAATGTTTGGTTGGTTGGTTGGTTGATTGGTTGGTTGGAACATCATTTCAGTCATATCACGCCCGACACCTCACATTATTCATGTATTTCCTGAGCTTCACCAGTACTAGGCTACGGTTCTGAAATGTCTTGTCCAAGGTCACTTGTAACACGAAAAAGTGGGCGGTTCAGATGAACCTCGATATGGCAAACATGGGATAAAGGGAAGAGCAATGGGCTTGTAGTAGGCGATTTCGACTTTTTCCTTAATGTTTTCAATACTTGCCAAAGCGAGGACTTTAACCTTATAAACTGAGTAAAGTGTTTAATAAGACATCAAATACAGGTGTTGAAATATTTTCGAAATGACAAAGCAGTCAGATTTATAGCAATTTACCCCTAAATACTGATTTAAAGAATTAACCCTTTACCAATCAATCCAGTGTTTAAACGACCCAAAACATTGAAAACATTGAGGGAAAAGGAGAAAATGCTGGTAACCAGCATTTTCTCCTTTTCCCACAATGTTTTCAATGTTTCGATTGTTTATCCCATCTTTTGAGACAGACCTAATATGTAATTTGCAAGCGCTTTTAATTGAGATCCGTCTAAAAATTTTGTCTTGTAGTAAAGAGTTAAAGAGTTAATATTGACCATATATCATTTATACACGACTTCAATTTAACAGATACAGGCAGTTTTTCGACATACTATGTCAACTACAAGTTATCTACGACTCGCTACTGAAAACTTAATTATTGTTTATACCGTTTTTAAACCGAAATCACTTCTAGGCGTGCACCGGATTTACCTGGGCCGGCTGTGACGAAGCGCATATTTTCACCATGTCAGATTTTATAAGGAATTTTAATACAAATTGCATTTTAAAATATTTAACCCCACTAAAGAGGGCCGGATAGTCGCAATTGACATGTTCAGTGCGGAAATAAGAACCGATAATTGTAAATGCAATGTTGTTTTTATCCGAAATATCTCATAAAAGCGGATTGTGTAAAGCTAAGATTTTCACGTTTTGTCAAATCTGATTTTGATCTATACGAATCTCAAAAGCTGATTAGAAATAGATATGGTATTGTAAACTGGGATGTATAAAACTGGTCGATGGGTGGATAGTCCTACAATAGAAGTGAATGTGCTAACGCAAAACGTTTGCACAGAAAGAAAAAACGAACTGAAAGTTGATTATAAATTTTGACCAGAAAATATCTTCGTTTGCAGTGGATTTCTATTTTCAAAAAAAATATCTTTTTTGTTAGTGATAGTATTTAACCGTTCATGAAAATGAATTAAAGACCCGGTGGCGACCAAAGGTAAACAATGCAGGTGTTAAAATGCATATAAATTCAAATTATACCATTTAAAGGTGATGAAATTATTATAAATATGACAATCTGTTGTTTTACGGTCTCTATCAAAGTAATATTGTCGCTGGAAGATAGATTACTTTTAAAAACCATGCAAATAAAATGTGTAACGCCTTGTCAACTTTTTACCTATATTTAGTTTTAGAATTCGTTTTTCTGCCAGCGACATATACTTGGACCGAATGGACAATAAAAGATGGTTATCTGCACAAACAAATCCATACTTTCATATAGTTTGATGTTAACTCATTTGCATTTTAACATTTTGACTGTCACTGGGGTTTTAATCATTAAAGTGGTGAATAAATGACTCAAATCCTTTCAGTCAATACAAACCACAGTTATCATAAATTCCATGCAATGTTGAACAAAATATTTTAAGTAACATCTGACTGTGTATATCGAGATCCAAGATTAGACAGTTCAAAACATGCAGTCTGATCTTGCGTCTAAACCATCACAAAACCATTTCAAATTGTCCTCCCCATCAGTAAAATAATTCTCCTGTGAAAATATTTTAACACTTAACCTGCCAAAAATCTTAAAACAAACTTTCTAGTTGATAGTAAATCCTAAATTTGGCAATTTCAAAGATAATTTGGGGTTGAAATATATCCTTAAGGGCCAATGTAGATCCAAGATCAGACTGCACGTTCTGTGCAGTCTGATCTTGGATCTACATTGACTGCAAAAGGCCTTTGAGTCGTGCGCAGTAGCTTAAGAATTAATTCATCGTTTAATCCTGGTACGGGGCAGTACGCGACGAAAGTTAAAACATTCTGTCCCTCTGTTTATTTATAAAATGTATTAATATAATTATTTACTGTTTATATGCCCGCATTTGTGATAAGATTTAATGTCACGCATAAATTGGATTGACGGTTATTTCTCGCTTTAACCCATTACCACACAATCCCTACTTTTGACGCCCCTGAGAAAGAAGCCTTTAGAAAACATTGAGGGAAAAGGAGAAAATGCTGGTAACCAGCATTTTCTCCTTTTCCCACAATGTTTTCTACCCTTCACAAAACAAATTTCAAATTTTCAGTCACTTTTATTTTGTTGTCTGCAAATGCTTTCAATTTTGACCGGTCTAAAATAGTGTTGTTTGGTAATGGGTTAACTCTTTGTAACAGACGACTAAATTTTAGCCTGGTTCAAACTCAAAGTATCTATAGACGACCAACTTAAATGTTGGTCAATTGATGGAATGTGCTTCTGAAAGGATGAAAACATTGTGGGGGGAAAAGGAGGGAGAAAATGTTACGCGCTATGTTTTCAAAACTGTCTTCTCTATAGTGATTGAAGGCTTTCCTTCCCTGAAGCTTCCGGTCAACATGGCATTTTTCTGTAGTTGTTATTAGATTATTGAGAATTTATATATAGTGGTTCAAACATTCTAAACAGTTTTAGCCGCCCAGAATTTCTATAAATGTCTGTCAAAAATGTTTCTATTCATACTTCTATTACTATTTTAATGGTAGTAGACCAGTAATACTTCTAGTCAGCATGAAAAAAATATTTCTTGGTACATGTAGTTAATTAATATGGATTTATAAAGATATAATTCTTTTGCACATCTTTAAACGACCAGAAATTCCTTTGATGTCTATCTTGAAATTATTTGTTGATACTTTTGTTAATTTCCAGAAAAGGGAGGTAATTATCATATCCCTTTGTAATGAGAATATTGTGGTTTTAGATTCATAAATGATAAATCTTAAAAAGGAAAGAAAATGAAAAAGCGGCTCGGTTAATGTAGTACAATAATACATATCTTTAATCAAAGCAAATTTTGTTGGATTAAAGTTATTATAGTGGAAATAGCTGTTTTCTATTACGGGTCCAGCACCTTAAAAAGGAAGGTAATAATAATCTCCCCTTTAATTAAAGATATACTGATTTTAGAATTGGAACTAATAATTCTATGTAGACAAAACTCCAAGAGCGGCTTGATTAAGACGCTGCAATAGTAATGATTTTTGATGGTATCACATTTTCCACAGTAAAATTACAGTGGAAATAGATGTTCCGCTTCATGGTAGGAAAACGCTAAAGACGGGGATATTTCTCAAGGGATCAACCCTTAACCTGCTAAGCGCGACCCACTGACTCTTTGCGGACAGTGTGAATCCAAGATGAGACTGCACAGAACGTGCAGTCTCGTCTTGGATCTACACTGTCCGATAAAGGTATAGTTGTAAAATGCCATCTAGTGGAATATAATGAGCGATTCGTGCTTTCTATTCCATTGGCTACGTTCTAATTTCTCTTTTTTTTCTCGCTATAGAATGATAAAAATAACTTTTAAATGGCAATATTTTGGCTGAAATTATTTCTAAAACGGCGTTAAGCACCAATCAACCAATCAACAACGAACCAATCAATCAATCAATCAACCAACCAATCAATCAATCAATCAATCAGTCAAACAATCATCCAACCAAACAACAATCAATCAGTTAACTAATCAATTAACCAATCAATCAACCAATCAATCAGCCAGTCAAATACTTTAATTGGTGCTAATCTAGGCTTTGTAGCGTGATTAAAAAAAGAGAATAGATTATAGGCACTGGAGATATATAAATAACATTTTTCCTTTATCGTCAATTTTTTCTATTCCTCTAAAGACGAATCACATGGTTAAAGCCACGTTTTTGTAGTTTGCAAATACTTTAAAATTTTGACCAGTTTGGTAGAAGATAAGATGCAGAAAGCAGCTTCATTAGACAAAAAAGAGGGTAAAAAGAAAAAAAAAATATATCCTTCATCTAAATCATAAATAATTGGATGGGGGAGTCTAAATAAACTAAATATTGAAACAACCTTACCCTTTAACACACACAGCCTAGAGTTGAAACGACCCCTGAAAAAGGAAGGCATCAGAAAGCATTGCGGGAAAAGGAGAAAATGCTGTTTATCAGCATCTTCTCCTTTTCCCACAATGTTTTCTGCCCTATGCAAAAAAATATTTTATCGTTTGATAATCATTTAATTTGTCGTCTGCAAATGCTTTTAATCTGGTCTAATTCAAATTTTTTGTCGTTTGGTATATGAAGGGATAAAACAAGATTTTAAAGACTCAAACAGTATAAAATGTTCGGCATTTATGGTCTTCGCTTTGATGATCTGATACTACAAATTGACTTCTGATCACCGACCGTACGTTAATTTTGTTTGTTTAGTTGTTTTATGTCTAGATATCAGTTTGAGATGTCCGTTCCACAGTATAGCAGTTACTTTTCGTTGACCAGGCCATTTTCCTTTCCAAATACACTGAAACGAACTTCTAACCGGCCACTTCTAATTTCCTATAGACTTTTTCTCGCGTCCGCTGCCTATAAAAGGGCATCTTCGCAAGCCAAGGCTGACGATTCACTACGCTACTCTAGCCTTGGCGGATCGAGCTTGATTTTTTACATTCCCCCGATACGCTTTGTCATTGGATACAACCAGCTCTAACTGCAACGAATGAAATCGCTCGTAGCATTTCATCTTTGATAAAAATAGAATCAGGTCGCTACCTTTCGAATAGAAGCTAAACATGGAAACCCACGTGCATGTCTGCTTATCGCTTCATGTGTATTCGTAAGCGGTTTGTAAAACGATATTTCATTGGCTTTTAGAAATATGATATAAAGGGAGGTAATGACCAGCATCCAATACAGGGCGCATCGCAGGAATCTCGAAATCGGGCTCAATCAGCCAAGGTAAAATCCACGTGGTGATCTTAACCTTGGCTCGCGAAGATGATAAAAAGGACAGCTTATTTGGTTTCATTTTTTGACAGAATAATTGACCGGTATGAAAACATACCGGAGCCATTTTCTGAAAAAAATTCATTTAACATTTATCGCGGAGGAAACTTATTTTTCGTTCATTCACTGAAATTCTAAATTAGAAAAATAACATTTATGAAAACTACATCTTTTCTTTTTTATTTCGGATTACTTTTATTTTTCACAGAGAATAATTTTCATGTTCTTTTTTTCTTTTTTAATTCTTATTGCTTGCTAAAGTTTAGTATTTTTGCTTCTCTTGTTAAAACTGTTTTAGCTGGTAGACACCACGCATGCGAAAACAACCAGTTTCCATTTTTTTTTTTTTTTAAGAGAGTCCTTCTGTTGGCAAAATCGAGAATCTTTTCATCACAATACAATGGTTAACGTCCAGATATATGTCACAATTTGTTTTTATTAACGTTTCTTTTACTTGCTCCAATTATAGCTGAAACAAAAGTGGCCGTTTAGAAGTTCGTTTTAGTGTAGTGCTTGTACGTAAGCAAGTGAGTCGTGCCACGTTCTACACCATCGGCTGCGTTCGAATTCCTCTTTTCTCTGCCGCTACAGAACAATGTCATAACATAATGTAATCTATACGTTTATTTATTACAATATGTAAATTCTTTTTGTCATTTAAATGCTCTTTTCATTCGTTCGTTCGTTTTTTCTTTCGTTTTGATGAAATTAAAAGTTTAGCACAACCCATTTAATCCATTTCCACACAATCTCTACTTTTGACGACCCTGAGAAAGAAGTCTTTAGAAAACATTGTGGAAAAGGAGAAAATGCTGGTAACCAGCATTTTCTTCTTTTCCCACAATGTTTTCTATCCTTCACAAAGCAATTTTCAAATTCTCGGTCACTTTTACTTTGTCGTCTGCAAATGCTCTCGATTTGGGCATGCCTAAAATATTGTCGTTTGGTAATGAGTTATAGACTCATGTTTTTTAAGTATGAGCCAAGATTTGCCAAGAAATGAAAGGGTTAAAAACTGATATCTGCAGATTTTAAATGCGTCTGTGTGTATTGTGTGTACGCATGCATACGCATGCGCACGCGCATGTTCTTTGTTGCGCATCGACAAAACATTTAAACCTTAAGAATTAAGATCTGATTATGTTAAATTGACCACTAATAACAAAACATCTACCATCTGACGACATTATCATTTCACGTATCGCAGTATTATTGCGGCAGTGCACGTGAATCGATGGCGCGCTGTACCATTTCGGCGTCATAGGCAAAAAGAGGGGATTCTGCAGACTGTACAGATCAAGATTAGACTGTACGGAAAGTGTAGTTTGATCTTGGATTCATACCGTCCACAAGTTTATTAACTCTTTACCATGCAATCCCGACTTTTAACGACCCTGAGAAAGAAAGCTTGTGAAAACATTGTGGGAAAAGAAGAAAATGCTAGTAACCAGCATTTTCTCCTTTTCCCACAATGTTTTCTACCCTTCCCATATCAAATTTCATCTTTTGATTATGTTTCATTTTGTCGTCTGCAAATGTTTTCGATTCGGACTGGTCCAAATTTTTTTCATTTGGTAAAGAGTTAAAACCTTTACCAGACGACAAAATTATAGCCTTGTCCAAATTTATAGCATCTGCAGACGACAGTTTCATAGTGGCTTTAATGGTGTAATTGTTCTTTGATAGAGTAGAAAACGTTGTGGGAAAAGGAGAAAATGCTGGTTGCCAGCATTTTCTTCTTTTACCACAATGTTTTCAAAAGGCTCCAAGAGCGTCCAAAGTCGGCATTGTGTGTTAAGCATATAAGATAAGAAAAAACCGTTCCGTCTGTGTTTCAATGGACTGTATTTTTACAGTTTGTATATTTTGCACTAAAAGAAATCAATCTCTTCACAGTTTTTTGTTCAAATTCAGAGAATTTTACTGACAGCAAATTGTACCCGACTTAATTGATAGGATTCGTCATTGGAAAGAGTAGAAAACATTATGGGAAAAGAAGAAAATGCTGGTTACTAGCATTTACCACTTCTTCCTTCAAAGTTTTCAAAAGCCCGAGGATCGTTTGATTGATAACCAAACGACAAAAATTTTGGCTTTTCCAAATCGAAAGCATTTGCAGACGACAAAATAAAAGTGACCGAAAATTTGTTTTGTGAAGGGTAGAAAACATTGTGGAAAAAGGAGAAATGCTGGTTAATTTTCTCCGATGCCTACAATGTTTTCTTCCCTTTCTAAAATAAATTTTAATTCTGTAGTCATGTTTATTTTGTCGTCTGCAAATGCTTTCAAAATTTGGACCAGTCTAAAATTTTGTCGTTTGGTAAAGAGTTAAACTTTAAAAAGAACATTTAGTATCTCGTTTGAAACACGTATTTTGCTGCGAAAAAAAAGTGGGAAAAAAAATATCAAACAGAATTCACTAGGGGGGTAACGGACCGACTGTTTCTACTTTTAAAGATCTGTTCTCTACTTTAACTTAAATTACATCTAAATTATCCTTTCTAAAATGGCAAAACGTTTAAAAAGCATTTAAAACATAAAGAAAAGGCGTTATTTTGAACGCCATCCCTATTGAAAATAAGTGTTCAGCCGATAGTACCATATGTTAGAAACGTTTGAGGAGTTGCCGAACAATGCGCAATAAAACATGAACCGCTCAAGAAAACAGCCCTGTATAAGGTCCCGATGATTAGGGGACAGACAACCCTTACAGTGATACTAGTAGACGCCGTTGGAATATATAATGTGACACAAAGCTTTTTTTTTTCTTTATATCTGCAAATGTATTTTATCTTGAAATATTAACTATTGCTTACTTCTCTTGTAAACATTTGCATTTTTTTTTTTAATTTCAAAGTTACAGGCATAAGTCTATCTTGTATTACAGTAACAAGTTATGCAAGTTTTGTTTTTAAAACCACAAAAGCATCTAAAATATCAATATGATGTCTTAATATTAGTCTCAGTTTTTCTCCTTTTTGTTTAAGAAAATATCTCCGAAATTAACGGGCAGTGTAGATCTAAGATCAGACTGCACGTTCCGTGCAGTCTGATCTTGGTCTACACTGTCTGCCAATAACAGCACCAAAATTCTCCTTAACCACTATAAGCTGTCAAGAGGATTTCAAAGAAACGCTACGTATCTTGTTTCCAAAATGAAACATGGAGGAAGGTGATTGTCTAACGCAATTATCATATTAAAGTCGCGCGCGGTGTCTTTGTTAAATTTGCTTCTTTTTTTCACCATAATTGGTTGAAAGGTTTACGAGCACACCGATACAGGTGCCAAAACTATCAAATTGTGGCATGCGACCCTACATCGTGTCTAGCCATTATTCTGCTATGTTACTAAACTTCAAAGTCGATAGTACAAACTCAAATGTTTTGTTTTTCGATGTTTTTTCCTCTTCTTCGTCTTCTTTTGAAAGGGGAGGGGGGTTGGGGTGGTGTCTCCTAAACAGGCAGTGTAGATTCAAGATCATTTACAGTCTGATCTTGATCTACACTGTCCGCAAAAGGTCCTCGAGTCGCGCTTAGTATCCCATGGGTTAATATCATATACTTAAACGCATTACCAGACGTCAAAATTTTAGGTCTGTCAAAAATTGAAAGCATTTGCAGACGACAAAATAAACGTAATTCAAAAAGACTTCTTTTAGAGGGGCGTCAAAAGTCGGCATTGTTTGGTAACGGGTTAAAATCCTCTCTTGTATGGCTCAAATAGATTTACATCAAGAATAAATATGTTATTTGCTTGAGAGTGACACAGCATTATTTTCTTACACTAGAAAATTTCACAAAATTTCAGTTCTTCTCTGAAACCTCGTTGCCATTATCCTGTTCCCAGACAAACTTACACAGTTGCATTTGCCGCTGGTATTAAAGGTGGGTATTTAGATTTTTCACATCTCAATATATATATTGACTGGAATCAAACCCTGATCTTTATGGACAAATTCGATCTCAGAAATACAGGGTGACCTGATAAAAAAACAGACAACCCCCCCCCCCCATACCTCTTAATTACTCCCACAAAAATTAACCCTTTCCCAAACAATCCCTGGTTTTTTCCGGGTCTGGAATAGTAGCCTTTTGAAAACATTGTGGGAAAAGGAGAAAATGCTGGTAACCAGCATTTTCTCCTTTTCCCACAATGTTTTCTACCCTATTATAGACAGAAATCATCTTTTCAGCAAGAGTTGAATTGTCGTCTGCAAATGCTTTCAATTTGGTCTTGTCCAAAAGTTTGTCGTTTGGGAAAGGGTTAAGGAAATTATTCTAATCCTATACACTTGAACTTCTGCCTGTGTATGATTATACCCAAAAGTTTTAGTTATCTAGAATGCTGTATACAAATGCTATGATCTCTCCAAGATAACTATGTTCCAAATGGCCACACCGGCGTTTGAGGCGGACTTGCATCCATTGCACAAAATTGTCTTTGGATTTACCCAGCTGATTTTTTCCTGCCATTGCAGCCTTGAGTTCACCAGTTGTTTGAGGATTGTTTTGATACTCGTACCACGTAATCCTTCAGATATCCTTCGGGGGGGGGGGGGGGGGCGGAGGGAGGCAGATTAAATCCTGTGACTGAGGTGCCCACTCTATGTCAGACTCCCAGCAGATAAGCCTGTCTCGAAACAGCTCTCTCAGCCAGTAAAGGGCGTGATTTGACGTGTAGGAGGTCGCCCCGTCTTGCTGGAACTCTGGACATCTCAGTCAACCCCTATGCGTAATCCGAGTATGTCCAGTATTCCCTCAGCACTGTCACATCGTTCTGAGAGAGCGATTGTTTAACTTATTACGTGTATACATTTGACAAAAGGGGACTCAATGCGTGACCCCTGATATGTTTAATACTGAACAAGTCAACGCATTTTCCAGGATTCAAAAAAAATCTATTTTATCTAACAATCGACATGATCAGGCGGTGGGATGATCCACTGACAAGCATAACATTTATAAAATAGCGAACTGCGCAGGCTGACGTGAGTCGATACTTTTTGCAGACGCATTAAGCCCCCTTATCACAGAGCAATGACTCATTTTTATTCGGTCTTTGTTGGAGGAAAAGAAAATAAAAGAAACTTTGATAGACAGATTAAGAGACGTCGCATCTTCATTTCAAAGTTAAAGATGGGCAAATCGTAACATTATACCATTGATCTTTAAGATTTTGCACAATTTAAGTAATAAAAACGCCATGATTTTTGCACTATGTTATGCATGCATATGCTTTTATAGCCCAATACCACCTGACCATTACGTCACACTAACGATATTTGACTTTATTGACTTCACATCGAAGTTATCAAGATGACACTCAAATTAAGCCAGCGTTTCCTTGCCACCTTGCCCCTATTCGCAACTGTCATGTGACCATCACATAACTCTTGTGATTATATGGCTAGCAAATCGCGATAAGGGGCATTCGGACATTTGCGTAAAGTGTCGTCTCGGATTAGCCTGCGCGCTCTGCGCAGGCTAATCCGAGACGGCACTTAACGACTACATTAGATATCGACCTACATTAGACTCACACAAAACAGAAAATTACATAAAAAGGCGGACTGCGAAGGCTGATTCGAAACGACACATTACGCAAATTGCTGAACTCCCCTTTTCGCGTGTTTAAAGCTATATGTAGCTGTTACGAGCCAAGCGTAACGAGAAAGAAAACCAGCAACAAGCCTTTAACAATTAACAATATTTATTAATGGACAAAGACAAAAGAACACAATAGGAGTTAAGTTTGAATGGAATCTCGTCAATTCCAATCGTAAAATATTGAAATAAAATAAGTCCCTCAAAATTAAGAATATTGTTTTGACTACAAAGGAATGAAATTTCTGGTTCCTAAAACCTAGATTAACTGTAGCTTCAAGTTTAGAAGTTTTGTTTAGTATAAGACGTCGGTTTGCTACAAAAACCCCGTAACTATAGTTTGTTATAAGCTGTAGTTACGAGGTTTTTGAAGTAAACCGACAATATTTTCATCTTCCATTCCGATGATTAAAGACGCAAAAAGATATGTTTCTGTCATGGTTTAGAATCTAGAAAGAAATTGTGGAGATACACAACCTTTATATACAGTCTGATCTTGGTCCATAAGGTCTGCAAAAGTAGCTTCAATCGACTTTTGCATTTAAATTGTCGTAAGAAGCAAACTAAACCAAGAAATTTACCATTGTTTAAGGCCCAAAGCCCTCTGCAGTTTTTTCACCATCTTTGCGAGCCAAGGTTACGATCACTACGTGGATATTGCCTTGGCGGATTGAGCCCGATTTCCAGATTCCCGGGACAAGTCCCCATTGGATGCTGCTTATTATTTCCTTTTACATCATATTTCTTATAGCCAATGAAATGTCGTTTTACAAACCGCTTGCGAATACATTAATTCAACATGAAGCAATAACCACAAACGTGGTTCTATGGTGAGGTGCTGGGATATATCCTAAAACCTCTGATAACTGATTGGTCGCATTGAAACTTTTTTATAAATATCGTTTGTCTATGTTTTCTTCGGTAATAAATCATAAGAGATCCTGCACTCATCAACGGAGGTATTCATGTTTACCTACTATTCTTATCCGAAAGGTCGCGACCCTGTTCTATTTTTATCAAAGATGAAATGCGATTTCATTTGTGCAGTTGGAGCTAGTTGCAACCACTGAAAATATGTATCGGGAGATTGTCGAAATCAAGCTCGATTCGCCAAGAATAGAGTGGCGTCACCCTTGGCTTGCGAAGATGTTTTTTCCCCTATCTTTGTAAAAAAGTGCAAATAATTGAAGAAATCAAAGTAATGCATTTTTATACGCCCAAAGGGTCGTATTATGTTATATCCCCAGTCGTCAGTCCGTCCGTTAGCAATTTCTTGTGTGCGCAACTCCTCCTACAGTTTCCACCGGAATTATTTGAAATTTGCCACAATGAATCTCCATGATGTCTAGTTGTGAACCTGACTCTTAGAATTTGGATCACTGTTTGCGTTCTAAAATTATCTGCCCTTGATTTCTGAAATAACCAACTTTTGAACATTTGTCCAGGCCATAACTTCCATACTATAAAAGGTATCAACTTGAAACTACATGCACTGATAGAACACATTATGGAGAAGTGCAGTGCACACAAACCATAACTCTTCCATCGTTATTTTTTGAGTTACTACCCTTTGTTAATTTTCAGTTTGAATTTTTGTCCAGGCCATAACTTCCAAACTATAGAAGCTATTAACTTGGAACTTCGTACACTAAAAAGACTAAAAGAACACATTATGAAGAAGTGCATTGTACAAGAACCATAACTCTTCCATCCTTCTTTTTGAGTTATTGCCCTTTTCACTTTGAATTTTCGTCCGGGCCATTATTTCTAAAATGTAAAAGCTATGATCTTGAACCTTCAAAGACTGATAGAACACCTTGTGGATAAGAGCAGCTCACAAAATATGTAACTTCGCCACCCTTAATTTTTTTAGTTTTTGCCCTTTAATATTTTTCACATATCATGGAGAATTACTGCTCTTCATTCATGGCCCATCCGTCATTGCAACTCATTTCATTGACAAGCCCCTTCCGGCGTATATGCGCCACTCTGCGAAGCTCTTGTTGGTTATGAAGATTTCGTCGTCAAAGTAGCTAATGCAAAAATGCAAGATGGATAAGGTTAAAAAAAAAAGAAAGAGAAAAAATGTTGTGATGAAAGATATTTTCATTTGCCACCATTGTTTCCAACTGTCGTGTGCATCAAGTAAAAAAAGAGGCTCGTCTTTGAGAGAGATTCATTAACTCATTGCAAAACGCCAATATTTTAGGCTTGTCCAAATCGAAAGCATTTGCAGACGACAAAATAAAAGTGACGGAATGTTTGAAATTTGTTTTGCTGGTTACCAGCATTTTCATCTTATTCCCACAATGTTTCCTTAAGGCTTCTTTCTCAGGGTCGTCAATAGTAGGGATTGTGTGGTAATGGGCTAAACGACTAAAAAAGCCGAGCTTTTGACGAAAATTATAAAAAAGGCAGATCTATCGGTGATTAACATTTTCTCCTTTTGCCACATTTGCGCATTTATACCATTTCATAGTCGAACTATTTTATCTGAGGCACATATGATATTTCGTTAGCAAGTTGTTTTCAATTTTCAAAGTTTTCAAGTCTAAAATTTTGTCGTCTGGTTAAGGGTGAACGAGAGGGTAAATGGTATAAATGCGCATAATTTTTCATCAAAGATATTTGCAAATGCTTTAATTCATCAAAGATTTTTGCAAATACTTTAATTTAAACGTTTCATTATACGCTTTTATCTACCTTTAATATTTTCCTTCGTTTGAAAGCACATGGTAGTTAGTGTGATTTTACAAGGTAATATACCGGAAATTAAGTGGCCTAATAACGCAAACGATGCATCTACAAAAGCCTTTAAAGTAGTGCAATGAATCTTGGCGGGTAAGTGAAAGTTAAGATGTATTTGATTCAGAGTTACAATGTTTTATATTCAAACAACTCTATACGCCATCCTAAATTTCAAGTTCCAAGACTAAACTTAAGGCTCTGAGACTATCATTGCTATTGGCCTAGATTTTTTATCTCAGCCAATCAGAAGGCTTAAGTACGAATTAATAATGAGAAATTATTATTATTTTTTTACCAATCGACGAGAATGAGACTTGTCAAAACTGAAAACATTTGTAGACGACAAATGAAACGTGGCTCAGTGACCGAGGTAGAAAACAATTTGGGAAAAGCGGAAAAGTCTGTTTACAAGCATTATCTGTGCCCTCCAATAATTATTTTTTCTGAAACCCTCCATTTTAGGGTCGTTTAACCCCTATTCTGCTAAATAACTGAAATAAATATTTTATTTCTATAGTTAAAACCCAAATATTGATGTTTCAAACTTTTATTTTGCGGAATCATATCTCTTTATCTTAAACATATTTATTTTACATCGATTGACAAACAAGTCCTCACAACTTACACTAATACTCTCGATTCTGCTTCCTGGGAACTACACCAGCACTCGGGCTAATGAAAAATCCAATAGTTGACGCATGCTCCCGTGTATCGAACTCAGGAACTCATTGTTACGCGGCCGACGCTCTACCTACCAATCAACAATCATGGACACCACAATAATATCCCCTTCCCGGACAACGTAGATTCAAGATCAGACTGCACGTTCTGTGCAGTCTGATCTTGAACTACACTGTCCACAAAAGGTCAGTGAGCCGCACTTTGCAGCGTAAGATAAAAATGTGATCGCTTGGTATAAGATTAAAATAACATATGAACATTGATGAGAGTTGCAAAAGTTATCTGTATCAAACAATTAGCATAAAAAAGCAGAGAGCTCAGCTACCGTATTACCAAATATGGGCACATTAAAAGCTGCCAAGAGCAAGGGATCTCTCTCTCTGATAGGATAGAAAACAATGTGGGAAAATTCTATCTCGTTTACTAAAGCCTTCTATTTAACTAAGGGTGCCATCAAAACAGTAGAATGTGTGTGGAAAGGGTTTAACGGTTTGGCGAAATTGTTGTTGACTTGCCGAATTGTAAAAGTTAAGCAAACAACAAACCACATGTGGCTTAAGTGATGGGATTTATCTCTCAAAGGGTGTAAAACATTATGGAAAAAGTAGAAAATGCTGGTTACCAGCATTTTCTACTTTTCCCACAATGTTTTTAAAAAAGTCCCCATTAGTCAGGGTCGTTAAAAGACGAGATCGTGGGTGAAAAAAGGTTTAAATGGTATATTTACGCTGATACAGATCTATATAGTTAACCTTTGGAAATAGGATTTCAAAGTTAATTTGACAAATCGCTGAGAAAATTTACATGATTTGTCAGATAATCATATAAATTCTGTATGGGAATGAGTTAAAGAAATCGTTTACGGGAGGTTACTTTTTTTTTTCATTATACTGTAGTATAGTTCAAAGTATGGCGATTGTTTCAAGTCTACATGTTAGCGATACATCTATACTCATTTTGAAGGAGTTTTGAGCCAGTTGTAAACCCATGTTGTCCTTATTTTACGATGCTATGATCAAGAAATCGTTCGATAAACCACAGTTGTGAGTTATGAGGCACAATGAATAATCCACGCGGGTGATAGCCAAAGTGAGTTATTCCTTGCGCCTCATAACTCAATACGTAGTTTATCGAACGTTAAACCACGGCAGAAAGATGATTATTTCGATTCTATCATGACCAACTCTTAATACAAAGAAAGCAAGTTTATACTTAGAGTTAACACGTGGATGCAGAAATATATTCCATTGAATAAATTACGTACTTAAAGGTGGCCCTTCAGATATTGGGACGAAAATTTTACAAAAATACAAAAAAATCATCCTTATACTCCCAAAGCCTTATAATTTTCATTCATTAAACCCCAGTAGTCGAAAACCATCCAACAACTAGATAAATTAGAGATTTACTACTGCCCAGGTCGACACTGAAGGGAATCACTGTCTATTTTTACATGAGCAACTCGCTCATTTACATACCGGAAATACACAGACGAATCTTCAAACATAGCGTCCGAAGTTCTAGACATTATGGAAAATAATTACGTGTTTGTTATGCTATGGAATCTAATAGTCATTAGTCACGTGCAAGTCACTTAATATTCCCACAATGACTTTTATTTTGGCGGGAAATCTAAAAATAGCTTAAGATGCTAGGTAGCCTTTTAAGGGAATACCATTAAAAAAAATTTTTTTTTTGTAATTTTATGATTCTTAATTACAGATGATTTGTATTGTTTTTTAATATAAATTTCATTGACATATATATTTTTTTAATTTGGTGTGATGTGAAAATTCTAAATACCCACCTTTAATTTAAACAGAATGGCGTCACTTTATAAAGAATGACTTCATTCTATATAGAATGACAAAGATTTTACCACGCTTTTTTTGCACTGTGTTTTCTTGTATCTTCATAAGAAATGTTACCCCCGATGGCTGCAAGACTACAAATATTACGACGGATAGAAAATGCAGTTCGAGTTTTTGGAGGCCTTCAGAGTAATCGCTGTTGTCGTTTCCGGTCTGTAATTAGGACAAATCCCCGTTGTCTGCGCATATCATATTCTTCGAAGATTCGACCTGTCTGATATGACGCATCACTCTCCCAAAAGTTGGGGGATTGTAGTAATACGCTTTATAAAGTAGCAATGGGGAAAATGGCTTTTATCAATACGTTTGAGGAGAAATCAGGTCTGTTTTAGTTCCAGATTTCTCTAGACTGCTGATCATATCTGAATGAATCGAACAAAGGAGAATCTTATTGTGTAAACGTTTACTTTAGTTTGAAATTCAAAGTAACGGTTGTCGCATAGAAAAGTAGTCCTGTTCTGTACCCAGAATGCCCGAATTAGATAGATGTGTATTTATAGAATGCCATCTAGCGGGAGATAATGGACAAATCCCTTGTGTTCTTTTCTTTACCCTTCACTATGAATATTGCTAATCTATATACATTTACACAGCTGAGCAATTATACACTCTTTCAAGTTTTAACAGAATTTTTCCCCTCTAACCGTAAAGATGTTTCTTTAAAAACTTAATATTTTCATCAAAGCTCTTCAATACTTTTAGTATTACGAAAAGTTAAATGAATACAACACATCCATTACGTGTTGACTTTTTGTCAAAAATATATATTGCGCACGGTATTTGATGTTCAACTGATACCATAAATTATCGTATTTAGATAAGACGTTACGCCTTAATTTTCATAGAAAATAAGTTTTTCACGCATTATTAACTTTCTAATACCCTTTGATCTCTTGAAGATGGATTTGTAGCTACACTTTAAGCTATTTCAAAGGTAATGAAACGGTTACCCTAAACACCAGTTTCAACTCTTAAGTCTTTTTTGAGTATAATCTGGCTTGCAACACGCGAAAAGGTTCATTGGGACATTTGCGTAAAGTGCCGTCTCGTATCAGCCTGCAAAGTCCGCGCAGGCTGATCCGATACGGCACTTTACGACTACATAAGATTTCATGCTACACTAGACTTCAGCAAAAAAGAAAATAACCTAAAAACGGAAAGAGTCTTCTCGGATCAGCCTGCGCGGATTGCATAGGCTGATCCGGTACGACGCTTTACGCAAATGTCCGGATACTCCTTATGGCGTGTTGCGAGCCAATTATATCATGCAGTGACTGCTCAATACGCATTTTAGCCATTTGCCAAACAAACAGCAAATTTTTAAACTAATCCAAAATCGAGGCTTTTGCAAACGACAGAGGATAGAAACATTGTAAGACAGGTAGACAAGCCAACCAGTATTTTATATTTTTCCCAAAAGGTTTTTCTGACTTTTCCAAAACAAGTTCCATGATTTGGGCAAAATTCCATTCGTAGTAGGTAAAAATGAAAACTAAATATGCGACAATGTAGATCTAAGATCAGACTGCACGTTCTGTGTAGTCTGATCTTAAGCTAAATTGCTGGAAAAATGCAGCCTGATCTTTATTTGTCTTTTCTGAGAAATTAACAAAGTTTTGCTTTACCCCATTACCACACAATCCCTACTTTTGACACCCCTGAGAAAGAAGCCTTTAGAAAACATTGTGAGAAAAGGAAAAATGCTGGTAACCAGTATTTTCTCCTTTTCCCACAATGTTTTCTACCCTTCACAAAACAAATTTCAAATTTTCAGTCACTTTAATTTGTCGTCTGCAAATGCTTTCAATTTGGACCAGTCTTAAATATTGTCGTTTTGTAATGGGTTAAGGTGCTGACATTGATAAGGACAATTCTTCGGTTACGTCCCCTGATTCCTCTCCAGTACTACTTTGGTCTTGAAAAGGGGTTTTACTTGGTTTTTATCCTTGACTTTCTTGCATTCAACAGCTCCTTCATGAGATGATATCTTAACTCAATTTTGTTAGATTGTTTTTCAAATCAATAAATATGTATTTAAATTACTGAGAACAGATAATAATTTGAATTACATGGGGACCTTAGATTTAGGATATCATAAGTCCTACGAATTATATTCATCGCAACATCCCCAAAGGAATCAAGGATAAAAACAAAAGGATAAAGATAAAAGGACCGATCTGTTATTTGGTAACCTTAGTCTTTATCTGGCAAGGGAATCAATCTGACTTACAAAAGTGGCCCAGGTTTCTATGAGAAATAGCAAAAGAAAGAAGGAGCAAAACAGAGACAAGAAAAGTTTGAATAAATTAGGCTTCGTCTTTTCTACATTCCTAGCTATTCCCCTGCTATAACATTGTCGCCAGCTAGTTACTGTCCTGTGATTCTTAGAAATATCGTAATACGTTTCAACGTTAGCTCAAGAGAATTCTGATTTATTCAAAATCAAAAGCTTGTAAGCGGCCACTTTAGATCGCTTTCCGCAGTTAAAACTTTTTTTTGCAGAATCCTTGTTCAAAGACAAACAACCTTCAGCTCATGTCCAAATGGCTGAATTTTCTTGGGCATGATACCCCATAGCCCCAATTTAGTTTTGGTGAGACAAAAAAAAACTTGAGTAGGTAGGGCTAGGTGAGCTGTCGCTGTGATATGACTGAAAAAAATACTGAAATGGGCGTAAATACAATTATATTAACTCTTTACCAAGCGACAAAATTTTAGACAGGTCCAGATTGAAAGCATTTGCAGACGACATAATAAATGTGGCTAAAGAATTGAAATTTGTTTTAGGAAGGGAAGAAAAATTCCGTGGGAAAAGAAGAAAATGGTGTTTTCAAAAGGCTTCTTTCCAGCGGTGTTAAAAGTGAGGATTGTGTGGTAAAGGGTTAACGCATAAAACTATTTAGCCATTTACGGAAAACTTTCCAAAGTTTTAAGTATGTACAGTGAAACTGAAACCACATCATTCGTCCAAATTCAAACATTTGTGGACTACTAACGAGACGAAATTATCTGATAGGGTAGAAAACATTGTTGGGAAAGGAGAAAATGCTAGTAACCAACATTTTCCCCTTTTTTCCCACAATGTTTTCTACCCTATCAGACAATCTCGTCTCGTTAGTCGTCCACAAATGTTTGGACGAATGATCTAGTTTCGGTGTCACTGTACATACTTTAAACTTTGGAAAACATAGACGTTTTTTTTTTTTCTACAAACACTTGCTGCTTTTTCAAAGAAAATACTTTAAAAAGGAGCATACCGAAACAAAACAGGAAGAAAGAAAGGGGCACAACATTAATTTGGTCTTAAAATCAACCATTAAAATTAGGAACACACGAGTTTTCCTTTAAAAGACAACTATATTTGTACTTTAAGTCCCATTTTACACATATATTTGTCTCTATCAAAGGACTATTTCATTGCGGATGTAGAATTTATTTGACTTTGACATAAAGGGATCAAAGTTTAAACCTGCTCAGAACCCCGTCTATCTGCTAAAAATCAATCATTGTATCGGTTTTGATCACTATAACCATAAAAACTGCAGTCTGATCTTTGTTTTAATCGTTCGCTTTTTCAGTTTAGACTTTTTCACTTTAGACTGTCAGATAAAAACCCTTTCTGAATGGATTCAGTCCTCGATAGGGGGCTGAGTTTACATATTTAGGGCTGAACAAATTTTAAATTTGTGAAAACGGTTTTTGAAATGTTGTTTCCTAGCTGCACGACGACAAAGTCAGGGCTAGTATTCACCAACCTTTCTTGAGAATATTTTTAGTCTAATTCTCTAAGGTTTTCTAAATTTGTAAGAAACACAAATTCTGATTGGCTGAACCATTCGGTTTAGCCAATCAGAAGCTGTGTTACTTACAAATGTAGAAAATTCTGGAGAATAAGACCGAGAACGTAGTCATACCTGTAGTTTACTGTAATTTAGATCTGCAAAGTCAGGGCTCGTATTCACAAACCATTCTTGAGAATATTCTTAGTCTTATTCTCCAAGGTTTTCTGAATTTGTAAGAAACACAACTTCTAATTTTCTGTAATTTAAGTCTGCAAGCTTTTCGAACTGGAACAAATCTTTATGATCATTATTCTGTAACGTAGCTTATCCTGTTTTTAATGTGCATTACGGTAAGGCATCGTTAGCGATTTAGATTTGGTTTAACATATTTATTTTACAACGATTGAGAAACCATTTCTTACAACTTATAGTGATCTCTCTCGATTCTTCACTCTCATTGTTATTGTTGGCGGTGGTCGTGTCGTTGTTATCGTCGTCGGCGTTGTTTTTATTGTTGGTTGTGGTAGTGCTGTTATCGTCGTCGTTGTTGTTATTGTTGTTGTTGGTGGTGCTTGTGTCGGTGTCGTCGTCGTTTTTATTAATGTTGTTCGTGGTGGTGTCGTTGTTGTCGTCGTCGTCGTCGTCGATGTTACTGTTGTTGTCAGTGGTGGTGTTGGTGTTGTTGTCGTCTTCGTTGTTGTAATTGTTGTTGGTGATGGTGGTGTCGGTGTCGTCGTTGTTTTTGTTGTTGGTGGTGGTGTTGCGTCATATTGTTGTTGTTGGTGGTGGTTGTGTCGGTGTCGTTGTCGTTGTTATTATTGTTGTTCGTGGTGGTGTCGTTGTTGTCGTCGTCGTTATTATTGTTGTTCGTGGTGGTGTCGTTGTTGTCGTCGTCGTCGATGTTACTGTTGTTGTCAGTGGTGGTGTTGGTGTTGTTGTCGTCTTCGTTGTTGTAATTGTTGTTGGTGATGGTGGTGTCGGTGTCGTCGTTGTTTTTGCTGTTGTTGGTGGTGTTGCGTCATATTGTTGTTGTTGGTGGTGGTTGTGTCGGTGTCGTTGTCGTTGTTATTATTGTTGTTCGTGGTGGTGTCTTTGTTGTCGTCGTCGTTATTATTGTTGTTCGTGGTGGTGTCGTTGTTGTCGTCGTCGTCGTCGTCGATGTTGCTGTTGTTGTCAGTGGTGGTGTTGGTGTTGGTGTCGTCTTCGCTGTTGTTATTGTTGTTGGTGATGGTGGTGTCGGTGTCGTCGTCGTTGTTTTTGTTGTTGGAGGTGGTTTTGTCAGCGTTGTCGTCGTCATTGTTGTTGTTGGAGGTGCCGGTGTCGTTGCTGTCGTCGTTGGCGTTTTGTTGATGATGATGGTGTTGTTATCGTCGTCGTTGTTGTTGTTATTTCTGGTGCTGGTGGTTGTGTCGGTGTCGTAGTCGTCGTTGTTCTTATTGTTTATAGTGGTGATGTCGTTGTTGTCTTCGTCGGCGTTGTAATTGTTGCTGCTGCTGGTGGTGTCGGTGTCGTCGTTGTTGTTGGTGGTGTCAATGTTGTCGTCGTCGGCGTTGTTTTTATTGTTGTTGGTGGTGATGGTGTCGGTGTCGTCGTCGTCGTTGTAATTGTTGCTGCTGGTGGTGGTGTCGGTGTCGTCGTTGTTGTTGGTGGTGTCGTTGTTGTCGTCGTCATTTTTGTTGCTGTTGGGGGTGGTGGTGTCGTTGTTGTCATCGTTGGCGTTGTTTTTTTGTTGGTGGTGTTGTCGTCGTTGTTATTGTTGTTGCTGGTGGATGTGTCGGTGTCGTCGTTTTCGTTGTTGTTATTGTTTTTGCGGGTGGTGATGTCGGCATTGTCGTCGTCGTCGTCGTCGTCGTCGTTGTTATTTATTGTTGGAGGTATCGTTGTTGTCGTTGTTGTTATTGTTGTTGCTGGTGGTGGTGTCGTCGTTGTCGTGGTCGTTGTTATTTCTGATGCTGGTGGTGGTGTCGTCGCTGACGTTGTTGTTATTGTTGTTGCTGGTGGTGGTGTCGTCGTTGTCGTGGTCGTTGTTATTTCTGATGCTGGTGGTGGTGTCGTCGCTGACGTTGTTGTTATTGTTGTTGCTGGTGGTAGTGTCGTCATCGTTGTTGTTATCGTTGATGGTAGTGGTGGTGTCGTCGTTGTTGTTATTATTGTTGTTGTTGGTGGTGTTGTTGTCGTCGTTGTTATTACTGTTGTTGGTGGTGGTGTTGTTGTCGTCGTTGTTGTTATTGTTGTTGGTGGTGGTGATGGTGGTTGTGGTGTTGTCGTCGTTATTGTTGTTTTGTTGTTGGTGGTGGTGTCGTTGTTATCACCGTTGTTGTTGGTGCAGGTGATTGTGGTGGTGTAAGTGTTGTTGTCGTCGTTGTTGTTGTTATTTTTGATGCAGGTGGTGGTGTCGTCGTTATAATATTGTTAAAACACTGTTTTTTTACATCGATTGAGAAACAAGTTCTTACAACTAATGCCAATCTTTCTCAATTCGTCGTCATAGTTGTAGTTGGTGATCGCGCTGGTGGTGGATGTACTGGTTGTGGTAGTGTTGTCGTCGTCGTTGTTGTTTTTTGCAGACGACAAATTGAGTACGATTGAAATGATAGGATCTGCCTGTAATGAAAAGTGAAAAACCGTGTTGGGAAAGTAGAAAATGGCTGTTACCATGATTTTCTCCTTTTTCCCACAATGTTTACAAAAGCCTTCTACCTTTTATTCGTTAAAGCACTGAGGGTAGTTTGTTGAAGTATCTGTCAATTTCATCCTAAGTACACTTACTGTGATGTTTCATTATCACGTTGGACGTTTCTCTGTAACTGTCCGGATGCTGAAGTGTCCATTGTCTGTAAATAGACTTGAGCCATGTCTCTGTGTAAAAGGGGGTTTAATGCATCGGCAAAAAGTATCGACCCAAGTCAACCTGCGGACTCTGCGCAGGTTGACCAGGGTCGAAGTTGGCTAAATACATTTTGCAAAAAGTATCGACCCAGGTCAGCCTGCGCACTTTGCGCAGGCTGACCTGGGTCGATACTTCTTTGCTTTCGGGTTTTTTTTCCCCCAAATGACCATTCTACCATACTTTACCGTTTTTGTATGTGTGTGTATTATCCGATCAAGTTGAGCAAACACATGTATATATTTAATGAAAACAATTTTGTATTATGACGATATGACGATGTACATTGTACAAGTCTGGTGAATAAACATTTCTGTCTGTCTTTCTGACTGTCTGTCTTATAATTCCTTCGGTTATTTGAAAAAAAAAAAAGACTTGATAACGATCCATAATTATGTGATGACATGCTTGGTATAGTTCATCACAGATATGCATTAAGCCCCCTTTTGTCTGAGCATGGCTCCCTAGTGAGAATTGATCTCTTGCAAAATAAACCCAGAATTTAATGAAATACGGGGAAAAGACTTGATAACAATGTGGGAAAAGGGGAAAATGCTGATAACCATCATATTTCTTCTTTTCCTCCAATATTCTTAGAGACGAAATATATCATTAGGAATCTCATCTATTTTGTCGCCTGCAAATGCGTTCAAATTGGACATGTCTTGTTTTTTTTAATTATCACTATTATTATTACTATTATTATCATTATTATTATCATTATTATTATTTTCGTTGTGTAAGTGTTTGCCTTCAAGTTCAGGGAATATTTCGGCTATATCTAATATACGAAGGTTGTTCCAAAACTTCGTCTAATATACCGGGGTTGTCCCAAAACTCCGTGACAATTTCGTTAAATACAGAAAATGAAAACGGTGCAAAATCAATTTACAGATAAGTTTACAGTGCATGCAATCAAAAAATGAACAATCAAAACACTTAAAAATCACATAAAAATCTTTACGACAAATAAGAAAATCATAGCATAAATACCACAACAACCACACACATTGCACAGCACGTCACATGACAAATAAGGAGCAAATAAGGAGCTCAATGATAAGTTTACGCGCCTTTTTTTCAAAGTATTCTCTGTGAAATCATAGCAGACGAGGAACCCTCTCTTAAACCTTTACCAAAAAAATCCCTGGTTTTTACGTTCCTGAGATAGAAGACTTTTGAAAACATTGTAGGAAAAGGAGAAAATGCCGGCAACGAGCATCGAAAAAATTAATCTTATGAACATCATCGGTAATATTTTCACTCGTGGCTGCGCCACTCATGAAAATATTACAGATGATGTTCATTCAATAAAATGAATTTCCATCTTTCACCGTGAAAAACAAATATCCTCCATCTATTAGTTGATTTAGTCTGAAATGTAGCGTTAACGTATGAACATTAAGTACTACATTTTGTTAAAGTCACAGAAACGTCCAAAAGTAAAAGGGCCTGTTTATAAAATGAAAGTCAATTTCATTTGTACCATGTAAAAATATGGCGATTATGATGACTTTAAAGATATGTAAAGGTGCATTTCGTAAAAGTTCCAGTCAATGGCAGAAAAAGAATTTCGATACTAGAATAGATCCTACAGTGTCGCATTATCATCGATGATCGCCTGCAATTAGCCGACTTTCTGTCGTAAATCTCCGCTTTGACGTAATAGTGACGTAAACACTACTTGATAATTCAAAGTGTCGAGACGGAACTTCCATTCACTCGATCGTTTTGTTCCCATTCTAGACTTGAAAACATTGTAAACAGAATCGACGCGAGGTGCTGATTGTCGCTTATTCGTTATCATCAGTGCAGGAAGAGTTTACTACATCGAAATAAGAAAACAGGTTCAGAATGAGCAATCTTACACTTCGACGAAATAATGTAAGAATTTTAAACAATAGTCCTGGGCACTACGTCATGGCACTAACCTTCCTCTTTTCCTTTGATCCCGATGCTGTGTCATGCAAAACGGAGTTTGATATTTGCATTACGGACCCAATATTCTCTTCCACTACTTAACAATTTTTTACTTCATATCTCTGTTGTTTAACCTAACTTACTGAAAACTATTATTATTATTATTATTATTATTATTATTATTATTTAATGAAATGCTGCACCGTTTTAAAAAGTGGACTTACTTTATATTTTCATCATGGATCAATAACAAAAAGATCAGATGTACATGCAAAACACAATACCTCTTATATGCTTTTTATCGTCAAAAAAGGTCTTTTTTTGGCGGGGGACATCATTTCAATGATTTTTTTTTTTTTGTATTTCCAGTGTCGCAAGGGCTGATTGAGAGACAAGAACATCTGGTTTTGTTCCCCGGAATGGTCCTTACAAGTAAATGACAATTTGACTTTACAAAGATTGAGTCGGAAATGGCTGTAATTACACGAATTGATATCTTAATAAGCAAACTCTCTCGCAGAATTTAATAATTCCTTGAACTTCTTAACATTTGACCCAATGACGAAGTTCTAAACCACTGATTTCCAACCGATTGATGGTGCAGAGGACAAAATTTAAAAAATTGCTCTCACTACATGTAGGAGTTTGTCGTTAAATGGGTAGAACTTGCCTACAAATATATTTTTTAACCCATTACCAAATAATTCCTGGCTTTCACGAACCTGAGATAGAAGCCTTCTAAAAGCATTGTGGAAAAAGGAGAAAATGCTGGTAACCAGCATTTTCTCCTTTTCCCACAATGTTTTCTACCCCTACCAAAACAAATTTCAATGAGTCCCATTTATTTTGTCGTCTGCAAGTGCTTTCAATTTCGATCTAGAATTTTATAGTTTGATAAAGTGTTAAATACAGTCATATATACATTTTTACTCGACTTAATTTGTTTTAATTCATTGCTGGACTGGCTTTATTTCGTAAAACCGCTACGCAGGGTGGGGTTGGGGTGAGGGAGGGGTGGAGGGAAGTAGCAAAAAAGAGAGACATTTAAAGTAAGCGTATAATTATATTTTACGGCTGGTATAGGAAAAATATATGGTGGGAAAGAAGCTACTGTTGGTAACAAGTCTAGTCCTCTTTTACACTAACATTCTAAAATTTTGTTGTTTGGTAAAGAGTAACGCCTTTATCACGAATTCCGAGTTTTACCAAGGAAAGGCATTTTGAAAATATTGTAGGAAAAGGAGAAAATGCTGGATAGCAGCATTTTTTTCTTTTTTCCAATGATATTTTCCACCTTTTCTGAGATAATTTTCTTTATTCTGTCCACTTTAAAATTGTTGTCTGTTACTTCTTTGGGTTTGGTTACCAGCATTTTTTCTCCTTTTCCAACAACCTTTTCTACCCTTTCAGAAACAAATATCAAAAGTCAAATATAGTTTGTCGTCTGCAAAAGCCTTGAATTTGGATGAGTCTAAAATTTAGTCGTGTTCTTAAGACTTAACCCTTTACCAAATGATCCCAGGTTTTTACAACCCAGAAAAAGAAGCCTTCTGAAAACATTGTGGAAAAAGGAGAAAATGCTGGTAACCAACATCTTCTCTTTCCACAATGTTTTCTACCCTGCTGGTAAAAAATTTCAATTTTTGAGTCATATTTATTTTGTCGTCTGCTAATGCTTTAATTTGGACTAGTCTAAAATTTTGTCGTGTGCTGAAGTCTTATGTAACAGCGAACTTGCCGTCGACAAATGTTTTCAATGCGAACAAGTTAAAATTTGTCGCCTTATAAAAGATTTATCTCTTTACCAAACGACAAAATTTTAGACTTGTCCAAATTAAAAGCATTTGCAGACGACAAAATAAACGTAGATCGAAAACTGAAATTTGACTTTAGAAGAGTAGAAAACATTGTTGGGAAAGGAGGAAATGCTGGTCACCAGCATATTCTCCATTTCCCATAATGTTTTCAAAAGGCTTCTTCCTCTGGGTCGTAAAAAGCAAGGATTGTTTGGTAAAAGGGTAAAATGATGCATCAATACCTTCACGTGCTATAGCTCTGTATCAATTTGTTCAACCACCAATCACCGAGCTAGTTCTGCTTTAAAAATTCATGAAGCAAAATTAACCAGTGTAAGTGATTTTGTATTGTGACGGAAGCGAGGTTAATTTCCGTTGCTGAGCGCGAGCGTAAATCTGATTGGCTCGGGGCGAATCGGGGCGAGGACGTTCGCGTTACCGAGCGGAACGTGGCCACGCGATCGGTTCTGTTTCGGTAAAATCCGTAGCATGACTCTAATAGCACAAAATACCCGAGGAAAGGCCTATTAACGCCTTTTCAATCGTTGGTGTCTCAGTTTTTATTTCTTTCCAATTTTATTCAGAAACCAGGTAGATAATACATTTCTCCACCACGGTAAGTTGTTTTTATGGTGCTAATATAACGTAACCAATATTTAGAATTTGACACCTACGTTGCTTTTTGATGGCACAAATATTCATGAATTATCTTTAAATATTAGACATATTTGAAAGTGATTGAAAATTAAGAGAGTGTTTAAACATTAAAAGCGCGTATGAAAACCTCGAACAAATTTATTTGCAAGAAAAGTGAAGATTATAGAATATACAAAACTAGAGTATATTAAGTAAAGATAAATTTATTCACATTTTGCAAAGCCACAGGGCAGGCGACTATTTTCACTCAATACCAAAACGACAAAAATTTTGGCTTCCAAATTGAAAGCAATTGCAGATGACAAAATAAAAATGACTGACAATTTGAAATTTGTTTTGTGTATGGTAAAAAACATTGTGGGAAAAGGAGAAAATGCTGGTTACCAGCATTTTCTCCTTTTCCCACAATGTTTTCAGAAGGCTTCTTTCTCAAGGTCGTCAAAAGCAGGGATTGTGTGGTAATGGGTTTAAGTAAGGACCTTAAAAGAGAAAATAATTGAATTCCTAGAATTATGTGGAATATTTTGAGGAAAATGGCAGTCAGTTGTCATTGTAACTGCTCCTTTTTCCACGATATTCTCGATGCAGTCTTTAGTAGGTTCGCATCTTTTTTTTTTTTTTACTTATGCAGTAGCAGTTTAACCACAAATTTCGGGGACCGTATCTCAAATTAAAATTTACTGTCAGTTTATATCATAATATAATAATAATAATAATAATAATAATAATAATGATAATGATAATAATATATCTTGTAGGGGAGGTTTCCATGATTACTTTCACATCTAAATTATTATGAAATGTTATTTACAACGTTGAGAAATATAAGCTAAATTAACCCCATATAATACCTGTACCAATTTTAAGATATTTTTACTTACTTTGTTCGGGGACTTTTATTTAATATGGTCCCTCGTCGTATTTAAGGTACTTTGAATTTACAAGCAAAATTTTACAAGGAAGATATTTTTATCTTTTTTATTATACTAATGACTCGTGCTGTGTGAAAATTGGATTTTTAACGCGTCTGCAAAAAGTATCGGCCCAGGCCAACTTGCGCAGTCCTTGAAGGCTGACCTGGGTCGATACTTTTTGCTCTTGGTAAACGTTCCTGCGTGTCAAATGACCAGGTTATCATAGTATTCAGCTTTTGCATAACTATTTACGTAACAATCCCTGTTTTTTTGCAATCCTGAGATAGAAACATTATAAAAACATTGTGGGAAAAGGAGAAAATGCTGGTAAACCAGCATTTTCTCCTTTACCCACAATGTTTTCTACCCTACCTTGAAACAAATTTCAATTTCTTAGTATGATTTATTTTGTCGTCTGCAAATGCTTTCAATTTGGACCAGTCTAAAATTTTGTTGTTTGGTAATTAGTTAAACAAAATGGATTCTTTTGATCCAAAACTATGCGATAACTCAGCATGATATAAAACATTACTGGGATGTATTAAGCCCCCTTTTGTCAGAGATTTGCTTAAATCTTTCAGTAGTTTTTCTTTTTTCATTGGTCAGTACTTTATAGGTACCACTGCCGATAAATGGACTGTAATTTCGGTATGAATATTGTTTTTGTTTTTTTATATGCATAAAATCTATCGCGGGTTTATACTTTAAGGTTGTAGACCCCTAACACTTCTAGTGCAGCATGGAATAAAATTTCTTATTAGTTGATAAATATGGATCTATACAGATACTTTTGCATATTTTTAACTGACCAGATTATCCTTTGATGCCTATCTTGAAATTATTTGTTGATACTTTTGTCAGTTTTCAGAAAAGGGAGGGTAATTATTATCTCCCTTTGTAATGAGAAGATAGTGGTTTTAGATTCATAAAGGATCATTCTAAGAAGGAAAAAACTGGCTCGGTTAAAATACATGCAGTATAATGATACCCATTTTCAATAATAGAAATGATATTTTGTAGGATAATATTACAGTATTATAATATTCACTACCTTAAGGTAAAACCTGTGTAATGGAAAACAGCTATTTTCACTAAAATATCATCCTGCAAAATTAGCTATAATTAAAAATGAGTATTATTGAACTACTTTCACCCTTTCATTTTTTTTTTCCATTTTTTCCTTCTTTGAATTATCATTTAAATCTGAAACCACTATATTCTCAATTCAAAAAGATATAATAATTACCTCCCTTTTCAGAAAACTAACAAAAGCATCAAAAAATGATTTCAGGATAGACATAATCGGAATTTCTGATCCGTTAGAAATGTGCAAAAATATTATTTCTGCATAAATCCTTATTTATTCTTATTTATCAACCAATTAGAATTTTCACTGGAAATGCATTACACAGGTCTTACCTTAATATGGCTTCAGATTTGCTTCACCGCATAATAACTAAGTTAATGTTTCGGCAAAAGGAATCTGTATTCCAAGGACAAAAGCTATAAATCTTGGATAGCGCATTTTTGCTTCGTCTGATCACAGGTTCACTGTGGCATCCAGTGTTGTCCTTTTTTAGGCTGCAGTATAATCTATCAAGAATCTATCAAGCAATGTACATCTTACTCTATCTTAGCCATTTAACCCTTTGCCAAACAAATTCTCCCTGTTTTTTTACTATTCTGAGATAGAAGCCTTTTGAAAACATTGTGAGAAAAGGAGAAAATGCTGGTAACCAGCATTTTCTCCTTTTCCCACAAAGTTTTCTACCCTGCTGGAAATAAATTTTAATTTTTGAGTCACGTTAGTTTTGTCATTGTTTCAACTCTTTTTAATTCTTTACCGGACGATAAAATTTTGGACTTGTCGAAATTGAGAGAATTTGCAGACGACAAAATTCTAGACTACTCCATAGTGAAAGCATTAGCAGACAACAAAATTAAAGTGACTCAAAATTTGAAAATTTGTTTTGGGAAGGCTGGAAAATATTGTGAGAAAAGGATAAAATGCTGGTTATCGTTTTCTCCTTTTCCAACAATGTTTTCAAAGTGTCTCTTCAGAAATAATATTTTGCTAAGAACTGGTAAAAGAAGGTCCAGGAAAGAAAATATACCTATGTGCACGGGCTGCTGCGATTTATTTAGTTTATACATATTAATTTTACATCGATTGAGAAACAAGTTATACTGATCTCTGTCGATTCGGCTTCCTGGGAACTACACAAGTACTAGCGCCGAATGTGTGGGCCAATGAAAAATCCCTAAGTTGACAGCCGCTCCCAGGTATCGAACTCAAGACCTTATGGTTACGAGGCCGATGCTCTACCTCACAGCCAAGGACACCGCAATGCAGCGATTTCAATTGAAATAATGTTGAAAACAGCGTCAACCACCATACGACCAATTGATCAAATTCCAACCGCCAACAAATAGATAATTTATTCAAACAATGTCGTAAAAGACAGTGTAGATCTAGTAGACTCCACATTCTGCACGCAGTCGGTTCTTGTTACCCCCAAGATCGATGAAATGTTATCTTACGGTTTGGATTAAGATCAGACTGAGCCAAACGTTACGTCTAATCTTAGATCTCCGGTGTCCGATAATATCACCGAAACGGCCTGGAAATAAAATCATCCATGCTCTGTGAAAAGGAGGTCTGATGCATTTGCAAAACAGTTTCGACCCATGTCAGCCTGCGCAGTCCGCGCAGGCTGACATAGGTCGGAACTTTTTTGCTATCGGTCAATTTTCTGCAGCTTTAAGGACCAGTTTACCTTATGACTGAGTTGGTTGTTAGAAAAGATGAATTCAAACTGATCATGAACTATGTAATGGCTTGCTTGGTTGGATACATAAAACTCCCTTTTGCAAGAACATGGCACAACTTCAGATGTTATAGTCGGTTCTTTTCTACAGATTTAAAGTGTCAATCATATTTGAATAGTTAATTATTTCACAGCCAACTTAGTAAATTCGACGTTTTCGATACATTTTGAATATCGTTTCACCTGCAATGGAAGATGAAATTCGTTAAATTTTATTATCATATCGAGTGACGGAGTTGATAAATTTTTAGATTGCACTGTTGGACCGTGCGAACTTTGGGGTTGAAAATTTTCAGCCCCATAGTTCGGTCGGATACCCCAGGTTATGCACCATCGGACCGAACTTTGAGTCTGAAATGACGTCATATTTTCATCTAGTTGTGAGTCACGCGCATTTGCAGGTAGCTAGAATATAAAAATCGGTATTTTCACTGGTCGTAACCGTGAAATATCGTAAAATATTTCACCGATATTTCTCGATAATCAACCAGAAAGCATGAAATAAAAATAAAATTTGTTAAATTGTACAGTATTTGCTTTCTTGTGCGATAGGTTCAAATGTTAGTCAATGAAGGAAAATGGATTCTACAAATCAAGTAAACAGTTGCCAGTTGGCTTAATCTTTTGTTCAATACTTACCTGATTTTGAAATTCCTTTTCGTGTCTGCTAACACGTGAACCGATCGTAAAATAACAGGTTGTTACTTTTCACAATAATTTCCATACTTCTATATGGCATTATTTAAATCCGAATGAACTTTAACAGCCACATTATATTTTAGCAACTATTCGGCCTTTAATATGTTGACAGAGACAGACAAATCGTAGACATAAAGGCACACAGCTTTGAGAATTGAAAGTACTAAAGTATTTTGCATGCTTTGATCCAACATTCCAAGCCTGTCGTAAACTCGTAATTAACTCTTCACTGAACAAGAACATTTTGGACTAGTCCAAACTCTCTGGTCGTGAGGTAGAGCATCGGCTTCATAACCTAAAGGTCCTGAGTTCGATACCCGGGAGGGAGTGTCAATTTCGGGATGTTTCAAAGGCCCACACATTCGGCGCGAGTACTGGTGTAGTTCCCAGGAAGCAGAATCGAGAGAAATGAGTATACGTTGTAAGAACTTGTTTCTCAATCGATGTAAAATAAATATGGTTAAACTAAACTAAACTCAACTCAACGCATTTGCAGACGACAAGCTCACAGACTGAAATGGTGGTAGGGTAAAAAAAATTGTTGGAAAAGGAGAAATGCTCGTTACCAGCATTTTCGCCTTTTCCAACAATGGTTTTCAAGTGGCTTTTTCTTCATGTTCGTTAATATAAGGAATATGTGTTAAAGCGTTAACTGAAAAAAATTAGTTAAATAATTAAAAATCTCCGTTCCGGGGTGATACACTCTGTACTAATGTTGTCTTGACCGACATGCCTGAATCTTTAGGGATCCCTCTACGACTCAATTGTTAAAGACCCTTATAGCAGCCAAAAGTAAATAAAGTGTGTTTTAAATGTTTTTGAGTTAAAATCATGCCTTTTTAACAGTATGGGAGTTTTTGTGAAGATGGTAATCTATTATTGTATACACAGCCGTCCAATTGTTAGTCGCTGGCAGAACAAAAAGTGGGACCCATCACGCAAAAAGGGCCATACATGAATTCTGTACATCAGTTAGATGAAACAACGATAGAGCAGGTCAGTTTAAATTGAAAATACAAAAATGATTGTATAACAAGGTATATACCATGACCACTTTTCATACAGAAAATGTCATTAAAGCGAAAAATGCCAACCTGGTCAGACTGCGCAATTCGCGCAGTCTGACCAGGGTTGACACTTTTCGCAGCTCCTAGCAGGTGCGTTGTTTGCGTGATGGTTCACAAATAAATTCTTAAAACCACGTTAAAGAAAATGTATAGTAGAGGGATTGACCTGGAAACGTTTGATCCACATTTGAAATTTGAGATACATTTTGAAAATGACCTACATATGAAATTCTTTTTTTCTGCCTATGACTATCACATGTAGTGACTGCACAATAACAGATTGTTATTTTCACTATAATTTCCATACTTTTAAATGGTCAACTAAGATTGTTTTCCAAATATTGCAGTGAAATAATGTCATGTTCCTTAGTTCTGCAAACTTTTTTTTACTTGAAAGTTAGTCTGCTGGGTGCATTTTCAACTACTATGGCGGGAAGTGTTGCTTTAAAGAAAAGCCTGACAACCATTTTATCTCATCAAAACTGTCTTAAAACGCATTATCCGAGGACCTTTTCACTCGCCTGCGATCACGAGTCCATTTAATTTATGAATTTACATTTAACAATTATACTGCTTAGCGCAACTCCATGGCCTCGACGAACAGTGTGGATAGAGATCAGACTAAATGCAAAGTGCAGTTTGATCTTAAATATACACTGCCCGATGCAACGAGATCTTTCACGACGAAATCGAAACCTTTGAAAACCCAATATCTTGGATTGAAACATAGATAGGATTTAAGAATTGTTTCTTTGAATTTATTTAGGAGATAAAGGATTATTGGACAGTCTGGTGTTTTATCTGTTTTATCACAATTTATATCGGGACAATATTGGGACAAATTGGTCCATCATCTAAAATGTTTTAAAATCTTCCCTTGATCAGCTGTTGTCAAAATTAAAAAAGCAAGACAATCACCTCTTTCACCTCTGCATAAATAGATCGTCTGTACAAAGACCCTTAAAATCCCTAAATACAGAAATATAAAAAGAATTAAGGTAGAAATTTACATGACATGATTTCGGACGATGTAGATAAAAGATCAGACTGCACATTCTGTGCAGAGTGATCTTTGATCAACATCGCCTGCAAAAGCTTCTTTTATCAACAATGCAGGTGAAAGGATTATATTGATTATATTGTATCCCCCACCCCTGTTTCAGCAACAATAACCATTATAAATAAATCATATGAATAAACCACATTCGACCATAAAATTCTGGCATCCCGAGTTAAAAACTTTCCTCATTCGAAATTAATCGGAAGATAAATAACAATTATTCGTGAATTAATCCCACACTCATCTTGCTGTATTTCTGAGCGTCTTCTTAAACATTGTTTCTTTTTTTTTCCTATTTGACCTGCTGTATTAGAATCAAATGGACGAATGAAAAAAAAAAGTCAGAAATCCTCAAACTATTACGTCTACTCATATATACGTTCATAGTACTATATAAACGTGGAAAAAAAACTTAACTGAAGTCATAGTACTCTAGCGTAAAGAAAATAAACGGGACAGAACAATTAATGCTTGAATACTTGAACTGTACACGGCAGTTCATCTTTATAATACAAAGAAAATCATAAAATATGCAATAATAATACCAAAGCAGGGAAATACTGTCGAATTATGATTTGATTTTTTTTTTCTTTCTTTAACACTGGAATTTGATTTGATTGAGTATGCGGAAGTAACACAGGTTACTTTCTTTACAAATCTCCGGAAGACAAGTCGTGTTGGGAACAGATCAAACATTTGTTCACGAAGCATTTAACAATTTAGAATTGGCATTATAAACATTGATTAACAAAGAAAAAAGTAAAAGGGGGTGGGGTATAAAACACTGATTAAACAACTAAAAAAATTAAAAGGGGGAGTATAAAACACTTATTAAACAACGAAAAAAGTAAAAGGGGGGGAGGGGGGAAACATGTATGATAGTGATTAACAACTCAGGTTATATCTGAATAAAGATTAAATTTTGCTATAGCACAGTCAAAATATGCCATTATTTGGTTTTATTTCTTTGCGACAGATTTCGTGGGGATTTTGATTCGCAGGACAGGAGTCTGAAATTGACGAAAAATTTATGAATTATTATTGCATAAAACGTGCCTTTTCGGGCCGTTATAAGCATGTATTAACGGGTAAAAATCGGGCGGATAACGGGAGAAAACGTGTATTAATCAGTAAATTCACGCGCCGTTAACGCCCGGGTTTGTACTATCAATATCCTCGATTCGGGCCTACCTTGTAAACAACGTTTATCCTTGTTAGATTTTCCATAGACTCCGACCATCAAACTGTAGGAATTCGTACCATATTCGTTCCTTTTCATGGCATGTCTTTGATGATATTAGTACACCACAAACAAGCCTTTGCACAGAATCTCAGTCTAATCGAGATCTGAACAAAAATTCACCCGTGAAATGTACTCTAAACCAGCTACATCCCACCCACTTTTTTACGTGATCGGTCCGCCTCGCTTGATGTATATCGAACCCTCTGTCGCCTTCAGTTACAGAAATTTATATCCACGCATTCATCCTAGTTGTAATCGTCCAAATGTGTGCAAGTTTAGTCCACATAAGTCCAGTGTGTATTAAAAATCAATAAAAGTGTATTTACAGCGAGAGAATCAAAACTGGCATACAGGACTAACGGCCCTTTCCTAATCGTAACAAAAACTTCTTCGCCGACTTCCGGTTTTGACCCATTTGCGTACAGTACATTTGAAATTCGCTTATTTGCATTTCTATGGAAATATTTTTGCTATCTGTGCAAATTATTGTTAGAATACCTTTAATTTATGCAATAATAGCGTTAATTCACGTTTTTTTCGGTCGTTAACATTCGCAGAGGCCCTCAAAATACTTAAACATCCTCGTGCTTCGCACTCGGGCGTTAAAGCATTTTTCGGGCCTCTGCGAATGTTAACGACCTCAAAAACGTGAATTAACCCTATAATAACGACTGGTTATTAATGGCTAATGATGATTTGACTCACATTGATATTAATGACAATCAGGTTCATTTTTTGGCTACTTTTTTCACTGAATTTCTTAAGACTCCTTTACCAGATTACTAGAAATTTATATGATTCTAGTTAAACGTAGAACGTAGGCGAGTCATGGGTCCTTGTATAGGAAGGGGGTTAATTTTAGAAATTGGACAACCTTGAGCCAGATAGTTTTGCTGTTTGAATTCAAATATAGAAAGGGCCCAATTCCAAAAAAGGAAAATTTCGTTTCACAGAATTCCAAAGTACAAAGGATACTTCATTACAAAATGTAACCCATCTTCTTTTTTGCCAGAACGACACAAGTGGCAAATTCTTTGTAGTTCTCCATTTTTTCAACAACTTCTTCTGCAAATCAAAATATACATAAGCAACAAGTAGACAAGGAACTGGCGACAGAAGTAATTTTCTTACCTCGCTTGATTTACTTTTTCAAGCCCTCGTATTCAAACTAGTTTGTATACTAATTATTTTTTGTACTTAAACTATTTAAACCTTGACAAAACAGGTGCATGATTTACCAGCATGAAGAAGAATGCTTGTAAAACATTGTGAGAAAAAGGGGAAGTACTGATAACCAGATTTTTTTTTTTTCTTTTAAAATTTATTATTTGCATCACAATTGTACTTAATTATCCATAAAATCCTTTTATTATTGACAAGTCATAAACTCATGTTAAAAACAGCATTACTTTATTAGTATAACATAATACATTGTTGTTGCTGTTACAGAAATAAATAATTCTACACTACAGTTACAAAATTATATATACATACAAGAAATTTCAATCTACACCTTTTACGTGAATCATTTAACGGTTCGAGAAAAGTACAAAATGGGTTCAAATCTAAACAAGTTGATTATTTTAAAGATTTCTGTCCTATTTATGACAAAATTTATTTAAATACAACATGCAAAATAATAATGGTTAGAAATTTTATTGTTTTCGGTCAGATATTGTTGACATTTTTTTTTTTTTTTTGTTATTTTTCTGTTATTATTAATATTATTATTTATTTTCTGCTGAATTCTCCGTCGCTTGAGGCGTTATAGTCACTAAAAATGAATAAGCTGAACAAATTTTACGGATGACAGAGCGAAACAATTCACGATAATGAATAATTTTGACTCCATCAAAGAAACAAGATTTTTTGACTTAAGATGGGAATAATTTGTTTATGATAGTTTTTGGATAAAATAACCGTCGTAAAAGAATGAAAACTACACTAATTAAACTATTATTTTCGCTGACTCATACAACCAACCTCTTGTAAATGCCTCTTTTTTCATACTGTTTTATTCACGAATAGTTTCACACTAATTTTACTGATATTAAACTTAAATAGATTTTAAATATTTGCTAATACGGCCATAATCGCTTGAGTTGGAGACTTGTTGAAGTAGTTATGAATATTACTCACTTTAGTCATCGTAGAAATATTTGATTCAGTCATTTGAAGTACCCATTTCACTTTGATTACTGGGAATTCGTTTACTCTTTGATTAACCCTTTCCCAAACGACAAATTTTGGTCCCTTCCAAACCGAATGAGACTGCAGATGACAATTTTAGATTTGGAGAAATCGGCAGAAAATTCCCAAAACGGGTAGAAAACACTATGGGAAAACGAGAATTGCTCGTGGCGAGCAATTTCTCCTTTTCCCACAGTGTTTTCAAAAGACTTTTACTGCAGATACGTAAAAACCAGGGCTTGTTTGGGAAAGGGTTAACGAAACCGATGTAAATGATTTTTTCATATTCATAAACTAGCAATTTGATTGGTTCAGATAGAACATCTCAGCCAATCAAATTGCTAGTTAAGGAATTTAAAATCACAAATGAATACACAATGGTTCATGAAAACGGCCCCAAGTTTCTTTCCAAAGTCTAAAGTATTTGAGCCGTGCAAAACATCTAAAAATGTAGATGGCAGACGGTGTAAGTCCGAGGTCAGACTGTACAACATTGTGTTCTGTGTAGCCTGATCTTAAATAGCACTGTCTTCAAACGCAAGTAGAATTGCATTTGATGTCAAAAGAATTAGATTATGTTGATAAAAAAAATATCAATATGTTAAAACGGAGCTATGCATGCAGGTTTTTAGTTAGTATCTAATCAAAAAAATAATATACATGTAATTCGTTACAGAATACATGTACAGTGAAGAGATAATTAACACATCATACGACTTAGTTATGCAGGTAATATTTTGAGCACACTAGCAAGTAAGTAGTCGGTCTTTTACCACGCGATAAACCAGGGACTTGTCCAAACTAACAGCGTTTACAGATATAGATGATACTAGTATTTCTTTTGCCATGAAAGAAATCGACATTTATTTTACATTTTATCGTGTGGAAACCATCGGTTATATTTTCATGGGTGACGTAAGCCACCAGTGAAAATATTTCCAACGAAATTCACGGGATGAAATATATTTTACTCTTTCCTTGAAAATAAAATCAAATTTCTATTCTATTTTTTTTTTTTTTTTATGCTTCCAACCTCTTTTTCTGTTAGAACAGGCAGTCCCAGCACTGCTTAGTTCTTTGTCTCTTTTCGTGGAACTTTTTTTTTTTCAGCCAATCAGAACTCACCAATATTGATGAAAACAAGTTATATTGAGTTATTCATTTTTTACTGAAAAAAAAAGTTCCTACATTTGAGGTCAGCACTGTAGACTGATAAAGATCATTATCTATATGAGGTAGAGTTCAAAGAATTTAATCGTTTCAAAAAGCCATACAAAGTATATACGACTTGAAACATTTCTTAAATGGCGATAAATTGCTTCAATTATTTACTTTAAGGCAGAATAGCAAAGCTGTAATTAATTTATTCTGTTTTTCTACGATATTAATTCCGCCAAGAACACATATATCAGGTCTCGACATTTACCGATTGTTACTGCATTTTAGGTCAGCAGTGTATGATCATATCTACAGGGAGAGTTCAAAAGACCTTAACTCTTTACCACACATTCCCGCGAGGCTACTTTTAACGACCCTGAGAGAGAAGCATATAGAAAACATTGTGGGAAAAGGAGAAAATGCTGGTAACCAGCATTTTTTATTTAATGTCTACACATATTGGTAAATCTTCATAAATTGAAGACAGTTTGATAAGAGGTAGAAAAAAGGCCATGCACAATTTCTTATTTTCTTTCCTTCTTACAAAATTTACACAAATTTGTTTCAGTTTATTTTACATGTGGAATAGTAGTTATACAAATTATCGAATAAAGTCTTTCATCTTTTCTTGGGAAGGGGATTGGAAGATGGTGATTGTTTGGGGGGGGGGGGGGGGGGGGGAGGGTATTGGTTTTCTCAATTCAGAAGATACAATTTGTAGTAAATGATCGAAACAATTTATCGCTTTTCTTTTTAACTTTCTGATGTGGTAGATGTAGATACAGGGCTTTTTGAAGTGGTTAAAATCTTTGAAGTTTTCTTACAGATATGATCGTACAATGCTGACCTGATATGCAGATACAATCAATCCTGATTTGAAATAGAATAAAACCAGACAATTTTGTGTTAATCATCTATACCAAACGACAAAAAAAATAAACTGGTCCAAATTGAAAGTGTTCGCAGACAACAAAATAAATGCAACTCAAAAACTGAAATTTGTTTCTAGCAGGGTAGAAAACATTGTGGGACAGGGAGAAAATTCTGATTACCACCATTTTCTCTTTTTAACACTATGTTTAAAAGTGCTTTTTATCTCAGGGTGGTAAAATCCAGGAATTATTTGGTAAAGGGTTAAAAGTGAGGGCTTAAACCTGTATTGCTTAAGCTTAATTCTGCATGACCTAGCTGTAGAGTGTAAGGTTCGTAACATGGATACCTCAGGCCTTTCATGAGAGTGCCCCTGGGCAAGACACCTCAGAGTCCTAGCTTAGCACAGAGTCTGTATTCACCGATCGTTTTTAACAACATTCTTAGTATTGGTCGTTAGAATTTCTTGAATTTTAAAGTAACGCAAATTCTGATTGGCTAAACCAAATGGTTTAGCCAATCAGAAGTCGTGTCACTTTCAAGTTGAGAACATCTTTGAGAGTGTGAATAAGAACATTCTTAGGAATGGTTGGTAAATACGGACTTTGGTGAAATCGTAGATTAACCCTTTCCCAAACAAGCCCTGGTTTTTACGTGTCTGCAATATAAGTCTTTTGAAAACACTGTGGGAAAAGGAGAAATTGCTCGTAACGAGCAATTTCTCCTTTTCCCACAGTGTTTTCTACCCTTTTGGAAAACTTTCAGTCATTTTCATCAAGTTTAAAATTGTCGTCTGCAATCTCTTTCAGTTTGGAAGAGTCTAAAATTTGTCGTTTGGGAAAGAGTTAAGTTTAACGACCCCTAACTAATCGGTAAATATAGTTTAACATCGACGAAACATCGTACAAATGGATGTTACTTCAAGGGCCCATCCCATTTAGTTTTAAGGTAGTGTACCCGTAATAGAAAAACAGCTATTTCTACTAAATATTATTTTACAAAATTTGCTATAATTAGAAATGAGTATTATTGTACTACTTTAACCTAGCCACCTTTTCCTTTCTTTCCTTTTGAGAATTATCATTTATAAATCTAAAGTCACCATATTCTCATTACAAAGGGAGATAATAATTACCTCCCTTTTCTGGAATCTGACAAAAGTATCAACAAATAATTTGTAGATAGACATCAAAGGAATTTCTGGTCGGTTAAAAATGTGTAAAAGTATTATACCTGTATAAATCCGTGTTTATCAACTAACAAGAAATTTATTTCATGTTGTACTTGAAATGTTACGGGATTACTACTTTAATACGTGTAAAATAGACGTTTCGTGTAGATTATTCGGCCACTCTCGGCAGATTTCGTGTTTTAATACGAGAGTTAGGGGCCACGGACTTTAATCAACTAGTTCTTCTGACTCGTAATAATGGTTTGAAGTTTATATTTGAATTTATCATCGGTTTATAAGAAACTGAATATTTTTGTCGTGACATGACACTGTTCACATTAGATCTCAAGAATTACTTCGGAATTTCCTCAAATACTAGTTAGTTTTGCAGCAGGAATTGTCATTGTTAAACACTAATAGCATACATAAAGCTAACAATATTCATTCTTTTATCATTCCTTAACTTATATTACTTAGTTTATTTTACTTAATTTGATATAAATCAATTTATTTTGATAAATGGAATGCATGTTGTAAAGAACAAGCAAAACTCTATCGCATAAACGTCGCTCATTCAAATCCTTCTTTAACAACAACGATTTATTTTTCCTTCAAATTTAAATAGCCGCGAGTTCCTAAAAGTCCACTTTGGAGAGAAAAATATTTATACTGTTTAACATATTTCCTTTTTCGCAAATATTTTTAAATTTAACTAATTGTATTTGCATCTTGTAAGAATTTCTGTGTATTATTGATATTATCCCCGTTGCTCCGGAAAGAACAGAGCAAATAAGGATAGATTATATCATTTTCGGATTTTTCATGGCATTAGAATGAAATAATTTCTATTGCACATTTTGTATACACGGATATTAACATGGAAACATCTAAATCAATGAGAATCGTTATGAGAATGTAAACAGTTTTACCCATAAGAGAATTTCTCAATATTTGTTATACCAATTTTTGTATATGTCTGAGATCCAACATGGTATTTAGATAACGTAATAAAGTTTTTCCAAGTCTACAATATTTTGGAAGATGTCACGATTTGCAACGAAGAGGAATTTCTTTACAGACGATTAACGTCATCTTCTGTATTTCAACTATTTTTAATCATGCTTGTATCATAAAGAAACTCATAATCAAACGAACAACCAAAAAAATCGACAAAATTAAATCCATAACTTATTCGTCACTGAATAAGTTCATCATCTTCGTTTGATTTTTTATCGGTTTTTATACTTTCTGCTGTCAAATTTGATCCACCTTTCACGTTCGATTAACCCCCTGTCACCTGAAACAAATTTACGACTGAAAAGAATCCCAAACTTGGAAACATCCTAGTAAAATCATTAAGAGAAAAATGCTGGCTGTTCCGAGACGGCAATTTACGAAAATGTCCTAACGTTCCTATTCAATTAGTTCTGTCGATATATAGATAAACAATCAAAAACATAGCAGTAAAATGAATAGGAATAACCACGTTAATCGATAGAAAATAGTAGATAAATGAGTACAGAAATTATTAAGAGAATAAACAAACAAATAAATAAACAATGAGTTAAAAATGCAACGAGTCCCCAATCGTGCCGATATTCGCAGGAAGGAAAAAAGTATGTGTGTCACAGAAAGCGATTACTCTTTTGTGTTGATGATAAATAAGTCTCACAATATTTCTATTTGTGTTTCATGTTGTTGATCTTATTTTTATTTTACCATTTTCTCGTTTCCCCACAATTCTAAAGTTTTTAGTCTATTACACACAAATCAAATAATTTTAGCCACGATATTTTGTCTCTTACAAACCGGGCTTCAAAATAGACGCACTTTAATTTTGTCATCTACGAAAAAAAGTCAAAGTACATGTATACCATATGCATTAACGCCACGGTGCCTGTGGTCTATTGATAATGGTTTCAAATTTCAAACATGTCCAAATACATGTACCGGACATGCATGAAAAAATGCACTATTTCGTTCAATATTTTAATTCTAAACCAGGTCGCTATGAGACAACCATTTCGGGTGTTATTTTAACATCCGTTGATTCACTTACTCGAGTACCTTACTGATGACATAATTTTATTGATAATGTCTCCAACACTTATGCCGTGGCTACTTAACGAGACAGTTTTTAAAGTGCCAACAATATTGGTTTAGGGTGAGGAATCAATGAATAAAAAATCAGATATATCTTCTCGAATATATCAGGGTCTCAATACAATTAATTCTCATTTAACGGTAGCGTGTGTAAGTTAAACTCTCTATAACGATCATTACAAAGCATTCCGATTAAAAATTCAGTACCAATCGCAACTCGACCATTTCTTATGTTTCAGATTCAGAGATAGATAAGCTCTTTCCTCCGGCATCTTCCACAATAAACTCGACCAGAGTTATGCCACATACTGGTAAGTATGATTTGATTATTTATGACAAAATGCTTAACAGACGACAAATTGAATGAGTCTCGAAGGAATAGAAAACACTGTGGGAAAAGAAGACAATGCTGGTTGCCACAGAATCATTACAGGGGTAAAATGTTATGGTGACGAAAAAGATTCAAAGCACTGACAGCACGGAGCAGCTTAGCTGGTTTCTATGCAACAAATAAGTGAAAAGTATATATTTAGATAGTGTTTTCGAAAAAATGATTGACTGGATTAATTAATTAATTGATTACCAATTGATTAATTAATTATCAATTAATTAATTAATTGATTAATTAATTAACAATTTAATAAATGATTAAATAAATAAGTAAATAAATAAAAGTAATTGGAATTTGTGAAACCCTACAGGAATGTCGAGTTTTATCATTCATGTAAATATCTTCAAAAAACAGAAATAAAGTATCATTTTCCACCGGAATAGACGTGATAAAGATGAACTTTTGGCATCTTTTTCTGAATTAAATAAAGTTCACATCGTGAATGAATTAAGCATCAGTACAGTATAATGTATTCAAGTTTTTAACAGTCACACAGGGGAATTTTAATTTGTAGAAAGAATACAAGTTGCAAACTGTTCTGATCCACTTTGGCTCATGGCAAACTATGTCGTCCATTGTTCTCCAATTATACTTTATTCCCTTGTGGTAGTTAACATTTGGAGTTCAACGTCTTAGAAAACACTAGAACGATTGCACAAATAGTATTATAAAGTTCTATAGGGGAGGTGTATAATTTTGTTGACAGACATGCGATACACACCTCCATTTGATCGGCGTAACAAATGCAGCCTAAAAACATTGCTGTCTTAAGAATGATATCTTTGTAAAATCATGTCGAGCACAAAACGAATTAATTTGATAAAATGGGCCGTACCAGTGCACATAATCTTTATGTTGTATAAACGTTTTGGGATTATGAGTCACGTTTAAAACTTCTAGAAACGTGATAAAAACAAGACATTACTGTGTCGTTTTCCGCCAGTACGACCCGCCAGTTTGTAACGAAACTGTTGTTATCTTTCCATGTTTAAATTTCTCTCTTTTACGCTTTCGTCTCCTTAATTGTGAATCTCTGTCGATGTGTTTTAAAAAAAATTGTGATAAACGGAGAGAACATGGTTTTTTAAAGCAAATTCTATATTATTTGATATTTTTTCCCCTTCGTGTATACAACAACTCGAAAAAATCTCTTAAACGGCAATTGTGAAATACATGTATTCAATGTCAAACATAAATAATATTTAAAGAATCGCCGAAAGGAATATCATTTAGCTGAAGAGGAGAGAAAAGGAAAACTAAAAGATTTTTTTTCCATAGACTGGAACAGTATTTTTTCAGCTATCAATTACCAAAAAGGATCTAAACTAAATTGAAAGCTCAACTAATGTTTTTAATGTTGACATTTTTATCTCTAATTCTATATTAATTCTAATGCGTCTCATAATAATGTTTTTGCTCATAATACCTCGGCGGAGAACGGATCCCCTTTAAATATCTACACATTAATGATAGATTAGTATCAAACTTAACTTTGTCGCCGCAAAACTAAAGTGACTTCTGCCGACACCTTTCCATGCCTGAAACCTCAAAGTTTTTTTATACTCTGAACAGAAAATACTTTCCGTTCATTATTCAGGATCGAATCGCGGATGGGATAGATTTAAGACCAGACTGCACATTCTGTGCATTCTGATCTTCATCTTTGCCGTCCACCAAGGCTGCAAGTTTTGCCTTTCGTAGCAAAAGGATTAAGCTGTTATGTTTTGGCTCGTAAAATATTCTCAATAAGAGAGGAATTTTAAACACCCTATAAAAGATGGTTTTATCGAAAAATATCAGTAGAGTTGAAGAAGGCGGTGGTATCGGTTCAACTCCTTCCCTCGTAAAATAAGTCGTATGCGGACGGCTTAAGACTTTTGCGGGTCTTTTGCAGGCAACAATAATTTAGATTTGTCCAATTTGGGCGCATTTGCAGACGAAAATCTGAAAGTACCACATATAATGTTTGCTTTGTATTGGAATTTAAAGCCATTTTAGGCGATATCATGGCTGTCATCGAAGCACCCATGTGTTTCCTGGCTATCTCACATCAGTACTAATACAACTTTTTTTTTCTAAAGCCTCTGACTACTTATCTCACATGCATCAGAGGTGAGAGGCGAAAATCGCTTGAAAGAAAGTTCGCCGCTCCCGGGTATCGAACCCGCAACCTCCAGGTCATGAGTCAGATACGCGAAAACCCGATCGGGCCACATTCTTTTAAACATATGAAAGGGTAAAATTATCAAGGAAGAGAGAAAAAAAGAAAAAGAAGAGAGAGAGAGAGAAATATTAGGGCAGACACACAGAGAAAACGCTGGTTATCTTAGCGAAATTCAGCTCGTCGTCTGCATTTTTTTTTCAATTTAGATATTTCTAAAATGGCTGTCGCCTGGTAAAGAGTCGGAAAATCATATCTACATTGTAACGAGTTAATCTGGCACGACTTGTCACCAGTCAAATTGATAATAAAACCTGCTATCTGATCTAGAACGCTACAATCTTAACCGTGACAGTATTCCAACAAATCACCGCAAAACACCCATGTCACTGTAGTAAAAAAAACCACGTTTCATTAAAATACCTTTTCAGTTTTTTTTGTACCTGTTAGCTCATTTGCCAAACGACGAAATTTAGACTTGTCTCGATAGAAAGCATTTGCACAAGACAAATTAAAAACGACGCATATGATAGATTTCCCTAGGAAAGGGTCGAAATAATTGTGGGAAAAGGAGAAAATGCTGGTAACCAGCATATTCTCCTTTTCCCACAATGTTTTCGAAAGCCTTCTTTTTCAGGGATAGCAAAAGCATGGTATTGTTTGTTAAAGATTTAAATCTCCAGATAATTATTTGTCTGTTCCTCCCACGTCCTTAAGTTATTGCATTAATTTTAGTTTGATGAAATCTACATAGATTTTGCAAGTAGTATAGCTGAGGTTTTTTGCTTGATATTTGGGACTTTTTCGAAAACAAGTCGTATATTTCTGAACGAATATACGGATTAGGGACTATGCAGAAAGGCAGAAAAAAGAGAAGTATAAGGGAGGGGAATGGTTATAGAAAGAGGGACGAAAGGGGGAGGGGGTGTACAGAAGGAAATTGAGAAAGGAAGCGAAGGACGAAAGAAAGAAAGTCTATAAGTCTACAACTATGTAATATGAGTTGATACAAATATTGGTCATTTTCATTTCAATTTGGTTGTTCGTGATATCACTGTAGAGGTGCATACATGTACATGTACTTGGATTTCTTTAGCGCCGTATCTACAATACAATAGTTTATTCAAATACTAAGGAAACAGGCCCATTATGCATTACATAGTAGATTTAGGGAGTTTACATTCCATCAAACAGAGAGTATAGACTTGCATCGGGATCAGTATTTTTTTCAATTTTTGATCTAGTCTATAGAAAGAAACAAACACTTCGTTTCCAACTCAAAGAAATTGCAGGTGAATAAGTAATGAAATTCGTCACCAATTTCATTTTTGTAACAACGTGTATATACATGTCCCAATATTAACCTTTAGGCTGATAAACGGAACTCAATGCGCTTTTGCAACCAGTGTAAGTAAATCAAGACCAGACAGCAAAGAACATGCAGTCTAATTTTTAATCTACACTGTCCGATACAATATTTTCTATCCTGTGAAATCCACATTGGTTTTAAAGACTGAGTGGAAATTATCATTTCATTTCTTTAGCAGTTTATGGGTTAAAATTAAGAACTGTCTACCATACCTGTTCTACAAGTATATAATGATTGCACCATCGACTGATAACTAAGTAAATCAATAATGTTCCATTGAACATGTAGAGATCATTTTCAAATCTAGGCCAGTTTGTATTGTCTGAATTTTTAAGAGAAGTATTCATTTCTTCATTCAACTTTTTTACCATATCGTGCTTGCAAGATTCTTCCCAACGGGTTTTACAGCGTTCCTTTCGATCCGCTAAACGATTGCGTCCATCAAAAAATGAGCTTTTACACAATCAAAATAACTATATTTTCGATTATGCGGAGAGTAGTCTTCAAGATTAAGTTATTCTGTAAATGGAGGAAGATAATGTGTTTTAAAAAAAGAGAGAAAAAAAATGAAAGAGGGTTTTGATGATAGGAATTACGTAGAATAACGGTATGTTGACAGTGACGATATCATCCACCATCAATACTCACCATATCAACTATTCAATCTATCAACTAACCAACTTACTCACTCTAATATTTCTTAACGCCTTATGAATTTTTATTTTTATTTTTGTCACAAAGATAATGAAGTTTATGAAAGTGATACTTTAAGGACCTACAAATGGCCAGAAGCAAACGATTCGGAAGCCGAGATCCAAGCAAATACAATTCATACCATTCAAATTTATGACCATTTTTATGAGTCTGACAAAGTGTTATTGTATAATCTTTTAAATTTCCACTCGCTGACAGAAAAATTAATTGTCAAACTGGAGTTGAAAATACCAGCAATTCGACTCCCATGTTTACCTTTGGCCACTTCTGGGCCTATAAGCCAGCGTTCAAATCGATTTTATCAAATCTACGCAAAAATCGTAAAACAAATATAGCGCTTTTTCAGTTCCTTGTTACAGTTAGTCGTCACAAATATTTCATCAAATTTAATTTTCCCACTGACTTACGTGTACTTTTCAGTGTGAAAAAAAAATAAAAATTAATTTTATTGCCTTTGATCATGCGATCATAAGGAAAACTATACCGGTCGAAGGCGAGGTTACTCGAGCTTTTTACAATAGTTTGCAAGTAGTGTTAGTTTTAAACATTTTATTCAACAGTACAAATTTACAAGAGAAAATGAAATACAATCTATGACAAGCAAACTGAAGAAAAGGATTAGAACGAAAGCATAGGCTTATAAAGTTCTTCTCCAAATTTCAGGTAACGGTTAACAAGGTTATTAAATGATCATATCATTATAAGTTATAGAAAACTTAGATTAAAATAGTAGGGAAAAAAACAGAGTTGTGTGGAGTGTTACTGGTTAATGTTAGGAATGAAGAAACGCCTCTTTAATGACTAAGGAACTTTCCAACTGGACCATCACAATTGATTAAACAGGCGCATTTACAATTAAAATAAAAAACCTTGGTGGTATTAAGATATCAGTCAACTTAGAAAAGAAATGATTTGATTAAATTAACGTGATACAGATTCAACCATTCATAAGAATACGTCGGAATAAGATATAACGAAGAAAATCTTCTACTCTCACGGATATATGTATGCACGGCAGCAAATATTCTTTGGTTATAAAAAAGATTAAGGTTTTCATCTCCAAATAAAACGGTTTGGAGTGTAAATCTTGTTATACCACTAATAAATTGACATAGACTATTTCTCTGGGTACTATAAATAGGACATTCTAAAAGTAGTGTTGGGTCGATTCAACTGTACCATATCTACAAAGTGGCGATTGGACCAATTTTTTTAAGTATAAGTGCTCATTGAGAGAGCTGCATCTGTTACGTAATCTAGCATGTAAGATTTGATTTTTCTGTCGCCAAAAAAATAAAGCTTTCGCGGACAAGGTTTATCTACGTTTAGACGGTATTTAAAGGCTGACAATGATTCAGCATTCTTTATTTCATCCGGCAGAGAATTCCAATCGTTAATCACAGCTGGCAAAAATGAAGAGCTGTACAATCGAGTTCTACAAGCAATGTTTCTCAAATTGTTTGGCTTGCGTAGGTTATAAGAGGAAGAATTGCAAATGGCAGGTGGAACAAGAGTATTAAAATAGCTTTACAGAAAAGAATAAGTTTATGCTTGTACTGTCGTTGACTTAAAGTTTCCCACAAGTAGTGTTCCGTACCTATGTCAGAGTTGTTGCTCTTTGTAGCTCTCTAAAACCCTCTGCTGTTATTTTCCAGCTAACATTTGGCGACGTCGCCAGTGGCGTCAATAAAACACAAAAAAAAGAGATTTTGTTTAAACTTTTTTATCACTTTTGGATTCGGTTGCGTCATAATATGGCTTACGACATGCGAAAATAGGGCACTCAGACATTGGTGTAAAGTGTCTTTTTGGATCAGCCCGGGCAGTCCGCGCAATCTGAGGCGGCACTTTACGACTATATTAGGTTCTGTGTAACTGTTGACTTGAGCAAAACAGAAAAATACACACAAACGGAAAGTTCTGTCGCGGATTAATCTGCTTGAAGTGCACAGGCTGATCCGACACGACACTTTACGCAGATGTCCGAATGTCCCTTTTCGCATGTATCATATTACATTCTATCGAGTCTGAAAATAAATACATATATATTTCAATACCAAATTTGTTTTTATTTCTTTTCATGTAGATTTAATGAAAATTTCACAACTATAGCTTTACTTTTTAACCCACAGCGAATTGGACATAAAGTTTAAAAGACATGTAAATGTTAATGTAGATGTCAGTCAATGGTAATCCGGACATTGATGAAATATGTATTGATGGCCACTCACAGTAGATTTCCCAGTCATTCTAAACACACCTAAATCCTCACCTAAATCCTTTAGGAATTTCATTTATGAAAACACGACTTCTTATTACAAAAAAGTATTTTACAATATAATATTTGCAAATATAGTGAAAGAGGGGTTAAGGTTTTTTCTTTTTTTTTTTTGCTAATACTTATATCTTACATATCTCTAAAAATTCGGATGCAAGCAAAAGAAGCTAAAAGTTACACACTCAGCAAAACTTCTTACTGGCGACTTTTGTTTCTCCTTTAAATTTTTACCAAGTAATAGACAGGTAAATAAAAAAAAAACCTTTAACACGTGCCGATAGACCTGGTAATGTAGTGAAAATATTCCCGATTTTGCCGATAAAAGGCATCTCTTTCTCAAAAACGGAAAAAAAAAAACACATAGCTTGCGCAAGTATGTGTGGTGCCTATCAGACAAACAAAGTTAAAAAAAGAAGTAAACATTATTAAAATTTTGTCAGCAGTAAAGAAAAACATGAAAGTCTTTTCTTCATAGAAATATAACCCGAGGGAAAGAGAGTTAAGTTTTCCCTTTTTTTTTCAGTGTTAAGTGTATGAACTTTTAATGACTCCATTTCGATAGAACAAACCAAAAAAAGAACCTTTTCAAACTTCTGCTGGAATATGCTTTTACACTAGTCAATTATTCTCCAAAACATCAAACTAAATTGATTGCCTCTTTTCTGGACAGTGGATATCAAAAAATGTTTACAGGGAAATCGGGCTTAAAAGTGGCCGTTTAGAAGTTTTGTTCAGTATAAATTAGGATGCACATAATGGCGTTTGAAAAAGAGTGAACATTGTGCGTAGAACTGTTACACAAAATCAGCACTTTTTGGAACTCTGCAAATCAACGTCTGACTATATGTCATAACTTCTGCGTACTTTATTAAAGTGTGAGACCATGGGTCAAGTTTAATTTGAAGATGAAATAAGATGAAATTGAATAAAAGATTTTACAAAAAGGTATTCATCTTAACTTCAAGCAATTGTTCACCTTCAAACAACTCTTTTTCGTAATCTGTTTACTTCGGAGTAAATTAATTAGTATTTGTAAATTAATATTTGTATATATTTAGAAATATATAATATTAAATTTCATTTAACCCTGGCTGCTAAGCGCGACTCAAGGACCTTTTGCGGACAATGCATATCAAGATCAGACTGCACAGAACTTGCAGTCTGATCTTGAATCTACACTGTCCGATAACGGATGAGATATTGTCCCAAAGTATACCTTTGACGTAGCGAAATTCAGCGGTTCTTTTTATTTCTCTAATTGTTGGATCGAAAGTTTCATTTCACTTATTTAGCCAGTGAAGGACTTAAAGAACGTGATAAAACCGATGACGTGATTTTCTAGGCTTCCCATGTTGAATATCAGTCTAATGTGAGGCTAGCTGATTGAGGGGATTGAGTTATCAACTTTGACATATCTTGATCAGTCCACTAACCCATGAAATCAAAAATCATCCGAATAAAAAACCATATGTGATAACATTAATTATATGGTCCGAAACGTTGTGCCCTTACTCGGTTATGGCCGTGAACTTTGTTTGTCGGTCCGTGACTATATTTTCGCTATAATCATCTCCTTCAGAATAAATAATCAAAAGTTAAAATGTAGAAACGAAAATAATTATGATCGAAACGTTACGCTAATATTCAAAGTTAACACCATATGTCTGTTGTAAAAACTCAATTTGTTAGGTTTTAGGTAACTTTGACCTTTTGTAAATTGATTTTTTAGAATTGGATATTGTTGATATCCTTCTCAAATTTTGGAAGGTGATATCCAATAAAAATCAACATTTTTCTAAAACAATGGCCTCGCTTTTTTCTATCTCTCTCACACAAGGGCATAGTTATTTACTAACCTGATGTATCAGAGTATATGAATAGTTAACATTACTCGTATCTAAAACTTTTCATGCTATTTAAAATATTGTAGACTTATATATTCTATAAAGGTGAAAACTGAAAAAAAAAACTGCAGTTTTAGAGAAAATTATTATTTCTGTTAGTTTGAAAGAAAATTTTTCCAAATTCAGATACAGAAATACGGCAATTTTTATAAGGTTTGATATAGCCGTTTATCTTACTGAAAAGAACGACTCAGTTACACGGCCCGGATGCTTAGTAATAATGGATAGCTGATGCTTGCATATTTACAGACAAATCTGGATTCGTAGAGTTTAAGAAAAATCTTACTGTTCAGACTGCAATTTATCTACAATGGCATGTCCTCACTGATATACAGAAATATGTTAAACAAAAAGTGGGTGCCGATTGCATTGGCCGTAATAGCTTTGAGAAAAATGCCAAGTAGGTATGCAAGGTAAGAAATTCCATGGGGGACAAGCCTAGCCGCATAGGTCAGTGCTTAACGTATTTGACTCGTAACCTGGCGGTTACGGGCTAGATACCCGGTTGTGGCGAACATTATCACCGCCGACCTTTCGCCTCTCACCTCTGATGCATGTAAGAAAAGTAGTCAGTGGCTTGGAAAAGAAATTTGCATCAGTACTGGTGGGAGAAAGCCAGGACGCACATGGGTCCGTCACTGACCACCATGATACGAGCTAAGCTGTTAGAACCAATTTTGAAATGAAATCCAGTTTTGAAATAAAAATTTCGACCTCACTGTATTATAGGATTACAGCGAGGTCGAAATTTTTATTTCAAAACTAGATTTTATTTCAAAAGTGGTTCTAACAAAGCTGTTTAGACGGCGTTAAACTCAAATACAAACCAAACCACGAGAGGCCCCGTCAGTTTTTGGGAATATCTGCTGCATAACAACTTTGGAGAACTACCGGTGGAGTTTGCTTTATATCTTTACCAAACAACAAAAAAATTGACTTGTCCAAATTGAAAGCACTTGCAGATGACAAATTAAATGCAGCAGAAATGGTTTACTGTCATAGGTGAAAGTGTAGAAAACCTTGTAGGAAAAGGAGAAAATGCTGGTTACCAGCATTTTTCTCCTTTTCCTACAAGGTTTTCAAAAGGCTATTCCCTCAGGATCGTTCAGGGATTGCGTTGCAGAGTTGATACATGGACTGGGCACGAGCGGGGTTCTCATATTCCAAACTCTGAACGAAAAATGTGCCTGAAGACAGTGAAAGTGTTATAGGACTTGTTTCAATATATGGGTGAAACAAAAAAGAGCATGTACAACGGTTATATATCTGCCATGCTCTGTGAAAAAGGGGGTTAACTATCAACCAAACGACAAATTTATAGACTGGTCCAAATCGGAAGCATTTGCAGACGACAAAATAAATGTGACCGAAAAATCGCAGTTTGATTTGGGAAGGATAGAAATCATTGTGAGAGAAGGAGAAAATACTGATTACCAGCATTTTCTCCTTTTCCAACAATGTTTTCAAAAGGCTTCTACATCAGGATCGCCAAGAGTCGTCATTGTGTGATAAAGAGTTAATGGATATCCAAAAAGTATCGACTCGGGTCAGCTAGCGCAATCCACGCAGGCTGATCTGAACCGAAACCTTTAGATGTTGGTCACTTTTCTGCTTATCAAAGGACCAATTTAACTCGTTATTGAATAGGTTGTCAAACAAAAATGATTTTTTATGGATCCTAAAATTATGTGATAGCTTTATTGGTATCACGAATTACGAAAATGCATTAAGCCCCTATTCGCTAGAGTATGCCTCATAATACATTGATTGATTGTATGGTGTTTTACGCCGTTTGCCATATCGCGGCGGCCAGCACACCTATCCATGCTTTCCTTGGGTCTCTTTTTTTTAGCATTACTCCGCACAATGTTCTTCCAAGCCACTGGCTGCTTTCCCAACATAACCATCGTCGAGCCTCATATCACATGCACGACGTAAGTCACGTCATGGTACGCCAAGGTTTTTCAAGACTTGACAAGTCTTTTAGCCTCTACACTGCAAAACGCCGCTAAATGACCATTAGCAGACAGTGTAGATCAAGATCTGACTGCACAGAATGTCCAGTCTGTTCTTGGATCTGCACTGTCTTGTAAGGAGTTTTTTTTTCTACAAAAACTTAAGTTTGAAGAAATATTAACCGGGTTTATACAGTCGGCTTGAAAATTTAATTTAACTTGGCAGAAAAAGCGTCTAAACTTTGACGAAAACCTTTATTTTTTCCAGAAAGTCTATTGTCACAGGGTTAATTAACACTTTACCAAACAATCCCTATTTAATTAACCCTTTAGCACACATTCCCAAGTTTTAACACCCCTGTAAAAGAAGCCTTTGGAAAAATTGTGGGAAAAGAAGAAAATGCTGGTAACCAGTATTTTCTCCTTTTCCCACAATGTTTTCTTACCTTCCTATAACAAATTTCAATTCTTTAGTCACATTCATTTTGTCGTCTTCAAATGCTTTCAATTTGGACCAGTCTAAATTTTGTCGTATGGTAAAGAGTTAAGATGTAACTGCAAATAACTACAGCAAGCAAAGATTGAAAGCTGCATTTTTTTCTTTTTTGTCAGTAGATCTTCCCATTTCATGACTCGATGGAGGAAAAGAAAAGCATAACATGATTACACACAAAAGGGTCGGTCTAATCTTTGACTTTAATATCAGATATACATTATTATAATTTGATTTCTTCTCTCGCATCTCTTCTAATATCTTGTATATCTGACGAGTGTCAGCGGTTTTAATGGACACCGGGACAGCGGTAGACAGATGTTAGCCTTCGGGTTACTGGCACCGCCTTTCTCTAACCTGAGATTGTCATCACGCCAATACCGGCAAATTGTAGCCATTGAATTAAGCCGTTTTTTTGAAGTGGGGAGTTTGATTTCTTTTAAATTACAAGTATGTTTATGATTGTTCTGTGAAGATTGGATTGAAAGTTCCAAACCGTAGATTCGAAGCGGAGAGAAAGGCTGAAATTTTGAAATCTGGAAACAGATAAGAAATATGAAACTTTAATTGTCTTTTTATGCGCAACAGTTTTAGTTGGGTTATCATGGAATGGTGCATTATAAATGATTTTTTTTCATTTGCCTCAAAGATACATCTGTACTACAAGAGAGGGATAAATGCTCTTAAAACTGTTGTTTATGGAATGGTTCAGTTATATTAGTTAGCTGTGTCAATATAGATAAATGTTCGATAAATTTGGATGTAGAGAATAAAGAATCTGAAGGGATGTGTCCTTGATTCAATGACAATTGTGCTTCCTTTGAGGGACCCAAGAGAATGAAATGCATTTTCTATTTGCCGTAATCTGTGCTACTCACAACTGTCAAGGGCGACGATATTTAGCAGGAAGATATAGAGGATATTTGTTTTTTTCGGTGTAAGATCGAAATTTATTTCATCGAGTGAACACCATCGGTAATCTCGTGAACACCATCGGTAATATTTTCACGAGTGGCTACGCCACTCGTGAAAATACTTACGATGGTTTTCACTCGATGAAATAAATTTCGATCTTTCATCGAAAAAACCAAATATTCTATTTATTTCATGCTTTTTACCCTTTCTGGGAGGAGCTTTATCAAAATTCAGTACAGTTCTTTTCCCTTATTCCCCGTGGCGTACCCCTCCCGCATAGCAACGTTACGTCAAGCTCGAGAAATGTAAGGTATATGACGTCATATTTCCCATCCGGTTGTTAGGCACGCGCAATTTACCTAGGCAACAAGAACGTGAAAATCGGTATTTTCACTGGTTGTACCAGTGTAAGATCGAAAAATATTTTCACTGCTATTTCTTGATATCCTACCGGTAAGCATGAAATAAATCATTTTAAACTATATTTTAATCAATAGTCTAGGGTGACAACCTACGTCATAGCAGAGGTGTCGGAATAGCCGCCATTTTGTGCGCAAAGTGCAGATTAATTACTTTAAGAAGATATAATTATGTATCTAAAATTTACCTACTACCTACGTCAGCTGGTGACGGTAAATATATTTGTCATATTTGTGAAATCAAAGTGCCATGAAACAATGTTCTAGCTCTAAACACTTCAACACAATTATTCTTAACGGCATTGTATACGACATCTATTTTCAAATCGCACATGTGTCACCGGCTTCGAAAATTGAGCTGAGGTAATTGCAAAATCAACGAAAGTAATGAGCAAAATATTAATGTATACTAACGAAGAAAGTTGTCAGGTACCATTATGCAGTGCTTTGTTTGGACAGATCTTCAATAACAATAATGTACAAGCTGAAAAACTTACCTTTTTAAAACGAAAATGGCGGATTTAAAATGTCTCCGATGACGTATGCTATGACGTAGATTGTTATCCTTGTTATCCCTGATAGTAGGGTCTTGGGATCAAATTTTGTAATGTGTCTTTCATTATCTCTCGATAGATGGCATTCTACAAATACTCATCTATCTCATTTGGTAATTCTGGGTACAGAAGCGGACTAATTTTTCAAAACAACAACAGTTACTTTGCAAAATGAAATACACGTTTACCTAATTAAATGCTACTTGGCACGATTCATTCAGCTATAATCGGCTAGCATGTAACCTATGCATCGACCATTTATTAACCCTTTACCCCATAAGGCATTTCTATGGTATCTCTTATTGACCCTAAATAGCAGCAAGGATGAAGCTGTTTCTTATGTGTATATGACACCTTTTGATAGCATAGAAAACATTGTGGCAAAAGGTGAAATTGCTCGTCATGAGCAATTTCACCTTTTGCCACAATGTTTTCCAAAGGTTCCTAAAAGCAATGCGTAGAAATGAGTATCTGTGGAGTAAAGGCTTAAAACAGTCCCTACATGCTTGGGTAATAGGCTAATGGTTTCGGTGTAAACCCTACTTTTCCCAGGTATTAGGTGATGCATCACATTTATAACAGACAGGTCGAATCTTCGAAGAATATGACATGCGCAGACAACGATCTGTCTTGATAATTCTGATACAACGGAGTAGCTCTAAACCAACAAGTCGGCTTCTTTAACCCATTACCAAACGACAATATTTAAGACTGGTCCAAATCGAAGGCATTCGCAGACGACAAAATAAAAGTGACTGAAAATTTGAAATTTGTTTTATGAAGGGTAGAAAACATTGTGGGAAAAGGAGAAAATGCTGGTTACCAGCATTTTCTCCTATTCCCACAATGTTTTCTAAAGCTTCTTTCTCAGGGGCGTCAAAAGTAGGGATTGTGTGGTAATGGGTTAAAAAAAGAAGCCAAGAGAGGCCAGCTTTCAATTTCAATATATTTTGGTACATGTAAACAAACGAGTAAAAAAGCCGCCGCGTAAAAGCCTCATATGCTTTACGTGACGGTAATTTGACCTTCTTGTCGCGTTTTCAACTTGCATGTTCTTGTCCAGCGGTCGTCTTTTCTCTTTTTTAACGAAATTCTTCTTATTTTTTCTTCTACTTGGAATATTTGCTTATTAAAAAAACTACAATTATTAGAGAGGTTATTTGCAGCCATGACAAATTACTAAATTAAATCTTTTCTGAAATTCGTCATTTATAAAAATAGACCACGTCTATTTCCCGTTTCGTTTTTTCTTTTTATTTCGCTTTATTTACAAAACTATGACGAAAGAGACTGTGTATCAGAACAATTACGCTAGAAGAAATAGAATAAGACAGCAAATTCTGTGGCAGTCAGTCTTTTAACCCTGTACCACACATTGACGACTTCTGTACAATAGACTTGCACAAAACAATAAAATACATAAAAACTGAAAGTGTCGTTTAGGATAAGCTTGTCCGGACAGCGCAGACTGATCCAAGACGAAAATGTAGGCAAATGTTCGAATGTACCTTTTCGCAGTTATAGGTCATATTGTTACCATTAATCTTTGCATTGTTGCCGTTCTGAGGTTCTTCTGATGTCCGTCATCATTCTGACACAATTTATAGTTGATGATATTAAGCAAGAATCTCATATCTTCGTTGCGATTCTAAAAGTGTCATTCATTTTCCAATGGACAGTTTGTGACCGATACAAGTTCCAAACGGTTACGAACACAATGGTCCTATATGTACTGCTATGATAGGAACAAGATACATATAATAATATCATCATTTAGCAGGATAATAGGTTAATACCCAAACTTGTGGTTTATAGTTATTTTATCTCTTTACATTTGGGTACAGTGTTGTCTGGGATCAGCCTGCGCAGTCCGCGCAGATTTTGTGCTTTAGTAGACTTCAGAAGACTTCAGAAGAAAATTACATGATAAAGAAAAGTGTCGTTTCGGATTATTCTGTGGGAACTGCAGATGCTGATCCGAGACGACACTTTCACATATGTCGCTTTTCGCGTGTCGCAGGCCATCAATTCTGTCCACAAAAAATCTGTCCAAACGCAGCTCCAATACAAATAAGCAGAGAAAAAGTACAAGTATTCTGTAGAACAATGAGGTAAAAGTTACCACCGTTAGTCGTTAACCAATGGTATACTATCGTCAGTTTCAACTGCCTTTAAGAAACACTCTAATATCGCAGCATTGTTGACACTTTTTAACTGTCGTGGAACTCTTGCATAATTCAAAAACTTGAAAAGTTTGGGTCTATTTCTTTTCTTATCTTCGTCCGCATATCAACATAATTTCAGCATCTATGATAAAATATTGTTTGAAATCCGACTAGGTCACATTTCATTAAGTTCTTGACAATATTACCATTGTTTTTGGAACTGAAACTAGTTGCCTATTAATTGACATTGTTTGACCATTTCACGAATTGTCTGATTTCATATGTGAAATTTGTGCTGAATTAATTTTCTTTCTTGTGATGCTTTGGTTAGTTTTCAGATACAAATATTTCTTTAAGCAAGGAAGATTCTGTGCTTGTTTTGGAGCCCCAAAAGCTGCCCAAACTAAACAAAGTGGATGTTAAAATGTGAATAGATTTTAAGTTATACTATTTAACCCTATATACCTGATATGCCAATTTGAGGCTCTTCCATTTCAGCAGCAAATAAAGATATTATGTCAAAAATATGGACAAATGAGGATAATAATATCTGATTGAGTGGAAAACATTGTAGGAAAAGGAGAAATTGCTCGTAACGAGCAATTTCTCCTTTTCCCACGTTTTCAAAAGCTGTTTGTTGTTAATACGTCAAAATGAGTATCTATGGGGTAAATGGTTAAAAGAATGAATATGAAGGAAGAATATGAGAATGAAGGATGACTATTTATTATTGTATGGTCGGTTCAAGCATTAGTAGCCAGCAGAAAAAAATGAATTCAAAAAGTAGGACAAAAGTTGCTGCGTCCACTATTTTATTTACTTTTCATCTATTGTCAAATTTCATTTTTCTACATGAGACTTAAATTCTGACCTATTGTACAATAGCAGATTATCATCTTCATAATAAATTCCATATCTCTCTTAAAGGTATTATTGAACTCTTTACCACATGAGAAAAATTTTAGACCAGTCCAAATTGAAAGCATTCGCAAAAGACAAAACAAATGTTACTGAAAAAATGAAATTTGGTTTGGGAAGGATAGAAAATAATGGGAAATGGAGAAAATGCTGGTTACCAGCATTTTATCCTTTTCCCACAATGTTTTAAAAAGAATTCTTCCTCAGGGGTGTTAAAGTCGGCATTGTGTGGCACAGGGTTAAATTCAATGAATTTCAACCCTTTACCACACAGCAGAATTTTAGACCTATCCAAATCGGAAGCAATTGTAGGCGATAATTTCATAGTGGCTCAAATGATGCAATATTTCTTTGACATGGTAGAAAACTTTGTAGGAAAAGGAGAAAATGCTGGTTACCAGCATTTTCTCCTTTTTTCCACAAAGTTTTCATTGAAGACCTCTTCGTCAGGGGCGTTAAAAGTTGTCATTGTGTTGTAAAGGGTTAATTCCTGTTTTGTTTACTTTTGGTAGCTATTATACGGATTTGAATAATTAAAATTTCTGGCATGAAAACTATTACAAGGATTTCAACGTCGCATGTTACGTTTCACCACATTATTACGAGAAAACATTAAATTGCAGAAAGCGATAAAAGTGATAGCTTTATGACTAGACGTTTGACGCTGTTTGGTTTGCAACCTCGATCGATTCTACGAGAGATACGAAGTATTTAAGGTTGTAGACCCCTAATACATCTAGTGCTGCATTGCATAAAGTTTTCTTGATAGTTGATAAATACGGATTAATACAGATATAATACTTTTGCACATTTTTAACCGACCAGAAATTTCTTTAGGCCTATCTTGAAATTGTTTGTAGATATTTTTGTTAGTTTCCAGAAAAGTGTGTGTGTGTGTGTGTGTGTGTGTGGGGGGGGGGGGGGGTAATTACTATCTCTCTATGTAATGAAAATATAGTGGTTTTAGACTTAAAAATGATAATTCTAGAAAAGACAGAAAGGGAAAAGTGGCTTGGTTAAAGCATTACAATAACACTCTTTCTTAACCATAGCAAATTTTGTATGATAATTGGAAATAGCTGTTTTTTATTAGGGGTCTACTATGTTAACCCATTACCACACAATCCCTACTTTTGACGCCCCTGAGAAAGAGGCCTTTTGAAAACACTGTGGGAAAAGGAGAAAATGCTGGTAACCAGCATTTTCACCTTTTCCCACAGTGTTTTCTACCCTTCCCTGAACAAATTTCAATTTTTCAGTCATCTTTATTTTGTCGTCTGCAAAAGCTTTCAATTTCGACCAGTTTAAATTTTGTCGTATGGTAAAGAGTTAATACTCTTTACCAATCGACAAAATTTTAAAACTTGTCCAAATTGAAAGCATTTGCAGACGACAAGATAAAGCTAACTCAAAAATTGAAACCTGACCTAAGAGGGTAGAAAACATTGTGGAAAAATGAGAAAATGCTGGTAAGCTCTTTTTCCCACAATGTTTTCAAAAGGGCTTCTATCTCACGGCCGTAAAAACCAAGGATTGTTTGTTTCTCATTTTCACTCTTTACCAAAGGCAAAATTTGAATTATTCTGAACCTTAATGAATTTGCAAACTACAAATTTGATATTTTTCAAATTCCTGGTTTTTACGACCCTGAGATGGAAGGCTATTGAAAACATTCTGGGAAGAGGAGAAAATGCTGGTAACCAGCATTTTCTCCTTTTTCCAACAACGTTTTCTAGTCTTCACAACACAGATTTCAAATTTTCAGTCGCTTTTGTTTTGCCGTCTGCAAATTCTTTCAATTTGGACCAGTCTATAAATTTGTCGTTTGGTAAAGATCTAAAGGCATTACTGTAAAATTAGGATAACAATCAACATGTGAAAAGATACAAAAGTGCAAGGATTTATGATGAAGGGAAATACGAAAAATCTTTTTCCACCATAATTATATTTAACTTTTTACCACACGACAAAATTTTACACTGGTTCAAATTGAAAGTATTTGCAGACTACAAAATGAAAGTGACTGAAAAATTTAAATTTGTTCTGGGAAGGGTAGAAAACATTGTTGGAAAAGGAGAAAATGCTGGTTACCAGCATTTTCTCCTTTTCCCACAATGTTTTCTAAAGGCTTCTTTCTCAGGGGCGTCAAAAGTAGGGATTGTGTGGTAATGGGTTTAAACTTGTCTGCTGCCAAGTGTTATGTTTGTAAGCTACACTGAATATACCGCAATGATCCTTATACCAAGTAAGCCATCACACAACTGTAGATTCACAAAATATATTAAGTCAAACATTCTTGCAGATCTGGGCCATGAATGCTTCTTGGACATGTGAAAAATTTACCCAAGCAAAAAGTATCGATCATGTGAGCCCGCACAGACTGCGCATGCGCAGGCTGACATATCCAATTTTTTCTCAGATGCGTTACACCAAAACACGACCCATATCGCCTGCAAAAGTTAATATCCTAAGGTGGTGGACCCATAATACAAAACAGCTATTTCCACTAAAAATTATCTTACAAATTGGCTATGATGAAACAAACGGATGAATAACTCGTAAGGTGTAAGGCGGTTTTGAGGGGTGTATCGTTTCAAGCCAATCAGAAACGACCGCTGCAGTTCCAACAAATGAGAGACAGTGAATAGCGCGCATTTATACATGATGTTGAGAGTGGTTGCAGCTTTCAGGTAAAAGTCTGAAACGTGGTTACTAAGGTCAGGCGCCGTTGGCCCAAAGCCAAAAATGAGTATTATTGTACTACTTTAACCAAGCCATTTTTTTCCTTCTTAGAATTGTCATTTATAAATCTTAAACCACTACATTCTCATTACAAAGGGAAATCATAATTACCCCATTTTCTGGAAATTAACAAAAATATCAACAAATAATTTCTAGATAGACATCAAGAAATTTCTGGTCGGTTAAAAATGTGCAAAAGTGTTTTATCTGTATAAATCCATATTTGTCAAATATCAAGAAATTTTATTCCGTGTTGCACTAAAAATGTTACGGGTCTATACTATACTTAAATACAACGTATAACCAATTAATGACTGACTAAATTTTAGTTTAATTTTACTACTTTTTAACAAATGAAGATACAAAAACGACCGTAAATACGGTTACAAGAATCACTTTTGATTGTGCTGTCTTGCAATATATAGTAGCTTTTCTTAATTAAATTGCTTCTTTACCAACAATATTTTAAAAGTTTCATAAAATATTAATGGCTAAAAAAAAAGTAGATGTTTGAATCGATATACTCATACAATACTAGAATAGTGGAAGTCCAAATTTCATACAAGCCAAAAGGACCTCCTAGACAGTTTTCCGTCTGAAAAAAACGAGTTATACTGAAGACAGGCTCCGACGAGCGTGGCGTCAATTTATAAGACGGGTGAATTATTTGATTACAATTAAGATGTCGATATGAGCGTCGAATGCATTTTCAGAGAGTGTAGATCTAGATTATCATTTCACACCTACAATGTGATGTCCAATGAAATCGCTTTAATACTACCACGTGGGTACAGAATATCTTATTCCATATTGGACCCAGTAGAGTCCAATAGGGATTTTTCAGAACGAGACAAGAGTCCAATATGGATGTTTCGAAACGAGGCTAGACTCCCAAATATCGATACTGGACGGGAAGAGTAGTCTACTGAAGTCCATGGTAAAAAAAGCAATATAAAGACCCTCGTTTGATATGTGTCTCTTTTTTTTATGAAATTGGCCTCCTATACTTGTCGTTTACTCTAAAGTCAATATGGAATTGTGAAATAAATAGGTCATCTAACATGCTTGTGAACAATACTGAATTCTATATTATATTCGTACACTGCAGAACCAATCTAAATTTTGAACTCGGCCGGCTGTCGCCTCGTCAAAATGTATACAGACTGGTTCAGCAGTATATTCACCCAATAGAATTCAGTTTTGTACCCAAATATGTTAAATAACCTCATAATATTAGACTGTACAGAATAAACACTTTCACATTTCACCTATACTTTACATATTCTTGGAGACTGTCTAATTAGAGCAGCCTGGAAATTTCAACAACTATGCCGTTTCAACTGACCGGAAAAACAACCTGGGCCCCGTTTTACTAGGGTAGTTACGAACAAAATTTGAATATGTTTTACGTAGCTATGGCCGGTGTAATACAGAGAAATGACTCTCCCCTGCAAAATGACCCATGGGTCATTTCACCACGTAGAGATATGACCCATAGGTCATTATTCTACGTAGAGAAATAACCCTTTGGGGTCATTTCTCTACGTAGAATAATGAACCGGGTCATTCCTCTACGTAGTAAAATTACCCATGGGTCATTTTGTGGGGGAGGGTCATTTCTCTGCAATACACCGGCGACACGCGAAAATGGCCATTTGGATATTTGCGTAAAGTGTCGTCTCGAATCAGCCTGCGCAGTCCCCACGGACTAAACCGAGACGGCACTCAATGAATTCATTAGATTTTGTTCTACGGTAGACTTGAACGAAACAGAAAATTAAATACAAACAGGAAGTATCGTTTGGATGAATTTGCGCGGACTGTATAGGCTCATCCTACACTTTACGGAAATGTCCGTATACCCTTTTTCGAGGGTTGCAGGCCACTGTAGTATACTGGCAGTAACCTGCCATGAGATACATATGTATCATGATTATTTAGAAAACTATTGCTATAAATCAAAGGGAAATTATATATTTCCATTTTATCTATGTATAATTTTTCGGAAACTTTGATTTATCACAACAGTTTTCTAAAATAATGATATATAGTTATCACGTATCTCTTGGTAGATTATAGTTATGTACTATAGTTAAAACTTACGCACATTTTGCTCGTAAGTTCTACCTTAGTGAAACGGGACCATTTTTAAACTCGTTTATTTAGCCAGCATTCAAAGGTGAAGTCACACGCCATAGAAACTTTACGGCCTGTATTCACCAACCATCCTCAAACTCAATGCACTGCCATGCTATAGTTGTTTAAAAGGAATTATAACGTTAGTTGTTTAAAAAGTGATCAAGGTTATCGATTTTTACATTGACGTCAATGATGACGGTTTAATGAGCTACAAATTTGACGTCAGGCGATGGACACTAGTACCATATTTTCATGTTGACTCTTATTAAGTATTTCGGCCAGAGGCCTTTTTCAAAAAAAAAAAACTAAACATTCACTGTTACTATACATTTTAACAGTCCACCATGACAGTTTGTTCACTCTGACGTCAGAGTGAACAAAATGTCATTGTGGACTGTTAAAATATATAGTAACAGTGAATGTTTAGTGTTTTTCTTGACAAAGTCATCTGAACATCTTAACATGAAAATAAGCTCTTAACTTATTACCAAACGACAAAATTGTAGGTTTGTCAGAGTCGAAAGCATATGCAGACAGCAAAATAAAAGTGACTGAAAATTTGAAATTTGTTTTGTGAAGGGTAGAAAATATTGTTGGAAAGGAGAAAATGTAGGTAACCAGCATTTCCTCCTTTTCCCACAATGTCTTCTAAAGGCTTCTTCCTGAGGGTCGTCAAAAATTGAGATTGTGTGGTAAAGGAATTACAATGAATAAAGTGCGTAACATATTTTATGTAAATAGCTTAAGTTACCTCGCTATTCTACCAGTATAGTTTTCCTTATGATAGAATGATCAGAAACAGCGGAATTATTTTTCACTCTGAAAAAAAGAAACAATCTTTTTTCTTTTCTTTCTCGAAAGTCTATGAGAATTCGAAAAAATATTTACGACCACTTACTGTAGAATATGAACATAGTTTAGAATGGTTGGGAGATACGGCTCAAAAACGTGCAGAACTTAATATTTGAATTTGAATCTTTATTTGCCAGTTTGAGAAACTCCCGCCAAGTCTGCAACATTTTATTAAATTTCGATAGAGCTATATAGAGAGATGTTGACCTAATTCTAGAAGCAACAAAATGTTAGCCACCAAAATGACGGTAACGGTAGCGCAAAATTTTTTAATCTTTTTATTTGTCGAAAGATGATATTTTTTGATAGTTCAAGAAATTCAGAACTTTTAGAAAACATATAATTCCGTCTGAAATAACATTTCAGTTGATGCTTACACTTTATATGAAAAACTGGCAGCTGATATTGGATGTTTTCATGATTTATATTTTAGTTTTCAAAATGCATAGTGTATGTGTTAAAATTAACAAGTGTTTGATAATAAAACCTGTGGTTAAATTTCAATATTGTGAAGGAGTTCTCTAACAACCTCGAGAACGTCCGAACAGGGCAATATTCATCTCACTGCATTTTTTAATTACAATTTCGTTGTACTAAAAAATCTCAGATTATTATTATTATTATTATTATTATTATTATTTAACTCTTTATCAAACGACAAATTTTTGGACTGCACCAACTACAAGGCACCTCACGCGGCAGACTATAAATTAAGTCTTGTTAATATGATGATTTCTGACTGATAGGGTATAGAAAATATTGTTGGAAAAGGAGAAAATGTTGTTTACCAGCATTTTCTCCTTTTCCCACAATGTTTTCTACAGGCTTCATTCTCAGGGTCGTCAAAAGCCGGTATTGTGTGGTACATAGTTAAAGAGTTTGATAAAGAAAAAAAAAACGTTCATATTTTGAACCGTTTAAGAAAAGGAAACTCGACTAAGAGAGGTACATTAACAGGATTGAAAATCTAGTACCTCAGTTATTCGTCCGAAAATGTAGTCCGGCCGGATAATGGCCTTGACTGCAGAGAAGTTATTTTAGGTTGAATGAGCGAATTTCTTTTTCTGGATGTACTGCGACAGGTATGGTGGAAGCCAATCGACTGTAAACAGTTTGCAAAAGCATTCGTCAAAATTTAAACCACAGTTCTCGATTCGAACCGATAGTACCAACTGGTGATTCTGCCTGCAATAATTAATTTGCGGATTTTGTTTTAAAATGCAATATAAGTTAGTTATTCATCATTCTTTTTTGTCGAAACATATACGTATATCTTTATGAGAAAGATCTTTCAAAATAAACATTCTGGTAAATGGCAAACTGATCAAATCGAGTATTACTTCCGTCAAGATCATGGTTTATGGCAGTTTCGCTATTCCTTAGAACTCTTTCAAAATTTGACGTTGTGGCTTTGCTTAATTGAATTTCGAAATTTGACAAAATCTTATAATGTATCGAATCTTTTGATACGTGAATAATTGAAATATTTACACGTACTAGAACGTGAATTATTACAATTCGATGTTCACCAGAAATATATAAACCAAGCTCCGCCAAAAGAGGGCATAATGAATCTTCATGATGTAGCACACAGGGCAATATATAATGGATCCATCAAATCCATCTTATGTCAAACAATTAACTGAATCATGAGGTAGAATGGCCCTTATCCAGAAAATTCAAAGGTAGCGCCCTGCGCAGGCTGACATAGGTGAAACGTCTCCACCACCACCACTCTTTTCACACTGAGCAAGGCTCATATACATGTATATAGACTCCATCCGAAGGGCTGCTGCACTGTAAGTGTCGTCTGAAGAATCAAAGTTTGATCTTAAAACTTTACATGTACACGCCGGATCAGTATTCATTAACCATTCTTAAGAGCATTTTTGTGGTATTTGTCGAAAATGATAAACTCGGGCAAATAGTTTTTCACGTAGGACTCAGACATGTAATTGGAAATAGCATGTTAAAATAAAATGAGTGAGACCGTACATCGTGGAAATAGTAATTTCTGATTGAAAATACTCCACTCGATCATAGCCTTCTGTTGGCGCAATGATAAAAAACTTATCTACCGATCGCTTGGTCCTGGGCTTTTTCGTTTCCAAGCCAGTTCGTCCCATTGCTTATTCATCCCGTGATTGCAAGCTACTCCATTTGATTGGGCATGAATATTTATACATCAAAATAATTGATTGTAATGTTGTGAATTGAATGTTAACGGCTAAAGATATATCAACATCATGGTTTCACATACAAACTTAATTCAGTTTGATATATTTTCATGATTTTTCCCTGTATCCATCATGCACAGTACTGTCAAGGGAGATTACTCCTGACTCTAGTGAACGAAGGGAAACCACCAATACATAAATTTGTTATGAGTATTCTCCCTTCAACTAAAAGGTTATTCCTTTATTAGTTGCTTGACGTTCAGCCAATGTTTAGATAATATTTCTCTTTTTTCTTTCAAATTATTAATTCCACACAATGGTTTCCTTGACAAATGCCACTTCAGCGTTCTAAATGCTTTGATTTGTTTTATTCTTCAGAATCTATATCTGAAAGTAACACAACTTCTGATTGGCCAAACCAAATACTTTAGCCAATCAGATGCTGTGTTTTTATTCAGATTTGGAAAATCCGGGAGAAAAAGACAAAGAATGTGCTTAAGAATCGATGGTGAATACGTACGCAGATCACCATGGGCCGGTAGCTTAGTCGATGGCATGCAGGACTTGAGAACAAAGGATCGTGGGTTCGATTCCCGGCTCGGCCATTTTTTTCCGAGAATTTATAATACTCGCTGTAACAGGATCCATACCCCTCCCACCGCTGAACATTGTCTCGATGATGGTTATGTGGGAAAGCAGCCAGTGGCTTGTGCGGGGTACTGGTAAAAAGAGATCCGAGAAAGCCATGGATGGAAGTGAGAGGGGGTGCTACCGGAAGGGATGATATGAAAAATACTTACTCTATTAATCAAAACGGGAGAGACAATCACGTAAAAAAAATGTAGCAGCTATTTACAAGAAAAACTTTATCGGAAGTTAACTGGTTTCATTAAATAACCGTCATTTACATTTTTTCTCCATATTCCCCGCGCTCTTTTAATGTTTATCAAAATCAGTACTATAAAAACAAATTACTTGAGATGATTCAATGACTTTGTAATTTATTTCTGTGGGGGCCAGAACTTCTTTTTCAACGCGCGTGTCATTAATGTGGCAACATTCTGTGGTTTCTTTCGGCTTCTATCATCGCAATAGGGTTGTGTTTCCTGGCTGTCAAATTTGGACATATCTGTTTCTTTTATCTTTGATGTCCAAGCAATATCCTTTGCCGCAACACGCGTTTTTAATTACCAAAATGGGCAATATAGTCCTTTTAGGAGCAGTTTTGATTATGTGACCCGCAAACCTACGGGTATCAATTTCGGGTGGCCTCCATCTCGTAATGACGTAATTAAATATGCCATGGCCACGTGACCGGATAGGACAATCGTGTGCGCGAACGCGTTTACTAGTGGAGTTGATTGCTCAATACAGGTTACTCTTTGACCATTATACGCGATAGTTTGATAGCTTTACTTTTAAGCTTTGAAAAAAAAAACCTAAGAACCCCCATCATACATTGCAAAGGAATCATTCTCGTAAGAAAAATAACAAAAAATGTATGTATATATCGAGGAAATATAAAAATGGATTTATGCCAGTTTTTTAAAATATTTTTTGAAAACTTGATTAGATTTATTTTTGCGCAATTCATACCAAACTTAATAACGTCAGCCCTGTTTTAGTGTACAAAGAAAAGGGTTGATTGACAGTTAGTATCTGACTCTTTTGACACAAGATCAACAAAAAAACTAGTGAAATTCAAAGACGAGAGGGTTGCGTGAGGGGCGTAAATAAGCTAAATAGGGTTTGATAATTTCTAAAGATGCATTTTTATTAACTAATTAAATAGCCAGCTTTCAATACGAGGTAAACGGGAAATGTGTTTCTTTACGGGGAAACCCGTGGCGTTGGGTCGGGGTCTTTTTTTGTGCTGTTAAATGGCAGCTTTGTGTGATTACAAATCTAGAGTGACTTCAAATGAATTTAGATTTTGATGTCCTTCAAATGAAGTAAACAGAAAAAGTGTTTTTCAAGCTACAACGGTGTGCCTTTTCTAAAGATAATCATTCTAATGACTCCTGTAGGTGAAAGTGAAAAAAAAAGAAACGAAAATCAGGAGACAGTCCCATGTCTGTACTCACCAATTTTTTTAGAACGTTCTTAGTCTTATTCTCCAAGATTTTCTAAATTATATAAGTTACACAACCCCTGATTGGTTTAGCAAGTCAGGGGTTGAGTAACTTCCAAAGTTACAAAAAATAATTTAAGAGAATAAAACTAACAACGTGTTTAATCCATTACCACACAATCCCTACTTTTGACGCCTTGAGAAAGAAGCCTTCAGAAAACATTGTAGGAAAAGGAGAAAATGCTGGTAACCAGCATTTTCTCCTTTTCCCACAATGTTTTCTACCGTTCACAAAACAAATTTAAAATTTTCAGTCACTTTTATTTTGTCGTCTGCAAATGCTTTCAATTTGGACCAGTCTAAAATATTCTCATGTGGTAAAGAGTTAAGAATGGTTGGTGAATAAAGAGCCAGACTATATTCAAGGCCGGAAAATACGGCAAACAAGACAGTCAGTATCGATGACCATGCAACGATTTCTTTAAACGTTTTTGTTTATTTTAAATAAGGTTTTAACCCATTACCACAAAATCCGTATTTTTGACACCCCTGAGAAAAGAAACCATAAGGAAACATTGTGGGAAAAGGAGAAAATGCTGGTAAACAGCATTTTCTCCTTTTCCCACAATGTTTTATACCCTTCAAAAAACAAATTTGAAATTTTCAGTCACTTTTATTTTGTCGGCTGCAAATGCTTTCGATTTGGACAAGCCTAAAATTGTGTCGTTTGGTTATGAGTTAATATACAAACATAAGACACTGTTTGAGTTTATGTAAGTGCGTAACATTGAAAGAATGAAATGTAAAAAGAAAACCTACTCAATCTGTGCAGCTGTGTTCTTCAATTGTGTCACGGGTAATGGAATGATTGTCTTATGCCCTTGTAGGGCGTAGATGTAAAAGAGACAATGTTTGAGGGTAGGCTGCACTGAATGGTCAACGCCCTGGAGCTCAAAGGTGTAATTTTATTGCACCGTTTTACAAGACCTGCGCACTCGAAAAGGGGGACTTCACGTATTTCTGTCTTGTATAATATCAAGCAAGTTGTTATACTTATCATGGGTTCCTTAACTCTTTACCAAACAACAAATTTATAGACTGATCCAAACTGAAAGCATTTGCAGACGACAAAATAATGTGACTGAAGAATCGAAATTTGATTTGGGAAGGGTAGAAAACATTGAAAAAGGAGAAAATGCTGGTTACCGGCATTGTCTCTTTTTCCCCACAATGTATTCTGAAGGCTTCTTTCTCAGGGCTGTCAAAAGTAGGGATTGTATGGTAATGGGTTAAATTATTTAGTCCAACTACCCACTGAAACTGTAGGTTGAACGATTTTTCAGTATACAGACATTTGACAAATAGTGAAAAGTTTCAATCCATGTCAAGTCCTGGGTCTGTATTCACAGACCATTCTCAAGAAAATTCTTAGTCTTATTTTGCAGAATTTCCTTCCTGTGAAAGTAACAGAATTTCTGCTTTAGCCAATCAGAAGTTCTATTATTTTCACTGTCAGAAAATCTTGAAGAATAAGACAAAGAATGGTTTTAAAAATGGATGGCGAATACAGGCCCTGGACATCATAGATGCAAGAAAGGCTTTAAGGTTGCAAGTTCTGTGTAGTTTGATACTATTTATACTTTCTATCCAGACGGTTGGTATTACCCTTGGGATATGTAAAACTTTCTACATTTTCTTTATAGTGCAATTCTGATCTGTTAGAGTATGAGAAAATGACTATGACAAAATGAAATAGTCAAGTTTGGCGTTTTTTACTTTCAATAAAAATTGTTGGTTGACATGCTGTTCTGTTTTGTGTTATGTGGCGTATGTTGTTTTTCTATAACAGTTGTTGTTGATAAACTGTTCTGTTTTGTTTTTTTATTTGGCGTCTATTTTTTATAAGAGTTTTTGGTTCGTATCCTGTTTTATTTTGCTTTTATGTGGCGTCTATTTTTTTCTGTAAGGGTTGTTAGTTAATCTACTGTTCTAAATTGTTCTAATATTCAAAAGCTCATTTGATATCATTTCAGACTTTTTACTAAATTTCTATAATAAAATCTTTAAAGATGGGACTTTCTTAGAGGGATGGTGTGAGGGTATAATAGTGCCTATAGTTAAAGGGGGTCCAGATGTAGTAAAAAATTATCGAGGAATAACACTTAATAACATTCTGTCGAAAATATATTCAAAATTACTTACAGATCGCTTGATAAAATGGTCAATTAAGCATGAGAAAATAATAGATAATCAATATGGTTTTCAAAAGAACAAATCTACAGTTGATTGTATTTTCATATTACATGCAATTATATCTAAAACATTGTCGGAAAAGAAGAAATTATTCGTAGCATTTCTTGACTGGGAAAAGATGTATGATAAAATTTCAAGAACACTATTATGGAAAAAGCTTTTAGACTCAAACGTTAGTAATAAATTTGTTACAGCCATTAGATCCATGTATAATGTAGTAAAAGCGTCTGTTCGCTATAATTAAATGAAATCAGATCCTATATTATCAAAGGTTGGAGTAAAACAAGGAGATCCGTGCAGTAGTATTTTGTGTTTGTTCTACATAAATGACATTTTACATAATATAAACAGCAATATTGAAGGAATTTTTACACAGGATGATCTCAAATTATTCATGTTGTTATTCGCCGATGATGCCGTAGTATTTTGTCATGAGCCGAAATCACTTCAATCTATACTAAATGACATTGAAATCTACAGTAACGTATCGCGTCTCAGACTAAACGTTAACAAGACAAAAATTATGATCTTCGAAAATAACAGCCATAGACCAACGACATACGACTTTTTCTTGTATAACAAAAAAATAGAAATTGTACAATCTTTTAAATATCTTGGTGTTTACTTTTTCAAAAACGGTAATTGGAAACGTACCCAAAAATTAATAGCACAAAATGCAACATTTTCTATGCATAATCTATTTACGGTATTTAACCAGATAGATATACCAACATCAAATAAACTAGATATTTTTGATTCCCTTGTATTACCAGTTTTAAATTATTCTGCGGAAGTATGGGGTATACACCCCTGCCAGGACATTGAATCAGTATTTTCCAAATACTGCAGAAGAGTACTATGTATTAAACCATCTACGAACTTAAATGCTATATACGGTGAGCTTGGTCGTACTCCAATGACAATACATAGAAAATTGATAATAATTAAATATTGGATTAAAGTCTTATCTTCAAAGCGAAATTCTCTTATGTTTAAAACATACTATATGCTAAAAGTAGATGTCGATAGGAACTTTACATATAGAGGAAATAATTGGGCATTCTATGTAAAACAAACTTTAGAAACGATAGGCATGGGAAATATATGGGACAATCAATTTAATATGGAGATACAATTTAAACCTATAAAAGAGCGTATAATGGACATATTCAAGCAGAACTGGCATTCTTCAATCAATAATTCCTCTCGCCTTTCCACTTATAGCCGTTTTAAACATATTTTTTAATATGAAAAGTATCTGGACATTATACATGAATCTAAATACAGAACATCTTTAACTAGGCTAAGATTATCGTCACATGATTTAGCTATTGAAAGTGGTCGCAAATATAATATACCGGAAAATGCGAGAACATGTAAAGATTGCAACCTTGGCGTAAAAGAAACTGAATACCATTTCGTGCTTGTTTGTCCAAAATTTTCCGATATTAGATCTAAAAAAATCAAGAACTACTATTACATTTCGCCAACGATTCAAAAGCTCGAAAACCTCTTATCTTCTCCTTCTAAAAATACTATTCTTAATTTAGCAAAGTTTATATTCTTTGCAAACAAACTCCGAACGTAATTTGTACACTATAACATCATGTGCTCTTCAGTTAACGAATGTGTTCATTTTTCTGCTATGATATATTTGTATTTGTATTTGTACTTGCTTTAAACATGTTATGTTTTCAAGCAATAAAGTATATGTATGTATTTATATGACGTCTATTGTTTTTTTTATAGTAGTTGTTGGTCTATACCCTTTTTAATTTTGTTATTATATGGCGTCTGTAACAGTTGTTAGTTTGATATGCTGCTACTCACTCAGATATCGTTTGGTTGATCTTTATTTCGCTTATGATTTATTCAAAGGTCATATTGATTTTTAGACTTTAAAAAATACTCCGTAGACATTGTGTCATTCTTTCCTGTCCATTTTGTGAGGACACTTCAGCAGAGTGCATCTCGCCTTGCCAGGACTACTTTAAGAAGAGATCACTGTTAATGCATTATTATGTGACTCAAAGACATGTTGCGGATAGATTATGTATGTGCAGTCTGATCTTATATCTACACTGTCCGATGGGGACCCGAGGAAAAACCCATGAGATATCATGATTTGGCCGTTCTTACAATCGGCTTGAGAGTTTAATTTCACTTTTTGAGCAGGTAAAGGGTTATAATAATCTCAATGGATTTCACTACAATTGACCCGTCGATGTTCGAAATTTTTCGTCCCTTCTTGGAAGAAGGCTGCATCATGTCTGTCATGAAACTCTGAAACAGCATCAATGACGTCAATGTCAATTTAGAGGTGAATACCGTGAAAATGATATTTCTATTTGGGGGTATATACGGTAGAAAACAGTGTTCGTGCTTAAGAACCTTTCTTAAGAAAGCTCTCGGTCTTACCGAAAGTAGCACAGCTTTTGATTCGCTAAGCCAGTGTTCATAAGAATTGTTGATGTAAGATCAAATGAGTAAAGGGCAATGGGCATCAGTTCGAATAGCTACTGCAACTAGTGAGTCTTTTTTTTTTATCTGTTCTCGTTTGCACACATATTAAAATTGTATCCTCTGAATCTGTAAAAGCACCAGATTCATCAGGTCTGGGGGACACAATTACGAGAAGACCCTGTTTTAAATGCGCATCGGAAAGATATTCAACATATCTTTTTTTCATTCACAAGACCTCAAACTATAAATTTTTAAGGTACCTTCCTAATTCAGATCCACTGGAACTACCTACATATAAAGGAACTACACTGTGTATGCGCATTGACGTACAACAAAATAGTGTTCAACATTTGTCCAGCAATGATTAAACGGCTACACAGTTCTGCTTAATGCCACCAGTTACGTTACGGTATCACTTGGGAATCCAGACTGTCCTGGATGGTTGACCCATTACCACTCAATCCCTCCTTTTGACGACCCTGAGGAAGAAGCCTTAAGAAAACATTGTGGAAAAAGGAGAAAATGCTGGTTACCAGCATTTTCTCCTTTTCCCACGATGTTTTCTACCCTTCACAAAACATTTTTTTAATTTTCAGTCACTTTTATTTTGTCGTCTGCAAATGCTTTCGATTTGGACAAGCCTAAAATATTGTCGTTTGGTAATGAGTTAAATACCTCGGACCACTAATTATTTGGTCTACTAAAACAATCTGTCATTACTTATGTATTCATTTCATCCAATGAGAGTGATTGCAGACTTAGATAATAATAAGTGACTCAAATGGTGGGGTTTGGCTCTGAAAAGATAGTAAACTTCGTGGAGAATTCACCAAATGTTTATGTCAGCATTTTCTCATTTTTGTACAATGTTTTCAAACGTCTCTTTCCCATGGACGATAAAATACGAGATTACTACGGGTTATTTAAAAAAAATTCATTTTTTTTTTCATTGTAGGACAAACTGGTGTCAACCAGTTAGGTGGTGTTTTTGTCAATGGCCGCCCACTACCGGATCACGTTCGGCGTCGCATTGTGGAACTAGCTCACATGGGTGTAAGACCATGTGACATTTCTAGACAGTTGCTGGTTTCCCACGGCTGCGTTAGTAAAATACTAACACGTTACTATGAGACGGGATCCATCAAACCTGGTTCTATTGGTGGGAACAAACCGAAGGTATGTACCTGTTATATGCAATTGACCATTAGATTCTGATCTCGTATCAATCGTTTATTAAATAATCTTGAGTTTAAAAGACGCCGAAGAAAAGAATTTTGAAAATATTGTGAATAAGAAGATGCTAGTAAGTAACATTTTTTCCTTTTCCCATGATGTTTTGCATGCTTAGAAATGTTAAATGGAATAACATTTTAAATACGAACTATAATAGAAAAAATTGTTTGTTGTATAAAAAGAGTTAATTAGTATTTCACTTTTCACGAGCTATGAAAAGAGAAAATCGCTATTGGCTTACTTATTCAGTTGAACTGATCTTCGACTACTCTTGTCCATAAACCTCTTTGTAACGGGGGAAAATGTTGTATGAAATCTATTTAATTTTGCTGCAGCTTACCAGTCATTTCTGTAGAAGAAGAGTTTTATTTTACGGTGTTTTAATTTCTAGCCTAAGACTGCCACACGATAACGGTTTTCGACTCGCCAAAAGTATATATGGAAGCAATTTGCGCAGACACTTTGTAAAATCTATATTGAAGCTGTCAAATCAAATGCGGTTAAAAACATTGTGAGAAAAATCATGACACAATACTTTTTACAAGATATTTTACATTTCCTATGTTTTTGAAAGAAATCTTTGTTGTTTTAAAGACAGTAGACTGCTTTGTAAGCATGGATTACTTTTACATATCTAGAAAGAATATCAAAATTCAAAAGAATTACTTTTCACGACTTGAACTCAGGTTAAAGCGTTGCATATTTATTCTTTATCTTTTCAGCAAGTGGCAACACCATTAGTGGTACGCAAGATATTACAACTGAAGAAGGAAAACCCGTCAATATTTGCATGGGAAATCCGAGACTTTCTATTGGCACAGAGAATCTGTGACGAACAGTCCATTCCAAGCATAAGTTCTATAAATAGAATCTTAAGAAACGCCGGGGCTTTTAACAGTGACGGAGTTTTGTCAGCGGAGGCATCGTCCGTATTCTACCCGCCCCATCACGCCCATGCTTTTCAAACATTTTATCATCAGCAGCATCCAGCTGCTCTGTACCCACTCAACATTCCTGGACTGTCTTATCCTAAATTGGTACAGCCATTACAATCACTTGAACCTGGGGAAGTACCAACTCTAGAGAACCAGTCAGCTGCGGAATCGAGGCTCGCGAGAAGCGAGAACTGTGACGTCACGTCGAGTGGGAAAAGACTTGCGGAAAATGACAGCGTTACTGCATCTCCAGCGGCAAAAAGACTGCGAAGTGACAGCCTAAATTACAAGAGCCGGGAGAACGATAAAAATGGCAGAGCGACAACAAAAGGTATCACTTTATTTCCATATTTACAGCCGATTATTTGTAATTGGTTGTAAATTATTTATGAATAAAACGTCTTGGTTACCGATGAATCATTTATTGGACGATTAAGACCGGTTTATTTGCGCTCTTAATAAAAGGGTGGGCTGAGACGGGGACACAATTATGTTCTGAACTCTGTAGTTATTGAAAACTTGAAACCCGCCTCCCTGTTTTTTATGAGTAAACTTCAGTCAAATTCTGAAGTCAGAGAAATCTAAATCTTTCTCGATAAAAATGTTTTTGACTTAAAATGAAAGTACAAGTGGGCAAGTGAATGGGGCGATATTGTATTGAAAGTTTTTTTTAGACTATTATCAATAACTTTCAATTTTTTTAAACGTTTCTTCAAAGGGCTATTGTTAAACTCATTACCTAACAGCAAAATTTTAGGTTTGTCCAAATCGAAAGCATTTGCAGACAACAAAATAAATGTGATTGAAAATTTGAAATTTGATTTGCGAAGGGTAGAAAACATTGTGGGAAAAGGAGAAAATGCTGGTTACCAGCATTTTCTCCTTTTCCCACAATGTTTTCTGAAGGCTTCTATCTCAGGGTCGTAAAAACCAGGGATTGTTTGGTAAAGGGTTAAATTGGGAAAAGTGAACTCTTCTCTGATAAATGGGGGCTTATCACATATCCTTGCTGTATTACACTAAGGCAGTCATCACATAATTGTGGACCCATTAAATTCATTTTGTTTCACATCTGATAGAATCATGGGCTACACTGGTCCTTTTGACAAGCAGAAAATAGACCAATGGCAAAGATTTTCAACTGCACTGGCCGCCATGAGTCGATTTCTTTTAGCAGATGCACGAAGCCCCCTTTTCACAGAGCATGATTCAATATTATGGATAGTCATGTATAGATAACACCACAGGCGCGTGATTTCGTTATACATATCGTAGGTTTACTTAAAAAACCTCGTAACTACAGCTTGATCCAAGCTGTTGTTTACGAGGTTTTTTTAAGTAAACCGACGCTATACAATGTAGTATTATTGGTTTTATGTCTGTTGCCAGTGGCATGTCTCCATGGCAGTAGTTCTTTCTAAATAATATCCTTCATAATTCAATTTTAATTTTTACTTTAAACGTATTTATTTTACATCAATTGAGATACAAGTTCTTACAACTTATACTAATCTCTCTCGACTCTCGATTCTTCATAATTTCACATTTGTATTATGGGCCAGAGGCCCTCATTTGAAAAAAAATATATATATTTTACCTTTGTGCAATACCAAGAACCGAGTAAATGGATTTCGTTCTTGCTTAATTTTATATAATTTATACAATCACTGAGACAAATTTCATGGGGGAAAACTACTGCATATGATAGGAACTGTACGTATGAAATAAGATGGAGACAACAGGCGGGAGGGTTGTTATAGACGAAGATCAGAATGCACGTATGTGTAGGTTGATCTTCGTCTACACTCTCTGCAAAATAGATAAGTGGTTCGATTTGACTGGATAAAGATGAAACAAAAAAGGTTACCTGTTTATATAACGTTATGAGCCCCTGACATGCTAAATAAATTTTATGAAACGTTCAAACCGACAGCTAAAAAGTCGAACATTGCTATTTCAGACTTATTCTTTTGGAGAAAAATATCTACTTATCGGACAGCGTAGATCCAAGATCAGACTGCACGTTCTGTGCAGTCTGATCTTGATCTACACTGTCCGCAAAAGGTCAATGAGTCGCGTTCAGCAACTTAAGGGTTAGCGTGGAGCTGCGTAATGCGAAACGGGTAATTTGGGTCTAAAATACGATGGGAACGCAAAGGCTGGTATGTCGACCATCTTTAAATTGTTATATCCAATTGAAAATCATGAAGAAAATGGGGCCATAAAAAGATGACAGCGTGTGGAAAACAGAGGTAATCAGTTTTTAAGGCCGTGACTGAGCGATTTATGGCGTCTTCTCAGTGTTTTTCTTTTTAAAATGGCACATCTATAGATTTCCTTTTACAGAATGAACTGCAGAAATCTATAGTTTAACTCATTACCAAACAACAAAATTCTAGGTTGGTCCAAATCAAAAGCATTCGCAGACGACAAAATAAAAGTGACCTGAAAATTTGAAATTTGTTTTGTTAAGGGTAGAAAACATTGTGGAAAAAGGAGAAAATGCTGTTTACCAGCATTTTCTCCTTTTCCCACAATGTTTTCTAAAGACTTCTTTCTTAGGGTCGTCAAAAGTAGGGATTGTGTGGTAATGGGTTAATATGACCGCTTGCAAAGATGGACTAGGATAATGAAAGAAAATGTATGTGACCTATCACGCAAAAAGCGGCCATCAGCCCGGGTCAGACTGCGTGGACTGCGGAGGCTGATCAGGGTCGAAACTTTTTGCTTTTATGATATTTTCTGTATGAAAAGTGATAATTCTACCTTACTATAAATACAATCATTTTTGAATTATCACCTTAAATTAGCCTGCACCATCCTCGGATACCCCGGGGTCTCCCTATTTGCTACGCTACATCGACCCCTGGGACAATTGACTAATAAAACTTTGAATCAGCCGCCGAAAATCGATACGAAACGTCATAGCGTACACCGACTCGCCCATCACAAAATGATGATGGAACCAATGAAAAGCCAGCATTCGGCCAGCGGTAAAGCGAGGGAAATTCAATTAATTGTCCCAGGGGTCTATGTAGCGTAGCAAATAGGAAGACCCCGGGGTATCCGAGGATGAGCCTGCACTATCTTTGCTCTGTTTTCATGGAATTGATGTACCGAATTCCCCAATTGTCCCTTTTTCGCGTGACGGGTCACATATACAGAACACACTTCGGATGTTCCAGTTGTTCCTTGTTTCAACTTGAAATTCCGTACTGCTATTGCATTACACAATAATTGGCTTGCAACACGCGAAAAGGGGACATTCGGACATTTGCGTAAAGTGTCGTCTCGGATTAGCCTGCGCAGTACGCGCAGGCTAATCCGAGACGGCACTTTACGATTTCACTAGATTTTCTGCTACAGTAGATTTGTGCAAAACAGAAAATTACATGAAAACGGAAAGTGTTGTTTCGGATTAGCCTCCGCGGACTGCTCAGGCTGATCCTAGACGACACTTTACGCAAATTTCCGAATATCCCTTTTCGTGTGTTGCAGGCCATATATAAAAGCCAGGCTCTATAGGATATAGGAACTTTGTGCATCTGCTGAAAGTATCGACCCAGGTTACCCAGCGCAGTCCACGCAAGCTGACCTGGGTCGAAACTTGCCGTTGGTCAATTTTCTGTATGTTGAAGAACCTACATGTATGTGCCTCTTGATTCAGTTTGCTGTCAAACAAAACGGCTTTTTTTTTTCATGTATCTCTTAGACTGTGATGACTTTTTTGGTACGATGCATCACAGAGATGCATTAAGCCCCCTTATATCAAAGCTTGGTTCAAATGAATTCATTATCCCCCGCAAGATGGCATTCTATAAATATTCATCTATCTAATTTGGGCAGCATGGGTACAGAACCGAACCACTTTCCTATACGCGACAACCATTTCTTTGAATTTCAAACTAAAATAAACGTTTTCTCAATAAAACGCTACCTCGTGCAATTCACTCTGCTATGATCAGCAGTTTAGAGAAATCTGGAGCTAAAGCAGGTCTCATGTCTCCTCAAACGTATTGATAAAAGCTATTTTCAATATTGCTACTTTATAGAGCGTAATGTTAAAGTCTGCCCGCTTTCGGGGCTAGTAATGCGTCATATAAGACAGTCGAATCTTCGAAGTATATGCCATGCGCAGACAACGCAAATGAATTTTAACCACAATCGGAAGAGATATATACCTAACCGTTGTCTTTCTGAATAAATGAAAGGAAACTTTAAAGTTGAAAGTAAAAACCCAAATTTCGCTATTTCAATGGTAATTCTGTTGGGAAAACGTGTCCTTATTGGACAGCGCAGATAAGGGATTAGGCTGCACTTTCTGTGCAGTCTGATCTTGATCAGTCCGTAAAAGGTAAGAGAGGCCCAGTTTGCTAGGTCTGTATTGTAAGAGTAAGTTTAAACATCTTACCAGTCATCGGTTGACCCTTTACCCAATAAGACATTTCTATGGTATCTCTAAATGACCCTAAATAACAGCAAGGATTAAGCTGTTTCTTATGTGTATATGAAACCTTTTGATAACATAGAAAACATTGTGACAACAGGTGAAATTGCTCGTTACGAGCAATTTCACCTTTTGCCACAATGTTTTCCAAAGGCTCCTACAAGCAATACGTAGAAATGAGTATCTATGGAGTAAAGGGTTAAGAATTACTTCTTCAGTAACACAATATACAGACAAATAATAGCATAACAATCAGCAAACATACATAATACAGAACAGATGGATGGAACTAAAGCTTGGCATATAAAGTTCTTATGTAAAGTTTTAATAGTTGCCGAGTTTTCTTGAAATTTCCCCTCCCCGAAAACAGAACCCTGTCAAAATAACGATACCAAGTGTTACATTTTCTTTTCAAAACTATTATAATCGTAGATATTTTGGTCGAAATCTAGTGTTAAGCAACGTTAAAGATCCAATAGCGGCAAAAAAAAAAATAATGCACGTGTTAAATGATTTAAATCAAATCATAATATTTGAAAGTATGTAAAATATTGTGAAGATGACAATCTGTTATCGTATTGTCATTTTCGCGAGCCAAGGTTACGATCACTATGTGGATCTTACCTTGGCTGATTGAACCCGATTTCGAGATTCCTGCGATGCGCCCTCTATTGGATGCTGGTTATTATCCCCCTTTACATCATTTCTAAAAGCCAATGAAATATCGTTTTACAAACCGCTTACGAAAACACATGAAGCTATAGGCAGACGTCCACGTGGGTTTCTATGTTTACCTTCTAAAGGTAGCGACCTTATTCTATTTTTATCAAAGATGAAATGCTACGAGCGATTTCAGTCGTTGCAGTTAGAGCTGGCTGCATCCAATAAAAAAGCGTAACGGGGAATGTAAAAATCAAACTCGATCCGCCAAGGGTAGAGTAGAGTAGTGACTCCTCACCCTTGGCTTGCGAAGATGTCGTATGGTTGGTCCAAGACTGCGTAAGCTGACATGGGTCAACCCTTTTTGTAGATGCACTTGACTGACAGGACTTCAGAGGACGGCATAGATCAAGATCAGACTGTACGTTCCGTGCAGTCTGATCTTGGATCTATTCCGTCTTCTTGTTTAGTCTAGCATATAAGACAAAAACCTTTTAGAGTTCCATATGTGGTTCATATGTACTTTTTTTTTTTTTAAAAATCAAAGGACATTTTCAGTCTTCATGGATGTGGTTTAAAGTGGACGTTTTATATAACTGGTTCAAAGTTGCTGCCTTCCAATACTAAAAATGTCGGATACAATTCCTGTCTCAGAATCTTTGGGACTGCCGACACAGCCGGTTGGTTTCGTCTCGAGAGATCCATCACTCGAAAAAGTGAAAGAATATGTGGAATCTGTCGAACGATCACAAAAAAAAGAAAATCTTAATAAGTTAGTTTTTCTTTCCGATGTTTTTCAGAAAGGAAATGCTGTTCAGCTTTAATTAAACTGCGTTATAATCATATACTCGGTGTAACGGAAAAGAACTTTCGGCGAAGAAAAAAGGCATGTGTTGTTTATTCCTACATTTACCTATCATCTATACCGTAAATATTCATTGCTTCCGCGGAGAATTGTAATTGAATTTCTCTTAAAAAAAATGAATAATTTTTTAAAGTTACTAATGTTTCAATTAACCGTTATTTTCCACCATTACGTCATCAGGTCTATTTCTTGCGCCAGGATAAGGGAGGTGATTCCTGTCACATCAAAATGGCGAAATCTCGCTCTCGCGCAGGTGCTTCTCGCCGTTTAGGAGATAGCTTCTGGTTAAAACCTGCAGTGATTGACAGGTCTATAGTCTCGCGCTACTGAAAAGGGCATAAATTTCACACAAGTTAACATTCTTTGTGTAATTCGACAGCACATAACAGATAATACGAACCAAATTACTGCCCCGATTTAGCCGTAATGATTGCCAATGAAAACTTGCTGATCAAGGCAATGGGGTCGTAAAAACGCCATTAACTCTTTACCACACGAGAAAATTTTAGACTGGTCCAAATTGAAAGCATTTGCAGACGACAAAAGAAAGGTGACTGAAAAATTGAAATTTGTTCTGGGAAGGGTAGAAAACACTGTGGGAAAAGGAGAAAATGCTGGTTACCAGCATTTTCTCCTTTTCCCACAGTGTTTTCAAAAGGCTTCTTTCTCTGGGGCGTCAAAAGTAGAGATTGAGTGGTAATGGGTTAAAGCTGCTAGTCTTACCGGACTTTAGCCCCTATCTATGGTAAAACAGAGTCTAAGAGGTGGAGTCGAGACTTCCTCTTTCCATCAGACGACGGAGCTGAAAGACTTGTCCACATTTGAAGCGTTTGCAGACGACAAATCATCTCTAACTCTACTAATAGGATTTGTCCTTTGAAAGAGTAGAAAACAATCTGGAAAAGGGAGAAAATGTTAGTTGCCTGATTTCGCTCCTTTTCCAACAATATTTTCGAAAGCCTTTTCCCCGTGGGTCATATAAACACGGGGTTGTTTGTCAATGGGTTAAGCTACCCAGCTTGGGCTTGTATTTACTAGCCTTTCTTACGAACATTCTCAATCTCATTCTTCAGAATTTTCTAAATTTAAAATTTAAAAGTAAAGCAACTTCTGATTGGCTGAACCAAAAGGTTTAGCCAATCAGAAGTTTCGTTACGTTTGAATTTAGAAAATCTTGAAAAAGAATTCTAAGAATGGTCTAAGAATAGTTGATGGATACGGACCCTATCGTAAACTCGTTGCTCCCTGAAACGCCTTACAAATTTGCAGCAGAGAACTTGACAGAACTTACTTTACGCGTGAATTACCCAGGTGAATTATGGAATATTTCTACTATATTCATACAAGCAAAAGTATTTTGGATTTAGAAGAAACTGCTTGTTACCACTGCTTTAATATATTCTCCTTCAGCCAAGAACTTGTTTAAAAAAAAAAACAATCTGATGCAAGACGTCGAAAAATCTGCCAGAAGTCACGTGACTGTGTAATTCCAAGCTATTTTTTGACTGTGAAAGGAAGCAACGTTCTAACCACGTTACCTCTTTTTACTCTTTTCCAAGCAACAAAAGTTTAGATATGTCAAAATTGAAAGCTTTTGCTGAAGACAAATTAAATTGGTTTAAAATTATTGAATTTGTCTTTGATAGGGTAGAAGGCCATCAATGTGGAAAATGATTGAAATACCGGTGTCCAGCATTTTCTCCTTTCCCCTGAATGTTTATAATAGCCTTCTACCTCGGGTCGTCAAAAAATGGGACTGTTTCGTAAAGAGTTAACTCATTACCAAACGACAATATTTTAGGCTTGTTAAAAATGAAAGCATTTGCAGACGACAAAATAAAATTGAATGAAAATTTGAAATTTGTTTTGTGAAGAGTAGAAAACATTGTGGAAAAAGGAGAAAATGCAGGTTACCAGCATTTTCTCTTTTTCCTACAATGTTTTCCATAGGCCTCTTTCTCAGACAAACAAGTGTTTGCAGTCCTCGTTTACGACATTTCATATACTTACATACAGATGTATTACAGATATGCGCGGGCTGAAGCTTTTACCAAACGACAAATTTATAGACTGGTCCAAATTAAAAGCATTAGCAGACGACTAAATGAATGTGACTGGAGGATCGAAATTTGATTTTGGAAGGGTAGAAAAAATTGTGGGAAAAGGAGAAAATGCTGCTTTCTCTTTTTCTCACAAATTTTTCAAAAGGTTTCTACCTCAGGGTCGTCAAAAGTGTGGTAAAGGGTTAAAAAAAAAACACTGTTGGAAAAGGAAAATTCCTACATATCAGCATTTTCTCCTCTCTTACGATGTGTTCCTCTCTATCTAAACAAATTTCGTCATTTTGGCCACCTCTAACTTGTCGTCTACAAATGCTTTCAATTTGACCAGTCCTGAACGTCTGTCGTTTGGTAAAGGAAAAGTCTTGGTAAAGAATCAACGACAAACAAAGATTAAGATTTAATACATGAAGGCAAGCCAAACTACATATGTAGCTACGAACTATTTCTTCTCCGAAGACGGTGTTTTTGAAAAGTTCGCTTTTGCAAGACGAAAAAAGTAGTTCCATGGAGGTACTATTTTGATACGGATAGAATCACTAAATAGTTAATACCTACGCAGATAATGGGATGTCGCCTGCCAAAACCACCTGGACGCTCCGTAACCAAATATGCAGTATCATGTGACGAAATGACGAGATTTCATGAGATTTTGCGAGACCAATCTGCGCGTTAATTTGACAATCGAAGAGACTTCACCAGTGTAATTTGCGTTCGCGAGAAAATAGTACCGTTTTTCATTAATTATTAAACAGGGCAAATGACTACGAAAACTGTTACTTTCTCATGAAACGTTACCATCGCATGAAATGGCGATTATCTATCCGAAAACAATATGCAGGAGGAATTATTATGCTCTTTGAGTCGAAAATAACCATGCGTCGTCATTTACGACATGATAAATTCCTTTCAGGAAATTAAATCTTGGTGCGTGCTTTTTTTGTGTTCCTTTTCGTCAATTACCTGTCATAGAGTTTATTTTCAACATAATGGCGGCAATAAACGATTCCGAATCACTTTTCCCTCCGAATCTCTCCTTTGTTGGCATGCCTACATTTCACCCATGTTTTGTGAACACGGGTTTATTGCAGCTACAAAAGTATTGACTAAGGTCAGCTTGGGAAGTCCTGATACATTGATGTTGACTTGTTTTTACACAGACGACTACATTTTGAGCCTTTTTACAGTCTATCAAAGTTATATAAAGCGCTCTCAAAAATGTTCTCTCTCTCTCTCTGGCTGTAAAGTTTTGCTTTGAACTCTTTACCAAACAACAATATTTTAGACTGGTCCAAATTCAATGTAATTGCAGACGACAAAATAAACGTAACTCAAAAATTGGAATTTTGTTTCCAACAGTGTAGAAAACATGGTGGGAAAAGGAGAGAATGCTGGTTATCAGCATTTTCTCCTTTTCCCACAATGTTTTCAAAAGGTTTCTATCTCAGTGTCGTAAAAACCAGGGATTGCTTAATTGATAAAGGGTTAAGCAAGCACATTTTGAGTGCGCCATTGGAGCTTTCTAAGAGAGTACTGTTTTTTGGAGAAAACAAGGGAAAGTAAGAGCACCATCTCCCCTTTTATGGGAGAAAAAAAATGCAGGGGTATGAAAATGGCGGCGATTTTCACTCTTTTTTGTGGATGAAGGAGTCGTAGCAACATTTCTTAAGGCTCTTGGTCCAAAACAGTTTTACGACAGTAAAAAGGGTGTCAAACAGTCCGTATTCTTTGACATCTTCACTTGGTATTTATCTATTCTTTGTGATTGGATCTCTCCTAAAAAGTTACAAAACCTCCCTGACATGAGTAAAAGAACAAAAACAAAGCAACCCCGCTTAGATTTAATTGCACGTTGTTCCATATAAACCAGCTTTTGCTTTTAATCTGTGTGTCTGATCTGACGGAATGGTCTGTATTATGGTCTGTAAAATTAACCCTTAGCCTTCGAAATACAACTCACTGACCTTTTGCGGACAGTGTAGATCAAGATCAGACTGCACAGAACGTGCAGCCTGATCTTGAATCAACACTGTCCGATAAAAAGATGGGTTTTTTTTCTCCAAAAAGTACGGGTTTTTAATATCGGTTTGGAAGTTTCACTTTACTGATTTAATGGAATAAGTGTTAGCTGTCCCTACAGAAAGATTCTGGGGAAAGGTAGGTCGGCACGAGACTATCAGACGGCAAAATTTTAGCCCTGTCCAAATTGAAGGCATTTGCAGACGACAATTCAATGGTGCAATTGTTTATTGATGGGGATAGCATTTTCTCCTTTTCCCACAATGTTTTCGAAAGGCTTCTCTCCAAGGATCGTCAATAGTCGTCATTGTGTTGAAAAGATCAAATATTTATCTCTAGTGTCATAAATTTAATATCATGGCCGTCGTAAGTTGCCGAACCGTAGGGCGACCATCTTCGCTAGCAAAGGTTACGATCACTACGTGGATCTTACCTTGGCTGATTGAGCCCGATTTCGAGATTCCTGCGATGCTTCCTCTATTGGATGCTGGTTATTACCCCCCTTTACATCATATTTCTAAAAGCCAGTGAAATATCGTTTTACAAACCGCTTACGAATACACATGAAACAGACATCCACACGGGTTTCCATGTTTACCTTCTATTCGAAAGGTAGGAACCTTGTTCTATTTTTATCAAAGACGAAATGCTACGAGCGATTTCATTCGTTGCAGTTAGAGCTGGCTGCATCCAATGAAAAAGCGTATCGGGGAATTGTAAAAATCAAGCTTGATCCGCCAAGGGTAGAGTAACATAGTGAATCGTCAGCCTTGGCTTGCGAAGATGAAGCTCAATAGTAAAAATACTTATACATATATTTCAATCAATGTCCGTTGAGCCAGCACGACATTCCAGCTCAACGGCCAGCTCAACAGCAAAAAATACATATATATTTCGCGAATTTGGAATATTCGCAAACTTTTCTGTTCGCATATTTTACCACTATAGTATACCAACATATAAACGAATATAAGTTCGTAAACATTTGCTGTACGCGAAATGTCGGTAATTCGCAAAATTTTCGTCACGCCTATATATCCTCCTGTACAGTATGTTGTTAGTTGCGGAGCTCTAAGTAAACTCTTTGGCTCTTCAGCTCAACTAAAGGCACTGGTGTCGACCAGGGCCAGCCCACATTCACCAACCATTCTTGAGAATATTCTTAGTCTTTTTCTCCAAGGTTTTCCAAATCTGTAGGTAAAACCGATTGGCTAAACCGAAAGGTTTAGTCAATCAGAAGATGTGTTACTTACAAATGTAGAAAATTTTGGAGAATAAGACCAAGAACGTTCTTAAGAATGGTTGGTGAATACAGGCCCTGGTATATAGAGTTCATAGCGCACAAAACATGGAATCTGACCCCCATGGTAGATGCACACTGTCCGATTACCCCAAAGTTTTTCGAGAAGGAACTTATAGTTATCAATATTTTGGATCAGTCAACTGGATAAAAAGTTTCATTTAATCTTTCTGACAGATTTCATACAACATGTATAGGTAGCCGTGCTGACAATTATGCCACTTAAAAGAAATTTAGTGATCTTACTTTAAATATTCACTGAATTTATTTATTTATTTATTTATTTATTTATTTATTTATTTATTTATTCAATATTCATTTATTTATTTATTTAACTATCTATTTATTTACTTTGTCCAGATTTTTTTGTCGTGAAAATTAATATTTTGTAAAGAAATTTTTAGAACGTGAATTTTTAAACTCTAGTTAGTTTAAACATATTTTATTCATCAGTATTAGATACAAATTTTACAAAACAAGAGGAAATACAAATATATAATAAATATACTGAGGAAAAGGATAAGAACGGAAGCTAAGCTTATAAAGTTCTTCTCCTAGATCCGGCTTAAGGTTATTATATTAGCATATCCTTACTAATCACTGACAAAGAACGCAATTGAAAGAAAAAGTTGTAAAACATAGTGAATATCCAAACCGTGTGGAGTGGTATTGGTGAAGATTTTAATTGAAGACACCTATTTACTAGCTGTAGGAACCTCTAGCTTGACCAAACAAATGACAGAACTAGTGATTGCTTTAAACTAAGGGAACCAAAATCGTATAAGAATGTTAGCAAATCGTACTCAAGTGGTCCAAACCAATATTTAAGTTTAAAAGAAAAGGTAATGAAATGATTTGAATTTATACAACAGATCGGGTATAAAATCATCTGTTACATAGGAAACATAAGAATTACATATCACTTGGTAAATCTTTTACTATCACGGATATAGATGTGCACGGCGGCAAATAATCTTTGGTTATCAAACAAGTTAAGATTTTCATCCCCATATAAAATGGTTTGGAGTGTTAAGTTTACACTGAAACTAAGACTAATTCTTTGGCTATTATAAAATGGACATTATAAAAAGAAGTGCTTAGTCGATTCAACCGCACCACATCTACAGAGCGGGGATTCCACTAGTTTTTTTTAAGTACAGATGTTCATTGAGACTGCTGCATCTGTTGCGTAATCTGGCATGTATAACTTGAAGTTTCCTTTCGCCAAAAAAATAAAGCCTCCGTGGACAAGGTTTATCCATGTTTAAACGATATTTAAAAGCTGACAATGATTCTGCATTCTTAGTATCATCTGCAAGTGAATTCCAATCATTAATCACAGATGGCAAAAATGAAGCGCTGTACAAGCTCGTTCTACAAGTAATGTTTCTCAAATTGTTGGGCCTACGAAGATTGTAACTGCAAGAATTACCAACCGTAGACGGAACAAGAGTATTAAGATAATTTGGGGTAAGTCTGTTGGCCATTTTATAGAAAAGGATGAGTTTGTGCTTACGCCGTCGTGATGATGGCTTAATGTTACTCTAGTTGGGGGAAAAACAAAAGAAATGTTTAGAAAAAAAAACTACTTCCGTGGAACACTTACCCTTGTCCTTCGTTGCCGTACCCGACGTCTCTACTAATTGAACTATGAAACTAACCGATATGAGGCAGTATTAGAAATGACAATTGTATTTATCCCTATTGCAGTAATGGCTATACCGTTACTATCGGAATACGAGATTCTGCGATAAAGATGCATAAGTCTCGGTAATTCTTTTTTTTTCTGACTATGTTTTACTTTCACAGCCATCTTTGCATTTGAAATAAAAAATACAGTCTATTGTAAAGATATGCGCGAAAAAAAAAATGAAACAAAATTTGGTTTGATGCCCCTTTAAACTAACTTTGTCAATTACCATATGGAAAGTTCTTTTTCTTTTCGCATACTCGTAGTTACGGACTCCACGAATAAAGAACATCAGATCGGTTGACTCTTTCTATGCGAAAGACGACACTAGAAGCTTTTGTGGACAGTGAAGATCAAGATCAGTCTGCACAGAACGTCCACATTATACTGTCCACTGCTAAATTCATGACTATTACCGGACTGTCTCTTGATCTTGCAGAGGAAATATTAGCCTTAGACAAAATGTGATTTATTCAATAGTGAAAGGGTTAACCCTTTCCAAAAGAAGCCCTTGTTTTTACGTGTCTGCAGTACAAGTCTTTTTGAAAACACTGTGGGAAAAGAAGAAATTGCTCGTAACGAGCAATTTCTCCTTTTCCCACAGTGTTTTCTACCCATTAGGAAAACTTTCTACCGCTTTTATCAAATTTAGAATTGTTGTCTGCAAACTCTTTCAGATTGGAAGAGTCCAAAATTTGTCGTTTGGGACAGGGTTAAGAACAAACATTCGTGGAACTCGCGTACCTTACGCTTTGTCTTTAATTAACACTTACTCACCGGTGAGCAATACAATACAATATTTTATTTGCCATACAAAAAAAACAACATGTAAATCATATGGTGAAAGAGTTAGTACAATGTCAAGAGGCCATGTAGATACAATAATGTTACAAATTGACTGTTTTTAACCGCTTTATTTATTTTTTTTTTCTTTTTAAGTTTGCATTATAAAGATACTTAGATATATTCATGGTGGTTATTTTTATTATTATTATATTCCGTTGTCATTAGACTTTCAAATTCTATTTATTGTTGGCCATGTGTAATAATATTGTTTAAGATTTTTTTAAAGAATATTTCTGTATAAAGGACAAGCTACATGTAATAAGAAATGGTATTCATTCTATTCATTGTTGGCCATGTGTAATAATATTGTTTAAGATTTTTTTTAAGAATATTTCTGTATAAAGGACAAGCTACATGTAATAAGAAATGGTATTCACTCTCTACCACATTTAGATTACAGCGTTTTTTTTTTTTTTCGAATCTTGGAATGTTTCGATGTCTTCCTTTTTCTATCTCTAAATCATGCGCAGATATTCTAAACTGAGAAAGTGATATTCTTAATTTCTTATCATGTATAAAACCTAGTTATTTTTTCTTGGACAAAATTGTGTTTAAATATTCTATAATATGATAATCGTAATGAATTATTGATATTAGAATACCAGCTTTGATAATAGTGATAGTAGATTCTTAGTTTGAGAGTTCCATATTTGATTGAAATTTCTGACTGGTTTTCTGACATAGTTCATTAATACCAAGAGATTGGAGAATAGTTTTTACATGATGAGCCCAATTCAGTCCAGTATATGTACTGTTCATTTCAGGGTCGTTTCTGAACGTGTTGTAGATTACTTTGATTATGCTATTTTCGGATGACTTAATAATTTTTAACCAATAGCGGATCGTGTTACATTTTCGAATGATAATTAAAGGGACACTTCCAACTTTTCGATATATACCTGAAAAGTTAGATAATAACAAACAGAAAGAAAACATCTACAAAAATTTTATATGAATACTTTCTATATCTGTGGTCGAACTACATGACCAAACCTCTGATGCATAGTGCATTACAGGAAGAGTACGTGAATCAAGTAAAAAACATTTCTTTACTAACACTAAATTCATAGTTGTTGAAAGTAGAAAGTAATCCACTAAGCGATTTAGAAGCATTTTCTTCTAACTTTTTGGGGGACCTTAGCCAACTGCCATATTTAAGGAAATATACTCCTAGGTATTTAAAACATGTGACATTTTCAAGATTTTCATTGTAGAGAAAGAAATTGTGCGTTGTATAACACAATTTGGACAAGCCTAAAATATTGTCGTTTGGTAATGAGTTAATAGGAGCAGATACCGATATTTGATCGTAAACTTGATCGAACATTTGACTGAAGAGTACATAGCTTTTATAGAATTTACAAGTTTAGCACTTACACCTTGAAGGACTAGTTTTTGCCACAAAAGTAAGCACTAACTTTGTCTGCAGTCATATAATGAAATAGTGTATTTTTCCGTGAATTAACGAATTCAAACTTAAAAAACGCATATTTATAGAATCTACGGATCATGAGATCCCTTCAGATCTATCCAGAAAAACCACAATATTCGCGGAATTAAGAGACCCCACGCCTCGTCTTTAATTAACACTTCACGACCAGCGGACACTTCTTCGACCATTTTGAAGCAGACCAGTTTTGAAAACAAAATTAACAAAATAGGATAAATTGCTTAAAATGAGTAATTTCTTCTTTTTTCCGTATTTTTTTTTTCCAAATAATGATTAGTAACGAGGAATTTTCTTCTTTTTCTTTTGAATACATAAAATCATCAATAACGAGCGGTTTGCCTATGAAAGAGGTAAACGAAAAAAAAATATTCATTCATTCATTCATTCATTCATTCATTCATTCATTCATCCATTTTTTATTCTGGGGGAGAGAAAATACTGGTTTTTTTAGCACTATCTTTTTTTCCTGCATTATTGTCGAATTCCTTTTTTAAGGTGGTCAAAATATAGGCTCATTGGTAAAGGGTTAACTCTTTACTAAACGACAGAATTTTGGACTTGTCGAAATTCGAAACATGTGACTCTCAAAACTGATTTTTTTTTTTTTTTTTTTTTTTTTTTGAAGACTAGAAAAACAATGTGGAAAAAGGAGAAAATGCTGGTTTACCAGCATTTTCTCCTTTTCCCACAATGTTTTCAAACAGAGTCTTTCTCGGGGTCATTGAAACTCGGAACTGTTTGATAAAGGATTTAAAGACTCTACCTACCTTTAAAGTGGCTTTTACACGGTGCAAATCAACGCAAACATCTGAAAAGTCTGGGGAATCTGAGATGAGGTCCTGTCTCTAATTCTTAAGATAAATGATGGACATGTCACGCTATCTAGTTTAAAATTCGATTCGACTTTAATTATTCAAGGGCTTATCTGTAAAATTAGTGACGGTCTCCGGTTTAAGAAAATTGTCTCTGTATAATTACCTGTAGTCGTGCTACATCGATTTTTACTGTTCTAGCTAAATACATGTAAATAGAACAGGGTCCGTATTCATCAACCATTCTGGAGAACATTCTTGGTCTTATTTTTCAGAATTTCGTCGTTGTGAAAGTAACAGAATATCTGATTGGCTAAACCGAATGGTTTAGCCAATCAGATGTTCTGTTACTTTCACTGACCGAAAATACTAAAGAATAAGACTAACAACGTTCTTGAGAATGGTTGGTGAATATGGACCCAGGCTCCGTTTCATCAAGGTAGGAACGAACAAAATTTGCATAAGTTTTACGTAACTATAGTATAGTGGCTTTAAACTGCTACTAGATACGAGATATTCATCATGTATCTCGTAGCAGTTTAATCCCACTATACTAAAGTTATGTAAAACTTAACGCATTTTTTGTTCGTCGCTACCTTAGTAAAACGAGGCCCTGCAGATGAGATTTCACCAAGGTAGGAACGAACAAAATTTGCGTAAGTTTTACGCAACTATAATATAGTGGCTTTAAACTGCTACTAGATACGAGATATTTATCATGTATCTCGTAGCAGTTTAATACCACTATACCAAAGTTATGTAAAACTTAACGCATTTTTTGTTCGTTCCTACCTTAGTAAAACGGGGTCCGTTTCACCTAAGTAGTTACGAACAAAAATTGCATAAGTTTTACGTAACTATAATATAGTGGCATTAATCTGCAACTAGATACGAGATATTTATCATCTTTCTCGTAACAGTTTAATGCCACTATACTAAAGTTACGTAAAACTTAACGCATTTTTGTTCGTTCCTACCTTAGTAGAACAGGCCCCATTTCACCAAGGTAGTTACGAACAAAATTTGCGTGAGTTTTACGCAACTATATAGTATATAGTGGCATTAATCTACTACCAGATACGATATGTACCAGATATGTACATATCTCGTAGCAGTTTAGCCACTATAGATCTACTAAAGTTACGTAAAACTTAACGCATTTTTTGTTCGTTCCTACCTTAGTAAAACAGAACCCTGCTGGTGGGCCCCATTTCACCAAGGTAGTTATGGACAACATTTACGTACAAGTTTCAAGTAACTATAGTATAGTGGCATTCATCTGCTACGAGATACATAAAAAGTATCATTTAAGTTTTCACGTGTCTCGTAGCAGATTAATGTCACTATACTATAGTTAAGTAAAACTTGTGCAAATCTTTCCGAAACAACAATTTTTGGACTATTCCAAACCGAAAGGGTTTGCAGACGACAATTTTAGATTTGGACAAAATGGCAAAAGGTTCTTAAAAAGGGTAGAAAATCCTGTAGGAAAAGGAGAAATTGCTCGTTATTTCTCCTTTTCCAACAGCGTTTTCAAAAGACTTCTACTGCAGACACGTAAAAACCAGGGCTTGTTTAGGAAAGGGTTAAAACGGGGGCCTGCAGGTGAGCCCCGTTTCACCAAGATAGTTACGAACAAATTTTGCGAATAAGTTTCAGGTATCTATAGTAGAGTGGCTTTAATCTGCTACGAGATACATGAAAATTATCATGAAAGTTTTCACGTATCTCGTGGCAGATTAATGTCACTATACTATAGTTACTTGAAACTTGTACGCAAATGTTGTAATGTTGGCGTAATGGGGCCCACCAGCAGGGTTCCGTTTTACTAAGGTAGGAACGAACAAAAAATGCGTTAAGTTTTACGTAACTTTAGTATAGTGGCATTAAACTGCTACGAGATATGTCCATGGTAACTATCTCGTATCTGGTAGTAGATTAATGCCACTATATACTATATTCTATAGTAACGTAAAACTTGCGCATATCTATGCTTAACGCTAATGCGAATCACAGAAGGGCTGAATACGTTTATAGGAAAATGACAAATCAAATAGATACGTGTGCATTATCGTATCACAGTTAGGACATGAGTGTGGCATTCTAGGACTTTAAAACCATAAATCATTAACGTTTGAAATAAAGCAGATAGTTTAAATTAAAAGAAAAACAGTTCGCACGTACTGTGCAAAGTGAACTTGAGTTTCACTGCCTGACATAATATCTATATTTACTACGACAAAAAAATGTTATTTTACCGCTCTCTCGAATGCATAAAGATTATGGTCACACCATCTTCGCGAGCCAAGTTTACGATCACTACGTGGATCTTACCTTGGCTGATTGAGTCCGATTTCGAGATTCCTGCGATGGGCCCTCTATTGGATGCTATTAGCCCCTATTACATCATATTTCTGAGAGCCAATGAAATATATCGTTTTACAAACTGCTTACGAATACAATTATTCAACATGTAGCGATGGTTTCCACGTGGGTTTCCATGTTTACCTTCTATTCGAAAGGTCGCTACCTTATTCTATTTTTATCAACAATGAAATGCTACGAGCGATGTCATTCGTTGCAGCTAGAGCTAGCTGCATCCAATGAAAAAGCGTATCGGGTGAATGTAAAAATCAAGCTCGATCCGCCAAGGGTAGAGTAGCGTAGTGAATCGTCAGCCTTGGCTTGCGAAGATGGGACACCTCTAATTTCAGCAGACAATTTTGTTCTAGTAGCTAAAGCCTACAGCGATGTTTGGGACACCCCATAATAGCATGAAGTTGAATATACATTTTATAATGGCTTATTACACTGCTTGTCATTTCTATTTTCAGACGAAAGCAGTACAACAGACAAAACCACTGAACATAAATCCGAAACTAATTCGAGTCCAGCACCTGCCAAGCCATTACATTCAATAGAAGAAATAGTCAGAGGGGCCGGATCTTCGCCAAGAGACCGTAGAAAAATACCGGAAACGTGTACAACGTCAGATTTACAATCACCAGAAATGAACTTCATGAAAAGTGCGTTCCACTTTAACAGTGTACATAACATGCATAATTTACGTTTATGGAAACACCCGCCCATGTTTGTTCCTAATGTATATTCATTTCCAATGACGTCATCAACGTCAACGTTCGACCCACTCGCAGAAAGACAATTAACGTCGGCGTTAGCGTTACGTTATCTGAGTGACACGCAGTTTTGTTCTAGCTGAGAGTCTATAAAATGGAGCCATGTTCTGATAGATAGAGGTTGTTTTTTTTTTTTTGTTTCAGTGAAAGATCGAAATTTATTTCATCGACTGAACATCATCGGTGATATTTTCACATGTGGCTGCGCCACGCGAGAAAAAACATTTGCGACGATGTTCATTCGATGAAATAAACTATCTTTCATCCGAAATAGAAAAAAAAAAATATTCTATTTATTTCATGATGCTTTTAACACTTTCTGGGAGGAACTTTATCAAATTCCAGTACAGTTCTTTTCAGTCATTCCCCTTGGCGCACCCCTCCTCATAGCAACGCATTACAATATTACGTCAAGCGCGAGAAATGCCAGGTAAATGACGTCATATTTCCATCTGGTTGTGAAGGCACGGGTATTTTACCTAGTTAACTCTTTACCACACAATCCCTAGTTTTGACGACCCTGAGGAAGAAGGCTTTTGAAAACATTGTGGGAAAAGAAAAAAATTTGCTGGTAACCAGCATTTTCTCCTTTTCCCACAATGTTTTCTACCCTTCACAAAACAAATTTCAAATTTTCAGTCTCTTTATTTTGTCGCCTGCAAATGCTTTCAATTTGAACCGGTCTGAAATTTTCTCGAGTGGTAAAGAGTTATCTAGAATTTTTTTTAAAAATGGTATTTTCTCTGGTCGTACCCGTGGAATATCGAAAAATAATTTCTCTGCTATTTCCCGATATCCTACTGGAAAGCATGAAATAAAAAGGGGTTTTCGTGCATCATGCATAATATCCAGCAAATTGTCCAATAATCATGGATCAATTAAACCCATTTTGTCTAACAATCAGTATAATCCTGAGGTAGAATGGTTCTTGGACAAGCACGACGTTTACAAAGAGCAAAAAGATTTGACCCATGTCAGCCTGCGCAGATCGCTCGGGCTGACAGGGTCGATGCTTCTTTTTTGCAGATGCATTAACCCTTTCCCAAACAATCCCATTTTTTCACGACCCTAAGAAAGAAGCCTTCTGAAAACCTTGTGGGTAAAGGAGAAAATGCTGGTAACGAGCATTTTCTCCTTTTTCCACAATGTTTTCTCCCCTTTCCAACACAAATTTCAATTTTTGAGTCGCACTAATTTTGTTGTCTGCAAATGCTTTCAATTTGGACCAGTCTGAAATTTTGTCGCTTGGTAAAGAGTTAATCCCCCTTTTCACAGAGTATGACTCAGTTACACGTGACTAAAATTTGAAATATAGAATGTTACATGTCTAATAAATCTATTGTTTTCTTGAAAGACATTGTTCTAATTTCTGCCATTCTAGTAGTCTAGTCTTTCCTTCTAACGATCCAACCAGTTCTAATTTCTGCCATTACTAGTCTTTCCTCCTAACGATCCAACCAGTTCTAATTTCTGCCATTACTAGTCTTTCCTTCTAACGATCCAACCAGTTCTAATTTCTGCCATTACTAGTCTTTCCTTCTAACTATCCAACCAGATCTAATTTCTGCCATTACTAGTCTTTCCTCCTAACGATCCAACCAGTTCTAATTTCTGCAATTACTAGTCTTTCCTGCTAACGATCCAACCAGTTCTAATTTTCCGCCATTACTAGTCTTTCCTGCTAACGATCCAACCAGTTCTAATTTCTGCCATTACTAGTCTTTCCTCCTAACGATCCAACCAGTTCTAATTTTCTGCAATTACTAGTCTTTCCTTCTAACGATCCAACCAGTTCTAATTTTCCGCCATTACTAGTCTTTCCTTCTAATGATCAAACCAGATCTAATTTCCGCCATTACTAGTCTTTCCTTCTAATGATCAAACCAGATCTAATTTCTGCCATTGCTAGTTTTTCCTTCTAACGATCCAACCAGATCTGATTTCTGCCATTACTGCTATTACTAGTCTTTCCTGAAAAACCAGCATTTTCTCCTTTTCCCAAAATGTTTTCTACCCTATCAAAGAATATTTATACCATTTAATCCAGTATGAAATTGTCGTCTGCAAATGCATTCAATTCGAACAGGTCTAAAATTTTGCAGTCTGGTAAAGGGATAACCCAGCGTTTTCTGTGGATGAGGTCAGGAAAAATGTTTATTTGGGCAAGAGAGGTTTTAGATATCCAAAAGATGTAAGTATCATTCGGTGGTATCAGGTTCAATCCACGCCCGAGGCGTTGCATCTTTTGTTCGAGTGCCCTTGGGAAATGTACCTCAGAGACACAGCCTCGAACCGTAGAAAATTAACCCTTAGGCTGCTAAGCGCGAATTGGTGATCTATCTATCTATCTATCTATCTATCTATCTATCTATCTATCCATCCATCCATCCATCCATCCATCTATCTATCTATCTATCTATCTATCTGTCTATCTATCTATCTATCTATCTATCTGTCTGTCTGTCCGGTTAAATTTGTAACCCTGCAATTGTCAATCACTTTTACCCCTTCAAAGGCAGATTTCGTCACTTAAGTTAAATTCATTTCAATCTGGCAATAACTCTTTTTTTTTTTATACACGATTTAAAATTACCTTTTCAAAGTAGAATTACAAATTTGATTAAGTTATAACAATTTATCAAACACCCTCCTCAAACTTATAATTTCTAAATATAGCTTTTATCAGAGGTCAATGGTTAGAAATGAAATTAACATGATCATTATTGCTCTTTCTTTTATATCCCTAATTGGCGGAATTGAACTCGTGATGTGTTTATTTTTCCGTTTAGTTCATTTAGCGGAAATCACATTGTCCCTTCCCATGATTCAAAGATCATTAGTTTCACCGGAAGTACATTATTCGTACACCGTTTTGCTTTTTATCATGCTTTATCTCCCGAGTGTTCCTCGCTGATCTTCGCCACAGACACACTCGCTAATGAGTCGTAAGTGACCGTGTCATGTTAACACGTGATCTTGGAAATACTCTTTTCCCTCATTAGGTTGAGCCTGCCTCAGCATCACCCGTATTTAGCCGAATCCAATGCTTTAACCCTTTCCGAAAAAGTCCCTGGTTTTTACGACCCTTAGACAGAAGCCTTTTGAAAACATTGTGGGAAAAGGAGAAAATGCTGGTAACCAGCATTTTCTCCTTTTCCCACAATGTTTTCTACCGTGCTGGAAACCAATTTCAGTTCTTGAGTTACATTTAGTTTGTCGTCTGCTAGTGCTTTGAATTTGGACCAGTCTAAAATCTTATTGGTAAATTGTTAAATCTTTACTAATCTACATAAATTTTAAGTAGTACAACTTGAAAGTATATAAACATTTTAAATGTGGCTGGAATTATGAGATATGGCAGTGAAACTGTAAAAACACGTGGGAAAAGGAGACAATGCTGGTTAACAGTATTTATCTGTCTGATCTTTGGTCTGCGCTGTTCGTTACCCAAGGTTAAGCAATGACCCAATCATCAGAATCATTTACAACTGAGTTTGAAGTCGTCAACTATTTTACCACCAAAGTCACGACTCTAACCGACACCTACTGAAGCCTTTTAAAAAACACTGTGGGAAAGGAGAGAGTGCCGGAAACCGGCATTTTTTTCTTTCCACAAAATGTTTTCAAAAGTTACCTTAGTGACAGTTGTTAAAAATCGAAAACTTAAAATAATTAATAAGATTGTAAAGAGACTAATCTTTTGGTTCTGAATCTCATCTTAACCCTTTCCCAAACAATCCCTGGTTTTTACGGGTCTGGAATAGAAGCCTTTTCAAAACATTGTGGGAAAAGGAGAAAATGCTGGTAACCAGCATTTTCTCCTTTTCCCACAACGCTTTCTACCCCATCATATAGAAAAATCATCTTTTAAGCAACTGTTAGTTTGTCATCTGCAAAATGCTTTGAATTTGGTCTGGTCCAAAATTTGCCGTATGGGAAAGAGTTAAATCATCCGAGGCTATAGTAGTGAGGTTGATGACAGGTAGATATTCATTCCCCTCTCATCACTGACCAATGTCTCGACGATGGTTGTGCGAGAAAGCAGTTAATAGATTTGGAAGAAAATTGTGCGAAGTGTTGAGAAAAAGCTTCAGGAAAAAAAGCTGAACAGGTACACATGCTGCCGCGTTTTAAATGAAAAACTTGCCATGATAAACAAGTCCTCTTTACGTAACGTTTCCACACTGAAAAGACATACACGAAAGTGAATCCTGATTCAGGCCACTTTTTGGTATGGCGCTGACACTGTAAAAGAGCAACTTCTTTGACACTTTAGATCGTTTACATTGATTGGTGTTAGTTACGGGAAGTAAGTCGTACAACTAATTATAGACACGGGAAATGTACAAGAAAAAGACAAAAATACCCGACCAATCAAAATATGGAGACATTGGTTTCTTGGAATCTCTTCATTTAACTAATTAAATCATGCAAACGACCCTTCCTTTTCTTTTCTTTTCATCTTCTTAGGATGAGCATTGACAATAGTGCCTCTTATGAAGACATTGTGCTGAAAATAATATCATTTCTTGTGTCAAATATTTGTTAACCCTTTACAACACATTCCCGAATTGCAACATCCCAGGAAAAAAAAAACTTTTGAAAACATTGTGGGAAAAGGTGAAAATGCTAGTAACCAACGTATTGATCAAAGCATTTTTTCTCCATCGCTACTTCATAGCGCGTAACACCACAGTCTCTCGAATATCACGGAGAGTGATGCGTCATATAAGACATGTCGAATCTTCGACGAAAATGACAAAACCAGCCTGCATAGCTCAGTAGGTAGAGCGTTGACTCGTGAACGTGATGTTTTGAGTCACATGAGGTGTGGGTTCGATCCCCACGGCTGGCAATCTAAAATAACTAATAGTCTTTCGGATGAGACGTAAAACCGAGGTCCCGTGTGACGATGCTATACACCGAGCACGTTCAAGAACCAGACTTACCTTAACCCTTTACTCCATAGATACTCATTTCTACACATTGCCTGTAGGAGCCTTTGGAAAACTTTGTGGCAAAAGGTGAAATTGCTCGTGACGAGCAATTTCACCTTTTGTCACAATGTTTTCTATGCTATCAAAAGGTGTCATTTACACATAAGAATCGGCTTCATCCTTGCTGTCAGTTAGGGTCAATTAGAGATACCATAGAAATGCCTTATGGGGTAAAGGGTTAAGATGGGTTTCGACCTGCAAATTCAAGAATATGGCATGCGCAGACGTTTCCCACAATGTTTTCTACCCTTCCAACTAAAATTTCAATTTTTCAACCACATAATATCGTGTCGTCTGCAAATGCTTTAAATTTAAATTCTTATCGTTTGGTAACGAGTTAACACTTCAACCGCCATAGGCGAAACCAGGGGCTTTTGCCGACGGCTTGTATACAGTTTGATCTTTGAATTAGTCCGCCCGCTTTTTACGTCAATTATTTAGGATAAAGTCTGTCTGAGACTCAGAAGATTGTATTTTGAACTTTCGACAGATGTCAACTCTGTTTTTTGGCGCCGTTGTCTGTGCATGTCATATTCTTCGAAGATTCGACCTATCTTTGATATGACGCATCACCAACCCGCCCCCCCCCCCCCCCCCCGCCCAGTATTGGGGGATTGTAGTAATACGCGCTATAAAGTAGAAATGGAGAAAATGGTTTTTATCAATAGGTTTGAGGAAAAATCAGGCCTGTTTTAGCTCCAGATTTCTCTAAATTGCTAATCACAGCTGAATGAATCGCACTAGGAAGCGTTTTATTGAATAAAAAACGTTTATTTTAGTTTGAAATTTAAAGTAACGGCTGTCGGGTAGCAAAGTAGTCCGGTTCTGTACCCAATGTGCCCTAATTAGATAGTTGAGTATTTGTAGAATGCCATCTAGCGGGAGACAATGCTTCGGTATCTAATACCTTATCACTTACATCCGTTCTAATTTTGACATGAAAGTATTCTCTCGGGTTCCATATCACCGATTCAGTCACGCTTGCATGTCAAAAGGGAGGTAATTACAAACCTGCCTATATTGACAAAGTTTTTACTGCCCTTTGAAGAAGCACAAAATTGCAGTAGTATAAAGGTGTCCGCATACAACGACATCTCTGTATATTCGCTAAAAGTCTGGGCATACTGACCGTCGTCAATAATTTTCAAGTCTAATTCTAGTCTAAATTGTATTCCAGTCTAATTCTCAAGATGTTTCTAGATTTGAAAGTAAAGCATATTCTGATGGGTTAACTCACTACCAAACGACAAAATTTTAGATTTGTCCAAATTGAAAGCATTTGCAGACCGCCAACCCCCTGTTCTCAAGTGCTGAGGCTACTGACTGACCAACCAGTACCCGGCCAAGGTAAGTCACGAATGCAGTGTAGATGGATTGGTGAAAACCTGTCCAAAATTCCAAGTTCATCTTATTGGTGGAGTCAGACTGTCCTGACCAATCATATGGCTTATTTTGGCATTTTGAATCAGAATTAAATTCAGAATTTAGTATATAGGGTCCACTTGGCTTAGGTTTGTCCAAATTGAAGGCATTTGCAGACGACAAAATAAAAGTGACTGAAAATTAGAAATTTGTTTTGTGAAGGGTATAAAACATTGTGGGAAAAGGAAAAAATGCTGGTTACCAGCATTTTCTTCTTTTTCCACAATGTTATCTAAAGGTTTCTTTCTCAGGGTCGTCAAAAGTTGGGATTGTGTGGTAATGGGTTAATTAACTCTTTCCCAAACAATCCCTGGTTTTTACAAACTTAAGGAAAAGGCCATTTGAAAAACATTGTGGGAAAAGGAGAAAATGCTCGTAACCAGCATTTTCTCCATTTCCCACAATGTATTTTCTACTGTATAAAAACATTCATCATTTTTACCTCATTAAAATGTCTGCAGATGCTTTGAATTTGGAAAGGTCTGATTTGAAATTTGACATTCGGGAAAGGGTTAAAGCGCCTTTCACTAATAAACATGGCTTTGCAGCCGGTGTAGATAAAGATCAGATTGCAAAATTGTGCAGTCTGATCTTTGATCTATACGGTCTTCTTTGCTAAAACACTAAGAAACAAGAGGGCCATGATGGCCCTGTATCGCTCCACTGGCTTTTTAACCCTTTACCACACAAATTGAAGTGTTCATGACCATGAAAAAGAGGGCCTTCAAAAACAATGAACACTGTCAGGCAATACAAGTAGATTAATTCATTGGCATGAAAGGTAAAATCCTTGGAAAAATAAGCTAAATGATAGAAACCTTACTCTGAATTTATTATTCACCTCATGTGAGCATAACTATTAGCATCAAAATGAATCACACTCCTTGAAAACAGAATATTTTCTATCAAAAAACTTAATGTCTAGCACAATCATGTATCAAAGCAGTTTGATAATCAAGGGAGGTAAATAGTACCAAACTTTATCTTTCATAAAAAGAGTTATTTCCCTTGATTAATGTTTAAATTGAAGTGACTATATTTTGAAGCCCATGTTAAAACTTGTGATCCCTGAATGGAGGCAATTTTGACCCCAGACCTACAATATGAAACTAGAATGTGTGTTTATAAACAAGAAGATTTTTTAATCTTGCCAAATAAAAAGCCCTGTAAAACAAGTTTGCTCAATAAAAGGCCCTCTAAAATATGTGACCCATGAGACAGGTTTATCAAGTTTTCACTGTAAAAGCCAATGTAAAACTCGTGACCCCTAGGGTGGGGTCAAACTTGACCCCCAAAGTTAAAATTTGGGACCTCTTGGTAGAAGCCCATTAAATAAAGCTACATGCAAAATTTGGTAGCCCTAGGCCTTATGGCTATGTACAATTAGATTATCAACGTTTCCCTATATAAGCCCATGTAAAACTTGTGACCCCCTGTGACGGGGCTAAATTTGACCCCGGGGCTATAATTTGGGCACCCTTTGGTAGAGACACCCTAGATGAAGTTACATGCAAAATTTGATAGCCCTAGCCCTTACACCTAGGTACGAGTAGATTATTAAAGTTTCCCTATATAAGCCCATGTAAAATTTGTTACCCCCCGGGGCGGGGCCAAATTTGACCCCAGGGCTATAATTTGGACACCCTTGGTAGAGGTCCACTAGATAAAGCTACATGCCAAATTTGGTAGTCCTAGGCCCTATGGCTAGGTGGAAGAAGAATTTTAAAGTTCTCCCTATATAAGCCCATGTAAAACTTGTTACCCCCAGGGCGGGACCAATTTTGACCCCAGGGCTATAATTTGGACACTGTTGGTAGAGGTCCACTAGATAAAACTACATGCCAAATTTGGTAGCCCTAGGTCCTATGCCTAGGTAGAAGAGGAATTTTAAAGTTCTCTCTAAATAAGCTCATGTAAAACTTGTGACCCCCCGGGGCGGGGCCAATTTTGACCCCAGGGCTATAATTTGAAGAAACTTGGTAGAGGTCCACTAGATAAAGCTACATGCAAAATTTGGTAGCCCTAGGCCTTACGGTTTCAGACAAGAAGATTTTCAAAGATTTTTAAAATTTTTCAATTTTGTTGCCATGGCAACCACAGTTTTTGAAGGAATTAAATTCTTTCAAGAAATTCTGAAGAGGACCATGACAGGATCATTTCTGTGAAGTTTCATCAAAATTGGATGGGTAGTTTCAGAGAAGAAGATGTTTAAAGAAAAAGTTAACGCACGGACGGACGGACGGACGGACGCACGGACGGACGCACGGACGCACGACGGACAACGGGCCATGACATTAGCCCGCTGGCCTTCGGCCAGTGGAGCTAAAAACCAAGCGAAAGCCATTTATTTGAAGTTCTCCCTGTATTATTCTGGAATGAAAATTTCCACTGGGTTTATTTGGCGATTAAACCCTTTACCATACACTCTCGGGTTTTAATGACTATGAGCCCATAGGCTTTTGTTAACATGGTGGGAATAGGAGAAAATTTTCTTTTCTCACAGTGGTTTCTACTTTATCAAAAACCAATTTAATAATTGGATTCACGTTTGGTATTTCCTCTACCCTAGCTTTCAATATGGGTGAGTATAACATTTTGTCACATGGTAAAGGGATAAGAGTTAAGTTGAAATATCAAAGAGTATGGTTTCACACAACGTAAAACAAAAATATACATGCATGTAAAAATCTGTCATATTTTATTTATCTTTTATTTTTTTAACACGAGTTTCAATCTTTTACTATTTCTTTCATGTAAAATTTACTAAATCACAACAAAATCAGGATACACTGCAGTTTTGCCAAACTAATTAGCCCTGAACCATACATCTCTAAGTTGAAATCCCAAAGAAAGACAGCCTTCGAAAACATTGTTGAAAAGGGAGTAAAATACTTTTTTCAAAATATTTATTGATCTTTTGCCATGGGGAACTTAAGGATAGAGAATAATTCGATAAGCTGTTACATGGATGCTGTAGGAACAAATTTAAGCCTTGTAATATTGAACAAGAGCACCTCATGGGGATGCCAACACTTGGCTGTAAGTGGTTGATTCAGTGAAAAACGCTTTAAAAATCTAAGAAATAAAAAAGAACATAACTGTATCAAATATATTTTGAAGGTTACAGGCCCCTGTTGTATGAGTTCCCCTTTAGTTGATAACTAGTTAAGTTTGAAGTAAATAATCATCAGTAATAACAGCATCACAAAATGTCGAGGTTTTGCTGTTCATAACAATGGCGATGGCAGTGACAATGCCAACAACAGTAATGACAATGGCAGGACTTCGACAAGCCTTAGAAAACAGCTGAACTAATAAATGTGACCAATCACGCAAAAAAGGTACCATATGGGAATTCTGTACATCATTTACGTAAGTGGCAAAAGATCAACGATAGTGCAGGTAAATTTAAGTTAATACTTCAAAAATGACTGTATAACAAGGTACAATGACCATTTTTCATACAAAAAATGTCATTAAAGCGAAAAGTGTGAACCCTGCGCGAAGTCTCACCAGGGCTGACACTTTTTGCAGTTCCATGAAGGTCCCTTTTTGCGTGACGAATCACAAATGAGCAATGCTCAATGTCGGTCGAACAACCGACTGATTTCTGAAGTTTAACCCATTACCACACAATCCCTACTTTTGACGCCCCTGAGAAAGAAGCCTTTTGAAAACACTGTGAGAAAAGGAGAAAATGCTGGTGACCAGCATTTTCTCCTTTTCCCACAGTGTTTTCTACCCCTCCCAGAACAAATTTCATTTTTTCAGTCACCTTTATTTTGTCGTCTGCAAATGCTTTCAATTTGAACCAGTCTAAAATTTTCTCGTGTGGTGAAGGGTTAATGATCCTTAGACATGCTGAAAATTCACCAAACACAAAAACTTTCGACCAAGGTTAGTGTGAGCAGATTGCAGTTTTGTTGAATAGTGGACTAAATCTTACGATAGACTGATCCTTAGAAAAGCAGAAAACTGACCAAAAACAAAAAGTTTTTGACCCAGGTCAGCCCGCGCAGATTGCGCAGGCTGACCTCAATCAATACTTTTATGAAGACCCATTAAACTGTCTTTTCAAATGCTTTCAATTGGGTCCCGTGTAAAACTCCATATTTTGGTACAGGGTTTAAAGTCAAGACTTTTTGGAAAAGGGCTCAGTGTCCCTCTGAATCACATAGTGGTTCTCATTCTCTCAATTCCAACCCTTTGTTTATTGAGAAACGTCCTGATTTGGTTCATTAACTTTTACCACACAATCCATAGTTTTAACAAAGCAAACAGAAAGGGCTCTTAAAAACATTGTGGGAAAAGGAGAAAATGCTGGTACCCAGCATTTTCTCCTTTTCCCACAAAGTTTTCTGTCCTTTCAAAGATAAACCCCACTATGAACCAACATTAAATTTTAATTTGTTGTCTGCAAATGTTTTCATTTAGAACCAGTCTAAACTTTGGTGGAATGGTAAACAACTAAGGCTGCATTCGTAATGCACCATCTAGCCTTATCACCTCCCCGTTCAACACTGGGTTTTCTATGATAGCTTGACAGAGATGAGCAAATTCATCCGGGTCTCCCAACCTCCTTGGGAAAGGAACAGTCTCTGACAAATATTTTCGCACTTTTTCCGGAAGATCAGCCAGAAGTTGTGTGTCAAACAAACCTGTAAAACACAACAAATATCTAGTTTAAATCTATGTATTATATATCTGTAAGTTTCCTGCTAAAATCCATGCATTGGTCATGGATCAAACATCACACAGAGATCCACATATTAAGAGGAAGTGATGGCATTCTACATTCGTTATTTCTCCTCCAAACCCTATGTTGTGGGTACTCATTATAATCGCCTCGATGAGACGATTCTAATGAGAACCCATAACATTGGGTTTTGTGAAGAATAATTAATATTTTCAATTTTGAAATCAGAATCCCTCCCTCTATCTGGCGCTCTGATCACACACTACTGGAGAAAAAATATCTACACACACTGTGAAAACATAGTACGATGACGTAATGACGACATACTGTATAAGTGGATATATACATGTGTCAAAAATTTTGTCAAAAATTTTGTGAATTACCGATAAGAGAAATATTTGAGAATTCAAGTCAATTGTTTTTTGTCGGTATATTTGTGAAAAAATTCACAAAAAGAATTTTTTGAATATGCAAAATCGCAAAAAACAGTAACTCATGCTGAATAGGTTTGTATTAATTTGGAATTTGATGGACAAAATTCCATATTGTAGTATCAATCCCCAGAGCTCCAGACAGAAAGAGCTATTTTGACTTTAAGTATGAAAATATTCCTTATTCTACACTAAACCCAATGTTATGGGTACTCATCAGAATCGTCTCAATGAGACGATTCTAATGAATACCCACAACATAGGGTTTGGAAGAGAAATGATGGATTTAGAGTACCATCACTCCCTCTAACCCACAAAACAAAGTTATTGGCCACTACACCATTATTTGTTTTGCTTTGTTTACAGCTTTTTAATAAAATGTCTATAACATGTATTTGTGATTATTTTATCATTGAAAGGTATAGGTATATAATACAAGAGGGCCACGATGGCCTTTTATCGCTCCAATGACTTTTTAACCCTTTACCACACCAATTGAACTGTTCATGACCCTGAAAAAGAGGTCAAAGAGGTCGAAAATTATGAACACTATCAGGCAATAAAAGCAGGGTCAATTCATTGGCATAAAAGGTAAAATTCTTGGAAAAAAAAAAAAAAATGAATGATAGAAACCTTACTCTGATTTTATTATTCAACTCATGTGAGCATAACTATTAGCATTAAAATGAGTCACTCTCGCTGAAAACAGAATATTTTCTATCAAAAATCTAAATGTCTAGCATCAATCATGTATCGCTGGAGTTTGATAAGGGAGGTAAATAGTAACAAACTTTATCCTCTATGAAAAAGAGTTACTTCCCTTGATTAATGTTTAAATTGAAATTACTATATTTTGAAGCTCATGTTAAACTAGTGATCCCTGGAATCAAGCCAGTTTTGACCCGAGGCTTATAATATGAAGACTCTTGTTAAAGGTCCATTAGATAAAGCTACAAGCTAAATTAAGTAGCCTGGGCCTTGTGGTTTCATAGAAGAAGATTTTTAAAAATGTTATTTTTTTGTCAGTTTGTTGCCATGGCAACTAGAGATTTTGATAGAATCAAATTCTTTCAAAAAATTCTGAAGGACCATGGCAGGATCATTTCTATAAAGTTTCATCAAATTTGGATGAGTAGTTTCAGAGAAGATGTTTGAAATAGAGGTTAACGCATGCACAAACGCACGACGGACACCAGGCCATGACATAAGCCCGCTGCCCTTCAGCCAGTGGAGCTAAAAAGGAATGTCATGCTTTAGTAACTTTCCTAGAGCAAGTATTGCTTCTCATCACGTAAGAAAATTGTTCCATCTTGGTCTCATGTGCTATCAAACTTTCTCATGCTGCTTCAATCAGATACACGCACCAGAAAAGTAACAACACCATAATATTCCATATTTGTTCAAATCTTTACCAAAAGAAAAAAATTTAGACTTGTCATAATTGAAAGCACTTGCAGACGACAAAATAAATGTAACACGAAAATTAAAATTTGTTTGAAGCAGGATAGAAAACATTGTGGGAAAAGGAGAAAATGCTGGTTACCAGCATTTTCTCCTTTTCCCACAATGTTTTCAAAAGGCTTCTATCTCAGGGTCATAAAAACCAGGGATTTTCTTTCTTAAAAGGTAAACATCAAATGTGAAACAAGTTCTTAAACTTGTGTCATTCACTATCAATGGTTACTTCCTGGAAACCAGTACTTGCCCCGTGGTGCAAGTAGTTTGAGCCCGCTCAACACAGGAATTAAATGATTGTATGGTATTTAACACAGTTTTCCACAACATTTCATGATGGCCAGTGCACCAGTCCTATTCATGCTTTCCTTCAGTTTCTTTTACAAGTACCCAGCACAAAATCCTTTACAATCCAGTGGCTGCTTCCAATAAAACCACTATGGAAACATTGGTCCACGGTGTGAATGAATCCTGATGCAATGACTATCATCAATCCTTTGAAAGAAATTGGCCATTCTGTAAACGGGAGGTTGGCACACCTCCCCCTAGTAACGCAATATATTGGTTGTCAAGCCTGACGAGCTAATCAGAAATTGTGTCTGACTTTTTTGTTTACATGACGCCCAATGCTGCATTTTCATTGGCCACTAAGATGTTGGTAGACCTGTCAATCAAAATCAGCAGAAAGGTTAATTGGACAAGCCAGGGATCAACAAAGCAGCCAAAAGTTCTCAAGTCCCTGCCCACTTCCGACTCGGCTACCAGGACTCTGCACTGGATTTGACTTCAGAACCTTTTATGTGAGAGGCTGTGTGACTCCAACATTGAATTTTGATATGATACAAAACATTGTGGGAAAAGGAGGAAATGCTGGTTACCAGCATTTTCTCCATTTCTCACAATGTTTTAAGAAAGGCTTCTTTCTCAGATCTCATTAGAACTCAGAACAGTGTGGCACAGAGTTTTTAAACAACTCACCTGGAGCAATTGCCATGACTCGAATACCTTGTGGCGATAAATCTCTTGCAATAGGAAGGGTCATTGAAGCGATAGCTCCTTTACTGGCTGAGTACGCAGCTTGTCCTATAACAGAAAGACAACACTTCTAAACTAGAAAGCCCTGAAGGGCCTGAAATCGCTCTACTGGCAGAGATTTTGCTTTTATGCTAGCATACATTATGAACTCATGATGCAAAAGGAAAACCAATAAAATCAGTGTGAAGGAAAGCACTTATAAACAAGAAATGGAAATTTTCAACTTTGAATTGCTACTTTTCCCTTACTGATTGTCAGATTTTTTTTTTCAAAATAGGGTTCTAGCTGTTGATGAGACAAAGCAACGGTGCATGTTTCGCAACTGTGCATGTTTCATAAAAATCCAACAACAAATGCTGACTTCATAATGTAAATTAGAAACTGAAATTTTCAACTCGAAATGGCTACTTTTCCATTACTGTTTGTAGGATTTTTTCAAAGTCAACAGGGTTAAAACTATTGTTGAGACAAGAGCGGCAAATTGTCGCAAGATACGCCCGTCTTACCCCAAATTGTAAAGCTGGGGCATGCACCAGACAAAATTCAAGTATAAAAAACAACAAAAGGCAATAACACAAAAATTAAGCGAGCAAGAGTTATGATTCCTGTGCACTGCACTCCCCCTTGATGAGATTTATCCACCCATGAAATTTCATAACCCTAGCTAGTATACTTTCGGAGATATCCTCCGGACAAAATTCAAGTATGAAAAACGACAAAGGGCAATAACTCAAAAATTAAGCAAGCAAGAGTTATGATTCCTGTGCACTGCCCTTCCTCTTGATGAGATCTATCCACCCATGAAATTTCATAACCCTAGGTAGTATAATTTTGGAGATATGCTCCGGACAAAATTCAAGTATGAAAAAAAAACAAAGGGCAATAACTCAAAAATTAAGCAAGCAAGAGTTATGGTTCCTGTGCACTGCACTCGACCTTGATGAGATTTATCCACCCATGAAATTTCATAACCCTAGGTAGTATAATTTTGGAGATATGCTCCGGACAAAATTCAAGAATGAAAAACAACAAAGGGCAGTAACTCAAAAATTAAGCAAGCAAGAGTTATGGTTCCTGTGCACTGCACTCCCCCTTAATGAGATCTATCCACCCATGAAATTTCATAACCCTAGCTAGTATAGTTTTGGAGATATGCTCCGGACAAAATTCAAGTATGAAAAACAACAAAGGGCAATAACTCAAAAATTAAGCAAGCAAGAGTTATGGTTCCTGTGCACTGCACTCCCCCTCGATAAGATCTATCCACCCATGAAATTTCATAACCCTAGCTAGTATAGTTTTGGAGATATGCCCTGGACAAAATTCAAGTACGAAAAACAACAAAGGGCAATAACTCAAAAATTAAGCAAGCAAGAGTTATGGTTCCTGTGCACTGCACTCCCCCTCGATGAGATCTATCCACCCATGAAATTTCATAACCCTAGCTAGAATAGTTTTGGAGATATGCTCCGGACAAAGAACTGGACGCCGCCCGCCCGCCTGCCCGGACGCCACGGGTGATCCCATAATACGTCCCGTCTTCGACGGGCGTATAATAAACAAAGTGAAAAATTCATAAAAATCTGATCACAAATAAATACTTTATCATGCAAATATGCAATGAAAGTGTTCAACTTGAAATGGCTACTTTTCCCATACTGTTTGTTGGATTTTTTCAAAATCAACAGGGTTTAAGCTATTGATGATATAAACAAGCTATGTAAGTTTCATGAAAATCTGAACTCAAATGCAAACTTTATCCCATAAACAAGAAATGAAAGTTTTCAACTTGATATGATTACTTTTCCCATACTGTTTGTTGGATTTTTTTCAAAATCCATAGTACTGAAGCTATTGATAAGATAAAAAAACTCTGCAAGTTTCATGGAAATCCGATCACAACTACAAACTTTATCACATGAACAAGACATGGAAATTTTATACTTGAAATGGCTACTTTTCCCAAACTGTTTGTTGGTTTTTTTATAAAACCAAAAGAGATAAAAGAAACTGTGCAAGTTTCACAAAAATCTTACCAAAAATGCAGACTTTAAACAAGAAAAAGACTGACAGACAGACGAAAGACAGAAACCCCGCCATGACATAAGCTCTGCTGGCTTTCAGCCAGTAGAGCTAAAAACTAACTTGTTGCAGACATCTTTCTGTCTCAGATGTTACAAAGTTTTGAAAACATCACAGTAAAACAGATATATAGGATCTGAATGAGTTGGCTTTTGAGATAATATTTTAATTAAACGAATCTAGGGAAATGTTATTAAGCGAGCCTTTGGCGAGCTTAGTAACATTTTCCTTGACACATTTAATAAAATCTCATCTCAAACGCCGACAAATGTCAGATTCTTTTAATCACATAACAAAACAATATTTTACAAAATAAAGAACAGATGATGCAAAAGCATTCATAAATGCTACCGCGGTATTTTCCATGAGACTCATTTACTTGTATTGCCTTGTACTTGGTTCGCTGTACACTTACCCCTCTGTCCTTCGTAGGCTGCGACACTTGAGGTATTGATGATGACTCCTTTTTCACCATCCGGAGTATCCAGCGCCTCCTTCTTTATCATCAGCCCAACAGCATGCCGGATCACATTAAAGGTACCTGCCACATTCGTCTACAAGAACAATTTGTCACATTAAACAATACAGTGAGCACTGGAACGACATTACTTGGTTTAATGGACAATGTAGATCAAGATCAGACTGCAAAGAATGTCTGCTACTTTGTTATATAACAATCATCTGATGTTTTTCCTGATCAAAATTGTCCTTGTCAATAAATTCAGCACGCTAAGGATTAAACCTCTACCACACAATCCTATGTTTTAACCCATTACCATACAATCCCTATTTTTGATGACCCTGAGAAAGAAGCCTTTAGAAAACATTGTGGGAAAAGGAGAAAATGCTTGTAACCAGCATTTTCTCCTTTTCTCACAATGTTTTCTATTCTTCACAAAACAAATTTCAAATTTTCAGTCACTTTTATTTTGTCGTCTGCAAGTGCTTTCGATGTGGACAAGCCTAAAATATTGTCCTTTGGTAATGAGTTAAGGATACCCAAAGAGAAGACCTTTGAAAACATTATAGAAAGAGGAAAAATATTGATGACCAACATTTGTTTGTTTGTGCAGAATTTATTGATGTTTCAGAGCTCCAGATAAGAGGGAGTAATGGTATCATAAATTCACTATTTCTCTGCAAAACCCTATGTTGTCTTGACGAGACGATTCAAATGAGAATCCATAACATTGGATTTAGTTGAGAATAAATGATACTTTTTAGTTTTGAAATCAAGATCACTCCCTAGTTTATCTGGAGCTCTGACATTTTCAACACTTCAATCATATTGTAGTGACAAGTCTGCCTGTACTTTCCTGTAGTTTCTCTTACCACTACCATGCACGTTATTCTTCCCAAGCCACTGGCTGCTTTCTACAGTCATGCCCATAGTTGAAACAATGATGAGTGGTGAGCAAGAAATTACTTGTTGCAGTGAGTATCATCAATCCTCAGAGAGAAAAGTTAACAACCTGGGGATTCAAGCAAGCTACCACTTTTTTGCATGTTGTGTCTGTTAACAACTGAAGGGGGTCTGTGTCTTTAATCCTTTACTCCATAGATACTCATTTCTAGGCATTGCTTGTAGGAGTCTTTGGAAAACATTGTGGCAAAAGGTGAAATTGCTCGTAACGAGCAATTTCATCTTTTGCCACAATGTTTTCTACTCTATCAAAAGGTGTCATATACACATAAGAAACAGCTTCATCCTTGCTGTTATTTAGGGTCAATTAGAGATACCATAGAAATGCCTTACAGGGTAAAGAGTTAACCTTTCCTCATAATGTTTTCTACCCTATCAAAGAAGAAGTGCACCATTTAGCCACAATGAAATTTCCGTCTGCATTTTTTTTCTTTTGGCCAAGGCTAAAGTTTTACCATCTGGTATGGGGTTATATGATGGAATTTGTCATCAAAAGGGTAGAAAACATTCTGGAAAAATGAGAAAATGCTGGTTACCATCATTTTCTCCTTTACATACAATGTTTTCAAACAGTTTTTTCCCCTCAAAGTCATTAAACTTAGGATTGTGTGGTAAAAAGTGAAAGTACATTTACCTTTAACTACTATTGTTGTCTCTATGAACCAGCATAGATCCAGATATGACTGCACAAAAAGTACAGCCTTATCTTTGAATTACACCATCCACTAAACTTTGACATTCCAGGCAATAGTGAGCTTCACATTGCTTCACATAACCCTTTACCCCATAGGGCATTTCTATGGTATCTCTAATTGAACCTAAATAACAACAAGGATGAAGTAGTTTTAAATGGGTATATGACACCTTTTGATAGCATAGAAAACATTGTGACAAAAGGTGAAATTGCTGGTCACGAGCAATTTCATCTTTTGCCACAATATTTTCTAAAAGCTCATATAAGCAATGCGTAGAAACGAGAATCTATGGAGTAAAGGGTTAACTCAAAGTGACTGAAAATTTGAAATTTGCCTTGTGAAGGGTAGAAAACATAGTGGAAAAGGAGAAAATGCTGGTAACCAGCATTTTCTCCTTTTCCCGCAATGTTTTTTAAAGGCCTCTTCCTCAGGGTCGTCAAAAGTAGGGATTGTGTGGGTTAATATATTCTGCTCTCCTGGCATGAAAATTTTGATGTTCTATTTGGCACAATAAGGGTTTATTTGTTATCACAAAATCTCGAGTTTTAAAGAGACTGAATTCGATTGAATTCAGGAAAGACTAAAACTCTGTTCTTAACAAAATAAAATGCAACTCAAAAATTGAACTGCAGAAAACACTATGGCTTGCAACACTCCAGAAGGGACATTCAGACATTTGCTTAAAGTGGCATCCAAGATCAGCCTGTGCAGTTCCCGCAGGCTGATCAAAGACAAGACTTTCGGATCTTATGTAATTTTCTATTTTAAACATGTTTAGGGTAGGACCAAATGAAATGGTTGAAATAAATTGCAGTCTCCGATCAGCCTGCACAAGCTGATCTGGAATGACACTTTATGCAAATTTCCAAAAGCCCTTTTTCTTATCTTGCAGGCCATACAGGAATAGGAGACAATGCTGTTTACCAGCATTTTCTCCTTTTCCCATAAAGTTTTTGAAAGACTAAAAGCCCTGGACTGTTTTGTAAAAAGTTAATTAATAATAACGTAATCCCCTCTTTCATATATCCTTAACCCTTTACTCCATATACCCCATAAGGCATTTCTATGGTATCACTAATTGACCCCAAATATCACCAAGGATGAAGCTGTTTCTTATGTGTATATGGCACCTTTTGATAGCATAGAAAACATTGTGGCAAAAGGTGAAATTGCTCGTCACGAGCAATTTCACCTTTTGCCACAATGTTTTCCAAAGGCCCCAACAAGCAATGCGTAGAAATGAGTATCTATGGAGTGCCACAATGTTTTCCAAAGGCCCCTACAAGCAACGTGTAGAAACGAGTATCTATGGAGTAATGGGTTAAAAGTAGGCAATGTGTGGGAAAGGGTTAATCTATGAAACAGTTCTGCAGCAGATGACTTTGAGTGTCCTTGTTAAAGTCAGAATGATCTAAAACCCTGACGCAAATTTGCTCATCACCAGCAATTTCACCTTTTGCCACAATGTTTTCCAAAGGCTCCTACAAGCAATGAGTAGAAATGAGTATCTATGGAGTAAAGGGTTAAAACAATACTACCCCAGCACATTACAAAACGGAAAGAAACTTACCAGGAGTACTTTATCAAATGCAGCTTGTGGATGTGGTTCATTTTTACCAAAATGGTACGTTCTTACGGCTATTCCAATACCAGCACAATTCACCACATAGTTCAGCTTTCCAAACTTCTTTGCACAGAGTTGTACAGCAGACTTCACGTTTTCGTCTATTGTCACCTGGAAAAGCATTTGCAGGTCACATTTTAAACTTGGCTTAACCCATTACCAAATGACAAAATTCTAGACTGGTCCAAATTGAAAGCATTTGCAGACGACAAAATAAAAGTGACTAAAAATTTGAAATTTGTTTTGTGAAGGGTAGAAAACGTGGGAAAAGGAGAAAATGCTGGTTACCAGCATTTCCTCCTTTTCCCACAGTGTTTTCTAAAGGCTTCACTCTGCAGGCCGTCAAAAGTAGGGATTGTGTGGTAATGGGTTAAATGCATAAAGTTGGTTTAACCTTATTGTAGAATAAGGACAGAAATTTGCCACTATAACTTGTTCTAGTTTTACAGTAAACGCCTGAAACTTAATAGATATTAAACTTAGACTTAGTGAAAGTATTTAGACATGTACTTTTAACCTTTTCCCACACAACTAATTTTGGAGCATTCCAAATTCATACCACATACAGATGATATACAGATGACAAATTCAGCATTAGTACATACTTAAGTTCTCTGATAGGATAGAAAACATTGTGGGAAAAGGAGAAAATGCTAATTACCAGCATTTTCTCCTTTTCCACAATGTTTTCAAAAGCTTTCATTCCCAGGGTCGTTGAAAGTCAGCATCGTGTGGTAAAGGGTTAACAGATTATTTGTTTGAATGGCGTTTTACGCCACTTGCAACATCATTTCAGCCATATCACAGTAATATCTCACATATTCATGTTTCACTAGTACTAGGCTAGGCTCTTTAGCATCTTGCCCATGGACACTCCTGTGAAAAAATCCTGGTGTAGCTAGTGAGGCTCGAACCTGGGACCTCCAGGTCACCAGTGCTGCACTTTAACATTGAGCCACACAGGACCTTTTTTTTTAATAACAGAAGGTTTGTTTTTACTATTCATTCTTAATTCTTTACCAAACGACAAAATTTTAGATTGGTCCAAATTGAAAGCATTTGCAGACGACAAATTAAACACAACTCAAAAATTGAAATTTGTTTCCAGCAGGTTAGAAAACATTGTGAGAAAAGGAGAAAATGCTGATTACCAGCATTTTCTCCATTTCCCAAAATGTTTTTAAAAGGCTTCCATCTCAGGGTCGTTTAAAAGTCAGGATTGTGTGGTAAAGAGTTAATCAGCATTTTCTCCTTTTCCCACAAAAGAAAAATTGCACCAGTCATATTAATTTAACCCTTTCCCAAACAAGCCCTGGTTTTTACGGGTCTGGAATAGTAGCCTTTTGAAAACATTGTGGGAAAAGGAGAAAATGCTGGTAACCAGCATTTTCTCCTTTTCCCACAATGTTTTCTAGCCTATCATAGACAGAAATTATCTTTTCAGCAAGAGTTGAATTGTCGTGTGCAAATGCTTTCAATTTAGTCTTGTCCAAAAGTTTGTCGTTTGGGAAAGGGTTAAATCTGTCCTCTGAAAATGCTTTCAATTTGGAGAAGGTTAAATTTTTGTCGTCTGGTAAAGGGTTAATAAAGATACAGATTTGTTTGGTAATATCTCAAATGGTACATACATCTGTGGGATGGAACACACAGTTTGGTCCAAGCTTCTCTGCCACCTCTTCACCATTAGAACTGGGTAAATCACATAATACTACTTTAGAACCTTCTCTGACAAATCTTTCCACTGTAGCTCTCCCAAGCCCAGATGCTCCTCCTGTTATAAGGGATACTGACTCCTGAAGTAAAAAGGTCAGTTGGTTGTATGGTGGTAAATAGGGTTTTCAACATGACTGCTGTCATATGACAGATGCCAGTGCACATATCCATAGAGTTTCTTTTTACTTCACACAGTATTCAGAGCTCTAGGTAAGACAGAGTGATAATTTTCTAAATCCATTATTTCTCTTCAAAACCCTATGTTGTGGGTACTCATTAGAATCCTCTCAATGAGAGGATTCTAATGAGTTTCCACAACATAGGGTTAAGTGGAGAATAATCAATATTTTCAATTTTATAATAAAAATCATTCCCTGATTTTTTTTCTGGAGCTCTGGTATTATTCAACAGCTTCTGGCTGCTTTTTTTCCATAAATATCTTGGTTGAAATAATGTTTAGCAGAGACAGTAGTACAAAAATTTAGATGTAGACATGTCAGGGTCGGGAGACATCATTAGTTGTACCATAGGAATTTGACATTCTATAACCAAAATAAATGATAAAACATGAAAAAAAATCTCCCCTATATAATATAAACACAAGGAATGCAACGTCTCGATTGCTGGCACTAGCACCCGACAGCCTTTATGGACATCACATGATACTAAAGATTTTTCTAGAATCTTTAGTATCATTTATCTCCATAAATATCTTTAAAACGAAAAAATAATAGTTATAAGTAATACAAAATACACTTCCTGGCTCTTCTTATGACGTCAGCAAATGGAGTCCCAGACGAATCAAAAATTTCTGATAGAGTTGTAAAACATGACGGATGTCTCCGATTGAAAGGTGTCTACCGAGGTATCGCCAGATGTCGCAGGTACATTATTGTGTTGTCTGTCACTAGGCTAAAGGAGATTATGATCAATGTTTGTTTCATTGGTGATTTTGGTTGGGAAAGGCTGTCGGGTGCTAGCGCCAGCAATTGAGACGTTGCATTCCTTGTGTTTATATTATATATAGAGAAGATTTTTTTCATGTTATCATTTATTTTAGTTATTGAATGTCAAATTCCTGTGCTTTGAGAAAAAGCCATACATTTCTTGTCAAGTAGCAACCACCACCTTTTTTCTGAAAAGAGTCTTACCTGTAAAAACTATACATTTTCTGAAAGATCTCATCAATACAAATCAGGAAATATATAGTTTATTTGGGTTGTACTATTTCTTTACGCCAAAAATACCTTGACAAAAGGCAAAAATTCATGTTTCTGAAAACGCAAATTTTAATTTTTCAGGAAAAAATGACCTCACTCTGTAACTATAATAGTCTGCTTGATATACAGTTAATGAAGTGTCCACATAGTGGGCAGAACATCAATGATTGATTATAATGCTCTAGCTTAGCTGTTAGGTGATTTTATTGTGTCTTTTTCTGATGTGATATCTGTCGGATTGAAACCCATTTTGATACTTAAAAAGAGAAAAAGCACACTTTCTACAATATGTAAGGTTTTTGAGCTTAGTTAAAGTCATCTAGATGACATGTAATAGCCTTTAAATGATAAAATGATCTTCCATTCAGTTCTGAAAGGTTTATGCACACAAAAAAATGCTTTACGTGTTATATAAAGGCAATAACGTTATCCCACCCACCCATTTTACAATGGGGAAAATATAGGTAAATGGAAATGGAAAAATTGACTAATTTGAAAATGTATGAACCACAGTTATGATTTAAAACATGACACTTATTTCTTATCTATGTTTTCTCCTTTCTATTTCAGTATACTACAGTGCATAACAGATTATTAAGATCTAAAACCAGGCTGGGGAGAAGGATTTATTGAACTAGAAAATGGATTTTTTTGTAACATTGATTGGAATTCTGTCAATTTGGGAAGAGACCTATTAATTTCAAGTGATAGCATTTTTTCTTTTGTCAACACTTTATCAGACAATCAAGATTTTCAACAATCCTTAAAAAAGGGTAGTAACCAGTATCATCTGCTTTTCCCACAATGTTTTCTACCCTATCATAGACAAATTCTATCATTTGAAATTTGAATCACATATAATTTGTAATCTGCAGATGCTTCCATTGTTTTATTTGCTTGCATATGAAATGATAAGCTATGCAGGAGGTTCTGACAAAATGTGTAGCCTCTGATCAGACTGCCTATGCACATGCTGATTGAGACTTGCTAACTTAGTCTGCAAATACAAAGTTTTACATTTTCAAATGCATACTTATGCATATTTACTAAGTTAAGTACCATAATTATAAATGTTCAGTGATCCTACAGTAAGACTGAGATTGGAAGATTAAACAGCTAAAAACTACTTCTTTTAGACTGAATGAAGATTTCTGGTACTACTTTGTGCCTTGTAATAAAATAATAAACAGAATGTTTCTCATACCATTTGAACTTTAAAAAAATAGAAAATTTAGGTACTACTTGTCCTCACAGTGAAATAAAAATTAGAAAACTTCCACTAGTCTGCTGCTCGTACCTTGCAATAAACTAAATTGAAAAATTAAAATTGTGGAAATGTTTGGAGATTTGACTTACTAAAGATGATGGTTGCCAACACTTTGAAGTTTAATAAGTAGTAACATAATATTCCAGTTGATGATACAATATTATTAATTAATGCAAAAAATCTATATATCTGACACAAGGTTTGTGTGAGAAACCAAAAATTATGAATAAGAAAACAATCATGATGTGCAGTATTCATGTTAGATCCTGGTGATGAAACAGTACGTTGAATTTTGAGTACGAATCCCTGCTATATAACGAACGCAATTTTAGGAATTTAATCCATTAATCTATCAAAGAAATACAATGTACATATTCAATTAGTTGTAATTTATCAAACTGGGCCGTTATATGAACATCTAGGGTGTAAATAGGGGTTAAATTCAGCCACAGATCGTCTCATCAAAAAATGTGTGTTCACTTCCGGTTTCGATTTAACTCCCCTACCGTAATATACCATGTCGGAAAAACGCTTAAAAACAAATATCCACGCGCGATTTTTGTGTTTCAAATCACAATTTTTGTATAAATGGATTATCGAACTACAAAAAAATAACAGTTAAAATCGTGAAATCGCCTTCTTTCCAAAAAATATCGGTCAGTGAAATTTTCTCTCGGCTCCCGTTTGGGGTTCTCAAATCGTTTCGCGCGAGAGGCAAGCTATTTCGCAAACTCCAATCTTTAGACTTAAGCTTCCAGTGACATACGACGTCAGGAAAAGCCGTAGTTTTCCATAATTGGCGCGTATCTATTTGACCCCTAGTGAGGTCATTTTTTCGGGAATAAAAATAAATTATCTCCCCTGATCTGCGCAGGCGTGGTGGTTGCTATGTCAAGCAAAATCCATTGAGTTACAATGATTATGCCGATAAAATATCAGACTTAAACAGTGTTTTACCAAGGCAGAAATTCTGGGTACCAATGAATAAGAGGTCCTATGGTATTGCACAAAGATTTAAATACAAGTGTCTCTTTCATTCATTGACAGACACAATGGAAATGCAATCATTTATTTCATTGCAGCAATGGTCTCAAATTCAGAGGAATGACGAACACATTAGTAGAACTCGCTGGATAACTACGAATTGACATTTCGTTTACTTGTCAAAGTAAGCTAGAAAAATATTCTTACAACCGCTTGCATCATCATATTAAACGCAACAACTAACAATGAACGTTCAAAGAACTGGATTCTGGATTACCTTGAATGTCCTAATTGCAGCCATGCTGTTTCTTTCAAAGGGTCAAAGGTCATGATTTTTCTTAGGTAGCAGTACACGGTTGTCGGCTAAACTCGTCTCGGTTCGCCATACGCCGAACTGAACTTCCTCAAACAAAGGTCTGAAATTATAAAGAGCACTTAAATGCAACAGCAAAATCCTAATTCTTTAGATTTTATTAATAAATCATGTTCAAGTTGTGAAATAGTGATATCAATGATCAACATAAGCGAGTGGTCGGTGGTCGGGGGTGGGGGGGGGATTGAAAAAATTGCCATTTTAAATAGCCTATATTCCAAAATTCACAAAATGCAAACCCAGGAAGCTAGCCTGAAAATGCCAAGCTGAATTAAAACTCGAAACAACACATAATCTGGGGATAAAATCCAAAAAAGTCAGTTGCATAAAGAGCAAAAGAAGTGATAATTTGATAGTGTATTAAGTGGTATTGAATATAATTTGTGTATATAATAAGTGTGTGATATCAGTGTTTATTCTTTGGTGGATATGGAGGAATAAATATATTACCTAGGACCATCAACTTAGGGTGCTCCGCAACAAAAATCGGAGGAATCTACCAGAACAACAATAACAACAACAACAATAGCACATTACTATGCCGTTTTTTTCGCAATCTTTTGTGCCCTAACCATACCCTTGTTTTTCTCCGCTAAAAACAGCCGCTAGCTCCATAACCCCTCACTTTCTCACTTCGGGGTCAAAACTATAGAACAACGTTGTCTGCGCATGTCATATTCTTCGACCTGTCTTATATGACGCATCACTATCCCCGATATCGGGAGACTGTAGTATTACGTTAGATATAAAGTAGCAACGTTGAAAATAGCTATTATCAATAGTTTGAAGAGAAATGAGACCTGCTTTAGCTTCAGATTTCTCTAAACTGCTGATCATAGCTGAGTGATTCTGAACTGCAGGAGGTAGCGTTTTATTGATTAAGGTAAGACCTGTGTAATGGAAAACAGCTATTTCTACTAAAATATCATCCTGCAAAATTAGCTATAATTAAAAATGAGTATTATTGAACTACTTTCACCTTTTCATTTTTTCCAATTTTTGCATTCTTTGAATTATCATTTATAAATCTAAAACCACTATAGTCTCAATTCAAAAAGAGATAATAATTACCTCCCTTTTCACAAAACTAACAAAAGAATCAAAAACTAATTTCAAGATAGACATAAACGGAATTTCTGATCCGTTAGAAATGTGTAAAAATATTATTTCTGCATAAATCCTTATTTATCCTTATTTATCAACCAATTAGAATTTTCAGCGGTAGTGTATTAAACAGGTCTTACCTTAAGCGTTTATTTTAGTTTGAAATTCAAAGTAACGGTTGTCGCGTAGGAAAGTGTGTGGGTTCTGTACCCAGGATGCCCAAATTAGATAGGTGAGTATCTATAGAATGCCATCTAGCGTGAGATAATGATAGAACAAAGAAGGAAAGGTCATGACCACACGTTTCACATATAAACCAAATGCTTCTTTTCCTTAATCCATCACAATTCATGGATGTAATAACTACTCTTCTTATCAAAATTGCATTAAAACCTACCTTACTCACTTCTAATAATGACACTGCTGGCCAATTCGAAGCAAACTGTTTACATATTCTAGGAAAATTGCCCCAGGGCAATTGCCCCCGGACTATTCCCCTCCCTCGGACTATTGTCCCCCCCCCTACAATTCCCCCAAGATTCCCCCCGGATTATTGCCCCTAGGACAATTTCCCCCGTACTATTGCCCCCGACAACAATTCCTTGTCGGGAGGGGGGGACAATTGTCCGATGGATTGTACTGGGGGAGGCATCTTCGCGAGGCAAGTTTACGATCACTACGTGGATCTTACCTTGGCGGATTGAGCTTGATTTTTACAACCCCCGGTACGCTTTTTCATTGGATGCAGTCAGCTCTAGCTGCAACGAATGAAATCGCTCGTAGCATTTCATCTTTGATAAAAATAGAACGAGGTCTCTACCTTTCGAAATTACCAGCCGATATAGCTCAGTAGGTAGAGCGTAGGACTTGTGAACACAATGTCCTACAGGTTGTGGGTTCAAATCCCCAGCTAGCCAACTAAAAATTACTAATGGTCTTTCGGATGAGACGTTAAACCGAGGTCCCGTGTGACGGCGCTACACACCGAGCATGTTAAAGAACCAGGCGGAATTCTCAGTACTTTCGTCCTGTATCCTTGCACTATCCCCCGTAACAACTTACCGTCTTCTGGGGGCGTCGCTCAGATGGGCAACCGGTAGCGACGATAAAAAAACGAAAATAATCAATCAAAACCTTTCTAATAAAAGGTAAAATATGGAAACCCACGTGGATGTCTGCTTATCGCTTCATGTGTATTCGTAAGCGGTGTGTAAAACGATATTTCATTTGCTTTTAGAAACATGATGTAAAGGGGGGTAATAAGCAGCATCCAATAGAGGGCGCATCGCTGGAATCTCGAAATAGGGCTCAATCAGCCAAGGTAAGATCCACGTAGTGATCGTAAACTTGGCTCGCGAAGAGGGGGGGGATCCGAGGGGAAATTGTCCTCGAGGGGTAATGGTCTGGGGGAAATTGTCCTCAGGGGGCAATTGTCCGGGGGACAATTGTCCTGATACGGTTTCATGCGCAGATCCATATATTTTTCTGGGGGGGACCCCACAGAAAACGCTTTCTTCATATTATATGACACTTTGATTTCCGGATTTCGGCGGATGTTAGCCGTTCACAAGAAAAGTCAAGTTTCCAGATCTAACCATGAGGAGTTCTCCACATTAAGAACCTTTTTTTAAATTCAATTTTTTAAAAATTTTTATCTTTTTTTTTTTCTTATTTCTGTATGTATTTTTTTTTTTTTTTTTTTTTTTTTTTTTAATATTTACGTTAAAACTTTATTTCTTTGTTACATTCTGTTTCACCGCAAACATTTTGCAGATTGTCTTTGTATCAATGCTTTTTGCATGGTTCAAATGTATAAATTATTTGTCAAAGAGATATGGACTCATGCTGTATTAACGAACGCATTCGTTTTAACTGACTTTTGCATACAATGGGCTGAAATCTCAATTGACGTTTCAATAACGTAATTTTGTAATGCATAGTATTGCTACATATCCGCTACTATATTTTACAAGTACACAACCTTGCACTCTAATTTTTCATAATTAATTGTTTATTAGGATTAAAGCAAATTCCTATTTTAGTCCCAGACGACACTATCGACACATTTAATCATGAATGTATTTACATAAATGCTGTGCAATATCCACCGGTCCCATCCACGAATCCGATAACCACATTTTTGCCAAAATTCCAAGGGGGGGGGGGTTCCCCCCCCCCCCCGGATCCGCCTCTGGGTTTACATGTGCCTTAGGTCCAATCAACTTCCATCCGGTTTACAGTCCCACTGTCAAAACGTCCCATAGTCAAAACGTTCCACTTTCAGTTAAAGCGTCCCCCTGAATTTGATTAAAAAGTCCCACTATTAAAAAAAAAAATACGTCCCACATTGATTTTTTTAGTTCTTACCTTGGTAATGTTTTAGTCGTTGATAAATTTATTCAGTTTTTGTATGAATAATAAGAATTAAATTGTTTCTTTACAGATTTTGTTGATGTTAATTGCAAGTGTGATACATCAGGTATTGTAACTGAAAAAGAAAATACGGTAATTGGTCCGCATGCAACGACTAATGAAAAGTAAAGACAAAATAACGGGAATCAACTATTTTTGACATTGTTCCTTTGTGCAGATAAAGCGGAAAAGATGACCAGCCGCCAGGATCGAGCCCACACCCGTATGTTCACGAGTCCTACGCTCTACCAACTGAGCTATGCAGGCTGGTCTACTGTTGATTACCTTGATCAGGGATCTTATATACCGTACCCACATATGTTACCTATTCCATTTGGATCTGGTTTATTATTATTATTTCAAACATGATGCAAAGGCAAACGTTATGGTCAATATGACAATTTCATTTCTTGTCAAAACGCCATTTTCAACAATATCCATTTGCTAAAACTACACTACATGTTTTCAGAAGGCTTCTTTTTCAGGGTTGTGAAAACCAGAGATTGTTTGATAAAGGGTTAACTCTTTACCAAAGGACAAAACTAGACTTACCCAAATTGAAAGCATTTGCAGACAACAAAATAAATGTGGCTCAAAAATTGAAATTTGTTTAGGGAAGGGTAAAAAACATTGTGGGAAAAGGAAAAATGCTGGTAGCCAGCATCTTCTCTTCCCACAATATTTTCAGAAGGCTTTAGACTGGTTGTTCAAAATCGGGATTTTGTGGTAAAGAATAAACCCTATGCCACATAATCCCATGATTTTACATTCCTGAGAAAAAGATTTTTTAAAACATTGTAGGAAAAGGAGAAAATGCTAGAAACCAGAATATCCTTCTATTCTCATAGTTTTTGTCTACTCCTTAGATAACAAATCATTGAGACACAATAATTTTATTTCCTATGAAGGTTTCTGATTTTGGTTAGTCCAAACTTTTACTATTAGATAACGAGTTAACCCATTACCACTCAATCCCTACTTTTGACGACCCTGGGAAAAAAGCCTTTAGAAAACACTGTGGGAAAAGGAGAAAATGCTGGTAACTAACTGGTAACCAGCATTTCATCCTTTTCCAACAATGTTTTCTACTCTTCCCAAACCAAATTTCTAATTTTCAGTCACATTTATTTTATCGTCTGCAAATGTTTTCAATTTGGACCAGTCTAAAATTTTGTCGATTGGTAAAGAGTTAACTCTTTTACCAGATAACATAAGTTTACCCTTAACCAAACAAAACTGTGTTTTTATGGCCAGAGAAAGAAGCCTTTTGAAAACATTGCGCGAAAAGGAGAAAAAGCTAGTATGCCTATATCCGTTTTTCATTTCTTGATTTCCGATACACCAGCAAAACAAATGTCTAAAGGTATCATTGAATTATACAGTATGTGGCTGGTAGAACCAAGGTTGGACTGTACTGAACATGCAGTCAAATCTTGATCCTACACTACCCACAATGATAACATTTCTCTTAATTTTTTTTCTATATAATGAACTAAAGATTTTGATACCTCTTTCTATAAGGGTTGCTTTAAAAGAACAAAAGTATTTTCAAAATATTAATTATGTACAAAATAGTTTCTCACTACTAATCTTTCACGACTTCATTTTTCATTTATGTTTGCTAGAAGTATTGTTATTACTTATAGTAACAAAATTCTGCTCAGTCTTCTTCCTTTTCAATTTGTACTTTCAATTTTTAGGTCACATTTTCCCCAGAAGCTTTCATTTAACGATTTACCACACAATCCTGACTTTTGACGACCCTGAAAGAAAAACCTTTTGAAAACATTGAGGGAAAAGGAGAAAATGCTGGTAACCAGCATTTTCTCCTTTTCCCACAATGTTTTCTACTCTGCTGTAAACAAATTTCAATTTTTTGAGTCACATTTATTTTGTTGTCTGCAAGTTCTTTCAGTTAAGACCATTCTAAAATTTTGTCGATTAGTAAAGAGTTAAGACCAGTCCAAAACTTTTTGATATGGTAAAGACTGAAGTCTAGTCAAGACATACATAACATATTCAGTGTAGCTCAGATGATGGAATTTGTCGTTGAAGGGGTTATGAACTTTGTTGGAAAAGGATAAAAAGCTGGTTACCAGTGTGGCCAAGCTAGTTTATTCAGCACATTTGATAGTCACTGTCAAATGCTATTGGTTATCTGTATGTCTAGACTGAGGGAAAACGGAATATCCATATTTTGGGTTTCAAAAATAATGTAAAGTTTGTAAACTTGGCGGTATATTGAATTTCCTCAACTCATTACCAAAGGACAATATTTTAGGCTTGTCCAAATCGAAAGCATTTGCAGACGACAAAATAAAAGTGACTAAAAATTTGAAATTTGTTTTGTGAAGGGTAGAAAACATTGTGGGAAAAGGAGAAAATGCTGGTAACCAGCATTTTCTCCTTTTCCCACGTTTTCTAAGGCTTCTTTCTCAGAGTTGTCAAAAGTAGGGTAAGTAATGGGTTAAAGGTACCATGGTTGAACAAAACATTAAAATAACTATCACTATGGACAATGTATGACTTTAATAAATATTCAATTGTTAAAAACATACAAAATATCCAGGAAACTGAACACAAATAGCCTTCTCTTTATACTATACATTGCATTTCATTTACCTTTTACCAAAGAACAAAATTTAAGACTCGACCAAACTGAAAGCATTTGCAGACAACAAACTGAACAAAATGCAAATGAAGACCTCTCTCTATGCAAGTATAAAAAAAAAATTGAGGGAAAAAGGAGAAAATGCTGGTTACCAGCATTTTCTCCTTTTTCCCTCATGTTTCAAAAGCCTTTTTCCAGGGTGTCATTTAGTTACAATTGTGTGGTTAACCCTTTCCCAAACAAGCCCTGGTTTTTACATGTCTGCATTACAAGTCTTTTGAAAACACTGTGGGAAATGGAGAAATTGCTCGTAACGAGCAATTTCTCCTTTTCCCACAGTGTTTTCTATCCTTTAGAACTTTCTACCATTTTCATAAAATTTAGAATTGTTGTCTGCAAACTCTTTCAGTTTGGAAGAGTCTAAAATTTGTCATTTGGGAAAGGGTTAAAGGTTAACTCTTAACCACAGGATAACATTTTAGACTAATCAAAACCAAATGCATCTGTAGATGTCAATTTACATGTGGCTCACTTTTTTTTTTAAAGTTTTATCGGTATTTGAAAAAAGGAAAACATTGTTGAAAAAAGGAGATAATGCTGGTAACAAGCATTTTCTCCCTTTTCCACAATGTTTAAAAAAAAAATCTTCATTAGTGTCATTAAAACTTGCAATTACTTGGTGAAGGGTTACATACATTTAACAATGCCCTGGTAAAACAGGGTTTCTCTGAGATGCAACAAACCTAGACTGGTATGGTATCATTCAATATTTTTCATTAAAAAAAAAAATCATAAATAAAATAGTACAACAAGAACACTAATATACTGTTATAAATGTTTGTATTTGAGATAAATGGCAAATAAAAAGACTTATTTCACAACTACAATTTAACATCCAAACAAATCACTTCAATCCTACCACACTAGTACAGAAAATCTTAAGAGGTTATTTAACCCTTTCCAAAACAATCCCGGGTTTTCACGACCATGAGAAAGAAGCCTTCTGACAACATTGTGGGAAAAGGAGGCAATGCTGGTAACCAGTATTTTCTCCTTTTCCTACAATGCATTTTACAATTCCCAAAACACATTTCAAGTTTTGAGTCCTATTTATTTTGCCGTCTGTAAGTGCTTTCAATTTTGACAAGTTTAGAATTTTGTCGTTTGGTAAAGAGTTAACCCTTTATACCATAAGACATTCCTATAGTATCTCTAATTGACCCTATAAATAACAGCAAGGATGAAGCCGTTTCTTATGTGTATATGGCACCTTTTGATAGCATAGAAAACATGGTGGCAAAAGGTGAAACTGCTCGTCACGAGCAATTCCACCTTTTGTCACAATGTTTTCCAAAGGCTCCTACAAGCAGTGCGTAAAAATGAGTATCTATGGAGTAAAGGGTTAAAAAGCGTGGGTACAACACTTGAGTTGGATGAGTACACTGCAGGACCAGTCTATATTTTGGATGAGGCAACAGCTGAATCCAAAATATAGACTGAATCTATGGTGTATGAATCCAATTGAATTCAGCATCATACCCAAGCATGTTAAATGACCTCTTTAGTCCTTATTGACTTTTGCATCAGTGCAAGTATAGGGCCATTTCATTTTGAATAATTAGAAAAAAAAATCAAAATATATCAGAAGAGGGTTTTGAAGTAGCTTTTTTCACAACAGACTTTGGTAGACTAGTCTTCTGGTCCAATATACTAGTAGATATTGGGGACAAACGCATCTTTGGTTATGAGGCGCGATAAATAAATCACTATCACCCTCATGGATTATTCATTGTACCTCATCACTCACAACTGTGGTTTATTGAACGATAATCCACAATTGACAGATGATTATTTCTTAATTACATGTACATGTATACGACAAACATAGCACTTTTATTGTAGTGTAACTATGTTTAACCCATTACCACTCAATCCCTACTTTTGACGCCCCTGAGAAAGAAGCCTTTTGAAAACACTGTGGGAAAAGGAGAAAATGCTGGTTACCAGCATTGTCTCCTTTTCCCACATTGTTTTCTACCCTTTCCAGAACAAATTTCTATATTTCAGTCACCATTATTCTGTCGTCTGCAAATGCTTTCAATTTGGACCAGTCCAAAATTTTCTTGTGTGCAAATGACTTAAAAGTGCTTCACATTTAGTTACAGATACACATATAATTTAGCACACTTTGAATTTTAAATCAATTCAAATAATTTCATAAAAATTTCATCACAAGTTTTCCATACAGTGTGTCCACAACAAACCATATGATGGTCCTTCTGGCATAAAAAATAACAAATTTTTATCTTTAACATTTTACCACACCATTCCCAGTTTAAATTATTACCAAACAACAAAACTTTTGGCTTGTCTAAATCAAAAGCATATGCAGATGACAAAATTAAAATGAATAAAATTTGAAATTTGTTTTGTGAAGGGTAGAAAACATTGTAGGAAAAGTAGAAAATGCTGATTACCAGCATTTTCTCCTTTTCCTACAATGATTTCTAAAGGCTTCTTTCTCAGGGTCGTCAAAAGTAGGGATTGTGTGGTAATGGGTTAAACGACCAAAAAGAAGAAAGCCTTGTAAAAACATTGTTGGAAAAGGAAAAATGCTGGTTACCAGCATTTTCTACCACAATAAAGACAAATTTCATACACCTGCAAATGCTTTCAATTTTAACTAGTCCAAACTTTTGTCGTCTGGTAAAGAGTTGACTCTTTACCACACAATCCCGACTTTTAACGACCCTGAGATAGAAGCCTTTTGAAAACATTGTGGGAAAAGGAAAAAATGCTAGTAACCAGCATTTTCTCCTTTTACCACAATGTTTTCTTCCTTTGTTAATTCAAATTTCAATTGTTGATTCACATATATTTTGTTGTCTGCAAGTGCTTTCAATTTTGACAAGTCTAAACTTTTGTCGTCTGGTAAAAAGTTAGAACATGGAATAGTATGGTATAGACTTGAGTCCTTACTAGACAACAAATTCTTCCAACAGATTGTTCCAAATTAGAAGCATTTGCAAACAACAAAATTTAAATAACTGAAAAATTGAAATTTGTTTAGGGACAGGAAGAAAACACTGTGCAAAAAGGAGAAAATGTAGGTTACCAGCATTTTCTCCTCTTTTAACAATGTTTTCAAAAGGCTTCTTTCCCAGAGTCATAAAAACCAAGGATTGTTTAGTAAAGAGTCTTGGTTCCTCATCCACATTTCACACTGATTTTTGTAAAGCTACTTGGCGCAGGTTAATTTACGGAAGAAATAATGTTACACATAATGGTACAAAGAAGTCCAGAGAGTATATGAAGTGCAACATGCGAAAAGGGTCATTCGGACATTTGCGTAAAGTGTCGTCTCTGATCAGCATGTGCAGTCCGCAGAGGCTAATCCGAAACGACACTTTCCGATTTTATGTGATTTTCTGTTTTACGCAAGTCTACTGTAGCACAAAATCTAACGTAGTCGTAAAGTGTCGTCTCGGATTAGCCTGCGCTGACTACGCAGGCTAATCTGAGACGACACTTTACGCAAATGTCCGAATGCACCTTTTCGCGTGTTGCACTCCAATAGACTTTTCCCATCACTCAACTATTATTCAACAGTTTACAATCAAATCATTGCCAAGGCATTGCTAGTGCACAGAAAACCTGATAGATCATTATCTCCCACTAGATAGCATTCTATAAATACTTATCTATCTAATATGGGCATCCTGGGTACAGAACTGAACCACTTTCCTATGTGACAACTGTTACTTTGAATTTAAAACTAAAATAAAGGTTTACTCAATAAAACCCTACCTCGTGCAATCCACTCAGCTATGATCAGCAGTTAAGAGAAATCTGCAGCTAAAGCAAGTCTTATTTCTCCTCAAACATATTGATAAAAGCTATTTTCAACATTGTTACTTTATAGTGCGTAATATTACAGTCAGCCCGCTTTCGGGGGCTAGTGATGCATCATATAAGTCAGTCGATAGCAGTAAGTGGCATTTTAAATCCTTTCCAACTTCATCATTGTAGTCTAATGATAGTTGTAGCATGAATCAATGATACATGTATATTGAATAAGTCAACATATTTTGTGATTGAACTGTTATTAAATTGGTGTGTTATAGGAAAAGTCTACATACTTTTCACTTTTTTCAGTTAACCCTTTCCCAAACAAGCCCTGTATTTTACGTGTCTGCAATATAAGTCTTTTGAAAACACTGTGGGAAAAGGAGAAATTACTCATAATGAGTAATATCTCCTTTTCCCACAGTGTTTTCTACCCTTAGTCATTTTCATCAAGTTTAAAATTGTCGTCTGCAATCTCTTTCAGTTTGGAAGAGTCTAAAATTTGTCGTTTGGGAAAGAGTTAACCCTTGAAAAATCTCGTAACATATAATCAGTATTCTTCTCATCTCCTTTGCCTGAGACTCAGAAACTAAACCGGGCACCACAGTCTAAACGAATGACCTCTCCATTTAACATTGGGTTTTCACACACTGTTTTACATAATTCTGCAAATTCAAATGGCTCTCCAAAACGTCTTGGAAAAACGTTCCAGTCTTGGTACATTGTTCGAAGAGTACGGGACCAGTTTTCGTGAATTACTGTATCCATTAGACCTTAAAAAAAGCCAGTTTACACCTGTATCCATGTATATAAAAAAAAGCCAGTTTACACCTGTATCCATGTATATAAAAAAAGCCAGTTTACACCTGTATCCATGTATATAAAATTTTAGTCCACTCTCAACTAAGTTTATAATAAAACTTCATCTCCTTTTTAAACAACACAATTTGGGACGCAAACAAATTGAAAGCATTTGCATACTATAACTTAACTCTTTACACACAATCTGAGTTTTAATGACCCTGAGAAAGAAAGCCTTTGAAAACAATGTGGGAAAAGGAGAAAATGCTGGCTATTAGCATTTTTAGCTCACCTGAGCACAACATGCTCAAGGGGAGCTTTTAGTATCACCCGGTATCCAGTGCATTGTCAACAATTCTTTAAACATCAACTCCTCCTAAACCACTGGGCCAATTTGGACCAAACTTGGCTGGAACATTCCTTTGGAGGTCCTCTTTGAAAATTGTTCACAGAATTGATTCCATCAAAAACTCTGGTTGCCATGGCAACCAAATGGAACTTTCTACGAAATTCTTTAACTCTTTACCACACATGAAAATTTGGATTGGTCCATATGTAAATATGACTTAAGAATTAAAATTTTATTTGGAAACGATAGAAAACATTGTGGAAAAGGAGAAAATGCAGGTTATCATTTTCTCCTTTACCCACAAAGTTTTTATAAAGGCTTCTTTCTCAGGGTCGTCAAAAGTAGGGATTGTGTGGTAATGGGTTAACAAGAGGACCAAGATGGCCCTGGATTGCTCACCCTAATTTCTGTGAGAAACATAATTTTTTTTTTTAAATCTAATCGACCATTTCAGAGAAGAATTTTTAAGAATTTCTTCACGTCTGTAGAGCATAAATAGCCCACAGCTATCAGAGCCATGTCTCTTGATGGATCAAAATTTCTCAAGCAATTCTTGAAAAGGGTCAGCCAAGAAACATTTCTGTGAAATTATTTCAAAATCTGATCAGCCGTTTCAGAGAAAAAGAATTCCTTCATGGCCAAATAGTTCAAGTAGCCCCCATTCATGTTTCTGGAAAAATCAGCATTTTGCGAACAATTTTTGAAAAGGGTTACGAAAGGAACACTTCTGTGAGATTATTTCAAAATCTGATCAGCCGTTTCAGAGAAGAAGAATTTTGAAGAATTTCTTCATGGCCATATAGTGCAAGAAGCCCCCATTCACCAGAGCCATGTTTCTACATGGATCAAAATTTCACGAACAATTTTTGAAAAGGGTCATCCAAGGAACATCTCAGTCGTGCAACTCGTGAAAATATTAGCGATGTTCTTCACTTGATGAAATAAATTTTACTCTTTTACCATAGACAACAAATACATGTACCGTTTATTCATTCGACAACTTACCAGGTGCTATACAAACAACTCGGATACCGATATCTGAAAGATCTCTTGACAGTGGTAGGGTCATGGATGCAACTGCTCCTTCACAAGCTGCTATACCTGTTTGCCCTGTAAAAGGAGATAATTTACGTTAAAGGTGGCCCTTCAGAAAATTTTACAAAAATACAAAAAAATTATCCTTATACTCCCAAAGCCTTATAATTTTCATTCATAAAACCTCATTAGTCAAAAACCATCCGACAACAAGAGAAATTAGAGATTTACTATAGCCCAGGTCGACACTGAAGGGAAACACCATCTATTTTTACATCAGCTACTCACTCATTTACATATTGGAAATATATAGAAGAAGCTTCAAACGTAACATTCATAGTTCTAGACATTTGGAAAATAATTACATGTTTGTTATGTTATGGAATTTAAGAGTCAATAGTCACATGCTACTCACCAAACCTTCCCACAATGTTTTTTTGATTTTTGGCGGGAAATCTAAAAATAGCTTTAGAGGCTACGTAGCCTTTTAAGGGAATACCACCAAAAACATTTTTTTTTTAAATTTTATGATTCTTGATTATTGATGAATTGTATTGTTTTTTCATCTAATTTTCAGTGGTACATACATTTTTAAATTTGGTGTGATGTGAAAATTCTAAAAACCCACCTTTAACTCTATATGAGACAACAAAATTTTAGACTGGTCCAAATTGAAAGCATTTGCAGATGACAAAACACAAGTGACTAAAGAATTGAAATTTGATTTGGGAAGGGCAGGAAACACTGTGGGAAAAGGAGAAAATGCTGGTTACCAGCATTTTCTCCTTTTCCCACAATGTTTTCAAAAAGCTTCTTTCACATCGTCATTAAAAGTTGGGATTGTGTGGTAAAGGATTAACTCTTTAGCATTTATAAAATTTGAAACTGATCCAAACTGAAAGCATTTGCAGACAATAACATAAACACCACTAAGATGATGAAATTTGCTCTAGAAAATAGGAAATACATGTACTTATTTCATGCATTCCGGTAGGGTATCGACTATCGAGAAATAGCAGTGAAAATATTTTTCTATCTTACAGTGGTACCACCAGTGAAAATATCGATTTTCACATTTGTGTTGCCTATGTAAATTGCACGTGCCTCACAACCAGATTGGAAATATGACATCATATACCTTACATTTCTCGTGCTTGACGTAATATTGTAATGCATTGCAATGCAGGATGGGTACGCCACGGGGAATAACGGAAAAGAATTCGACGGGATTTTAATAAAGCTCCTCCCAGAAAGGGTTAAAGGCATGAAATAAATAGAATGGTAATAGGTTAAAGGTGGGTATTTAGAATTTTTACATCTCACCAAATTAAAAAATATACATATCACGGAAATTCATATGATAAAATAATACAAATCGTCAATAATTAAGATTCATAAAATTACAAAAAAAAATTTTTTTGATGGTATTCCCTTAAAAGGCTACGTAGCCTCTTAAGGTATTTGTAGATTACACGCCAAAAATCAAAAAGCAATGTGGGAATGTCAAGTGACTGATGCGTGACTCATAACGCTTAAATTCCCTATCATAACAAACATGTAATAATTATTTTCCATAATGTCTTATTCAGACGCTATTTTTGAAGCTTCTTCTGTGTATTCCTGTAAGTAAAAGAGCGAACTGATCATCTAAAAATAGAATGTGTCTCCCGTTGGTGTCAACCTGGGCCGCAGTAAATCTGTAATTTCTCGTGTTGTCGGACGGTTTTCCACTACTGGGATTTTATGAATGAAATTAAAAGGCTTTGGTAGTATGAGGATGATTTTTTTGCATTTTTGTAAAATTTTCTACCCAAAATCTGAAGGGCCACCTTTAACCCATTTCATCCTTATTTTATGACACTATAATCATCCTTGTATCTTCATGCCCAAAGCTGGCTGCAAGATTGCACAACTTATGACGGAGTGAAAATGCACCACTGTTGTAATTTCCAGTTTTAACTTATTACCAAACGGCAATATTTTAGGCTTGTCCAAATCAAAAGCATTTGCAGACAACAAAATGAAAGTGACTGAAAATTTGAAATTAGTTTTGTGAAGGGTAGAAAACATTGTGGGAAAAGGAGAAAATGCTGGTTACCAGCATTTTCTCCTTTTCCCACAATGTTTTCAAAAGGCTTCTTTCCAGGGGCATCAAAAGTAGGGATTGTATGCTAATGGGTTAACCCATTTCATCCTTATTTTATGAAACTATAATCATTCTTGTATCTTCATGCCCAAAGTTGCCCCTGCTGGCTGCAAGATTGCACAACTTATGACAGAGTGAAAATGCACCACTGTTGTAATTTCCAGTTTTAACTTATCACCAAAAGGCAATATTTTAGGCTTGTCCAAATCAAAAGCATATGTATATGACAAAATAAAGGTCCCTGAAAATTTGAAATTTGTTTTGTAAAGGCTAGAAAACTTTGTGGGAAAAGGAGAAAATGCTGGTTACCAGCATTTTCTCCCTTTCCCACAATGTTTTCTAAAAGCTTCTTTCTCAGGGTCTTCAAAAGTAGGCATTGTGTGGTAATGGGTTAAATGAGAACAAATTCTGCATATTTTTCTGTTATCCCCTACAGCATAATTACATATATTGGTAATTTATCTATGTTTCACACCAAAGCTATGTTACATACTCGCAAGCATCTTCGCAAGCCAAGGTTACGATCACTACGTGGATCTTACCTTGGTTGATTGAGCCCGATTTTGAGATTCCTGCGATGCACCCTCTATTGGATGCTGGTTATTACCCCCCTTTACATCGTATTTCTGAAAGCCAATAAAATATATCGTTTTACATACCGCTTATGAATACAATTATCCAACATGAAGCGATAAGCAGACATCCAAGTGGGTTTCCATGTTTATCTTGTATTTGAAAGGTGGCGACCTTATTCTATTTTTATCAAAGATGAAATGCTACGAGCGATTTCATTCGTTGCAGTTAGAGCTGGCTGTATCCAATGAAAAAGCATATCGGAGGAATTTAAAAATCAAGCTCGATCCGCCAAGGGTAGGTAGCATAGTAAATCGTCAGCCTTGGTTTGCGAAGATGACTCCAAAGTTTCAAAATTTGCTTTCAATTTGGACCAGTCTAACATTTTGTTGTTTTGTATAGAGTTAAAGTGCTCTCAAGCTGTAAGGAAATATCTTTAAATGATGGAATATGTCTTTGATGGGTCACAAAATATGCTTGGTAAAAGAGATAATTGTAGTTACTCCTTTTTTACCCCTTTACTCCTTTTCCCATAATGACTAAAAAAGCTTTCTTTGTCAGAGAGATTAGAATTTGTGAATGTGTGGTATAGGAGTACAATTGTCCATGAACAAGTGAGAAAACTTGCTTGGCTCTGAAGGGTATGAAGAAGTGTATCTCACCTGCCATCCCATCCCATGCAGCAATCCCACCAACATTGATTATGACCCCTCTTTGGTCATTCTGATCTGGTTCATTGTCCTTCATTACACCAACTGCCTGTCTTACCACGTTGAATCGACCACCGATATTTACCTGAAAATGAGGGTTTTCTTATTTGCTCATGTATCAGCTTACATCCATATAACAAATCAAGGATCTTCCTCTACTATTTCAACACTTCTGTGGTTTCCGTGGCTGTGAGGTAGAGTGTTGGCCTTGTAACCATAAGGTCTTGAGTTTGATACCCGAGAGCGGGTGTCAACTTCGGGATTTTTCATTGGCCCACACATTTGGCAAAAGTACTGGTGTAGTTCTCAGGAAGCAGAATCAAGAGAGATTAGTATAAATGGTTAAAACTTGCTCCTCAATCGATGTAAAATAAATATGATCAAACTAAAGTGAACCCTTTCCCAAACAACACATTTTTAGACTCTTTCAAACTGAGAGCAGACGTCAAATTCAGAAATGGTGTGATTTAGCTTTAGGACATTAATAGGGTGGAAAAGATTGTGGAAAAAGGAGAAAATGCTGGTTACCAGTATTTTCTCCTTTTCCCACAATTTTTTCAAAAGCCTTCTTTCCCAGGGTGTGAAAACCAGGGATTGTGCAGTAAAGAATTAATGCTTCATCAGATAACTTGGAACAACCCCAAGGAAGACTGTTCTTAAAAAGCATTGTAGGAAAATGAGAAAATGGTTGTATCCAGCATTTATCTCGTATCATCATACTCTTTTCTGTCCTTTTCAGGTGGTGACATGATTCGACACAGCCGTGAACAAGTTTCTAAGTCCCCTGCCACCTGACTGTACAACAGATTTATTATACTGCTAAGTTTTACCCTTTCAAAATGTGTTAAGCAAGATTTTCTTGTTTAATAGTCTCACAAATCAGTATGCTGACGAAATAGAAATTCCCTTCTGAGTGCCCAGTTCAATGAAAGCTGATGTCACTGGTAACTCTCTTCACTAAAATGTGCAGTTTGGTGCATAAACATGCAGTCTAGTGATCGATCCCTGCTGCCATTTTGGATGTTTTGTTGCATGTGTAGTGATGTTTATGGAGCACTCCAAAGGGAAACTGGCTTTACCTGGCATTTCCCAGGGTACATGATACTTATGTTCCCGGTATGTTAACCAATCAGATCAATAGAAATTTCTTTAACTGGTTAATTTGCAAAGTACGTGTAACTATTTCCAGTGGTAACAGAGATGTTGTAAATGTCAGTTTTTGCCAAGACCAAGGCCAACTGACATATCTTTCATACACAGCCCTGCTAAATATATGTCGGTCTTACTTTCAGCATTTCATTAAAGTTTTTTTCTGAGTGTGGAATATCCCTCATAAAAGCATACACTTGCTGACTTGGGTGAATCCCTGCGCAAGTAATGACATGATCCAGCCGTCCAAACTTCTCCTTACACAGATTCATTGCCTTACCCACATCTTCTTCATTGGTGACCTAAATAGAAGAAGAGGGTTATGATGGGCCTGTTATGCTTTAAGTACTGCACTGTAAATAATCCTTTACCACACAATCCTGACTTTGAAAACCAAGAGATAGAGGGCTTTTGAAAACACTGTGGGAAAAGGAGAAAATGCTGGTAGCCAGCATTTTCTGCTTTTCCCACATTGTTTCTACCCTAAAACCTAAGTCCAAAATCTTGTTGTCTGGTAAAGAGTTAATTCTTTCTAACTTGACATAGGATGCATAACCGTGTATTGTTGATACTCAAATCAATGGAATCAGCATGTTGTCTCAATTCTGAAGAGTACCCCGAACAAAGGATCTTTAGGAGGATTGTAAAACGTGCACAAATGCTGCAACGTCAAAATCCTCTCTCTTATTCAAGACTACTGATAAAATAGGAAAAAAGTTCTTATTCCAGCCTACCGATAAAATGGGAAAAACATAAAATTATTGCATTACTCAAAATTCTAAAACTTCCTAAAATCTCATGAAAAATTCCTTAAATTCAGACCTGGGTCCGTATTCACCAACCATTCTTAAGAATGATCTTGGTCTTATTCTTCAAGATTTCCTGACTGTGAAAGTAACAGAACTTATGATTGGCTAAACCATCTGGTTTAGCCAACCAGAAGTTCTTTTACTTTCACATTGAGGAAATTCTGAAGAATAAGACCAAGAATGTTCTTAAGAATGCTTGGTGAATAAGGACCTTGGAATTTCAACATTCTTGAATTTAGCCCTCCATGAAAGCACTAATTACAGTATTCCCTTCTTTTTCATAGAAACTTTCCATCATGACAGTACAAAAGGACATCAGTTTACTGAAATCACAAGCTACATGTCCATAGGATTTGGTAGATCACAGAGCTACTGTTGAGTCCAAACCCACTGATCAAACTGTTGAAATGATCCAAATATTTGATCCAAATATTCCTCAATAACAAGTTACAATGCTTTCAAGTTGGACAAGATCGAAAATTTTGTCATCTGGTATGCCAGGGTTGTCCCATTACCATGTAGATTTTTCCATAACTTTACCGTTTATTTACAATTTATCAAATTTTACACAGACACATCTAATCTGACATCTCTACAACAACTGACTTTTGACATTTAGTGCACAAGGGTTGTCCAATTAGTATGCAAGCTTTTTTCATGACTTGACTATTCATTAATTTGGAAAGTCACATATTCTCTGTCACCTCTTTGATATTGCGTTCAATTTGGACTAAACTAAAATATTAGTATGTATTAGAAATTTTCCACAATTTGGCTATTCATTTACAATTAACTATCAAAATTTGGAACAGAATGATTGTAATTTAATTAACCCATTACCAACAAATCCCTGGTTTTTCATGCCCTAAGACAGAAGGTTTCTGAAAACACTGTAGGAAAAGCAGAAAATGCTGGTAACTAGCATTTTCTCCTTTTCCCATAATGTTTTCTACCTTGCTGGTTACAAATTTCAATTCTTGAGTTAGGTTTATTTTGTCGTCTGCAAGTGCTTTCAATTTGGACGAGTCTAAAATTTTGTCATTTGGTACAGCCTTAATGTAAGCTTTAGCATGTATCAAAAAAACATCTAGTAATATATTGGTATAAACCCTTTCCCAAACAATCTCTGGTTTTTACGACCCTGAGATAGATGCCTTTTGAAAACATGGGGCAAATGAGAAAATGTTGGTAACCAGCATTTTCTCCTTTTCCCACAATGTTTTCTACCCTACTGGAAACAAATTTCAATTTTTGATGTATGTTTATTTTGTCGTCTGCAAGTGTTTTCAATTTGGACCAGTTTAAAATTTTGTTGTTTGGTATAGAGTTAAAAAAAGCTCACTTAGTTATATGGATACTCTATGTACTTCTGGGTTTACTCTCTTACTCCTCCGATTTAAGATTTCAAGTATACATGCACCCATACACAGCTACAGTAAGAGTTAATCACTTACATCTCCCATGATTGGCAACATATTATCTGTAGTTCTAGACAAACGTTCCTTTTTGTCATACACCACAACATTTGATCCGCATCTTAAAAAATGTTCCACTGTTCCTCTCCCAATACCAGATGTGCCACCAGTTATAAAGGTCACTGTACCCTAAAGCAAAAAAGACATTAACATGTTATCAAATGACAAATATTTGGACTAGTCAAAATTGAAAGTATTTGCAGATGACAATTCAAATGTGGCTGGAATTATAAAATTTGGTTGTAAAAGAGTAGAAAACACTGAGAATAAAAGGAGAAAATGCTGGTAACCAGCATTTTCTCTTTTTCCCTCGGTGTTTTCAAAAGTTTTTTGTTTCAGGGTCATAAAAATGCTGGATTGTGTGGTACTGGGTAATCTGTCCCAGCATTCAACGATAATTCAAGTTTTCTTAACCCTTTACTTAAAGGTGGCCCTTCAGGTCTTGGGACGAAAATTGTACAAAAATGCAAAAAAAATCATCCTTACACTCCCAAAGCCTTTTAATTTTCATTCATAAAACCCCGGTAGTCGAACACCGTCCAACAACACGAGAAATTACAGATTTACTACAGCCCAGGTCGACACCGAGGGGAGACACGTTCTATTTTTAGATTATCAATTCGCTCATTTACAAACAGGTATACACAGACGAAGTTTCAAACATAGCGTTTGAAGAAGACTTTATGGAAAATAATTATTACATGTTTGTTATGTAATGGAATTAAAGCGTTATGAGTCACGTGCCAGTCACTAGGCATTCCCAAAATGCTTTATTAATTTTTGGCGCGAAATCTAAAAATATCTTAAGTGGCTACGTAGCCTTTTAAGGGAATACCATCGAAAAAATTTTTTTTGTAATTTCATGAATCTTAATTATTGATGATTTGTATTATTTTTTCATATGAATTTCAGTGATATATATTTTTTTTAATTTGGTGAGATGAAAAAATTCTAAATACCCACCTTTAATGACAATATATTACAATGGCCCAAATTTCAAGCATTTGCAGACGCAGATTAACTCCTAATGACAAAATTTCAGGCCAATCCAAATTCAAAGCAGTTTAACTCATTACCAGATAACAAAGAATATTGTGAGCTTGTCCAAATCAAAAGCATTTGCAGACAACAAAATAAAAGTGACTGAAAATTTGAAATTTGTTTTCTGAAGAGTAGAAAACATTGTGGGAAAAGGAGAAAATGCTGTTTAACCCTTTACTCCATAGATACTCATTTCTACGCATTGCTTGTATAAACCTTTGGAAAACAATGTGGCAAAAGGTGAAATTGCTCGTGACGAGCAATTTCACCTTTTTCCACATTGTTTTCTATGCTATCAAAAGGTGTCATATGCACATAAAAAATATCTCCATCCTCGCTGTTATTTGGGGTCAATTAGAGATGCCATAGAAATGCCTTATGGGGTAAAGGGTTAACAGCATTTTCTCCTTTTCCCACAATGTTTTCTACAGGTTTAATTCCCAGGGTTGTCAAAAGTAGGGTTTGTGTGGTAATGGGTTAAGATGACAAACATTGATAAAAAAATTGAATTTATTTTGGGAAGGATAGAAAACATTGCAGGAAAAGGAGAAAATGCTGGTTACTGGCAGTTACTAGGATGAAAATGCAATTATTAGGGTTTATTTCTAGGATGAAAATGTCTAAAATATTTTTCTGACGCTCTAGGGATTAAGAGGTTTTTTAAAAAAATGGGGAAAAAGGATCGAGACTTTTATTAAACACACTTATAAACTATAGTCTACAAATAAATGTAATTAATTGCCAACTATCAAATAGCACATTATTATCACATTTTCTTGAAAGTGGGATGCTTAGACAAACTTCGCGGGCTTTTGACAATGAGATGTTGTGACTTCTGAACGTTTTGACTGATAAGGGGTTGAGACGATATGGGGCCGTCATCACCGGGATTCGATCCGAAAAGCGTGCAGATTGTATGTCGTTTCCATATCAGCCTTCAAAAATTCCTGTATGTGGTACATTTCTTCTGGCCTATGTCCTGACGAACAAGTAAGACCATAATCTTTCCAAGTTGCTTTCTTACTTTGATAGATTTTGTCACCGGCCGTACTCTTGACGCTGCCATGCTTTTTTGTTTACCAAAGGCTGCTAAACCAATCAAATTTCGACCCTCGAAATAGGCTGGATTCCTGCTTGCGCTTTGGTCCCCTTTCTCTGTTATAGTTTTCCGGCCTTGATGTAGCCACAGGAATTTGACATTCTATAACCAAAATAAATGATAAAATATGAAAAAAAAAATCTCCCCTTTATAATATAAACCTTTATTTATTTGTTTATATTATATGGGGAGATTTTTTCTTTATATTTTATCTTTTATTTTGGTTATAGAATGTCAAATTCCTCTGATGTAACTTTGCTAAAATTGCTGGATCCCGCATTTTACTTAATACTTAATAAAATTAAAAACAAATTTACAGTCGCTTTACCTTGCAGCATGCAAATAACCCACCTTTATAGCTACGTAAGAGTCAGCAGAAGTCCACTGCCTCGAAGTTTTTTTCTCTTGAAACCACAATTAAATCTAGATAAACCAAACGGTAAAATCTTAGAGTCATCAAAATTCGAACTAATTGCAGACGCATTTTAATAAAAAATTCTAAAATATTTTGGGAAAAAGGAGAAAATGCTCGTTACCAGCATTTTCTCCTTTTTTCCACAATTTGTTCAAAAGTCGTCTTTGAATGGAATGTTAAAATTCGTGATTGTATTGTAAAAGGTCAATAGACTATAGCTCTATAACTAATGCAGATGTAGTTCAGAGTAAAGTCGCAGAAAGTAAAGATAGAACACCACATCGCACGTACACCTGCTGTGGTTTCTACTATATTGTCAGTAACCCTAGGCCTTTTCCACGGGGGCTATGAAGATATTCATATTAAATCATTGCCTACTTCAATCACTGAATTCCAAGGTAAGGTAGTAGCTGGTAATCTAGGCCTATAGAAAATCAAAAGGAAACACGCGATCAAGTGAGAAAATAGATCTATGTTAAGATTTTTTTTTTCGTTAAATCTTTACTACCAAACGACAAAAATTTTAGACTAGATCTAGTCCAAATTTAAACCACTTTCAAAGGATACTGAAATTAACATGACTAAAAAATTGAAATTTGTTCCGGAGAGGATAGAATAGTGGGGAAAAGGACAAAATGCCGCGGTTACCAGCATTCTCTCCTTATCCCACAACGTTTTAAAAGGCCTCTTTCTCGGGGTCGTGATAACCTGTGGAAAAAAAAGTTATCTGAATGCATTAGATACTTAATTTATCCTCAAAGGGATCTGGCCTCTGAAATTTTGCAAAGACCTGCGTATCGGTATGTCACAGTTACCCAGTTTATGCATGCCTCGATTATATATCATATTCAAATACATACAAATACGATGACGTCATACTCTATATCATGAAAATAGACGGAGTTCCGGAATGCAAAACGATAAGGCCAATGATTATTCGAATGTCCAATTTTCTCTTTTTCGCCGAATGTAAATCTCACCTTCCAGTCTCTTAACGCTTCAAAAGACAAACATATCGTGTATATAGCATTAAAACCAGTGTTTGGCAAAAACCTATAATCAGGCCGAAGAACGTTGTCTGCGCATGTAATATTCTTCGAAGATTCGACTGTCTTACGTATATGACGCATCACTAGCCCGAAAAAGCGGGCTGACTGTAGTATTACGCTCTATAAAGTAGTAATGTAGAAAATAGCTTTTATCAATACGTTTGAGGAGAAATGAGACCTGTTTTAGCTCCATATTTCTCTAGATGCTGATCATAGCTGAGTGAATTGCACGAGATCTAGCGTTTTATCGAGTAAACGTTTATTTTAGTTTGAAATTCAAAGTAACGGTTGTCGCATAGGAAAGTGGTTCGTATCTTTAGATTTCGTGCCAAAAATTTAAAAAAAGCATTGTGGGAATGTCAGGTGACTGGCACATGACTAATAACGCTTAACTTCCATTACATAACAAACATGTAATACTTATTTTCCATAATGTCTTCTTCGGAAACTTCGCCTGTGTATTCCTGTACGTAAATGGGAAAATTGATCATATGAAAATAGAACGTGTCTCCCGTTGATGTCAACCTCGGCCGTGGTAAATCTCTAATATCTCGTGTTGCCGGATATTTTTCGACAACTGGGGTTTTATGAACACAAATTAAAAGGCTTTGTGGGTACAAGGATGATTTTTTTGCATTTTTGTAAAATGATCGTCCCAAAATTTTCAGATGTACTCAATGTAAACAAAAACCCTACAGTTGTATATTAACCCTTTACCACACAATCCCGAGTTTTCACATAATTGGGGAAGAAGCCCTTCGAAAACAATGCGGGAAAAGAAAGAAGAAAATGCTGGTTACAAGCATTTCCCCTTTTCTCATATTCTTTTCAACCCTTTTTGAATACGTTTTCATCAATTTAGTGATATTTAACTTTATCGTCTGCAACAGTTTTAATGTGGAGGCCCGTAAAATGTTTCGTTTTCTAAAGAGTTTAGTAGTTGACTAATGCATCCAGTGCTGTTAACTAATTACCACACAATGACAACTTTTGAAGCCCCTGAAGAAGAAGCCTTTTAAAAACATTGTGGGAAAATGAGAAAATGCTGGTAGCCGGCCTTTTTTTCCCTTTTCCCACTACGTTTTCTACCGTATTAAAGCAAAATTCCACCATTTGAGCCACTTTGAAATTGCCATCTGCAAATGCTTTCAATTTTGATAGGTCTTAAATTTTGCTGTGTGGTAACGGGTTAATTGACAGTATAAACCAAGTTAATCCTCAACCTCCTGAAAATGTTATATAAAACATTCTGGCGGATGGTGAAAACCTGAATATTGTTATTTCAAAGTTATATATTTTTTCAAAAACAAAAATCCCATTATCGGGTTAGTATAGATCCAAGATCAGATTATACAGACTGTGCAGCCTGATCTTATTCCACACTGTCTGTCTGCTCCTCTGTCCAGACAGACATCTTTTAAAATCCTTGATGAAAATTAGCGAAAGATCATTCATGTATTCCTTACGATAGTCCACCGATACTGCAGAATCTTTTTTTCATTTGATGCCGTGTCATGGGAAAAGAGGGCTTGATGTATATTTCCATTACGGACTTATATTTCTTTAACTATTTGACAAAATTTTATGAAACTTCATATTCATTTTGTTCGCCATAGGCCACAGACAACCACATTTGTTTTATCTTTTCAAATGCTAATAACTGAAGGGCCAGGAGTACATGCAATTTACCTTCTATTTGTTTCTATCTAAAGATTTCTTTCTAGGCAGGTTTCATCTGAACAAAATAACCTGTTTTAAATTGAAAGTTAACAAATTGAAGTTTTTCGTAATATTTCTTGTGTTGGAAAAGAAAATAGTCAAGAGTGTCGGATAAAGTCAATGGAATGAACTGCATTTGAACTGAACCGAATTCGATTTTATGACCAGAATGAACCGATGGACCTGGAACGTACTCAGAAACCAAATATGACAGTATTTCCACAGTCTGGTATAAATCAACAAAGATTTACATTTACCATAGCCACTTACTAGTTTCAAATTCGCTAGTCTGTCAGTACTTTCAGTACTTTGATTTTAATTTGGTGTGATGTGAAAATTCTAAATACCCACCTTTAAGTAGGCCAATAAGCACAGGTTTCTTTCTCTCTAGGTATAAAGATGTATCTGAAAAAAAAAAACTTGTTTTTTTTCTCATTTGGGCGACTACGGTGCTTTTTGCAGATAATATATCAATCAAGATCGAACTTCACTTTACGGGCAGTCCAATCTTGGATCTACATTGTCCGTATCGCGGCACTTTTTTCCCGGTGGAATCAGCGTTGAAATCGCATCAATTTGTGGTAAATAGTAGAGTGGAGATTTTCGCTCCGTTTATCAGACACTTAATGGTTAATATATCGTGACCAAGATCAGGCTGCGCGCTAAACTTTGTGACCAGAGCTGTCGATGCGTCATAAAACAACATTAATTCAGATCAGGCTGCACAATTCTACTCAGTTTTAACCCTTTATCAAACAATTCCTGGTTTTAACGACACAGAGGAAGAAACCTTCTGAAAACAATGTGGGAAAAGAAAAAAAATGCTGGTTACCAGCTCTGCTGGGAAAAAAATTCAGTTTTTGAGTTACGTTCATTTTGTCGTCTGCAAGTGCTTTGAATTTGGACAGTTTAAAATTTTGTTGTTTGTTAGAGTTAGTCTTATGTGAAATCATAATGATGGATTTGGTAATATGGATGGATTATCGATGTGTTATACATTTTTGAAGCACTGGTCTGCTGCCGTTTCATTCAGGATGTAATGAGGTAATCTATCATGAATGATAGCTCTTTGAACTTGTGTATTTGGCAATAAAGGGTCGGCCCGTAGGTCACGAATTCCAGATGGGCGTGACGGTACTCTGCTGAGTCATGTGCCAAATGACAATGAAATATTATATCGGTTTTTGGGGGAAACTTCGGTGATACTTAAAATAGCCCGATGATCGGTGATCCGTTCTATTTTTAACTCGGATTTCGTATGCGTTTGCGCACTAGATTACCTGACAAGTAAAACGAGGCCAGGAAGGAAAGAGAATACAAAGTTAGTTTTGTTGATAAAATTCCGGAAATATTTCTACTTCATTCTGTGTGTGGTGACCACGTTTAAGTTTTTGTAGGACCATCACTACTGGCAAGGTAGTCTTTTTCATACATTTTATGGAACACAGTTTTGGCTTAATTAGGTCAATTAGGCTATATAAGACAGGTATGCAAAAGTTCGTAGACCTATCAATGTACTGTATATATATATGTATACACTCAATGGGTGGGGGGTGTTTATCATTTGACATCTAACAAGTTGGAAAAGATTAAGACATTAGCTCCGTTTCAAGTGACAAGCTTTCAAAATCATCCATTTTGAAAGTATTTGCAGACCACGAAATTGTGGTTTGTTTTATTTTGAACGGTTAGAAAACATCGTGGGAAAAGAAGAAACGCTGGTATAACTAACATTCTAGTGTCTTCATTTTCCCTCAATATGTTTTAAAGCTTTCTTTCGGGGTTTTGTAAACAGTGGATCATTCAAGATATAAGAGTTTAATTGTTTTATCCCGTGCTGTATTTGATATTTTCAGAAGAATGCACAGGAAGACGAATAGATAGGCTTAAATGGGTACAGTTAATCTTACCACATACGACAACTCTGTATCAAACTACAAAATATTCTGGACCAGTCAAATCTTCAAGTGTTTGCTTACAGCAAAATTATATATTAATTACATTATGAGTTTTGTGTATAGTAGAGTAGAAAACATTGTGAGAACAGGAGAAGCTGGTTTTTACCAGCATTTTCTTCTTTCCTACAGTGTTTTCAAAAACCTCTTTCAGAGTTGTTAAATGTCAGGATTGTGCTGTAAAGGGTTAACACAGTACCAGATTTAAAGCATTACAAGTAAATATTGGTCAAATATACTGTCTTAGATAGGGCAGAAAACATTGCAGGAAAGTATTACCAGCACCTTCTCCTTTTTCCACAATGTTTCTAAAGGCATTATCGTCAGGATTGTTAAAACTTTGGAGTATGTGGTAAAGATTTAACCCTTCACCACACAATGACGACTTTTAACCCTTTCCCAAACAAGCCCTGTTTTACGTGTCTGCTGTAAAAGTCTTTGAAAACACTGTGAGAAAAGGAGAAATTGCTCGTAACGAGCAATTTCTCCTTTTCCCCCAGTGTTTTCTACCCTTTTTGAGAACTTTCTGCATTTTTCTCTAAACTCTTTCGGTTTGGAAAGGTCCAAAATTTGTTGTTTGGGAAAGGGTTAACCACCTTGAGGAAGAAGCCTTTTAAAAAAATATCGTGGAAAAATGAGAAAATGCTGGTAGCCAGCATTTGCTCCATTTTCCACAAAGTTTTCTATCTTATTCAAGAAAAATTGCGCTATTTTAGCCACTCTGAAAGTATAGTCTGCAAATGCCTTCAATTTGGATAGGTCTAAAATTTTTCCATGTGGTAAAGGGTTAACCCTTTACCCCATAAGGCATTTTTAAGGTATCTCTAATTGACCCTAAATAACAGCAAGGATGAACCTGTTTCTTATGTGTATATCACACCTTTTGATAGCATAGAAAACATTGTAGCAAAAGGTGAAATTGCTCGTCACGAGCAATTTCACCTTTTGCCACAATGTTTTCTAAAGGTACCTACAAGCAATGCGTAGAAATGAGTATCTACATGTGGAGTAAAGGGTTAAAAGGCCTAGTTTATCTCAGCACATATTGTTAAGATGGATTATAGTTAATGATGAAAGTATGAAAAGATAAATTTCTTGTTGATGTATTACACAAGCAAGGTCTTTTAAATTTTTGTCTTTTTATCTTTAAAAAAAATGACACAGAAATTAAAATTTGTTCTAGGAAAGTTTATAAAAAATTAAAGAGAAAATGCTGGTTACCAGCTCTTTTTCCTGAAATGTTTTCTAAAGCCTTCTTTCTCAAGGTCATTAAATGTCAGGAATATGGGGTTAAGGGTTTATTCCATGGGTAAAACCAGGGATTTAAGAAAAAATGTTTGTTTGTTTGTTTGAATTGTGTTTTACGCCACTTTCAATGTTATTTCAGTAATATAGAAAAATTGTAAAGAACCCTATTGTTACCAGCATTTTGTCCTTTTATCCACTCTGCATTTTAACTCTTAACCACACTTCCAATATTTACTTTTGTCAAAATTGAACTTATTTTCAGAGGAAGAATCAAGTGTGGCCCAGGTGTTTGATTTGTCCAAGATAGGGTAGAAAACATTGTTGGAAGAAGAACAAATGCTGGTTACCAGCACCATGTTTATTACCATTATCAACATTATTTGGGATTTGGGTTTTCTCGTTGGAGCTAGTAGACCTATCCATGCTGTCTTTGAATTTCTGTTACTAGTTTTTCCCTCAACTCATTACCAAAGAACAGAATTTTAAATTGGTCAGAATTGAAAGCATTTGTAGGAGACAAATTAAAAGTGACTAAAAATTTGAAATTTGTTTTGCGAAAGGTAGAAAACAATCTGGGAAAAGGAGAAAATGCTGATTACCAGCATTTTCTTTTTTCCCCACAATGTTTTCTAAAGGCTTCTTACTCAGGGTCATAAAAAGTAGGGATTACTTGGTAATGAGTTAACCCTTTACCTCACAATCCCAACTTTTAACCACCCTGAACAACCTGAAGAAAAAGGCTTTTGAAAACATTGTGAGAAAAGGAGAAAGTGCTGGTAAACAGCGTTTTCTCCTTTTCCCACAATGTTTTCTTCCAAAAACAGGTTTCAATTTTTTGGTCACTTGATTTTGTCATCTGCAAATGCTTTCAGTTTAGACCAGTCTAGAATTCCGTCGTTTGTTTGAGTTAAACTTCTCCCCAAGCCACTGGCTGCAAACATTTCCAAAGATTAGTGCTGACCTCTAGGAATTCATCCTTTTGCAATGGCTAACATCAATCCTTGGATTTGGCTCACCTAGAGGTTCAAAGTAGCAACCCCTGTTTCAGTGGGGTATGGACAATTGCCCCTGCGGACAATTGCCCCTGGGACAATTGCCCCTGCGGACAATTGCCCCTGCGGACATTTCCCCCTGCAAAATTTGTTCACCTGGACATTTCCCCCTGAATTTTTAAAAAGCTTAAAAATGGTTTTTATTTTAATCGGAAATATTTCTGTTTGCTTTAATCTTTAAATTTATAGCAATTTCATTATTATTTTGAAAAATTTAGTCTTATTTTAACAATATAACATGTTTTTTTTTTTCTTTGAAATAAGTCTGTTTTATGGCATTTTTTATATAAATTTTCCGTTTGATTTTTAAATAGCTTCAAAATTGATGTTATTTAGACTAAAAAGTTGACTTTTTTTTTATTTGACTTTTTTTCATAGCATTTCATAGCACTTTCTTTGTGATTTTTTATATAAGATGTGCAAAATGTTAGCTGTAACATAACATTGTTAATAGATATTCATTTTGAAAAACTGAAACGGCGACAAAATGAATAACTGAAACGGGGAAAAAATTCATCTACTTATAACTTATTAACTCTAAATTTCTGAGATTACAAATGATATCACTCAAAATCAAATGTAAGTTACAATTTGAAAAAAAAACAACATCAATTAAAGTAAAAAAAATAACATCAATTAAAATAAAGTAAAAAAATAACATCAATTAAAGTAAAGAAATAATGAATCGGGGGAATTGTCCGCAGGGGCAATTGTCCGCAGGGGGAATCGCCCGCAGGGGCAATTGTCCCAGGGGCAATTGTCCGCAGGGGCAATTGTCCTACACTCGTTTCAGTACCCTGCCAACTGTACTGCTGTCTGTTTAGAAAGAGTCAGTATTTGATAAGACTTTGCACATCGTCTTCTTCCAGATGTAGTAACCCTTTACAGAACAACGAAATTTTAGACTGGTCCAAATTGAAAGAACTTGCAGACGACATAATAAACGAAATTCAAAAATAGAAATTTCTTTCAAGCAGGTTAGAAAACATTGCAGGAAGAGGAGAAAATGCTGGTTACCAGCATTTTCTCCTTCTCCTGAAATGTTTTCAAAAGGCTTTCTAAATACCAGGGATTGATTGTTAAAAGGGGTAAAGAATATTCTTCAAGTTCAAGGTTGAATAAAGAGTCATAGCTCAGCTGAGGTCAAAGTCCTGTGCTATCAAATCAGATAAAAAATACATATCAGTATGTATAACCTTTACCACACAATCCCAACTTTCAAGGATCAGTAGAAAAACGCTTTCAGAAACATTTTGGGCACATTTCTCTTTTCCCCATAATGTTTCTACCCCAGCAAGGACAAAAATCACCATTTTAGCTACATTTATTTTCTTGTCTCACTCTGCAAATGCTTTTAATTTGGTTGAGTCCAAAATTTTGTCACTTGACACAGAGTTAACCCTTTACCACTCGGCAGAATTTAGACCTATCCAAATTGAAAGCATTTACAGATGATTGCAGATGACAATATCATAGTGGCTCAAATGATGTAATTTTTCTTTGACAGAGTAGAAAACCTTGTGGGAAAAGGAGAAAATGCTGGTTACCAGCATTTTCTCCTTTTCCCACAATGTTTTCAAAATTAAGCTTCTCTGTAAAGGTCGATAAAAGGCCTCATTCTGTGATAAAGGATTAAGTTGAAGAAGGGGCATAACTGTGTTCAAATTTTTTTATGATTATCTGTCCCTGTCTTATGGGTTCGGACTTTCCCCTGTTGAAGTTTTATAAATTGTCCAAGACTGAAGAAAATATCTTCAGTAATAACAGTGCAGGCCGGGTCCGAAAAATTTCAGAATTTTTACTTGTCCTCCTGCCATTTTGCACCTGTCCCACAGTTAGACAAAGAAGGATAATCCAATTGCCCTCACCAAAATTTTACAAGTAGGGACATGCGGACGAGTGGATTCTCTGGGCCCTACAGTCATATTACAAAATATTGAAGTTTTTGCATGACCACCATGGGGATGAGGACAACACCTTTGGGCTATGACAATTACTTGTTTTCTTTAAAAAAAAAGGGGGGGGGGCAAAGCTACAAAGGTTCAAAACGGTGGACAGATGTTTTGGACACATACTATTTTGTACATTTAGCTGGCCAAAACGTCCGTGGCCAAAACGTCTGTGGCCAAAATGTCCTACATTCCTTGAAAACAGGTTGAAATACCATTCAAACGAACAATGTAAATTAGTCTAATATGTTTTAGTCTAATGTGTTTTGAGTTTATATGAAATGCCCCAGGAGGGAAACTCTCTGATTTTATCTGCATAATTGTAAAGGATCTTTTAGGAGAAAAGGGGTATTGCAAAGAATGTGTGAATGGCCTCATTCTAAATTCCCTTTCAGGTATTTATCCCTATATCAAACAATCTGGCAGTATTGTATTAACCATGAACTCTCTCCTAAATGACAAAAGTTTCAACTTAGTTAAATTGAAAGCATTTGCATTGAACAAAATAGATTTAAATCATTCCTTTCTGTGTTGGGGCGTAGAAAACATTGTGGTTACCAGCATTTTCTCCATTTCCCACAACGTTTTCAAACTTTTTGTCTTCGTGTTTATTAAAATCCAGGATTTCCTCTGTATGGTAAAGGGTTTGTCTGGAAATGCCTTGTGGCCTTGTTCAACATGACACCCTACTGGGCATTAATGGCAATATTACATCATCGTGTTTTGAAAAGTTTCTTTAGTGCATTATTTGTTCAAATGTACTTTACACTTCACCACACAGTCGTGTGTCTTAACCCTTTACCACATAATCCCAACTTTTGACGACCTTGAGAAAGAAAGCCATTGAAAACATTGTGGGAAGAGGAGAAAATGCTGGTTACCAGCATTTTCTCCTTTTCCCACAATGTTTTCAACCCTTTCCAGATCAAATTTCAATTTTTGAGTCACATTTTTTTTGTCATCTGCAAATGCCTTCAATTTGGACTAGTCCAAAATTGTGTCGTTTGGGAAAGAGCTAACTCTTTACCACACAACCCCGAGTTTTAACCACCCTGGGGAAGAAGTCGTTTGAAAACATTGTAGGAAAAGGAGAAAATGCTGGTAACCAGCATTTTCTCCTTTTCCCACAGTGTTATCTACCATATAACATACAGAAATCATCTGTTTAGGTACATTCAATATGTTACCTGCAAATACTTTGAATTTGGTCTAGGCCTGAATTTTGTCATTTGGTAAAGAGTTAAGGACACTTACAACAAAGCCTTTTAAAGACATTGTGGAAAAAAAAGGAGAAAATGCTGGTGACCAGCATTTTCTACTTTTTCTACAGTTTTTATAGCCTACCTACTAGTTATTTCAGTTTTTCGGTCACCATTACTTTCTAATGTCAGCAAATGCTGTCAATCTAGACAAGGTGAAAATTTTGTTGTTTGGTAAAGAGTTCAACACTTTACCTATGTTGGTTACCAAGCCTTTTGTCATTTAGTCTTATTGACTTTATGGGTGGTTGCCTAATACCTTGTACTGAACAATCACCTGTTACAGTGACCCCAAAGAAGAAGGCCTCAAGGGTGTTTAACCCCTTTACCCCATAAGGCATTTTTATGGTATCTCTAATGGACACTAAATAACAGCAAGGGTGAAGCCGTTTCTTACGTGTATATTACACCTTTTGATAGCATAGAAAACATTGTGACAAAAGGTGAAATTGCTCGTGACGAGCAATTTCACCTTTTGCCACAATGTTTTCCAAAGGCTCTTACAAGCAATGTGTAGAAATGAGTATCTATGGAGTAAAGGGTTAAAAGGGTGGACCGACATTTTGGCCAGGAATGTTTTGGCCATAGATGTTTTTGCCAGCTGAATGTGTTAAGTAGGACTTTTTGGCCAAATGCTTTTTATCACCGTTAAGTGCAATATTACTTTCAATGCTTCTTAGTATAGATTTTTTGATGCAGAAAAGCATGTTCAGTTCATTTCATCCTTTTTTTGGTTTTAACTATTTACCACACAATCCTGACTTTTAACGACCTTGAGAAAGCAAGCCTTTGAAAACGTTGTTGGATAAGGAGAAAATGCTGGTAACTAGCATTTTCTCCTTATCCAACAATGTTTTCTACCCTTTCCAGATCAATTTTCAATTTTTGATTCATATTTATTTTGTCATCTGCAAAGTTAATGCTGTCAATTTGGGCAAGTCCAGAATATTGTCATTTTGTAAAGGGGTAAAGAAAAAACTCATGGCCAAACATAATTTGACTTTGATGTGCAGGGTTTTCCATGATGCACAAATCCTACGTCATAGATGCAATTTTAATTCAAATGACCCCCAGAATTAGAGACCGTGTGTCATCGTTGACGCAACTTTCCAAAATCTAAATCATGTACTAAGTTGAATAAAGCGTCATAATTCCAAGTCTGTTCTTGCCTCAATGTCAATCGAACACCGTTCTTTTTTTAACTCCAGGGTTTATTTTAGATAAAAGTCATTTTCCGGGAATTTGTTTATAGAATAAGACTCTGGTTTACGCATTATTGCCATAAAGTATATTGGACTATTTTCGTAAATATGGCTTTGTCTGCGCATGTCATATTCTTTGAAGATTCGACTTACTTAAATGACGCACCACTAGCCCCAAAAGCGGGCAGACTGTTATATTACGCTCTATAAAGTAGCAATGTAGAAACTAGCTTTTATCAATACATTTGAGGAGAAATGAGACCTGCTGAAAAGCTAGCTCCAGTTTTCTCTAAACTGGTGATTATAGCAGAGTGAATTGCATGAAGTAGCGTTTTATTGAGTAATCGTTTATTTTAGTTTGAAATTCAAAGTAACGGTTGTCGCGTAGGAAAGTGGTTCGGTTCTGTACCCAGGATGCCCAAATTAGATAGATGAGTATTTATAGAATGCCATCTAGAGGAAGATAATAGTAAATTTCTATGGGCCCAATTGAAGTCGTAGTTGGGTTCTCTGTATTTCATAGCATATTTTACACAACTTCCGGTATAATAAAAGTACACATTACCGATCTGTGCTATTAGCGGAAAAATAATGTCATGACAAAGAAAACTGTAGCATTCTTCTATCGTCTGCTTCCTAGAACTGCCGATCAAGCCACGTCAAGCATGGATTCAGACGAAAATGTATGGTCTGTCAAAAATTGACATCAACCTTTCTGCCAGAAATGGCTGACAGACTTTTCAATCTGTAAATCATGCTTGAAGTTGATGACAAAGAGATCCTTTTTTTGACCCACATATTTACAAAATGACCCTCAACTAATGAGGAAAAGGGACACAATGACCCTCCAATTTTAAAAGCCAAGGGAAAATCCTGATTTGCAATCTTCTAAAGCAAACTGTTTAGATTTTTGACAAAATTATAGGCTGGTCCAAATTGAAAACATTTACAGACGACAAAATAAATGTAACTGAAAAATTGAAATTTTGTATGGGAAGCTTAGAAAACATTGTGGGAAAAGGAGAAAATGCTGATGACTAGCATTTTCTCCCTCTCACAATGTTCTCAAAAAGTTTCTTTCTCAGGGTTGTTAAAAGCTGGGATTGTGTGGTAAAGAGTTAGGATAATGGAGTTGTTGTGGATCAGGAAGTAACATGTGACCTGCCTATTGAGGGTAGATATGCATCTATGGGAGCTTCAGATGTGTGAGATATGTTGTGACTCTAACCCTTTACCAATTGGCCAAATTTTACACTGGTCCAAATTTAAACTATTTGTGGACGACCAATAAAACTCGAAAATCTAAATCTGTTTTGGGAAGGGCAGAAAGCATTGTGAGAATATGCTGGTTACCAGCATTTTCTCCTTATCCAACAATGTTTTCATTCTTTATTAGGGTCGTTGAAAGTTGGGATTGTTTTGTAATGGGTTTAGATGACCCTTATCAGTCAGCTATTAAAAATATTTGTTGGAAAAGAAAAAAATTTGCTCATATCCTCGATTGTCTGCTTTTCCTTTAATATTCTTAGTACCCCATGAAGTCAAATACATGTACATGTGCCATGCAGAACTCCAGACAAGAAAGAGTGATTTTGATTTCAATTCATAAATGAAAATATCATTTATACTCCACTAAACCCTATGTCATGGGTACTCATTAGAAATGTCTCATCGACACTTTTCTAATGAGTACCCACAACATAGGATTTGGAAGAAATAACACATTTAGAATACTATCACTCCATCTTTTCTAGAGCTCTGGCCATGTTTTGAATTACATCAGACTCTTTACCACAGGACAACATTTAGTTTTGTCCAATTGAAATCATTTGCAGAGCGACAATTTCAATTGGTAAATTCTTTTGAAAGGGTAGAAATATTGTGTGAAAAGGAGAAAATGCTGAATTCCAGCATTTTCATCTGTATCCAAGTTTTTAAAGGCCTTCTTTCCTAGGGTCTCTAAAAGTTGTTAAAAGTTAGCGTTGTGCAATAAAGATTTAATTAAAAATTTTGTCATGATGCAAATGCGTCTACTATGAAAGTTTTAACTCTTAACCCATTACCAAACGAGAATATTTTAGACTGGTCCAAATTGAAAACATTTACAGATGACAAAATAAAAGTGACTGAAAACTTGAAATTTGTTTTGCGAAGGGTAGAAAACACTTTGGGAAAAGGAGAAAATGCTTGTTACCAGCATTTTCTCCTTTTCCTACAGTGTTTTCAAAAGGCTTCTTTCTCAGGGGCGTCAAAAGTAGGGATTGTGTGGTGACACAATTCTTTTCGCGTCTTAATTGAAAGCATTTGCAGATAACAAAATCAATGCATTGACTGAAAATTGAAATTCGTTTTGGGAAGGGTAAGATATTGTCTTTAATATGTTTTAGATTTGGTCCAGTCTAAAGTTTTGTCATTTGGTGAATTGTTAGGATTTTCCATTAGAAAACTTCCCACAGAAGTTTCAATGAATAATATGTCAAGATCTTTAAATAAAACTCCTTAATAAACAACAAAATTTTAGGCTAGTCCAAATTGAAATCACTTGTAGATGACAGATTAAATGTAACTCAAAAATTGAAGTTTGTTTCCAGCAGGGTAAAAAACATTGTTGAAAAAGGAGAAAATGCTGGTTACTTTCCGTCTGTCTGTGTGTCCGTCTTAGTACAAAATACTAGTAATTGCCTTTTTCTGTCACTTTAAGCCCTGGTGGGGGTATTAACCCTGTACCCCACAAGGCATTTCTATGGTATCTCTATGGTAATTGACTCTAAATAACAGCAAGGATGAAGCTGTTTCTTATGTGTATATGACACATTTTGATAGCATAGAAAACATTGTGGCAAAAGGTGAAATTGCTTGTCATGAGCAATTTCACCTTTTGCCACAATGTTTTCCAAAGGCTCCTACAAGCAATGCGTAGAAATGAGTATCTGTGGGGTAAAAGGTTTAAGAAATGTGGAAATAAAGTCATTAACAATTTTAACACTGACACCAGAGTTTTACATACTTCCTCATAGTAAGGAGAATGAAACTTTTTTCATGAGCATATTGATGTTGCCGTCAACTGTATTGCAAACATGTAGGAAGTAGAAGGAAGTTTCATCTTTCATCAAAGGTCTTTGCCTGTATCTTCATGTCAGGGGTAGATGGAGTCTGTACAATTTTGTCTTTAAAATGGCACAGAATGTTGTCAAACACTGTGGGCTTGCAGACAGAACTTGTGTTGTTAACAACCCCTGAATTCCTACGATATGGACACCATTTTACCCATTGACCAGAGTGTGACCTTGGCCCTAACTGAACAAATTGTTAAATGGCATTTTTAACTCATCAAGGAAAACAGTTTGTGAAAAACAAATGTGAAATTCATCAAAAATGTAAAAAAATGTGGACAGAAATACATACATGTACTAACAAACTATCGATAAGCCAATTTTTCACCAGTGCAATAGTGTGACGTCACCTTATGTCTTGTTCAACGCAGGCAGGCTTGACAAAAAAATGAGAGGACTTAGATTATCCTAACTTTCATTGAAAGGGATTCCAAGCTAATGCAAGCTGTATGGTGCATTTCAGCATCTGTGAAGGTCTTCCCAATATGATGGCGAGCCTGATAAGATTATATGGACATGTCTAGATCCAGGAGTTGCGTGGATGCTTGGCATGGAATTCACACAGTCCACTGCCAATAAGACTGTGCATGGCCAGAAGAAAAATTTACACTGTTGTGGAAAGTTGGTTACTTTTGAGTAAGTCCTAGCCCTTTGACTGTGCCAGAACAGGTACTGTCCAATGCACATGTTTTAAAGTTGTAATTGCCAGATTGCTACTGCAACAGTGAAAAGATCTTTTTACAGTGCCCAACTTAAGAATAACAGATGGTGTTCTGAAGCACAATCTTGTGTCAACAATTCTTGGCTTTCAGTCCATATCTCGATTACCAGTATTTTCTCTTCATCATTTATATTTTCAAGAGCCTTTTTGATGCTGGATGGTAGAAACAGCGGATTTTCTGGTTACCTCTTCATCACACAGTCCAAGCGACATAATTTTGGACAGGACCAAATTTTGGACTGGACCAAACTAAAAGCATTTGCATATTACAATTTAGATGCTGAAATAATGATTTCTCTCTGTGATAGGGAGAAAACATCGTGGGAAAGGAGAAAATGCTGGTTACCAGCATTTTCTCCTTTTCCCACAATGTTTTCAAAAGTTTTCTATGTCAGGGTTGTAAAAACCAGGGATTGTTTGGTAAAGGGTTAAGTGCATCATGTATTCATTCAAAAAGCAGTGGAGCAATACAGAGCCGTCATTAGGCTCTTTTTTTCCTTCTTAACAATTATTGCTGAGCCTTTCTAGCTCAACATTAACATATAGGACGTAAGTACAGGGAGAGTGGCTGGTTCCATTCCTGTCTCGACCAATGTCTTTCTGTGGATTAATGATGATAAATCATTGTCATAGGATTCATTCTTCTCTCAGTTTTGACCATTCTTTCACTAATGGTTACATGAGAAAGTAGCAAGTAGCTTGTGGATTTGAAAGAATCTTGTGGGAAGTACTAGTACTGATAAGTACAGATAATTGTCTCCAAAGGCAATGTTATTTTTTGACTGGTTGTCTCTAGGTACAGAGATGATCAAGACAAAACCAGTTGAATGTTCTGCACAGATTTTGTGCACAACTTTGAGCTCTCATAATTTAGCAAATAGAGTGCATAACTAGGATTTAAGTATACCTGTTGCTTGTGTATTTAATAATCCTTCGTTTGAAATACAAATACAGTGCACTCCGGATACAGCGAGATCGCGGGGACAAGAAGTATTACCTCGTTGTAACCGGGTCTCGTTATAACGAAATCAGAAATCAAACATCGTAAAGATATGTAAGGATACAGACTTTCGTACTGTTTACTTTCGCTTACACCGGAAGTAGCTAATTACCTTCTTTTTGAAGAGTATACAAAGAAAGATAACTCTACCGCTTTACTGTACAATGTATTATATGTATTTACGAGATACATGTATTTACTTGAATGTTAGCAATTTAAAGATTAAATATATATTTATTTGAGGAATGCTGTTATTTCAGATTGCCGTTCTTTTGCTTTTGAATTTATCCTCCAGTAATTGTTCAACAGTCGCTAAGTTTGAAAATGTGCTCTGATCAATGTCCGACTCGCTCTAAAGAACCGGCGTAAAGTTTTCAATTCATCCATCAGAACTGGTCAGTAGATCTAATAAGCTACATGTGTAAACTGCTAAAAAAAATGTGTGATAACATTTAATTACCTACGGATCAATTTAGCCCGAAGCGCAAATACGCGACAATAGTTTATTGTATAGACAATTAATCCGATAATTATTCGATAATTGCCTTGCATGGTGACAAACTAATGCAGATGACGTATTTTATCAATGGACCTCGTTGTAAGGTGGGAAATTTACGTTTGGGGCCTTGACTTTTTTACGTTGTAGCCGATATCTTGCCGTAACCGTTCTCGTTCTACGCGGTATAAAATAAAAGAAAAAAAGAAGGGATTCTGCAGGGACTTAGCAAGATTTACGTTATAAGCGTTATCTCGTTGAAACCGATCTCGTTATATGTGGAGCGGACTGTATTTCAATTTAAATGCTGAGCATAAGAGAAAACTGTGCATTTCATCTTTTGCTGGAGATATTTACATTCCCGAAAACACTCAAAATGGCTGCCACGCACAAAAGTTTTATTCAGTGTCTTTTCAAAGATTTACATGTTATAAACAAACTCTACAAGCTTTGTTTAGGTATTAAACGTTAAATAATTTGTCTTTGGTCATGTGAATTAATTAAATTTAACTCATTACCAAACGACAATATTATAGACCTGTCCAAATTGAAAGCATTTGCAGACGACAAAATAAAAGTGACTGAAAATTTGAAATTTGTTTTGTGAAAAGTATAAAACATTGTGGGAAAAGGAGAAAATGCTGTTTACCCGCATTTTCTCCTTTTCCCAGAATGTTTTCTAAAGTCTTCTTTCTCAGGGGCATCAAAAGTAGGGATTGTGCGGTAATGGGTTAATTGCATTTTGCTGCAACGCAGATTAAACTGATGACACAGAAAGGCACCATAGTGCTTTATCTTTGGTATTGAAAAATATATGGTAGGCTTGAGATGGTACGGTGCACAATAAATCTCCAAATATGAAAAAAATCACGGTAGTGTCTCATTATTGAGAATTTAGTACTAATTTGACATCTTATTGAAATATTAAAAATTATGGTAAAAAAAGGTAGAAAATGCTGTTTGCCAGTTTTTTCCTCTTTCACTCTGAATGTTTTTTTTGAAAACTATCATACTTTGGGTTGTTTAACTCGTAACCCAAATGATAAATTTTTATACTTGTCAGAGTCCAAAGTATTAACAGGAAACAAATTGAATGTTTCTAAAGATAATGAAATTTTTATTTGAAAGGGTGTAGAACATTGTAGGTAAAGGAGAAAATGCTGGTTATCAGCATTTTCTCCTTTTCCTACAATGTTTTCTAAAGCCTTCAGGATCTTTTAAACTCAGAATTATGTGGTAAAAAGAAATGATGTGCATTTACTTCCTGGTTATTCGATAATAGGATACAAATCAAAGGAAGTATCATCAGGTTGGGTTGACAGAATAATATGTCTATTGCCCACAATGTTTTCAAAAGGCTTTGGGTAGCTGCCCATCCTAGAAGATTTGTCAAAGAATTAGCCCTGTCTGTGTCACACAATCTTGAGTTTCATTGAATGAAAGAAAAAGGACTTTTGAAAACATTTTTGAAAATTTTCGTACAAGTTTTTCTCCCTTCGAATTTAAGATACCAGTACATTATTTCATATTTCATGCAACACTTGATTTGTGATCCTTAACTCTTTACCACACAATCCCGTCTTTTAACAACCCTGAGAAAGAAAGCCTTTGAAAACGTTGTGGAAAAAGGAGAAAATGCTGGTAACCAGCATTTTCTCCTTTTCCCACAATGTTTCCTACCCTTTCCAATTCAATTTTCAATTTTTGATTCACATTTATTTTGTCATCTGCAAATGCTTTCAATTTGGACAAGTCCAAAATTTTGTTGTGTGGTAAAGAGTGAAAAGCTTTAAGGTTTTGTTCTTATGCGGTGAATCTGCTACTTGCCTGGCGATGTCCAATGATGTCCATTCCGTTCCATGGAGCATGTTAAAATTTTTCCACCATGCAAAATTGATAGATGCAAATGACAGACTTTGGATGCATGTGACTGCTTATCCCCTTGGCATGTAACAAGACAAGCATGTTCCTAGTATGTCAGGGTTCGGTATGTTCTAACATAGATAATAACATGGTACTATTTCCTTGAAAATAACTATTATATCTGTTGACAAGGTTTAACCCTTAACCTTAATATAATCCTAACTTTTAACAACCTTTAGGAAGAAGACTTTTCGAGACATTGTGGGAAAAGGAGAAATTGCTGGTAAACTAGCATTTCCTTCTTTGCCTACAAGGTTTTCCATCTATTTAACTTTTAACCATGCAATTCTGAATTCTAACACCCCAGGGTAGGAAGCCTTTTGAAAACATTGTGGGAAAAGGAGAAAATGCTAGTAATCACCATTTTCTCCTTTTCCCACAATGTTTTCTTCCCCGTCATAGAAAAATTGCACTATATGAGCCAAACTGAAATTGTTGTCTGCAAATGCTTTCTATTGGGATCAGTCTAAAATTTTGATGTTTGGTAATTTAGTGTTAACCCTTTACCTGATATGCCAATTTGACGCTCTTCCATTTCAGAAGAAAATAAAGATCTGATGTCAGAAATATGGACAAATGAGGATAAAAATATCTGATTGAGTGGAAAACATTGTGGGAAAAGGAGAAATTGCTCGTTACGAGCAATTTCTCCTTTTCCCACAATGTTTTCAAAAGCCGTCTTTTGTTGATGCGTCAAAATGAGTATCTATGGAGTAAAGGGTTAAAGGATAGATATCATCTTTAAAAAACGTTCTGAACATTTGAATTGTTGTCTGTTTCTTCCTTTGATATGGACAAGTCTTGAAATTTCTTGTTTGGTAAATTTTAGACTGGTCCAAATTCAAAGCATTTGCAGATGACAAATTGAATGTGAATCAAACATTGAAGTTTGATTGAGAAGGTTAGAAAACATTGTGGGAAAAGGAGAAAATGCTGGTTACCAGCATTTCCTCCTTTTCCCACATTGTTTTCAAAAGATTTCTTAGGGTTGTTAAAAGTCGGGATTGTGTGGTAAAGAGTTAACTGAGATAATATACATATTCTCTGATTCTTTCTTCAGTCAGGTTTATCTTTAAATGGCTAGACTTTACTATGTACTATTATAATGATGTATAAAATTTAACTCTGGTAAAAGGTGGCCCTTCAGATTTGGGATAAAAAATTTTACAAAAATGCAAAAAAAACCATCCTTGTACTCCCAAAGCCTTTTAATTTTCATTCACAATACCCCAGTACTTGAAAACCATCCGACAACACGAGAAATTAGAGATTTACTACGGCCCAGGTTGACACCAACGGGAGACACATTCTATTTTTAGATGATCAATTCGCTCATTTACATACAGGAATACACAGATGAAGTTTTTAAACATAGCGTCTGAAGAAGACATTATAGAAATAAATTATTACATGTTTGTTATGTAATGGAATTTAAGCGTTATGAGTCACGTGCCAGTCACTTGACATTCCCACAATGCTGTATTGATATTTTGGCGCCAAATCTAAAAAAACCTTAACTCTTTACCACACAATCCGGATTTTTTACGACCCTGAGAAAAAAGCATTCTGAAAACATTGAGGGAAAAGGAGAAAATGCTGGTAACCAGCATTTTCTCCTTTTCCCACAATGTTTTCTTCCCTTCCCAGAACAAATTTCAAATTTTCAGTCACTTTTTATTTTGACATCTGCAAATGCTTTGAATTTGGACCAGTCTAAAATTTTGTTGTTTGGTAAAGAGTTAAGAGGTTACATAACCTTTTAAGGGAATACCATCAAAATTTTTTTTTTGTGATTTTTATGAATCTTAATTATTGATGATTTGAATTAATTTTTCATATGAATTTCAGTGATATATTTATTTTTTAATTTGGTGAAATGTAAAAATTCTAAATACCCACCTTTAAAATCATATAAAACAGGTCTTCTTGTAAAAAAGAAACAAACAAGCTATGTATTGAATTACCTTATTCCTTTTTTACAACTTGCCATTTGAAAACATTAGAAAAGAGTACTGTGTATTGTTTCTTTTGCTCTTTCCTTACCAGAAACAACACAAGAGGCTTTTTGGACAGCATAGATGAAGATCAGACTGCTTATATTATTGATAATGATGGATGTATAGCTGTTGAAGAAAGGTAGATCATTGATTTTGCTGGGTAGTGAAACAGTCAATACTGGTTCAAATTTCAGTTGCACTACCAAGGGTTTGAGTGCGATAAGATATCATATTTAAGGATCTATAGTGTTTTCATGCATGTTTACAGGTACAGTATGTGAATCTACAGGTTACCCATACATGAATGTACTTGGATATGCTCACATGTAGGTTTGTAATTTTAATTGTTTTACACGGCTTCTACTGGTATTATCTGTTATAGTGTGGCCAAAGTTCACTAATTCATGACTCTCTGGGGTAACAACTATGTTTTCTGAATGCCTTGCACAAGGAAAGTTTCAGCTTACACTGTGCTGCCTCCTCCCAGCATGAAGCATACAAGGGTTTTTGGATATGAAAATCCAGAGCTGATTTTCCTCAGAGATGTTGAACAGTTGTAGAATGGAATGGTATAAGAAAAGATATAAATGTATTGTGTATTTTGCTTGTTTAACCCATTACCACACAAGCCCTACTTTTGATGACCCTGAGATAGAAGCCTGTAGAAAACACTGGGAAAAGAAGAAAATGCTGGTAACCAGCATTTTCTCCTTTTCCCACAATATTTTCTACCCATCACAAAACAAATTCAAGTTTTCAGTCACATTTATTTTGTCATCTGCAAATGCTTTCGATTTGGTCAAACCTAAAATGTTGTTGTGTGGTAAAAATTAAGTAGAAAATAGCAAGTATTGTGATAGCTTTATGGTCTGTATCAACATTGCTGCAAAAACTTTTACACTTATATAATATAGAATCTCAGATATGAGCTGGTTTTTGAGACAAAATTTCATTGAATGAGTCTAGGAAATGTTATTAATTAAAACCCTTTACTCCATAGATACTCATTTCAACACATTGCTTGTAGGAGCCTTTGGAAAACATTGTGGCAAAAGGTGAAATTGCTCGTCATGAGCAATTTCACCTTTAGTCACAATGTTTTCTATGCTATCAATCCAGGTGTCGTATACATATAAGAAACAGCTTCATCCTTTCTGTTATTTAGGGTCATTTAGGGATACCATAGAAATGCCTTATGGGTTAAAGGATAAAGCGAGCCTGTGGCAAGCTAAATGACAACATTTTTTTTGACCAAGTTTAATAGAATTTTATCTCAAACTCCAACGAATGTCAGATTCTTTGTATCACATAATCATATTTCACGGAATATAGATCAGGTGATGCAAAACCATCTATAGATGCAGTAATATCCATAAAATCCATTCATTTTTATAATACATGTACAAAATGACTTCAACGGTGATGTCAAACAAATATGATATCAAATGATGTAATACCCCCATTCCACTAGGCCGCGATCCACGGCGCTCTGACGGAGCGCCGTAGATCGCCATGCAGAGCGCCAAGAACGCCAAGCACGCTAACAGATCTTTAACGGATCGCCAAGATCGCATAGATCGCCACCAGTCTACTCCCTTGCACAAAGATCTGTGGCGCTCTGTTCAGAACGCCGTCACATCGCTACTTAATCGCTTAAATCGTTATCGAAACGCAACTTGAACGTAAACATCGTAAATGGGGCGCTATCGGATCGCTCAAGAGCGCAAATGTTCCTCCAGTATGCCGGTCATTGCGCTCCTATGTGATCCGATAGCGACCATCAGAGATGCAGTGGCGCTCTGTTGCGATCAAGTGGCGATATGATAACGCTCCCATACGATCAAGTGGCGTTATGATAGCGCTCCGTTACGATGAAGTGGTGATAGGATAGCGCTCCATTACGATCAAGTGGCGATATGTTGGCGCTCCGATCGCTCTTTTGGACGACTACATTAACATAGTGTCTGTCTCTCAGACCGGTAGTGCAGTGGTAAAATGCTGAACTTTCAATCCTGAGGTCCGAAGTTCGATACCCGGCCCAACCAGGACCTTTCTGAGACACCTTGTGTTTCCCACAAGGTGGACTGGTTTGGAACCCAGAGGAAGCATCGCGTGTGTCGGTGCTTTACACTGGGCACGTAGAGAAACCAATGAGGTATATTCAAAGAAGAGCTCGGGGCTTGTACCCGGATTTCCTTGTATCCGATTCTTTTTCTCTAATGGTCCATACCATATATGCCTTGAGCACAGAGGGACCTTAATCCTACAAAGTCATCATATTATCAGTTTGCATTTGGAGACAACCTGGTGTAGGCACAATAAATTCTTTAGTAAACTACAGTATGCCACCCAGGGGAAGGACCAAAAGGAGGGTCAAAGCCTCGGGTCGCTAACGGAGCGAAAACAGGTCGTATAAGGTCGCAACTCCTAATGACGCTACGATAGTGACTATGTACTGTTCAATCGCTATCTGATCTCAATGGTCGTTACTTGATCGCCGGCGGAGCGTCATCTGGTTGTTATCTGAGCGGGAGTGTCCTTATAATCACCAATCCGTCAGCGATCTGAGGCGATCTTCGGCGCTCTGTATGAGCGCACAGAGCGCCGTAGATCGCGGTCTAGTGGAATGGGGGTATAAGATAAAAAAATTTGTAATGGGTATACTGCATTGAAAACAAGGGAGGTTATGTGATAAATTTATGTCTTGATCATAATGGTGGCAAAGAAAGTTTCCTGGAAATACTCTCTATATAATAAAAGTTTTCATGATATAAATATCATGATAACTCTGTTATTATGATTTCTTTATGCTACTTTGCTCACAACTGACACACATGGTATCTTATATATAATTAGATACGGTTTCTGAGCATCATCATCTGCAACCTTATGAATTCTTCTTTTCCCTGGATTATTGTAAAGTTGTAAATAAGAGGGATTTGGAGTCATCTATGTGTGTAATAGATTTTTGTTCATTTTGAGTCTTATCAAAATTTACCTGCTCAACTGAAATTGTAAATTACTCAAATTTTTACTAATGCAATCTTGTGAAGTCAAAAACTACTGAGTTCATCCAAGTCAGGTGAATTTACTATTTATAGGTACTGAGACAAGCATGAAACTATCATCATAACTTTATCTTGAATGTCAGCTTTGTGCATAACTTTATCTTGAATGTCAGCTTTGTGCATGATTGATATTTTTATCAGGAAACTTTTTACCATCTCGATGAATATCCCAGGAAATTTTAATTGATCATGATAGTCTTCAAAAATTATCATGACAGCTTTCCTGTATCTTGTGGCAGAAATATGAAACTTAACTATCATACATGGTGATTTACTTCAAACTTTGGCTTCTATATTGCAACTTAATGTCAACTATCAGAGCCAATGGATAGATAACCTTCAAAAACACTTTAGATGACTGTGATTCTTCTCTGGATTGGCATGTATCTGATGGCAGTACAAACCCCTCATTTTCACCACTGGACCTTGGAGCATTGTTAGTGGTATTGAAAATGGATAGAAAGAAAAAAATGTTGGCATAATTCCGTACATTATTACAGTCATGGCATCATTCAGTTTCTTTGTGTTCAGATATGGCCGCTCCATGGTTGCTTCTGAAAATTGGTAAATGTCGTGTCTGAAATCTGCAATTCATGAGTCATGAAATTGGTTAATTTAGAATTGACATTTTGAATGTTAAATTTGAAGTTTACTACGGCTGGTTACAGATAAGTTTTACACTCCTCTTTCATTGTCTTCCTTATGCTAGGATCACATTTGTGCAGATCTCAAACTGGATTTGATCAGGATGGAAATGAGGTGGATTAGTTTCGGAATTGAGGGTAACAAATGTTTTCGGGGGTATACTGGAATCATCAGCCTGTTTGTCTGTGGGTCCATCCATCCGTGAGTCCGTCTGTGTACAAAATACATGTAGTACTAATTTGTGTTGCAAATTTCCACCTAGAGTTTTCCATAAATTTATTGAAACTTTGCACATATATTGATCATAATACTGATGGTTTGCAAGACGCAATTTTCAAGTGTCAACTCCTCCTGGGTGAGGAATTATCTCCTTGAGCTTGACACTTTTTTTTCTCAACATCTATCTGTCTATGAAATACTAGTAATTTTGTATTGCAAACTCCTCCTGCAGTTTTCCTTCAATTGTTTTGAAACTTTGCACTTAATTATTTTGATGATATATATATTCAAGGTTTGCAAGACGCAATCATCAAATGTCAACTATGCCTCGTTAGGGAGGACTTATCTCCCCTTGAACTTGACACTTTTTCATTTCCTCACATCCATCTGTCTATGAAATACTGGTAATTTTGTGTCACAAACTCCTCCTACAGTTTTCCTTCAATAGTTTTGAAACTTTAAACATACATTGATCATATTCTTATGAACAATGTCCGTAACAAAGAAACAAATAAATCAATGCATGGCAGAAATAAGGGACTGGCCAGAACTCCCATATGAAAGGCCAATAACTTAACCACTGAGCCAAAGAGGTATCTCCCTAACACAGTAGTCAGGTATTGTATTTAAATCGGGACAAAGCCATGCAGGAAGGAGTGGTCTCCTCTAACACACCCCCTCTTAAAGTCATCATTTATTGATGACTCCAAGCCTTATTAGGCAGGAAGTCTATTTTAGGGCAACAAATGGGATTGCCGGTAACGGCTCAATGGCCAATCCCGGACGAGCCCCCATCTTACGAACAAAGTCCTTAATAAAGAAACAAATGAATAAATGTATGGCAGAAATAAGGGTCTGTAACTTAACCCCTGAGCCAAAGAGATATCTTCCTGAAGCAGTAGTTAGGTATTGTATTTAAATTGCGAGGAAGCCATGCAGGAAGGAGTGGTCTCCTGTGACAATATATTGATGGTTTGCAAGACACAATTTTCAAGTGTCATGTCCTCTGGGTTGAAAAATTATCTCCCTTGAAATTGACACCTCCCCCACCCCCCCTTTCCTCTGGGTTGAGAAATTATCTCCCTTGAAATTGATGACTCCAAGCCTTATTAGGCAGGAAGTCCATTTTTGGACAACAAATGGGATTACCGGTAACGGCTCAATGGCCAATCCCCGGAGGAGCCCCCATCTTACGAACAAAGTCCTTAACAAAGAAACAAATGAATAAATGTATGGCAGAAATAAGGGTCTGTAACTTAACCCCTGAGCCAAAGAGATATCTTCCTGAAGCAGTAGTCAGGTATTGTATTTAAATTGGGAGGAAGCCATGCAGGAAGGAGTGGTCTCCTGTGACAATATATTGATGGTTTGCAAGACACAATTTTCAAGTGTCATGTCCTCTGGGTTGAAAAAATATCTCCCTTGAAATTGACACCTTCCCCCCCTCTTTTTCATCTGGGTTGAGAAATTATCTCCCTTGAAATTGACACATATTTCTCCTAATGAAGTTTTCCTTCAGTTGTATTGATTTTTTGCACATACATTGATCATATATTTAAAGTTTGCAGGACACAATTTTCAAGTGTCAACTCCTCCTAGTTAGGAAATGATCTCCCCTTGAGCATAAACTATTTATACCCCTGCAAAACGAATGTTTTGGGGGGGTATACTGGAATCAGCCTGTCTGTCCGTGTATCAGTCTGTGTATCTGTCTGTGTACAGAATACAAGAAATTTTGTTTTTGGAAGTCTTCCCACAAGTTTGCTGCTATTGTATTGAAAGTTTGTTGATACATTGATTGTATACCAAGTTGTGCAAGACACAGTTATAAAGCTTCTCTCTTTTATTCCAAGGCAATCTCCCCTTGAACTTGAAATTCTTTTTTGTTAAATTGCCTGTTTCTGTCAAAGCACTGGCAGGCGTATTAAATCACATTCAGTGACAGCACTAGCTTAACCCTTTCCCAAACAAGCCCTGGTTTTTATGGGTCTGGAATAGTAGCCTTTTGAAAACATTGTGGGAAAAAGAGAAAATGCTGGTAACCAGCATTTTCTCCTTTTCCCGCAATGTTTTCTACCCTATCATTGGCAGAAATTATCTTTTCAGCAAGAGTTGAATTGTCGTCTGCAAATGCTTTCAATTTAGTCTAGTCCAAAAGTTTGTTGTTTGGGAAAGGGTTAAACTGGCGGGATAGAAACAGATAAATGTGGTTTTTGTAAGCGGATTTAAATGTTAGCCTAGGAGATATGAAAAGGGCATGTATGGATTGTTAGGGGTAGATGCGGTTTTATAATGCGGGTTGATGCAGGTCAATGCGGTTAGAAACCGGGTCAATGTGGATATCTAAAATATGGAATTGAAATCCATACAAAAATTTTAAACATTACCATTTTTTTTTTTTCCGCCAGTATGGTAGCCCCCGGAATCCATCAGGAATTGACACAGGTTATCATGCAGGTCTATATGGTCTATACGGCGAAAATTCCTTATGGAACAATGCGAAATCTAGCCTTGTTGACTGTAGCATTATTTTACATTGTGCAGGCTCTTTTTAGATGCATTAACTCATTACCAAACGACAAAATTTTAGGCTTGCCCATATTGAAAGGATTTGCAGGTGACAAAATAAAAGTGACTGAAAATTTGAAATTTGTTTTGTGAAGGGTAGAAAACATTGTGGGAAAAGGAGAAAATGCTGGTTACCAGCATTTTCTCCTTTTCCCACAATGTTTTCTAAAGGCTTCTTTCTCAGGGGCGTCAAAATTAGGGATTGTGTGGTAATGGGTTAAAACCTATCACATTATACAGAGAGTAACTTTTGAAGGGATAGAAAATGATGTCTCCTTATAACTTGTTAACCACACGTAATTATTAACTCTTTACCACACAATCCCTGCTTTTAGTAACCCTGAGAAAGAAGCCTAAAACATTGTCGGAAAGGACAAAATGCTGGTAACCATTTTCAGCATTTTCTTCAAAAGGCTTCTTCCTCTGGGTTGTAAAAACCACACATTGTTTGGTAAAGTGTTTGAAAGGGAAACAGATCCATCTAATCTTATAGAGTAGAAAATTAGGTAAGAGATTTGGAGCAAGTTATATCACTGAGAATTCAATAAACAAGATCAGATGACAAAAGACTGAGAGCGGGGAGTTAAAAAGGCAAAGGTTTGTTACAAAAATCCAATTTCCAGAGAAATTGTCTCTAGATATTAGATAGCAGCTGACTCGTTGGTGGATCATCGGTGAAATCATGTTCTATTACAGCGGATTGTTATTCTGTATGGACTTGTTATTTCAAATGAAGGTAGACTCAAGGAGTTTTTATGCCGTTTTCTTTTTCTTTTGCCTTGATTCCTTACTATAATGTGACAAAATTTTAGACTTGTACACTATTTTTGTAGACAACCAATAATTATTGAATTTGGCTGAAGTAATAAGATTTTACTCTTTCAAAGGATAGAAGAAATTGTTTAGCAAAGACTACGCTGATTTATAACCAGAATGTTCTCCTTTTCCCACAATGCTTTATTTAGGTCAAAAGAAAATATTACATGCGGATCTATTAACCTTTCCCAAATGACAGATTTTAGACTGTACCAAACTCAAAATGTTTGCAGATGACAATTTTGAATTTGATGAGAATGGCAGAAAGTTTTTCGATAGTCTAGAAAATACTGTGGGAAAAAGAGAAATTGCTCGTCACGAGCAATTTTTCCTTTTTCCACAGTGTTTTCTAAAGACTTGTACTGCAGACACGTAAAAACCAGGGCTTGTTTCAGAAAGAGATTAACCTTTACAAACCAATCATTGGTTTTTACTTTCCTGAGATAAAAAGCCTTTTGAAAACATTTTGGGAAAAAGAGAAAATGCTGGTAACCAGCATTTTCTCCTTTCCCCACAATGTTCATTTTGGGAAAAAAGAGAAAATGCTGGTAACCAGCATTTTCTACTTTCCCCACAATGTTTTCTTCCCTGCTGGGAACAAATTTCAATTTTTGAATTACTTTTATTTTGTCGTCTGCAAGTGCTCTCAATTTGTACCAGTCCAAGATTTTTTCCTTTTATTGAAGGGTTCACCTTAATGTCTTATTTTCATGGTCAACCCTAAACATTTCTTTCACTTGTTGGTTGTTCAACATGGTAATGTTCTTGTGGTCCTCATTCAGTTCATTCGTTATTTGTTGACAGAAAAATGAAGTTTAAATCCATGTTAAAGGTAAACACAAGGTATATTGACCTGGCAACTTTTGTTCTTATTTCAAACTTTACTTTTATGCCATTGACTTAACCCATTACGACACAATTCCGACTTTAAACACCCCTGTGAAAGAAGCCTTTTGAAAACATTGTGGGAAAAGGAGAAAATGCTGATAACCAGCATTTTCTCCTTTTCCCACAATGTTTTCTACCCTTCACAGAGCAAATTTAAATTCTTTAGTCACATTTATTTTGTCATCTGCAAATGCTTTCAATTTGGACCAGTTTAAAATTTGTAGTTTGCCGTAAAGAATTAATCTTGGACTGATTTCATAATAACAGGTTGTCATCTTCACAATAATTTTCATACTGTTAGTAAGCAGTATGACTTAACCCATTACCACACAATCCCTACTTTTGAAGCCCCTAAGAAATAAGCCTTTAGAAAACATTGTGGGAAAAGGAGAAAATGCTGGTAACCAGTATTTTCTCCTTTTCCCACAGTGTTTTCTACCCTTCACAAAACATTTAATTTCAAATTTGCAGTCACTTTTATTTTGTCGTCTGCATATGGTTTCAATTTGGACAAGCCTAAAATATTGTCGTTTGGTAATGAGTTAAACTCATTTGTAACCAAACAACAAAATTTTAGGCTGGTCCAAATGGAAAGAATTTGCAGACGACAAAGTAAAATTAACTGAAAATTTGGTATTTGTTTTGTGAAGAGTAGAAAAACATAGTGGGAAAAGGAGAAATGCTGGTTACCAGCATTTTCTCCTTTTCCCACAATGTTTTCTAAAGGCTTCTTGCTCAGGGGCATCAAAAGTAGGGATTGTGTGGTAATGGGTTATGTATTTTTACTATTTTATCACTCTCATTGTGTACTTTTGGCCACTATTTGGACTTTAAATTGAGAAGAAATTATAAACTTTAATATTGCACTCTATGTTCATTATCTCTATAATGTATGCACTATGTAACACAAAGCTATTACAGGTACATTGTATCTAAGATTACATGTACAGTAGTATGTCACACAACGATGAGCTGCCTTTGGTAGCACAATTTCAGTAAATTGAAAAGCGAGACACGATATAATTCATAATCTGGGTATTGTATTACGGGAACATAGAAAGTGTAGAATTGAAAAATATCATCAACCTCTCACCCAATTGCCAGAGCTTAACCCATTACCAAGCGACAGTATGTTAGACTGGTTCAAATTGAAAGCATTTGCAGACGACAAAATAAAAGTGACTGAAAATTTGAAATTTGTTTTGTGAAGGGTAGAAAACATTGGTTACCAGCATTTTCTCATTTTCCCACAATGCTTTCTAAAGGCTTCTTTCTCAGGGGCGTCAAAAGTAGGGATTGTGTGGTAATGGGTTAACTCCCAACCGTTTGGCACATATTCCTCAATTTTGACGACCTAATTGAAAAAGACAGCTTTTTGAAAACATTGTAGGAATAGAGAAAATACTGGTAACCAGCGATTTCTTCGTTTGCTACAATGTCTCCTTCTCTATCAAAGGTCGAAATCATCTTTTGATTTACGGTCCATTTTTTTATCCGAACTTTGAATGATTCTGAGGACAGAGGCTTTTGAAAACATTGTGAGAAAAGTAGAAAATACTGGTAACCAGCATTTTCTTCTTTTTCCAAAATGTTTTGACCCTTCTCAAAATAGATTACTGATTTTTTATCCACATTTACAATGTCGTCTGCAAGCGCTTTCAATCTGGACAAGTCTAAAACTTTGCTGTTTGGTAAAGACCGTAACCCTTTACCAAATAATCCCTGGTTTTTACGACCCTGAGATAGAAGCCTTTTGAAAACATGGTGGGAAAAGGAGAAAATGCTGGTTACCAGCATTTTCTCCTTTTCCCACCATGTTTTCTACCCTGCTGGAAAAGAATTTCAAATTTTGAGTAACATTAATTTTGTTCTGTGCAAGTGCTTTCAATTTGGACCAGTCTAAAATTTTGTTCTTTGGTAAAGGGTTAAGTGCCCACAGAAGAACCAGTAAATGATATTTCCATTATAGGAAAAAATGCCAAATAAGAGCAGTGCAAAGGTTTCTATTTTCATGAGTCTCGGCAAGCAGACTGACTGCAGATCAGAGATCAGATTGCTCATTTTGTGCAGTTTGATCTTGATCTGTACTGACTGCAAATGGAAGAATGGAAAGTTTATTTAACCTTTTACTACACAATCCCTTCTTGTAACCACTGTAAGATGAAACGTTGTTCATAACATTGTGGAAAAAGGAGAATTTGCTGGTAACCAGGATTTTCTCCTTTAAAAATTCCCCCAATGTTTTCCACTCTTTTTAACCCTTTATTTACACAATGCCAACTTTTAACGTCCCTAAACAAAGAAGCCTTTTGAAAACATTATGGGAAAAGGAGAAAATGCTGGTAACCTGAGCATTTTCACCTTTACCAGAATGTTTTTAACCTTTTCCAAACAAATTTCAAATTTTGAGCTACATTTATTTTGTCGTCTGCAAAAATGCTTTCAATTTGGACAAGTCTACATTTTTTTCATTTGGTAACGGGTTGAGACAAAAATTATTGTTTGAGCTGCATGTAACATTTTGTAGTCTGTAAATGCTTTCAACTTGCACAATTTTGTCGGTGGTGAAGTAAAAGAGCTCAGCCAGAGGTTAGGATGTTTAGCAGAACAAAAATATATCTGTGTTTAGGATTTCCGTCTGAGGTGCTGTAGCAGGGATTTATTAATATTTCATGCTTTCTGATAGGATATTGTGAAATAGCAGTGAAAATATTATTCGATCTTACACTAGTACCACCAGCAAAGAATACCAATTTTCACGTTCTTGTTGCCTAGGTAAATTGCGTGTGCCTCACAGCTAGATGGAAAATATGATGTCATATACCGTCCATTTCCCGCGCTTGACGTAATATTGTAATGCATTGCTATGCGGGAGGGGTGCACCACAGGAATAATGGAGAAGAACTGTACTGGATTTTGATAAAGCTCCTCAAAGAAAGGGTTAAAAGCATGGAATAAATAGAATGTTTGGGTTTTTTTTTCAGTGAAAGATTGAAATTTGTTTCATCTCTTGAACACCATCGGTAATAGTTTCACTCTTGGCTGCACCACTCGTGAAAATATTACCGATGGTGTTTACTTGATGAAATAAATTTTGATCTTTCACCGAAAAAAACAATTATCCTATATTTATTTTTTTTCCAGAAACCTTTTACATGGACTATGTACTAAATCACATCGACAGATTTTTTTTTCTTCAATCAATAAAAGCATAAAAAGTTTGAGCCCCAGCATTTTCTCAGGTAGAGAAGAGAAACCCTAAACACAGATGTACATTTTTTTCTTGGGCCATGGCAGAACAAAATTAATGGTATAGCCAATGACAAATTGATTTACTTAATAATCTACAGAGCTGAGATAAGAGGGAGTGATGGTATTATAAAATCCATAAATTCCTCTTCAAAACCCTATGTTGTGAGTACTCATTTGAATAGTTTTCATGAGACGATTCTAATGAGTGCCCACACCATAGGGTTTGATGGAAAATAATTAACATTATTTTGAAAGCAAAATCACTCCTTTTATGTGGAGCTCTAGCTAGCTGATCTACATCAAGAATAAGAATTTAGAAACATAATTCGTGAACATGGACCCAGGTGTTTCACTTGTTTTTAAATTCAATTTCTCTGAGATTTTATTTTCATCTTGTTCGATATCATTTGTCTGTATCTTGGATTTTATATCATGTCGCGTTGTCAGTTTATTTCCAGAGCTCGCACAGAACCACCTGCTGACGTTACCTTTATGTCTTGTAGGAGGCTAATTTCCATTGTATGAACACTTCGAACGAAAGCTTTTGTAAACATTGCTGAAAATAGGAGAAAATGTTGGTTAATCCTTTCCCAAACAATCCCTGGTTTTTACGACCCTGTGACAGAAGCCTTTTGAAAACATTATGGGAAAAGGAGAAAATGCTGGTAACCAGCATTTTCTCCTTTTCCCACAATGTTTTCTAAACTGCTGGAAACAATTAAATTTCAATTTTTGAGTCACGTTTATTCTCTTGTCTGCAAGTGCTTTCAATTTAGACCAGTCTAAAATTTTGCCGTTTAGTAGAGGGTTAACCCAGCAATTTCTCCTTTTTTCCCACAATGTTTTCATTCTCGTTAGACAAATCCACTGATGAGGAAAAAGACTATTGAAAACATTGTGGGAAAAGGAGAAAATGCTGGTTACCAGCATTTTCCTTCTCCAACAATGTGTTCTACCCTATCCAAGACACCTGGAATCATTATTTGAGCTAAATGTAACCCTTTACCTGATATGCCAATTTGAAGCTCTTCCATTTCAGCAGCAAATAAAGAAATGATGTCAAAAATATGGACAAATGTAGATACAAATGTCTGACTGAGTAGAAAACATTGTTGGAAAAGGAGAAATTGCTCGTTACGAGCAATTTCTCCTTTTCCCACTATGTTTTAAAACCTGTCTGTTGTTGATACGTTAAAATGAGTGTCAATGGAGTAAGGGTCATTGTCTGCAGACTTTTTAAATTTTGTGTAGTCCAAAATTTTATAGTTTGGATAAGAGTTAACTCCTTACCACACAATCCAGACTTTTAACAACCCTGAGAAATAGATTTTTGAAAACATTATTGGAAAAGAAGAAAATGCTGGTAACCAGCATTTTCTCCTTTTACCACAATGTTTTCTGCCATTCCAAAACCAAAGTACAATTTTTCAATCACATTTATTTTGTGGTCTGCACAATGATTTCGAGTTTAACCAGTCTATTATACTGTCGTTTGGTAAAGACTTAAATCACATTAACCCTACACCTCAAAAGGCATTTCTATGGTATCTCTAATTGACCCTAAATAACAGCAAGGATGAAGCCGTTTCTTACATGTATATGACACCTTTTGATAGCATAGAAAACATTGTGGCAAAAGGTGAAATTGCTCGTAACGAGCAATTTCACCTTTTGCCACAATGTTTTCCAAAGGCTCCTACAAGCAATGTGGAGAAATGAGTATCTATGGAGTAAAGGGTTAAGTTGTCTGCAAATGCTTCCACTTTGCTGTCTTCTAAAAGCTTGTCGTCTGGTAAAGAGTAATTCTCCTGGATTTGGAGCATGCAACAGATAATTATGTTCTTGTAAGTGACGATAAAAGCAGGAACAAATGAAAACATTGAATTATTTTTCTGATACTGCATTGAAAAGGTGCCAAATCTTGGCAAGGAATATGTTTTGAGAGCATTTAGCTTTTACCTTCATTGTAGAAATGAGACCCATAATATCTTCTGCTAAATGGCATTTCTAAAAATACACACCAATCTAACTTGGACATGCTGGGTACAGAAGCAGACTGATTTTTCAAAACAACAACAGTTACTTTGAATTTAGAAATGAAATAAACGTTTACCCACTAAAGTGCTACTTGATGCAATTCATTCAGCTATAATAATCGGCTAACGATGTAACCTATGCATTGACTATTTATACTACTCAAACTTTAATAGGGATCACTTACATATATCTGTATGGGTTTATATTTAAAAGTTACAAGAGTTTTGCATAAATTCTTTACCATGCTGTAAAACTCTAGATTTGTCCAAGTTGAAAGCAGTAATTTTGCTGACCAAAAACTAAATGCAATGTGCACTATGCTGTCTGTAATAGGGTAGAAAACTTTGTTGAAAAACTTTGCTGGTATCCAGCATTTTCTCCTTTTCCAACAATGTTTTCCAAAGACTTCTTTCTCAGTGTATTTAAAGTCGGCATTGTGAGCTAAAGGCTTAAAGATCCATTTCCTTTAGTCATTTTATTGCTCAGTGTGGCAATGTAACTTGTAAAATCACACATGATACGTGCCACATAATTATAATTATATATATAGAGTGAATCTTCTAAGGTGATCCCCAGCAAATTTTGAGTAGTATTTTAAAATAGCTTCTATATGCTTGGGTAATAGGCAAATAGCTTCGGTATAAGCACTACTTTTCTAAGGTATAAGGGATACGGATGATGCCTCATAGCAGACAGGTCGAATCTCCGAAGAATAATGACACACACATGCACACAGACAACGAAATGATACTCATTAACTTTACCAGACTTGACTCGACCAAAGTAAAGGCATTTGCAAAAGCCAATTTAACCCTATACCACAAAATCCCGACTAGACGAGCCAATTAGAAGGAAGCTATTGTAAACATTGTGTGAAAAACAGCCAAAGCTGGTGACCAACATTTTCTTCTTGTACCACAATGTTTTCTTCCCCATTAATCCTTTACCACACAACCCTAAATTTTAATGCCACAGAGGAAAGAACCTTTTGAAAACATTGTGTGAAAAGGAGAAAATACTGGTTCCTTTTCCCACAATGTAGTCAATTGATTCACCAGTTGGTCAACATTTGCCAAAAGAATCACATGCAAATTGGCACTGGTTTCTTATTAAAGGTGGCCCTTCAGATTTTTGGATGAAAATTTTTCAAGAATGCAAAAAAATCATCTTTATACTCCCAAAGCCTTGTAATTTTCATTCTTAAAACCCCAGTAGTCGAAAACTGTTCGACAACACGAGAAAGTAGAGATTTCCTACCACCCAGGTTGACACCAATGGGAGACACATTCTATTTTTAGATGACCATTTCGCTCATTTACATACAGGAATACACAGAGGAAATTCCAAACATAGCGTCCAAAGAAGACATCATGGAAAATAACTAATGCATGTTTGTTATGTAATGGAATTTAAGCATTATAAGTCACATGCCAGTCACTTGACATTCCCAAAATGCTTTATTGATTTTTGGCACGAAATTCAAGCTGTAATTACAAGGTTTTGGAAGCAAACCGACGATATATATCTGTTAATTTGGTGAGATGAAAAAAATTCTAACTACCCACCTTTAGCCATTTACCAAACAATCCCCAGATTTTACGACCGAGAGATAGAAGCGTTTTGAAAATATTGTGGGAGAAGGAGAAAATGCTGGTAACCAGCATTTTCTCCTTTTCCCGCAATGTTTTCCACCCTGCAGGAAACAAATGTCAATTTTTGAGTTACGTTTATTTTATTGTCTGCAAGACAATTTGGACCAGTCTAAAATTTTGTTGTTTGGTAAAGAGTTAAAGGTGGCCTTTCAGATTTTGGGACGAAAATTTTACAAAAGTGCAAAAAAATCATCCTTATACTCCCAAAGCCTTTTGATTTTCATTCATAAAACCCCAGTAGTCGAAAACCGTCCAACTACACGAGAAATTAGAGATTTACTAGGGCCCAGGTTTACACCAATGGGAGACACATTCTATTTTTAGATGATCAATTTGCTCATTTACAGGAATACACAGAAGAAGCTTCAAACTTAGCGTCCGAAGAAGACATTACGGAAAATAATTATTACATGTTTGTTATGATAGGGAATTTCAGCGTTATGAGTCACGTGCCAGTCACTTGACATTCCCACAATGCTTTATTGATTTTTAGCACGAAATCTAAAAATAGCTTAAGAGGCTATGTAGCCTTTTAAGGGAATACCATCAAAAAAATTTTTTTTTGTAATTTTATGAATCTTAATTATTGATGATTTGTATCATTTTTTCATATGAATTTCAGTGATATATATATTTTTTAATTTGGTGAGATGTAAAAATTCTAAATACCCACCTTTAACCTGTATTTGCATCAATTCTTATTTCAATTCAAAGCTGATGTTGCAAGTAATTGTTTCATTTACACCAGATTGCATTTTTTCTTATTCATCTAGCTGCAGCCCTGGAGTTCTTGTTGTAGTGTGCCAAACAAAATAAAAGCATGTTTTTGGCACAATAAACTGGTCTGAAATGAACCATGTTCATTGAAGTAGCTGCAGCAGATAGTAAATGTCTTTTATGAACAATTTGCACAGTGTAGGACCAGGTCCATTTTGATGTTTGTAGGTGACTTGGGGTTTTGTACAGTGATGGTCTTTCACATGTGTTAAAAATTGTGTTCAAAACTATAAATCAAGCTGTTGCTTTCTCATTAATTGTGATATTTATTAAACAAATAACTGGATATTAATTTTTTAAAATAACTATCGAAATTAATGAAAAAGCACCAGCTTGAATTACCATTACAATTTTAACACTTTACAACTCAATGATGCCTTTTATTCATTACCAAACAACAATATTTTAGGCTTGTCCACATCGAAAACATTTGTAAACGACAAAATAAAAGTGACTAAAAATTTGTTAAATTTGTTTTGTGAAGAGTAGAAAACATTGTGGGAAAAGGAGAAAATGCTGGTTACCAGCATTTTCTTCTTTTCCCACAGTGTTTTCTAAAGGCTTCTTTCTCAGGGTTGTCAAAAGTATGGATTGTGTGGTAATGGGTTAACCCATTACCACACAGCAAAAGTTTAGACCTATCCAAATTGAAAGCGTTTGCAGATGACGATTTCATATGGTGCAATTTTTATGGTGCTTACTAGCATTTCCTCCTTTTCCAACAATGTTTTCAAAAGGGTTGTTTTCTGGGGTTGTTAAAAGTCAACATTGTACGGTAAAGCCTAAAGGGTTAATGACCCCGAGGAAGAGGCCTTTTGCAAACAATTGTGGTAATCAGCATTTTCCCACAAAGTTTTCTACTCTATCAAAGAAAAATTGTGTCATTTTAGCCATAATATGAAATTGTCGTCTGCAAATGCTTTCAATTTGGATAGGACAAAAATTTTGCCATGTGTAACTATAAGGTTAACCCTGTAGCAAGCGTAAAACTTTTTGCCCTGTACAAATTGAAAGCATTTGCAGACAACAATTTCAATTGTGGCTCAAATGGTGCAATTGTTTGTTGATAGGGAAGAAAACATTGTGGTTAACGGAGAAAATGCTGGTTACCAGCATTTTCTCCTTTTCCTGCAATATTTTCAAAATGCTTCTTTCCAAGGGTTGTCAAAAGTCGTCATTGAGTGGGAAAGGGTAAGACCAAGTGACATATATTATCACTGTACAGAAACCCAAGGGTAGTAGCTAAGATTATAATGCTGATAATAGCATTCGTATCTGGTGATATGCAATCATAATGCAGAAAAATAAACAACCACTTCAGAAAAAATGATTGCAATTAACAGTGTTTTCAATCACACAAAGTACATGTACTGCATTAATCATGTTACAGAATTGAACAGAATTGAATTGAAATTCAATTGTAACAAATTTTGGTTACATGGGAGACCTCATGTAAGAAAAAATGTAAGAAAAATAAAAGCCATTATCCGCTTTTCTTGCGTAAAATGACATGTTTTGAAGTTACTTGTACCTTTATTGACAATTTCTATTCTATTATTAATCATGCATAAATACTTATATCTAAACATAAACAGACATGAAAAATTGATCAGTCCAAAAATTACGGAAATCCATGACAAAACAAAATGATCCTTTTTGACATAATGTCCGATCGGAGTCACATAAAACTTTCTTTTTAGCTTTTTAATGTCTTTAAGCAGGAAATTTCCACAAATACATTAATACAACAGACTTTTTTGCTGCAAATCATCAATATGGATTGCTTTACGTTTAGTTAAAAACCATTAATATTTATTTTATGTAATACCCTCAAATATGAAATCTTATCCCCAGATTACAGCTCAGGGGGTAGGTGAACCCTTGAAACAAAAAGCTGGTGGGTTCTGGTGGGAACAATAAATCAAATAACTTTGTTTTTAAATACCTTCAGGCAGGGAGATTTTGAAAACTGGGGGAAAATTGACCACTATTGTCTCTTTTTTCCAACAATGTTTTGTTTCATTTCAAAATATGCACAAATCCTAATAACTGAATGTATAAGATGGGAAAGGTATCAAAAACGGCAAGCTAAGTAAATCAGATGAATCTGCATCCTTACCTGCTTCATAATCACACATCTATGATTTTCCATGCAGAAATTCGCAGCAACATGCTGGGCTTTATTCGAAAATTTTAACCTTGTTCAACAATCACTGGAACTTTGACCTTCAGAAATAGCAGATCACTTTGAAAATATTCTTCCAAGGCCCCTAACTCTCATATTAGAAGGCTGAAGCAGCTGAGATTGGCTGAATAGTCTTTTACGAAAATGTCAGTGATACGTGATACTGACTAACGAGTTAGTGAATTTACGGGGACGGCCCTTTTAAAACTGTTACATTAAAGATGGAAGTTGCAGAGATTTGCTGAATGCTGTAATCTATAAAAGACATCTTACTAGGTTATGTTCACTGATTAATTTGGGGGCGTTTATCTGAAATCTCTACCAGATGATTTTACTTGTGTACAAAACTGATAGCATTATTTTTCAGACAACAAGCGAAATGAGGTTCATATTATTTATCTCATTAGGTTAGAAAACATCGTGGAAAAGGAGAAATGCTGGTTACCAGTTAAGCTTTAAGCTTTAATTTAAGGTATTTACTCAAGCTTTCTCTCCAGGGTTCGTTTGATAAAGTCAGGATTATTTGGTAAAGAGTTGAATTATGTGTAACAGTAAATCAGAGCTCCAGATAAGAGGGAGTGATGGACTGATGGTATTCTAAATCCATTATTTCTCTTCTAAACCCTATGTTATGGATACTCATTAGAATCGTCTCGATGAGACGATTCTAATGAGTACCCATAACATAGGGTTTAGCAGAGAATAAGTAATGTTTTCAGTTTTGAAATAAAAATCAATCCCTCTATCTAGAGCTCCCATATGTAATGATGTAATAGTACAAAAAGGAAATTCAAAACACACTGGCAAAAGAGGAAATTAAATCTTTACCGTACAATAAAATTTTACACAGGTCCAAATCGAAAGCATTGCAGACAACAAAATAAACCTGTCTGAAGCATTGAAATTTGTTTACAGAAGGGAAGAAAACAGCTGGTTACCAGCATTTTCTCCTTTTTCCACAGTGTTTTCTAAACCCCTCTTCTTTAGGGTCGTTAAAAGTTGAGATTGTGTGGTAAAGATTGTGAAGGTATTTCTCCCTTTGCCACAACGGTTCCAGCATTGTAAAAGCAGACTGCATTATGTAAAAAGAAATCCTATCTTTCTTTTCAGATTGTTAGTGTGAAGAATGGGAACCAGTACATGCAGTTGATTTGGCCTTCCTTTGAGGAGTAAGACGGAAAACCTTAAATTGTTGCAATTTTGTGTGTTTAAAGTGAGCAAAACAACAGAGGGGGACTGTTGACTGAAAAGAGGTAAGACTGAGTTGATTCATTGAGATCAAGAAGTCAAGTTTTAACTATTGTGGAGTTACTAAATGGACACTCTTGGGTCAAACTAAAGATGCAGATATTGACTTTAATCCTTTACAACACAATCCCGACTTTTCACGACCCTGAGATATAAGAAGCCCTTTGAAAACATTGTGGGAATAGGAGAAAATGCTGGTTACCAGCATTTTCTCCTTTTCCCACAATGTTTTCCACCCTGCTGGAAACAAATTTCAATTTTTTGGTTACGTTTATTTTGTTGTCTGTAAATGCTTTCAATTTGGACCAGTTCAAAAATTCTGTTGTTTGGTAAAGGGTTAAGGAAAGAGCCCATCAAATTGATCCTCATTTAGTCTGATGTCTTCAAATGCATTTTAATTTGAACAAGTTGAAAATTTTGTGGTTTGGTAAAAATTGAATCTGAAGATAATTCTCTAATCTGAAGGTCAGATATGAAATTATCTTATTCCTCATTGGTAACTTGAAATTTCGAGATAAGATTGAGATTTTTGCGGTTGTGTCATGTATGTGATATAATGTGCAGTATATGTTATTTACCCATGAACTCTTTACCACACAAGAAAATTTTAGACTGGTCCAAATTCAAAGCATTTGCAGACGACAAAATACACGTGACTGAAAAATTGAAATTTGTTTTGGGAAGGGTAGAAAACACTGTTGGAAAAGGAGAAAATGCTGGTTACCAGCATTTTCTCCTTTTCCCACAGTGTTTTCAAAAGGCTTCTTTCTCAGGGGCATCAAAAGTAGGGATTGTGTGGTAATGGGTTAACAGGTGATACTCCCACGTGACCAATGCCTCGAAAAGGGATTGAAAACAGAATCTAGTGATAACAAATCCAGTGCCATGACCAGTGTGCCATACCAAACTCCACAATTATCAAATGATATTTTTTAAAGTTTTAACGAGTCACAAAATTTTAGACTTCTTTGAATTGGAGGCATAAGTAGACACCAAATTCAGTGGGACTCAACTGCCCGAATTTGTCTTTTGAAGATCAGGAAACACTGTGGGAAAAGCAGAAACTGCTGGTTACCAGTATTTCTCTGCTTTGCCCACAATATTTCCAGAAGTTGGGATTGTGGGGTAGAGGGTTAATCCCGCAAGTCTTGGGGTGTTGTATTTTCAGAAAGGGGAAACAAATGAAAGTGATTAAAAAAAAATGAAAGTTTGAGGAAGAAAACTTCAACATTATTGTCCAGGTTTTAGCCAATGCTATCCTTGAAGAGATTGTCCCTTCTCCTAGAGATGATTAACTTGGCTGTTTCCAGAGAAAGTCTCAAAGTAATGTCATTGTCAGCATGGTTGTGATTGTCAGCATGGTTGTCATTGTCAGCATTGTTGTTTTTGTTGTCAGGCAAAACCTTTGACATTTTATGGTATCTATGCTATTATTGAAGAAAGTTTCAAACTTGAACAAGTTGTTCACTCTCACATGGGGAACCTATACAACAAGGGTAGGTAATATCAAAGTACTTTTGACACAGTGTTGCTCCCTTTTCAACTCTAAATTTTTACTGAAATCAAGCAAACGCTGCCAAGTGTTGGCAACTTGGCACCAACATGCAGTGCTGTTAAGGTTTAACCCCATACCAAACAATGTAGTGTTTGTTACCAGGATTTTTCCTCCTGCCTGTCCCCAGTCATATTTTCACTGACTCATTTACTGCTTTCAAGGGGAAAGAAATGTTGGTTACCTGCATTTTCTTTTATTTTAGAAACTTTTTCATGTATATGATAGGCTGTTAAAGAGTTAACCTTTTACAGGGCAATATGACTTTATTAGATTTGTCCACGTAAATTGCAAATATTAGACAAGTACCGAATACAACTGAAATCATGAGCTGAGTTCGGTAGCAAAGTCAATAGCGTACAGGACTTTAAATCATGAAGGTCACTGCTTTAAATCCCAAGCTCAGCATATTTCTTTCTAAGGATCGATATTAGTCAATGAGAAAGGATTCACTCCTCGTACCATTGATCATTGTAATAATTATAGTTATATGGCATCAAGCAGCTATTGTCTTGGAAAGAATACTGTGAGTAGATCTGGTAAAATGAACTCCATGAAAAGGATGTATAGGTTCACTGACCACTGCAATATAACTAAGAAAATTTCGTTAATTCTGTACCAAAGGACAAAATGACAGACTGGTCCAAATTGAAAGCATTTGCAGATGAAAAAAATAAAGGTGACTGAAAATTCAAAATTTGTGTTAGGAAGGGCAGAAAACATTGTGGGAAAAGGAGAAAATGCTGGTTACCAGCATTTTCTCCTTTTCCTACAATGTTTTCAAAAGGCTTCTTTCTCAGGATCATTAAAAGTCGGGATTGTATGGTAAAGGGTTAAACACCATACAATTAAATAAACTGAAATTGTTATTTTTCTTCTTGAAAGGTTAGAGAAAAAGGAGAAAATATCATGACTAGTATAATTGTTTTGTTGTGGGAGGCCACTCCATCATGCATGGCTTCATCCGAGTAAAAATAAAATACCTAACAACTGCGTTAGGGAGAATTCTCTTCAGCTTGGTGGTTTTGGCCTTTCATATAGGCGATTTAGGTTTGAAGCCTGCCCAGTCCTTGTATTTCTGCACTGAAATAAAAGTTAACACACACACAGACGGACGCACAGACACATGGATGGACGCACAACGGACACCTCGGGCCTTAGCACTACCGGACTGAGAGACAGACACTCTTTTTATATAGTCCTCCACAAGCGCGATCAGATTGCCATCATATTGCAATTTGATCGTAGAAGAGCGCTATCCTATGGCCACTTGATCGTAACAGAGTGCTATCATATCTCCACTTGATTGTTTTGGAGCTCAATGATATCGCCACTTGACAGCAACGGACTGCTACTGCATCTCCAATGGTGGCTATCAGATCACATAGGAGTGCAATGACTGGCATACTGGAGGAATATTTACGCTCTTGAGCTATCCGATAGCGCTCCATTTACGATGTTTACATTCAAGTTGCGTTTCGATAGCAATTTAAGTGATTAAGTAGTAATGTGACGGCGTTCTGACCAGAGCGCCACGAATCTTTGTGCAAGGGAGTAGACTGGTGGCCATCTGGGCGATCTGTTAAACATCTGTTAGCATTCCTTGCGCTCTGCATGGCGATCTACGGTGCTCCATGAGAGCACCATGGATCGCGGCCTAGTGAATTGTTTGTCTACAAAATGCTTTTAATTTGGAGAAGTCTTAAGTTTCGTTGTTTGTTGAGGAGTGAATTGCATCATAAAATATGATACATATTGGCAAAGGGATTCAAACATTTTCATTGTACTGAATTGATTTTTTCTTTGCTTGATTTAATGTATTATTAATCATTGCAAATGAGTCCAGAGTCCCAATGCTTTGTTAGAAAACTAAAACTGATGAATTGCTGTGCTATTGTAAATTTGTTTTTAGAATTTGCAAGTCATTGTGCGTTTTCCCCTGATACATAGCAATTGACTAATGAATAGAGAAAAGATGTCTAGAAAAATCAAATTTTCTGGAGAAAATAAGTGATTGATAGATAATGAAAGAGCCATCTTTGGGATTGATTTTGGAATCAGCAGGATGAATGGAATTCTTTGCAGTGTTTAGTGAGTCTTTTTCTCCCTCTTTTCCTCAGACTGTCTATTTTATTAATTTATTTTGTAGATGGCAAAATGATTGTGACTGAAAAATTGAAATTCGGTTTACGAAGGGTAGAAAACATTGTGGTAAAAGATGAAAATGCTGGTTACCAGCATTTTATGCTTTTCCCACAGTGTTTTCAAAAGGCTTCTTTCTCAGGGTCATTAAATGTCGGGATGTTGTAAAGAGTTAACTCATTACCAAACAACACAATTTTAGACTGGTTCAAATTGAAAGCATTTGCAGACGACAAAACAAAGTTGACCTAAAAATTGAAATTTGTTCTGGGAAGGGTATAAAACACTGTAGGAAAAGGAGAAAATGGAAAATGCTGGTCACCAGCATTTTCTCCTTTGCCTACATTGTTTTCAAAAGGCTTCTTTCTCAGGGGCGTCAAAAGTAGGGATTGTGTGGTAATGGGTTAAAAAGAGTTAAATAGTAAAGGTTCAAGAGTGTCATGGTGATTAACATGAGAATTGGAGTTGTAATTGGATTCCATGTATGACAGCTACTCTTTACTGAACAAAGACAGTGTCTAACCATCCAGTGTTAACCCTTTACCACAAAGTCCCGACTTTTAACATCCCTGTGAAAGAAGCCTTTCGAAAACACTGTGGGTAAAGGAGAAAATGCTGGTTACCAAACCAGCATTTTCTCCTTTCCCCACAATGTTTTCTTCCCTTTCTAAAACAAATTTCAATTCTTCAGTCACATTCATTTTGTCGTCTGCAAACGCTTTCAATTTGGACCAGTCTAAAATTTTGAGGTGTGGTAAAGAGTTACCCGGTAAATCAGACCATTATAAAATATATGTGTGGTTCCAGTGACATAATTTTGAGAACTAGGGTCAGTGATGTAGGAAAATCATCGAATTATTTTAGGTTTTTTTCCCCAAACAAGCTTGTTTAGTTTTATCTTTATTGATGGATTGTCTATCTGCTTTAAAACCTGATGTAGGTCTTTTCCAAAATGACAAAATTTTAGGATGATACAAATTGAAAGCATCTGCAGATAAAAAGTTATGATTGTGGTAAAGGGTTAATTAAAGTAGGAAAAAAGCTGGATGAATGTCAGTGAGAGACATTATGGTGTGATAAAATAATTCAGATCAGCTTGTGAATAAAATGTTTAGGGTCTGGCTTAAAATTTAGACAGAGTCAGGCATTGTCTGCCCATGTCATATTCTTCAAAGATTCAACTATAACTTATGTGAAAGATCACTAGCCCCGAAAGCGGGCAGACTGTAATATTTTGCTCTATAAAGTAGCAATGTTAAAAATAGCTTTTATTAATACGTTTGAGGAGAAATGAGACCTGTTTTAGCTCCAGATTTCTCTAAACTGCTGATCATAGCTGAGTGAATTGCACGAGGTAGCGTTTTATCGAGTAAACATTCATTTTAGATTTAAATTAAAGTAACGGTTGTCACGTAGGATTGGTTCGGTTCTGTACCCAGGATGCCCAAATTAGATAGATGAGTATTTATAGAATACCATCTAGCTGGAGGTAATGCAGAGTCAGGTACCTGGCAACCACATATATATTTTGTTTTGGCCTAAATGAAAAAAATTCTAGGTACTCAAAAATGCTAGTATTGAAATTACAAAGCTCTTTTTGGTCAGAGTTTGTTCTTAAAGAAATGGAGGGTGCAGATTCAAATCAGACTGCCTGCTCTGTGCTGTCTGATCTGAGTTGATCTGCACTGGCCAGATAGATAAATCTGGGTTCTGTCCCACAAGTATTTACCAACTCAAATTGTTAAATATACGAAAGACAAACAGTCTACAAAAAAGGTAGATTTCATATACATGTATATATACAGAGATTGAAAAGTATGGAAATCATTGTGGCAAAAGTTTGCTTGTACACAGCAATAGCTTCTTCTCAAAGGTTGTATTTATAATGGTAGAGCTCCAGATAAGAGGGAGTGATGTACATGTATTTCTAAATCCATTATCTCTCATCCATTAACCCATTACCACACAATCCCCACTTTTGACGCCCCTGAGAAAGAATTAAGCCTTTTGAAAACACTGGGAGAAAAGGAGAAAATGCTGGTAACCAGCATTTTCTCCTTTTCCCTCAGTGTTTTCTACCCTTCCCAGAACAAATTTCAGTTTTTAGTCACCTTTATTTTGTTGTCTGCAAATGCTTTCAATTTGAACCAGTCTAAAATTTTGTCGTGTGGTAAAGAGTTAACTCATTACCAAAGACAAAATTTCGGGCTTGTCCAAATCAAAAGCATTTGCAGACGACTAAATAAAATTGACTGAAAATTTGAAATTTGTTTTGTGAAGTGTAGAAAACATTGTGGGAAAAGGAGAAAATGCTGGTTACCAGGAGAATTCTAAAGCATTCTTTCTCCGTGGCGTCAAAAGTAGGGATTGTGTGGTAATGGGTTCAACCCTATGTTGTGAGTGCTCATTAGAATCGTCTCAATGAAACGATTCTATTGAGTACCCACAGCATTGGGTTTAGTGGCAGTGGCAAATAAATAATATTTTCAATTTTGAAATCAAAATCACTGTCCCTCTGTCGGGAGGTCTGTAATGGGTTGACTCAAGTTTACCAGAGGACAAATTTTTAATCATGCACCAATAGAAGGCATTTGCAGGTGACAAACTAAATGCTTTTAAAAATAGGAATTTCCTCTCAAAAGGGTTGAAAACATTTTTGAAAAGGAAAAAATGAGATTTACTAATATTTTCACACAATATTTAAAAAACTTCCTCAGGTTTGTCCTAATTCTGGATTATTCAAAAGAGGGAAGTTAAAGAAATATGATAAGGTGTAACTTGTTATAAGAGTTTACCTTGATAAAGGTGACAGACCTCGATTGATTTCTGTGAGCTCTTGCCTTGTCAAATCTGACTCTTTATATGCCAGATTGATGAGGAATATCGAGACTGTCAAAATTGCTCTTCAATAGAATGAATGCATTGACTGTTTAACTCATTACCACACGAGAAAATTTTGGACTGGTCCAAATTGAAAGCATTTGCAGACAACAAAATAAAGGTGACTGAAAAATAGAAATTTGTTCTGGGAAGGGTAGAAAACACTGTGGGAAAAGGAGAAAATGCTGGTTACCAGCATTTTCTGCTTTTCCCACAGTGTTTTCAAAAGGCTTCTTTCTCAGGGGCGTCAAAAGTAGGGATTGAGTGGTAATGGGTTAATATGCTTATGTGAGTGTTACTGGTAACTCATAATATAGTACAGCACTACTATAGATTTGGCTTGCACTAGCACTAGGCCCTGAAGCCACTTGCCAAAGGACACTGTCAGGTAAAATTTAGTGCCTCAAACTAGATTTAAATCTGGGACCTTCATGTTAATTGAGTCATACAGGTCTAGCCCTAACCCATACAGACCAACTGTCCAAATTGAAAGCTATTTCATTTGGTAAAATAATTTATTTCAATAATGGGATTACTCTTTGAAAGGACAGAAAACGTCATAAACTGCTGATGACAATTTAGAAATGATATAAATTTCCCTTCTTTTTGATAGTGAAAAAAACTTTGTGGTTACCAGTATCATCTCTTTTTCCCACAATGTTTTCAAAATTAAGCATTCTTCCAGAGAGTCATTAAAACTCAGGTACAAATGGCATTTAGTTCCTTGGTGTAAATTATTTGATAAAATCCTGGAAATTAGTAGAAATGGTCATAAGTTCTCTGGTAGCGTAAAATAGTTGATAACATCTGGAAAATTGGTGCTTACAGCTGTAAGTTCTATGGCTGTGTAAAATCACTGATAAAATCCTGGAAATTGGTACAAAAAGCCACAAGAAAAAGTTGATGCAAAGCATCAAAGTCGCCGCAAAAAAATTTGTTTAATGCTTCAAGAAAGCCAGGGCAAGTAAGTAAATGTCAGTTTTCATCAGCAGATTTTTTAACACATTATGAAATTATGTGAATAGTAACCTATATCAAAACTTGTCTTCTGTTACAGTAGCTAATACCCTAGCACAGCGCTCTCTTAGCTCTTTTCCAAACGACAAATATCAGACTCTTCCAAATTCAAAGAGTTGGCAGATGACAATTTAAAAAGCTGCAAAAATGGTGGAAAATTCGCTAGTAGTGGGGAAAAAGTATTTAATAAAGAAGAAATTGCTTATAACGAGCAATTTCTCCTTATCCAACATGTTTTGACAAAAGAATTTGATAGCACACATGTGATAACCCGTGTTTGTTTGGGAAAGTGGTGAAAGCAGGGCTAAGTTACTAAAATGTTGCTGTCCTAGGAAAGTATGATTCAAGAGGACGTAAGTTTGCAAGGCATGCTTTCAATTTAAACAAGTCTAAGACTATAGTGTTTGGTGAACAGTGTTCATAAAGAATCATGGTTTTGCATCGCGCTTTATCATTATGAACAACACAGCGAAAAAGTGGCCTCTCTCCAGATTTTTTCCACAAATTAAATTTATGCAGAGCTCGTTGAGAAATAAACAAAGGAGTTCTAAACTATCTTTGTTGTAAAAACTAAACTTAGAAATAAGTGACCAATAATGGTCAGATACAGTCATAACCATCATACCCGTTCTTCGGCGGAATTTAGCACAATTTCAGCAATGCACAATTTTAGCAGTGGTCATTCAACAAAACACACACAAATAGTAGGAAAAACTATCTACAAAATAATCAAAATGATAATTAAACCTCTGTACGAAGGTTGTACGAAACGACCAACTGGGTATGAAATGACCAAAATTGAAAGTATAAGTAGGTACGAAATGACCAAAATCGTACGAAATGACCTAGGTACGAAATTAACAAGGTACGAAATGACTGTACAGCCTTGACCAATGGAAACAAGGCATTTATGTGGACGAGTCCATTTCTCACAAATAGCGACAATAAAAGAAATAATTAGGCGGTTTTTTGATTTTGTAAGTATTAATAGAACAAAAATAGTATCGTATTGCAATTTCGTAGTTTAAGAATGAATTAAAAAGCCAGTTTAAGGCGAAGTAACGTTAGAAAGATTCCTTGTTAACCTAACACCCCTATAAAAACGAAATTCCCACTATCCATGTCCTAGCTCGAAAAACTATTAAAACTGTAGTCACGCGCTTCTGCGCGACGACTAATAATTAAGTTTTATGATAGTGAAAATGAACTCTTTTCCAAAAGACAAATTTGGACTAGTCTGAGTTGAAAGCATTTTGCAGACAACAAAATGAATATGAATAAAAAATATGAAATTTGATTCGAAAAGGGTAGAAAACATTGTGGGAAAAGGAGAAAATGCTGGTTTAACCAGCATTTTCTCCTTTTCCCAGAATGATTTCAAAGGCTTTCTTTCTCGGGGTCGTCAAAAGTCGGGATTGTGTGGTAAAGGGCTAACTAATAAAATCCTTGAAATTGGAACAAATAATCATAGGTGTTCTGATAGTGTAAAATAATGGTAAAATCCTGGAAACTGATGCTTATGGTCATAAGTTCTCTGATAGTGTAAAATAATTGATAAAATTGTGGAGACTGGTGCTGATGGTCATAACTGCTCTGATAGTGTAAAACAATTGGTAAAATCTGGGATATTGGTACCATTGGCCATTATATTCTATGATAGTGTAAAAAAAATTGGTAAAATTCTTTAAATTGGTGCTTATGGTCAAAAGTGCTCTGATAGTGTGAAATAATTGATAAAATCTTGGAAATGGATACAAATATTACCATAAGTTCTCTGATAGTGTGCAATATAGTTTAAATCCAGGAAAATGGCACAGATGGCCATAAGTTCTTTATTATGTAGAAAACATTGTGGTTAAAGGAGAAAATGCTGTTTCTCTGGTTACCAGCATTTTCTCCTCTTTGCTCAAAGTTTTCTAAGCTTTCTTCTGTGGGCTCGTTTAAAATATGGGAGTATTTAGTAAAAGGTTAAATTGTTCATTAGCTAATTTATGATTGTTTACTTGACTTGTGACGATTACAACACTAATTTTGAAAACTGTGTCTCATTTCAGGGGTTAAATAAGGTATCAATATAAACAGTAGCTGCCAAGCTCGATAGAAGCGATGCCTGGCGTAGGATTTATCCGCGTGAAACTGCTCCAGGTGGAGAGAGGGGCAACAATGCAAAATTCAGCAGATGTGTTCGATCCATACATTGCTGTCAATGTGAAAGAGGCAGTAAATACTCCAGGTAGGTGAACACTAAATTAGTAACAGGATACCAGAAAAAGATCTGTTAAAATTAAAACTTTACTGAACAGTCCCACTGAACAGAAAGCCTGTAGGAGGAAGGCAATTGAAAACTTTTTGGTTAATTCTTTACCACACAATCCCGACCTTTGATGACCCTGAGATAGAAGCCTTTTGAAAACATTGTGGGAAAAGGAAAAAATGCTGGTAACCAGCATTTTTTCCTTTTCCCACAATGTTTTCCAACCTGCTGGATGTTTGGCTGGATGATATCTCAGACGAGTTTGAAAATGGGTCATGTGGGGTCAAAAACTAGGTCACTAGGTCAAATCTTAGAAAAACCTTGTGTATGCTCTAGAGGCCACAGTTTGTGTCAGATACTCATGAAAGTTGGTCAGGATGATTGTCTGGATATTACATCGGATGAGTTCAAAAATGGGTCATGTGGGGTCAAAAACTAGGTCACTAGGTCAAATCTTAGAAAAACCTTGTATACGATCTAGAGGCCACATTTTCAGTCGGATACTCATGAAAGTTGGTCAGGATGTTTGTCTGGATGATATCTTAGAAGAGTTCGAAAATGGGTCATGTGGGGTCAAAAACTAGGTCACCAGGTCAAATCTTAGAAAAACCTTGTGTACGCTCTAGAGGCCACATTTTGAGTTGGATACTCATGAAAGTTGGTCAGGATGTTTGTCTGGATGATATCTCGGATGAGTGTGAAAATAGGTCATGTGGGGTCAAAAACTAGGTCACTAGGTCAAATCTTAGAAAAACCTTTTGTACGCTTTAGAGGCCACATTTTCAGCCGGATACTCATGAAAGTTGGTCAGGATTTTGTCTGGATGATATCTCAGACGAGTTTGAAAATGGGTCATGTGGGGTCAAAAACTAGGTCACTGGGTCAAATCTCAGAAAAACCTTTTGTACGCTCTAGAGGCCACATTTTCAGTAGGATACTCATGAAAGTTGGTCAGGATGTTTGTCTGGATGATATCTCGGACAAGATCGAAAATGGGTTATGTGGGGTCAAAAACTAGGTCACTAAGTCAAATGTTAAAAAAACCTTTTGTAGGCTCTAGAGGCCACATTTTCAGTCCGAAACTCTTGTAAGTTGGTCAGAATGTTTGTCTTGATGATATCTCAGACAGGTTTGAAAATAGGTCATTGGGGGTTAAAAACTAGGTCACCAGGTCAAATCTTAGAAAAACCTTGTATATGCTCTGGATGCCACATTTTCAGTCTAACGCTCTTGAAAATTAGTCAGAATGTTTGCCTTTATAATATCTTGGATGAGTTTGAAAAGTGGTCATGTTGGGTCAAAAACTGGGTCAATAGGTCAAATGTTATAAACACCTTTTGTATGCTCTGGAGGACACATTTTCAGTCTGATACTCCTAAAACTTGTTCATAATATTTGTCCTGGTGGTACCTTGAATGAGTTTGAAAATGGGTCATGTGGAGTCAAAAACTAGGTCAAAGGGTCAAATATTAGAAAAACCTTGTGTACACTCTAGCATGGCTACATTTTCTGCCTGATACTCTTCAGACTTGGTCAGAATGTTTGTTTTTGGTGATGTCTCAAAAGAGTTTGATAATGGGTAATTGTCGGGTCCAAAACTAGGTCACTTGATGAAATCTTAGAAAAACCTTTTGTACACTGTAGAGGCCACATTTTCAGTCCAATACTCATGAAACTTGGCCAGAATGTTTGTCTTATTGATATCTCAAAAGTGTTTGATGATGGGTAATGTCTCATAAAAAACTAGGTCACTGGGAAACTAGATGGTGCATGTTTGGTCAATAAACTCAGGTGAGCAATTTCAGGGCCATCATGGCCCTCTTGTTTACGACATGGAAAGAGAAGCCATCTGAAAACCCTGTGGACAAAGGAGAACTGCTGGTAACCAGCATTTTCTCCTTTTACTACAATGTTTTCTTCTCTCCCTAAGTCAAGTTTCAACTTTTGAATCACGTTTATTTTATTGTCTGCAAATGCTTTTGATTTGGAGTAGTCCGAGATTTTGTTTTTTGGTAAAGAGTTAAAAACTAAACATGTACCATGTTGTCTCTAATAAATGCCTCTGTGGGTGTTACATTTTCCAAAGAGGGGCATCTTTATAGAGGTAAAAACAAATTGAATCTCCTGAGGACAACAATAACATTGCTATCAAGAATTTAGCGCTTTAATTGTCTAGTAAAGAGTTAAACTATTACCAAACAATCCCTACTTTTGACAACCCTGAGAAAGAAGCTGTTAGAAAACATTATGGGAAAGGAGAAAATGCTGGTAACCAGCATTTTCTCCTTTTCCCACAATGTTTTCTACTCTTCACAAAACAAATTTCAGTTTTAAAGTCATTTTATTTTGTCTTCTGCAAATGCTTTCGATTTGGACCATCCTAAAATATTGTCATTTGGTAATGAGTTAACCGTTTACCAGACAATTCCATGTTTATTGAAGCTGAATAATAAAGCTTGTGAAAACTTTGGAAATAAGAAAAAGGAGGGGGGCTGTTTTTTTCTCCTTTTTCTCATAATTCTTCTATCCTTTATTTGGACTGTATTTTGTTAATGGTCTGCAAATGCTTTCAGGTTGGAGTCTAAAAATTTTCCTATGGTGTCATCTTCACAATAATTTCCATTCTTTTAACCCTTTACCTGATATGCCAATTTGAGACTCTTCCATTTCAGCAGCAAATAAAGATATGATGTCAAATATATGGACAAATGAGGATAGAAATATCTGATTGAGTGGAAAACATTGTGGGAAAAGGAGCAATTTCTCCTTTTTCCCACAATGTTTTTAAAAGCTGTCAGTTGTTGATGCATCAAAATGAATATCTATGGAGTAAACGGTTAAATGGTATGATGACTAGATTTTAATGCATTTCAGCACCTGCTTCATTTCCTTTTGGTAGCTATTGTTACTTAACCCATTACCACACAATCCCTACTTTTGTCGACCTTGAGAAAGAAACCTTTAGAAAACATTGTGGGAAAAGTAGAAAATGCTGGTAACCACCATTTTCTCCTTTTCCCACCATGTTGCCTACCCTTGACAAAGCAGTTTTCAAATTTTAAGTCACTTTTATTTTGTCGCCTGCAAATGCTTTTGATTTGGACAAACCTAAAATTTTGTGGTTTGGTAATGAGTTAAAGTAACATTTGTAACCTGAGGAAAAAAAAAATATTGATTGGGATGAGGAAGAGTTTTGTCTCAAGTCATCAGACAGAAAGGAGAAATTAAGACTTAATGGAAATTTATTGCCTTGAAGTTTCTCTAGAAATATGGCACTTTAGGGTTTTGTATACCTGAGAGGGATGGTCTACCTTTTGTCTGTTATTTTTTACCCATTACCACACAATCCTTGCTTTTGACAACCCCTAGAAATAAGCCTTTTAAAAAAACAGCATTTTCTCCTTTTAACCTACACAAAACAAATTTCACATTTTCAGTCTCTTATGTTGTCGTCTGCAATTGCTTTTGATTTGGACAAGCATTAGATATTGTTGTTTGGTAATGAGTTAACAATGCCTTAGGATCAAGGCCTTTGAAAACATTAAGGGAAAAGAGAAAATGCTGGTAACCAGCATTTTCTCCTTTTCCCCCCGCTATAGTGTTTTCTATGTATCCAAAGACAAACTCTATTATTTGAGCTACATTTAATCTGCAAATGCCTTCAATTATGCCATGCTTAAAATTTTGCTTTTTGGCAAAGACTCACTGTAGTCAGAAGTTGGCATTGTGTGGTAAAGGGTTTAATCCATTACCACACAATCCCTACTTTTGATGCCCCTGAGAAAGAGGCCTTTTGAAAATACTGTAGGAAAAGGAGAAAATGCTGGTTACCAGCATTTTCTCTTTTTCCTACAATGTTTCCAGAAGGCTTCTTTCACAGGGTGTTCAAAAGTTGGGATTGTGTGGTAAGGGGTTAACCCTCTACTACACAGTAGAATTTTAGACTTATCCGAATTGAAAGCATTTGCAGACAATAATTTCATAGTAGCTCAAATGGTGCAATTTTTCTTAGATAGAGCAGAAAGCTTTGTGGGAAAAGGAGAAAATGCTTGTTACCATCATTTTCTTCTTTTCCAGTGGAGTTTTCAGGATCATTAAAAGTTGTCATTTTGAGGTAAAGGGTTTAAAGCACATGATACATTTATCCAAAAGGCAGTGCAACAGTTAAGGACCCTCTTGGCTTTCTTGGTCTTTTAGCTTTACTAGCTGACAGCCAACAGAGCTTATGTCATGGCGTAGTTCCCGTCGTCTGTCTGTCTGTCCGTTGGTCTTTAGTCTTTTTCCTGTTCTTTATTCCAGGCAGCTCAGTGGGTAAGGTATCTGAATTGTGACTTGGTGGTTGCAAGTTTGAGACCCAGTTGAGGCAAACATTCTTTCCTGCAATGTTCGCCTCTCACCTGATGCATGTGAGAAAAGTAGTCACTTGACTTGGAAAGAAAGCCAGGAAATATGTGAGAGTGGTGATACGACCTTACCTGTTAACCCTTTACTACACAATGACAACTTTTGAAGACCCTGAGATAGAAGCCTTTTGAAAACATGGGAAAAGGAGAAATTGGTGATAACTAGCATTTTCTCCTTTTCCCACAATATTTTCTCTCCTTCCCTAATCAAATTTCGATTTTTCAGTCACATTTATTTTGTTGTCTGCAAATGCTTTCTATTGGGACATTTGGTGAAGAGTTAAAACAGGGTTATACTCCAATACAATTAATCAATCTTTATTCCTTGAGAAAGAGTGGGAGAAAACATGATTTTAATTTATTTCTAGCTATAAAAGTCGTTATATTGAAAATAAAAAGCAATTTTCATGTTTTATGACAGATCAATATTATTGTCTTATCAGAGAGCTTATCAAGAATCTTGTAGATTATTTTTTTCCGTACTCAGAGCTTCAGATAAGGGGGAGTGATTATCAGGTATTCCATATTTATCATTTCTCTTCCAAACTGTATGTTGTGAGTACTCATTAGAATCGTCTCAATGAGACTATTCTAATGAGTACCCATAACATAGGGTTCAGTGTAGAATGATTAATATTTCCAATTTTGAAATCAAAATAACTCCATCTGTGTGGTCTCAGCCCTGTCCATACTTCTTGATTACTGAAAACATTTACTTCTTACTTGGACAAGTTGTTGACTATCAAAAGTGGAACCCAAACAGTAAGGGCAGGTTATAGTCACAATATTTTTTGATACATTTATGTCCCTTTTTATGCTCCCTGAAGGGCGAGCATATAGTCGCCGCTTCGTCTGTCCGTCCGTCTGTCAGTCCGTCCATCCTTCTGTCCGTCCTTCCGTCCGTCTGTCCGAAACGATTTCTCCACAACCCTTGGACCAAATCGGATAAAACTTCATAATATATGAACTCCTTAGGGTAAGGCGCCGACATACGCTCCCCGGATTTTCAATTTGACCCCGTGTCATTGAAAAAAGGGGCTTAATGCAAAATTGCAATTTTTACCAATTTCTCATTCAGTTTTTGTCAGAATGTCATGAAACTTCATGGTTATATTGTTTATGGAAAGTTTTAGCATGTGCCCTTGCTATTTTTAATCTGGGCATTTTTTAAGTTTACATTCTGTCATGGAAAAAAGGGGGCTTCTTGCAAAATTCCAATTTTTACTAATATTTCATTCAGTTTTGGTCAAAATTTCATTAAACTTCATGGTTATATTGTTTTTTCAAAGTTTCACCATGTCCTCTTGTTTCTTTATCTATGTGTTTTTCAATTTGACCCTCTGTCATGGAAAAAGGGGGTTTGTTGTAAAATGAAAAAGGGGCCCTAATGCAAAAATTGCAATTTTTACTAATATCTTGTTCAGTTTTTGTCAACATTTCATGGTTATATCTTGTTTTACAAGTTTCAACATGTGCCCTTTGTTTTTGCAATCTATGAATTATTAATGCGCAAATACGTCTTTCCTGGTTTCTCAAATTAAGGCTGCATCACGGAAAAAGGGGACTTCATGGAAAAAATTGTTTTTCACTAGGTTCTCCTTTATCAGTGCTCAAAACTTTGTGAAATTTCAAATCTGAACTTGTTGCCCAGGTACCTCTCTTCCTTTTCCTCAATTTCAGGCTGCGTCTGGGAAAAAGGGGGCTTCATGTAAAAAATTGTTTAATGTAATATTTAATACATGACTGCTCAAAATTTGATGAAATTTCGAATTTTGAATTATTATTCAAAAATGCCACAAACCACACACCAGTTGTATTTATTGCAATGATCCAATATTGTCTTACGGGAAAAGGGGGCTTAAAGGGGGCTTATCGGGCTTATTGTCCTCTACAAGTTTGTGTTGGCTATCTCTAAGATAGTAATTGCCTTTTCACTTCAGATTTTGGGGGGCATGAACAGGTTCTTCTAGGATAAAAGAAGTGAATTTATATCAATTTCTTATATTTTATGACAAGCACTTGTTCGGGGAGCATAACCCGTCTCTGACGGCTCTTGTGGATTTCAAACTTTCACTGAAAATCAAGCAACTGCAGCCGTCAGCGTTTGCTCCCTCATGTATAACATGTTCTTGTTCATTAGTGCTGTTGTAACACCTTGCCATATAAATAATTGACTTAATTTTTCAGCCACTATTGTGCTGTAGCTTTTTCAGTGGTATAATAACCTTGTTACCCAAGGTAGTAAGTAAGATTTCCGCCTGGCGAAGCGCAGCTGGCTGGCTCATACGCTTACTTGTAATCTTGTGGTTTGAAGTTCAATACCTGGTCGTTGCATACTTTCTTTGAACAATTTTTTGCCTCTCACCACTGAGAAAAGTAATGAGTGGCTTCGAAAGAAATTTGTGTAAGTACATGTACTGGTGTGAGATTAAGCCAAGAAACATATGCATATGTGCACTGACTATGAATTGACCTAAGATGTTAAAATGGCCTAAAACTAATACAAACAAACAAATCCATCCAGACTGACCTGTGTGCAAGCCTAGATGTATGATAGTGACATTTGGTCAGAAATAAGTGCTGATCATTGTCTCTATGCTGTTTTTTACAGGAAAGTAGCCACTAGCCAGTGTCTTGGAAGGAGTGTAAGTACGCAGTCCTGGAAAGTATTATTAGGTATTTAATCCTCTTGATGCTCCTGGGAAAGTAGCCTTTTTGAAAACATTGTGGGAAAAGGAGAAAATGCTGGTAACCAGCATTTTCTCCTTTTCCTGCAATGTTTTCTACCCTTTCCTAAAACAAATTTTATTTTCTGAGCAATGTTTACTTTGTTGTCTTCAAATTCTTTGAATTTGGACTAGCCTGAAATTTTGTGTTCTTACAGAGTTTAAATTCTCTATTACATGACTAAATGTTTTATTTGTCCTTTTTCAAAGCAAGAAATTTCTGGTGCTGATCAATCAAACATGGACTAAATGTTGGATTTTGTTCTTGAAAGTGTAGAAAATATTTTGGGAAAAGGAGAATTAAGTTTGGTAACAAGTATCCTCTTTTATTTCAACGGTGCTTCCAAAAGCATAATTCTTTCTCAATGTCATTAAAAAGCTGGCTGGAGATGTAAATAGTTAACCCATTACCACACAATCCCTACTTTTGACGCCTCTGAGAAAGAAACCTTTAGAAAACATTGTGGGAAAAGGAGAAAATGCTGGTAACCAGCATTTTCTCCTTTTCCCCCAGTGTTTTCTACCCTTCACAAAATAAATTTCAAATTTTCAGTCACCTTTATTTTATCGTCTGCAAATGCTTTCAATTTGGACAATATTGTCGTTTGGTAATGAGTTAAACAACGTTACAAGCAGTTTGAAATGGATTTCAAACTGCTTTTAACAATTTGTTTAACCATTTACCACGCAATCCAGAAGAAACTTGGGGATTTGACTAATGTTTTTGCTATCTTGTATTGATTGTCTTCAAAGGCTATTTGTGTCACCAATGTCCTTTGGCAGAGGAAGAGTTATTTCTATGAAATATTGATATAGGTGGAACAAAATAGCTATCACTGCTTTTGTTCTTTTTTTTTCATGGCTGTGAAGTCTTGAAATATTAATTAAACTGATGGACATTCCATTACAGATATATTAATCAGATATTCCGTATGACAATTAACTATTTGTATTCTTTTCTACGAAAACATCTGGAAGAGAACTGTCACAGACAAATTCTTGCTTTACCAGACAATTTGATCTTAAAACCCCAATAGCAGTCAAAAGTAAACAATATAAGTGTTGAATCACATTCAGGGATCAAGCTAGCCCAGAAATTTAGGGAGAAGTGACTTCTCCCTCCTGAGAATTTAGGGAGAAGTTTTGTGGAGCAAGGGAGAAGTTTTTTCGCTAACTGAAATTCTTTGTCGGACAACAAAATTTTAGCCTGGCTCAAATTGAACGCAGTTTATATTCCATGGAATAGAAAACATTGTAAGATAAGAAGAAAATGTTGATTACTATCATTTTTTCTTTTTTTCCACAATGTTTTCAAAGACCTTCTTCCTCTAATGCTTAAAGTTGTGACTGTGTTAATGGGAGAAGGAAATCGATGTGTATATAGAGATATTTCTTAGTTAACCTGCTTTATTTTTCATAAAAACATGCTGTAGGTACTCATTTAAACTGCCTAAGGCTGTTACAATAAGAGCCCAAAACATCAATTTCTGTGGAAAAATTAAAAAAGGTTTATTTTTTAAAATAGGATTCTTATCTTTCAAAATGGTTTACCCAGTCGATTTTCTACCATTCTATCACTCCTTTTATTCTAAAGAAAGACGAAGGATGATTTATTATTTTATTTTCCAACATAGTAGGGCTCTCGAGTGTCCGTATTCCGTGATGATAAGGAAACAACTTGATGTAATTAAGAATTGAGACCAGAATATGAGCTAGAATTTACTTGCCTTCAAAATACAATCATTTCTGGTCACTTTCATATCAAAAGAATAACTTCGATAACTGTTTTCATGTTCAATGTGCATAAATAAAGAACATATTGTAAGCTCGGTAGGCCTAGTAATTACGGCAGAAAGTCGATGATCTTTGTATTTTTTTTTTGAAGGAACACGACTCAAATCAAGAAAAAATACGTCGATTTCTTTAACATGTGATAATTAGTTTATTTTCTCATTTGTGGCGTATTTGTCTCGTATTTGTCATCGGTGTAAGGACACTCACGGAATAAGGACACTCAACGATATCGTCTTGAACTTGGTTGTTGTTATGCTAGAGATAGTCTCGGTTTCGTCATAATCATCGGTTAACATACAAACGACGAGAAAAACGTTACTAGTCGTCAATTTAATCCTAAAGTGTCGTCGATCAAAGTTACCTCGTACACGTGTGCAGCGACGATACTCAAAAACGCCAACATTTTCCTTTGATAAGATTCATAATTTTAGCTGCCTCCCGACAGTAACAGGTACTAGTCTAAATCTTGGCAGTGTCCCAAACAAATAAACTGACCGGTTGGCTAACAGGTTCAGTAAGCGTGACCTTGAGTGTGTTTTGCCAAGTTTTTACATTGCATGCATGCATACATGTCGGAATATGGTGATGAATCGAATGTAGAGATCGCCATGCCGCCATCTCCATCAGTCTGACATAATTTTCACGCAATATTTACCGAAAACCAATCAGGAATCAAGAACGAAATTTATCCACCGCCCATAATTTGTAAAGCCACGCCTTGTTTCTTATTATGTCACAATCTTTAACTGTCTTTACACGGCGTGTATATAGCGACGACCACCCGGAGTGACCTTGCTCTAATTATCGATTTTCACACATGGCAATTGATTACATAATAACAGTTAATTGATCATGAATGAAAAGTGATTGTAAAGTTTGGACAGGTCAGGCAGGCACCCTTTTTTTAATTACTTTCATACACGGAACTGAACTTGCATTGTGTTTCTTTTAGTCCAAAATTTTAGGGCGAAGTTTATTTCGCCTGCCTGTCGAAAAAAGGCGAAGTCAAGCGTGCTTCGGCGACATCTTCGCCCGAATCGCCTAGATTCTTGAACCTTGACATTTAAATTTTACCCTTTGTTTTAACCCTTTCCCAAACAATCCCTGGTTTTTTCGGGTCTGGAATAGTAGCCTTTTGAAAACATTGTGGGAAAAGGAGAAAATGCTGGTAACCAGCATTTTCTCCTTTTCCCACAATGTTTTCTACCCTATCATAGACAGAAATCATCTTTTCAGCAAGAGTTGAATTGTCGTCTGAAAATACTTTCAATTTGGTCTAGTGGAAAAGTTTGTCGTGTGGGAAAGGGTTAACAAACAATCCCTGATTTTCACGACCGTGAAGGAGAAGCCTTTTGAAAACCTTGTTGGGAAAGGAAAAAATGCTGGTTCACCTTATACCAGAATGTTTTGTCCTTCCCAAAACAAACTTCAGTTTTTGTCTCACATTATTAGCTCTACTGGCCAAAGGCCAGCGGGCTTATGTCATAGCCCGGTGTGTGTCGTGCATCCGTTGTCTGTCCATCCATGCGTTAACTTTTATTTCAGACATCTTCTCTGAAACTACCCATCCAGATTCGATGAAACTCCACAGAAATGATCCTGCCATGGTCCTCTTCAGAATTTTTTGAAAGAATTTAATTCCTTCAAAAACTCTGGTTGCCATGGAAACAAAACTGAAAAAAAAAATCATCTTCTCTGAAACCACAAGGCCCAGGGCTAATGAATTTGGCATGTAGCTTTATCTAATGGACCTTTAACAAGTTTCTTCACATTATAGGCCTGGGGTCAAAATTGGCTTCATTCCAGGGATCACAAGTTTACATGGGCTTTCGTATGTAGTCGCTTCAATTTCAACATTAATCAAGGGAAGTAACTCTAGTTAACAATTCTTTAAACATCAACTCCTCTTAAACCTCTAGGCGGATTTGGACCAAACTTGGCTGGAATGTTCCTTGGAAGGTCCTCTTTAAAAAATGCTTACAGAATTTGATTCCATTAAAAACTCTGGTTACCATGGCAACAAAATGGAATTTTCTAGGGAATTCTTTAAAAATCTTCTCCTCTGAAACCGCAGGTCAGATTTTGAAATAATTTCACAGATATGTTCCTTGGGTGACCCTTTTCAAAAACTAATCGTAAAATTTTGATTTGTCAAAAAATGTGGCTCTGTTGAATGGGGGCTTCTTGCACCATATAGAAATGAAGGAATTCTTAAAAATTCTTCTTCTCTGAAACGGCTGGTCAGATTTTGAAATAATTTCACAGTACATGTATTGTTCCTTGGGTGACCCTTTTCAAAAACTGTTCGTTAAATTTGAATCCGTCAAAAAATGTGGCTCTTTTGAATTGGGGCTACTTGCACTATACAGAAATTAAGAAATTCTTAAAAATTCTTCTTCTCTGAAACGGATGGTCAGAATTTGAAATAATTTCAGAGATGTTCCTTGAATGACCCTTTCCAAAAAGTGTTCATGAAATTTTGATCGTCAAGAAACACAGCTCTGGTGAATGGGGGCTACTTGAAATCCTTAAAAATTCTTCTTCTCTGAAACCGCTGGTCAGATTTTGAAATAATTTCACAGAAATGTTCCTTGGATGACCCTTTTTAAAAATTGTTTGTGAAATTTTGATCCATCAAGAAACATGGCTCTGGTGAATAGTGGCTTCTTGCACTATATGGCCATGAAGAAATTCTTTGAAATTCTTCTTCTCTAAAATGGCTGATCAGATTTTGAAATAATCTCATAGAAACCCTTTTCAAAAACTGTTCGCAAAATGCTGATTTGTCTAGAAACATGGCTCTGGTGAATGGGGGCTACTTGCACTATTTGGTCATGAAGAAATTCTTGTTCTCTGAAACTGCTGATCAGATTTTGAAATAATTTCTCAGAAATGTTTCTTAGCTAACCCTTTTCAAAAATGCTCTAGAAATTTTGATCCATCACGAAACATGGCTCTGATGACTGTGGGCTATTTGCACTATACAGACATGAAGAAATTCTTAAAAATTCTTCTTCACTGAAAGGGCTGATTACATTTTGAAAGAAATGGCTATGGTTCTCTCAGAAATTCAGGTTAGCGATCCAGGGCCATCTTGGCCGTCTTGTTATATAGAAAATATTCTGTTTTCAGAGAGAATGATTCATTTTGATGTTAATAGTTATGCTAACGTGAGTGGAATTTTAATTTCAAAGTCAGATTTCTGTCATTTAGGTTTTTTCCAAGAACTTAACCTTTTATGCCAATTAATAAACCTGCTTGTATTGCCTGACTGTGTTCATTGTTTTCAAAAGCCCTCTTTTTCAGGGTTATGAACATTTCAATTTGTGTGGTAAAGGGTTAAAAAGCCAGTGGAGCAATACAGGGCCACATGGCCCTCTTGTTTTAGTAATATATCAAAGTTAGCCATCAATCATGAATTTGTCCTTGAGAAATCTGTTGATACAGATAGTGCTATTAACTGCTTTGTAGAAAAAAAATCTTTACGTTTGTCCATTTATAAGGCATATTAGGTCTGACAGATCTGATGTGGCCTAAAGATACATGTATAGCTACACTCATTTCAGGCAGTTTACAGCCAATTTCTAACCCATTTCACTCTTTGTTATATGAAACAATAAACACTCTTGTATCTTCATACCTATTGTTGCCCCATCTTCGCGAGCCAAGGTTACGATCACTATGTGGATCTTACCTTGGCAGATTGAGCCCTATTTCAAGATTCTTGCGACACGCCCCCTATTGGATGCTGCTTATTGTCTCGCTTTACATCATATTTCATATAGCCAATGAAATGTCGTTTTACAAAATGCTTACAAATACAATAATTTAACATGAAGCAATAACCATAAACATACTTCGACATTCCATGACCAGGTGCTGGGATATAGCCCAAAACATCTGATAATTGATTGGTCACATTGAAACTTTATGTAAATATTGTTTGTCTATGCACACATCCATGGTGGTATTCATGTTTACCTTCTATTTTTATCGTGATCCTGTTCTATTTTTATCAAAGATGAAATGCTACAAGCGAATTGATTTGATGCAGTTAGAGCTAGCTGCAACCAATGAAAATGCTTATCGGGTGATTGTCGAAATCAAGCTCTATCTGCCAAGGGTAGAATAGCATAGTGGATCGTAACCCTTGGCTTGCAAAGATGTTGTTGCCATTGATGGCTGCAAGATTTCACAGATTATGCCATCATTATGGCATATAGAAAATGAATTTGAGTATATTGGAGGCCCTCCAAGCAATTTCCCTTGTTATTTTTGGTTTTAAGTCTTTACTAAAGAACAAAGTTTTAGTCTGGTACAGATTGAAAGCACTTGCAGCTGACAAATTTAATGTTACTCAAAAAATGAAATTTGTTTCCAGCAGGGTAGAAAACATTGGGAAAAGGAGAAAATGCTGGTTACTTAAGTGCCGTAAAAACCAGGGATTGTTTGGTAAAGGGTTAACCCTTTACCAAACAATCCCCGGTTTTTATGACCCATTTGAAGCGTTTTGAATTAATGTTTTCTAACCTGTTGGAAACAAATTTTGATTTTTAAGTTATGTTTATTTTCTTGTCTGCAATTGCTTTCAGTTTGGTCCAGTCTAAAATTTTGTCGTTTGGTAAAGAGTTAAATGAGGACAAATCCATCGTGTTTTTCTGTCCCTTGTGAAATTGTTGATTTATATATTTCATACAGCTGAACCATTCTACACACTATCAATTTTAAACCGTATCTTTTTACTCTCCTGCCCTAAGGATGTATCTCTAAAAAATGAAGAATTCTTGTACCTCATGGACATGAAATAGGCAATCATTTAGTAAAGGGTTAACTGTTTACCAAACAATCCCGACTTTTAATGACACTCAGAGAGAAGTCTTTTGAAAAAATTGTGGGAAAAGGAGAAAATGCTGGTAAGCAGCATTTTCTCCTTTTTCTACAATGTTTTCTATTCTTCTGAAGTCAAGTTTTAAAATTTTGCCCACATATTTTGTTGTCTGCAAATTCTTTCTATTTGGACAGGTCTAAAATTTTGTTGTTTCAGGTAAAGAGTTAAATCTTTACAAAACGACAAAATTTTAGACTCGTCCAAATTTAGAGCATATGTGGATGACAAAACAAATATGATTCCAAAATTCAAACTTGACTGTAGAAGATTAAAACCATTGTGAGAGAAGGAGAAAATGCTGGTTACAGGTATTTTCTCCTTTTCCCACAATCTTTTCAGATGGCTTCTTCCTCGTAAAAACCAGGAATCGTTTGGTAAAGGGTTAACCTATAATTATGTCTTGTAGTGATCATGTATTTTCCAAGAGATTGCCAACTAACCAATATATGGTTCTGAAGTTCTTAAATTGAAGGAAGGCTGAAATCAGATATAGCCAACAACCATTGCAATAACGTTTTTGTGCTTGAGAGGTTTCTTCAATTAAGTCTTTACAACACAGCCCAACTTTGAACGGTTGTGGGAAAAAAGCATTTTGAAAACATTGTGGGAAAAGGAGAAAAAGCTGGGAACGAAATTTTAGACTTGTCAAAATTCAAAGCATTTTCAGACGACAATTCAAACATAGCTCAGGTGATAGACTTTGTATCGAGTAGGTAGAAAACATTGCGGGAAAAGGAGAAAATGCTGGTTACCAGCATTTTCTCCATTTCCTGCAATTGTTTTCAAGAGACTTTTTTCTTAGGTTCATTAAAGCACAGGATCGCTTGGTAAAAAGTTAACTGGTTATCTTACAGTTCCAACTTTTAACAGCCCTGCCAAACAAAGCTCTTCAAAACATTAATTAGAAATTAGAAATTAATTAGAAGTTTTGTTGTTTGGCAAAGGGTTCGTTTGCTTTTCAGTCTTTTTTTTTTTTGAGATTTGGGTGCCTTGCATTAAATCTTTTGTTTTACTACAAATTTTTACACTGATCCAAATCAAAAGTATTTGCAGATGACAAATGTGGTTCAAATGAGAGAATTCCTTTTTTAAAAAGGGCTGAAAACATGGAAAAAGAGAGGGAATGTTGATTACCATGCTGGTTGTCAGGGAAATGGTGAATATAATCATTAGGGAACTAACTTCTTTTTTTCTGTTTTTCATGCTATTTTTTCTTCTTTCCAAGACAGATCCAATCAGTCGAGTCACATGGAATTTGTCACCTTCAAGTGTTTTTGAAATGGATAATCTAACATAATTATTGTTATCTGGTTCAGATTAAAAATAAAAACCTTATCGAAATCATTTTTGCTTGTTTTACAACACCGAATGAGATGGAAAAGAAGAAAATTGTGCCTTGTCCCCTGAATTCACATTGATTTGTCCGTGTGGAAAAGATAAATGCATACAATAGCTCATAAATCATTGTGCGGAGCAGCTATATATAGTAACTCAATTCTAAATTTCTTGTTCTCATCTGAGGAGAAAATTGCATACTCCCACCAAACTACCGTTTATTCTCTATTTGGTTGCTCACAATTTCCCCCTGCCCCTAAATTAACAATTGCCAAGTTTCTTTTTCGGAAAGTAAATGAATATAGCATTCATGGGCTTTTCAAGTGGCAAGCTATATATATATAAAAATCAACCTGGTTAACTCTTTACTACACAATCCTGACTTTCAATGACCCTGAGAAAGAAACCTCATATAAATATTTTGGACAAGGAGAAAATGCTGGTAAACAGCACTTTCTCCATTTCCCGTAATGTTTTCCACCCTTACCTAATTGAATTTCCAATTTTGATAAATTACAATGTGGTTGGTACTTCAATAAATCAACTTAACTCTTTACCAAACAACAAAATCTTAGATTGGTCCTAATTGAAAGCATTTGAAGATGACAAAATAAATGTGACTAAGGAATTGAAATTTGTTTTAGGAATGGAAGAAAACATTGTGAGAAAAGGAGAAAATGCTGGTAACCAGCATTTTCTCTTTTTCCCAAAATGTTTTCGAAAGGCTTCTTTCTTAGAGGTGTCAAAAGTGGGGATTGTGTGGTAAAGTATTAACTCCTTACCAACAACAAATATTTATAAGGCTTGTCCAAATGGAAAGCATTTGAAGACGACAATATAAATGTGACTCAAAAATTGAAACTTTACAAGAGTAGGAAACGTGGTGGAAAAAGGAGAAAATGCTGGTTATCAGGTCCTTAAAAAAAGAGATTGTGTGGTAACGAGTTGATGAGACAGTTTAAAGGAGTCTCGTAAAAAACAGATTTTGGCATAATTTGACTTTTGTGCACATGGCAAAGAAGGAAATTGTAATCAGTTTCATCAAAATAGTCATGATAATTTGGGATTTATTATTATTTAAATCATTAGTTATTCTCTGAATCCTATTGTTGTTGTTACATGGTATTCATAGTTAAGTACAAACAAGGCAATATTGAATGAAGAAAGCGGAAGCCTGTGAATATTGTTTACCGTTATCTTCAAAAATTTAATTAAAAAAAAAACTCAATATTTAAACCTGATAAAAATCTTTATTTCAAAGCTTAATCTGTGCTCCTATTCATGAATTGCAATTTTTGTAATCTTTATACCATTGAACAAATGACAAAATACATGTAATTGACTATTGAAGTTAAACACTGATATATATGCATTGTGCTCCAACGGCGACATAACTCACTTTATTCGCTACGTCGCCGATTGGAGCACAATGCATATATATATAGCATAAACAATTTTTGACACATTTACACACCGTGGAACTCGGCACTATATAGACACATCATACCACATATATTTTGTAGTATTACCGCAGAACAACAACTAACACTCTATCCTATTCAATCTCTTAATTTCCTCTTTAAAAGGTTTAATTTCATCAAAGTATCTATGTTTCTCTCTAATGTTCTTTCCATCACACTTATCACAGATTTGATATTTTGCTGTAGTACCTTTATTACATTTCAGACATCGAACTACTTTACTTTTGTTAAGTTTCAAAATATACTTGTGAACCTTACAATAAGCAGAATTTTTAACTGGCTTGTTTTTACACGGCTTGTTTGAACCGAGTGGTATCATAACACATTTGTTTTCCATACTTTGCTTTTCAATATCCATTTTTTATTTTATATTTAAAAAAATTTTTTTTTAGTATAAAGAAAAACAATGAACCCTGTAGAAAGACTACTACAGCTACACAGTGAAGGAAGAATTAGTGACGAAGCTTTAGATAAATCTCTTAAATCTTTAGAGTCAAAGAATGATACAGATTCTTCTGCATTAGAAAATCTACAACAGCAAAGAGATGCTCCTAAAGAAAAGAAGAATGATACAGATTCTTCTGCATTAGAAAATCTACAACAGCAAAGAGATGCTCCTAAAGAAAAGAAGATTGATACAGATTCTTCTACATTAGAAAATCTACGCAAAAGACGTAGAAATAAAAAGAAACGAAAGCAAAGAGATGCTCCTAAAGAAGAGAAAAATGCTCTGAAATTAGTTGACAAACCATTATGCAACTACTTCAAAGCATATGAAATAGATGCCCACAAATATAAAGACCCAAGTATCTTGTTTAATGATAAAAAATCTATCATCTTAGACCAAATCAGGAAAGACATAAAAGAATACAATGGTATTAAATTTTCAATAGGATTATCTCTAGAATTCTTTAAAGATGAACTTGATGGCAAAAGAAAAGAAGTTGTCGGTGTAGGACACGGAGAACAATGTGCAGTTCTTAATGAAAGTAATTTAGATGAACACTATAACAAACAAACAGCTTATATACAAACGTGGATTGAAAAATTCACAAACATCGCATCAGGTTTAGAAATTGACCACTGTGTCAAACTCTATCTCAACATAGCAAAATATGAACCACTCAAAGGTTCTTCATATATTCCTCTTCCAAAAGTAATAGCAAATAAACAAGCAATAATTAATATGAAGAACGACGATAATAAATGTTTAGAATGGGCATTGAAATCTGCTCTATATCCAGCAAAGAACCACTTAAATAATGTATATAGTTATACAAAATGTCCTAATCTGAATATGGAAGGAATTGACTTCCCCACACCAATCTCACAAATACCAAAAGTTGAGAAACAAAACAATATAGCAATCAATGTTTATGGATATACAATCACAAAAAAGACAGAGAAACTTACTATATTTCCGTATCATATTTCAAATCAACCAAATGATAAAGAAAGAAAGAATCTGCTTTTGATAACAGAAGATGTAGAAGTTGAAGAGGAAATTGATGATAGTGAAGAAGGAATAATAGATGAAGACTATAATCCTGATGATTATTCTGATGAACCAACAAAAGAAACAAAATATCACTACTGTTGGATTAAAAGCCTAAATAGATTACTTCGTAATCAGAATAACAAACACGGAGCTACCTACTTCTGTGAAAGATGTCTTTACGGCTTTTCAAGAGAAGACCTACTAATCAACCATAAAGAAGATTGTGAAGGCATCAATAAATCTTCAATGCGAATAGAAATGCCATCAAAAGGCAGAGGTCATATCAAATTCAAAAACTATAAAAATCAAATGCCTGTCCCATATGTAATCTACGCAGACTTTGAAAGCATAATCAAATCTAAATCTCAACAAAAAGGAGACAATACAGAAATAACAAGTGAACATGAAGCCTGTGGTTTTGGTTACGTTGTTGTAAGATATGATGGTAAAGCAGAAGAACCAGTAATATACAGAGGTAAAGATGCAGTTGAAACCTTTATAAATTACTTAGAATGTGAAGTGAATAATATCAACAACATCTTTAAACATCCTAAACCACTAATAATGACAGAACAAAACATACAAGATTATGACAAGGCTACCCACTGTTGGATATGTGAAAAAGAAATAACCAAAGACAAAGTAAGAGACCACTGCCACTTCACTGGTGAATACAGAGGTGTAGCACACAAATACTGTAATCTCAAACTTGCAATCAAACCAAATAAAACTAAGATTCCAGTTGTCTTTCACAATCTAAAAGGATACGACAGTCATCTTATCATGCAGAAGATACATAAAGCAAGTGGAAACATTACATGTATTGCAAATAATGCTGAGAAATACATCTCATTCAGCATTGGACAACTGAAATTCTTAGACAGTTTTCAGTTCATGGCTTCATCATTAGAGAAATTAGTTGATGCAACAGACAAGTCTGATTTCAAACTAACGAGGGAAGTGTTTGGTAACAAAACCGATACCATCCTACGCAAAGGTGTCTATCCATATGAATATATAGAAAGCCAAGAAAGATTTGATGAAACACAATTACCTCCTATAGAAAAATTTTATAGCAGTTTAACAGATGAAAGCATTAAACAAAAAGACTGAACATGCTCAAACTGTCTGGAAAACCTTCAACTGTAAAACACTTGGTGATTATCACGACCTTTACCTCAAAACAGATGTTCTCTTACTTGCAGATGTCTTTCAAAAATTCAGAGAAACATGTATGAATAATTATAAACTTGACCCTTTACACTACTACACCGCACCTAGTCTGTCATGGGATGCTCTTCTGAAATATACTCAAATAGACTTAGAACTTCTAACAGATTTGGACATGCATCTATTCATTGAGAAAGGAATGAGAGGTGGAATCAGTATGGTGTCGAAAAGACATGCCAAAGCGAACAATCCACTCATTGCGGATTATGACCCCAACAAAGATGACAGCTACATCATGTATTTAGATGCAAACAACCTCTATGGTCATTCAATGAGTCAACCACTTCCATATGGTGGATTTAAATGGCTAACCAATAAAGATGGCAAACTTCCTCCATTACAAAAAGGCAAAGGAAGAATATATGAAGTAGATTTAGAATATCCAAAACATTTACATAAACTACACAACGACTACCCACTTGCACCTGAAAAACTTACAGTTAAAAAAGAATGGTTATCTGATTATCAGAATGAACTGCTTGATAACAACAGCATGTTGAACGTAGAAAAACTTGTTCCTAATCTAATGGACAAGAAGAAATATGTAGTTCATTACAAAAATCTACAGCTATACCTGAAACTGGGAATGAAGATAAAGAAAATCCACAGAATATTAGAATTCGATGAAAAACCTTGGATGGAACCCTACATTCGTCTCAATACAGAATTACGTAAAAAAGCAAAGTCTTCATTTGAAAAAGATTTCTTTAAGCTTATGAACAACTCAGTATTTGGTAAAACAATGGAAAATATACGTAAAAGAGTGGATATTAAATTAGTCATAACAGATGGCAGTGAAAATGAAAAGCTTCGTAAAATAATAGCAAAACCAAATTTCAACAGGCGTGTTAAGTTCTCTGATGAACTATCAGCAATACACGTTCATAAAACAAAACTCACATTGAACAAACCAATCTATGTAGGGTTCTCTGTTTTAGAACTGTCAAAGCACCATATGTATGACTGGTATTATAATACTCTGAAAAAGAAGTACGGTGAGAACTGCACCCTGCTTTACACTGATACCGACAGCCTACTGGTAGACATTAAAACCAAAGATGCTTATAAAGATATGTCTGAGATGAAAGACGAATATGACTTCTCTGATTATCCAAAAGAACATTCACTACACAATGAAACAAACAAGAAAATAATCGGTAAATTCAAAGATGAATGTTCTGGTGTTGCAATAGCTGAATATATCGGTTTGCGTCCTAAACTATATTCTATAATGAGAGCAGATGAACAGATAATTAAGAAAGCAAAAGGCGTAAAAAAATATGTAATCAAGAAGCAAATAAACTTTGAAAATTACAACAAACAAAAGTACACACACTCAATGAACATGCTACGTTCCATGCAACACAACATCTATGGATTAAAAATAAACAAAACAACACTCTCCCCACTTGACACAAAAAGATACATAGCACCGGATGGAATTACGACATACGCGTATGGGTATCAGCCGGAACAATAAGCAATTCCTCTTTGACAAACCCTCTCTGTGGTGCAGGTGGTTTCAAATAATATACTCTTATACCTTGTGTAATTATATGGTAATCAATCGTGTGTATATCAACACTCCATATCGGGTCTGTCGCTCGTCTTCTACTACCACCTTCTTGTTCACCTGATTGATACAAATACCTCACACTAGCTGTAGGACAAATTGGGGCATCAACTTTTCTTGTTTTAACAGGGGGAGGTTTTTTCGTCTCCTTATTTAACGCCTTAATAACATCTGGCAACCTCTTTACCCATTCTCTGTTTCTTTTTTGTGTATCAATCTCTTTAGCATACTGATAACCAAACAGCCTTTCTGCCAAAGTTCTGTTGAACCTTTCAACCACACCTTGGTCTCTATGTATATCCCTTCTACCTCTCCTTATTCGCACTTTATGTTTCTCCAACAACTGTGTGACTGCACCCATGAATTCTCTCCCCGGGTCTACTTGTAATAGCTTTGGATATTTCAAATGTCTCCTGTAAATCTTCTCAAATGCTTTAGCTACTTCTTTACTATCTTTAGATGTCAATGGTTCTGCTTCTTTATATCTTGACCCAACATCAACTAAAGTCAGAGCATATTTATATGTTTTGTTTCCAACTCTGTCATGTGGTAGAAACAGCAAATCTGCTTGATGTACTTCATTCTTTGCAGTGACATCGAATCTCGGTCTAATAATCTTCTTTGGTGCAGGCAAGTAAATTTGCCACACTGCTTGTTTCTTCAAAAAGTCTAATGCCTGTTTCTTACTAACTTTAGCTTCCTTTGCCAACTTATTAACAGCCGAGTGTCCTCTCCAGAAACCTTTAGGACTGTAGTATATCTTCTCCATTATTTATATTTAAGAATATTTTATATCATAAAAAAAAACAACAATGTCACAACAAGCAAAGTATGATACAATCACAGAAGCTGAATTCGATGAACTGCTTGAAGCGCAGAGTCAATATGATACAAAGAAATGGACAGATTTAGAAATCAAGAAAATCTATACAATCACTGACTACAGAACAGTCGACACAAGCAATGGTGAATCTTTAGTTTTAACTCTCAAAGACAATGGTGACGTATGGTGTCCTCCTCATCTCGCTAAAAAGATTGAGGGTAAAGAACCACCTTTTTACATTAGGCCTCTTGGTCTTAAACCTTGCAAGAAAAACAAAAAAAATAAGTATCATGCGTATGATTTGGTATTTCCAAAGAATACAGCAAACTATATGCATCACGATTACGTTAAAAACTAAATGCTATTTTTTTTTTGTCTACATCAACTTATAAGCCACATATCCAGTTATTGTCATTCCCATCACCACAAAAACAATCTCTCTATTCTGCTGGTCTGGTGATGGTGTATAGAAATCACTCAACTTTGGTTCAGGAGGTAAAGGTTCCAACTGTTTTCCAGTTACATAATAATACTGCTTCATTGCTTGGTCAACATCATCAAATGTCTGTTCTGCGTGATGCTCTTTTTGTATCTGTTCATTTATGAAATCCAATCTCTCTGTTCTTTTTTTATTCCACGCAACTTGTGCTGTTTCTAACTGTTCAACTGCTTTATCATGTCTTTCCCTTTCTTCATCACTATGACTCCCCATCTTGGAGAACAAATAATTGCTTCCCGAGAATGCTAATGCATTTACTAATGCGCCACCTACCATCATAGCTACTGCTCTTGCCATTTTTTATATAAGCAAAAAAAATAATTACTTCATAATATCTGCAGGAATAATACCCTGTTTAATCAACATGTCTCGTGTTGCCATTGCAAGCAAAATATCCAAGGACAACATTCCAATATCTCCCATATTAAAATTCACTTTGGGTGCTGGTTTTCTAAATATCTTTTTACCAAGTTCTGAATAACCAACAGTTAATATTGTTTCCACTCCAGCGTGGTATAGCATGTTAGCGATTTGTTTTCCGTCTATTGTTGTCATTTTATTATGTATTCATAAAAAAAATATTTTTTTAAAATTCAAAAGGGTCATACTGTTTTGTATCAGTTTCTATAGGTTCATTGACTGGTTCATTGACCTGTTGAACAGGTTTGTTACTATACATATATAGTACTACAATACCTAGTATGACTACGCAAGCTGGTAAATACGTTTTGTAAACATTTATCTTGATTGGTTTTTCTGGTATTGTACTTTCAGGTTTTGTTATTTCTATGACAGGTTGCTTCATTCTTTTCAACCTTCTTGCTTCTGCACCTTTTTTTCCTGCTTCAACACGTTTAGGGTTCTTTGGTTTAACTTCAATAGGTATTTCAGATTGATTGTGTTCAGTTTCACTCATCTTCTTTTATAGTATTGTCTAAATTTTCTTTTTTATCAAAATCAATATGTCTTGCTGTTGTCAGCATAGCAGTAAAAGGAGCTAAATACATCCCATATTTATAATACATCTCACAACAAACATTAGTTAAAGCATGATTGATAAAAGGGTCTTCCTCTAAATCTTCTATTAACTTTGGTGGGTCAATTACATTAAAGTACTTGGATATACCCATCACATACAAGCTGATGAAAGAATTACCCAATGTCTTTGTCATACTTGCACCCAATCGTGCTTCATATCTACAATAGAGTTTATTGATTTGCTCAGCAGACATATCATCTATATCTGAGAGTTGTAATTCACGACTTAAATATTGCTTACTACTACCTCCAGCAACAATGGCAGATAATCTTTCTCGTTTAGTGTCTTGTTTTACATCATTTAATTCTTCAGTGTTCAATAATTCTTCAACGTTCATTTTTATAATATGGAATATTTTTTTAAATCTAAAGTAATAAAAGAATATCAAACATCCAACTGATATGTTTACACATGCGGATATAATTGATAATAGTTCAATTAACATGTTTTTCTATAAGCATTATTAAAGTTTTATAAGCATTGCTAATAACATTTCTGATAGCATTGCTAATTTTGCTAATAGCATTGCTAATTTTCTTGATATTTATCACAGATTTTACTAACAGCATTGCTAATTTGCTCAAAGCATTTCTATTAACAATGCTAAGCCATGTTATTAACAATGCTAAAAAAATTACTAATCAACAAGCCAATACCCAGTAGGCTGGTCTGTTCTCAATATCAACTTACGATGCTTTACCTTCGATAATTCATCTTTTATTCTCTGCCTCTCTTCCAGTGTTGGAATGACATCATTCTCTCGAAGACAATTTTCAAAACTATCTCTGTCTTTAGTGTAGAACATACACAACCACTTGGTCTGCTCTCTCAAATCCTTCAGCACCGAATTATATCTCTGTGAAATAACCCACACTGATTGTTCCGCATGTCTGCCAGAGAATGCCAACTCTGACAGCATGTCTTTTTTCTTTGTTAATTCTTTTGTAGCACTGCAATCATCTATGATGTATAAAGTGGGTGAGCCAGCATATTTATTGAAAAACATTCTTAAAAGTTCTTGTAATTTTTCTTCACCATTGATTAGTGGATTTACGATTATAACATTTTTGTTCTTTGGTTTTCTAACATCACCAATCCACTCACGATTTTTATATGCTCTATTCCATTGTATGGTTGGACAAAGAATAACAATATGTTCAAACACACCTCTATATTCACCTTCAAGCAAGTCTAAAACAAATTCTGTTTTACCACAACCAGTTTGACCACAGATGATTGCACAATGAGGATATTTAAGTGGTTCCATTTTTTATATGGTATAAAATTAATATAATACTTCCTTAAATCTACCATCTTCAAAATTAATCTGTGCATCTTGTATAACATATAAATATACATTAATGAGTTCATCTGCCCCTTTTTCCTTGGTTATTTGAATCGTGATGCCTTCTGATGCATTTTCTACCCTTCTTCCAGAACCATGGAGTGTATTATCATCTACCGTTCGTAAATCAAGCCACAATGCGTAGTTGTCAGTCAGATACTTTTCTAATGTTGTATTAGTGAAGTACAATTCTTTTGCAATCTTATCTGTTTCCTTGTTTCTCTTTGAAGTCAAAGCAAAGAATTTGTTAATCTCATCCCATTGTTGATATGCTCTCATTCCTTGACTGTAGAGCTGATTTGGTACACCTTCTATTGTCATTTCTACCTTTTCTATCTTTGGATTATAAAATGTTTCAGTACTTGTTCTTTCTGGGTCTTCAAATATCATGAGGATGCCTTTCATACTTCTTGCAGGAACATTCAAGTTGATGTTCCACAGTGTATCAGATTTATTCTTTGCTATTTTTCTGTGTCGTAGAATACGGTCGTACAAGAAAGTTATTTTCCCATCATACTGTTGTCTTATTTGTCTGACAAGTTCTGTATCAGACACCATATCAAATTCCAAACATATATTCTTAATATTATAAGTTGATGATGCGTCTGTTGATTTAATCACTTTATTATAATCATTGAAAGTAAGTTCATATTCAAGTCTATCACCAAGACCTGCTTGATAGAATGGCATATGTGTTTCTAGGAGTTCAAAATCAAGTGGGATGCAAAATCTTTTTTTGTATGCATTTGCTATGGCTTCGTCTTCTTTGTCTGAAGAGGCATTACCAGAACCAACTCTGTGTTTCAACATGTTATCTTTACCAATACCTTGATAAGCCATATTAACACGTTCAGAGGGAGACTTCCATAAATCAACATAGCAATGATAAATATCACTATCATCGATTGACATCACTTCATTACCTGATATTCTTATTGTTGTTTTCTTGACGATGGCTCTGCCAATGTTTTGATACACAGTTGCATTAGCGTCTGTGCTCTTCAGTTCAATTTCAAAGGCAAGACGTGTAGACCTTGGTACGATAACATCGTTATTACTGAGATTGGGAAATCTGACCAACAGCTGTTGATTCTGGTCTATAGTGCTGGGGTTGTTTGTTATTACAACACTCTGACGAATTCCTTTCACACCTCGTGGTTCTCTTAGTTTTCTGTAAGGGTTGAGTTTATCTCCGTATGATGACATTTTTTCTTTTTAGGCAAAAATATTTTTTTCATAAATAAATAAATAATGGCTGAAGGTGGAATGGACTTTCACAACCCTGAATATGACAAAGATGACTATGATAAGGATGAAGCAAACACATCTTTTACAGATGAGGAACAGTTTCAAAAAACATTGAATACTCAATATGAAGCTTTAGATGCTCTCACAGGCTCTGATAAGGAAAAAGAAACTACTTCTTTACTGAAAATGATGGTGAAACGATTTTATGAAAGAAATCAAGAACCAGTGAGGTATGACGAATGGGAAGTTAATTACTTTTTAAAACGTGATAGACTAGGTAGACCATTGTTTGGTGTAGAAGATGTGAATGATAGTACAGATTGCAACCTCTCATACTATAAAACAAACAAACCTGATGCAATATTACAATTTTATTCATTCGACACACTTCAGAAGAAATATGGAGTTAATTTTATTAGAGAGAGTTTGGGGGTAGATGACTATCAACCTTCTGTTACTCGAATTAAGGAAGGTAGACTGGAATTACAACAATTAATTGATACAAAAAACAAAATTGCAACAGAGGAAATTCCTATGCAAGACATTTCTTCACCACAAGAAATACAAGATTTAACAAACACAGTTGACGAAGTTGAAACCGCAGTTACAACATTGGAACGCAGAAGTATTAAAACTCAAACAGAAATGGAAAAAAGAGAAATGGATGGTGTTTTAAAAGCTATGACTACTGTGAAAGAGGAACTCGCTAATCAGTTGGCAAAACTTACTGAAAAAAATAAAGAGTTAGCACAGGAAAAAGAAAAACTTGCTAATACAGAGGATGAGGATACAAGAAAAAAGATTCAATCAAGAATATCTGATTTAGAATCAGAGAGGAGTGCAAGGTTGGAAGTGGTAAATGTGAATAAAGAAAAGTTAAGAAGTCAAGTAAATAGAATCAAGGAAACAATTAATAAAATTTTGAAAGAAGACACAACACTTGGTGAAAGATTGAGAACATTATTCAGAGAGCAAGGAATAACCATTGTCAGCATTTTAACTGCTGTTGGTATGATTATTGGTGTTATTGTTGAAGCTGTTCTTCCTTCTGGTAGTAGTGCAACAACACCTCCACCTCCAAATAAAGCAGGTGAAAGTGTGAAGGATTGGGTGAAAAAACAATTGTCCAACCTTGGAAAACTATTGGCTAATCTTGCTGGGAAAGCTGCGACTGCTTTACCAGGTGTGATTGGTTCTATTGTGTCGTGGTTGTTATCAACAACTGGTAAGGTTGTCAACTGGTTTGGAGAACATTTATGGGCGTTAGTTGTTACTGTTGTTGGGTTGTTGTATACAGCTGTTAAGGAATATGTTCATAGATGAATAAAGTGGTAAGACATACTACTATGCTACCAACAATTAATGCTGTTTTATTATCCTCGTGTTGTATTGCTATTTTTTTTTCTGGTGATATCACAGGATTGTGTATAATAGTATCAGATGATGTTGTATTAACAGTAATATGTGGTTGTTTGACAATGGCGTTAAATAAGAATGAATGTTGTTTTACATATGAATTAAAGAATCCTGGTATGTTGGAAGCTTTGGTAACCCATTCTTTTGGTAGAAAATGCTCTTTTGCATAGGTTGTAATCTTCTTATAATCTGTTGCACTTACTTGAACGGGTTGTTGTGTTTCTTGTTGTATTGGTTGTTGTGTTTCTTGTTGTATTGGTTGTTGTGTTTCTTGTTGTTGTGTTGGTGTTCCTTTTTGTTTTGTTGGTGTTCCTTTTACTTCTACATTTTGTTTTGGTGGGATGGGTTGAACATTCACACCATTATTCAAACCAAGCTCTTGATTATCAGTAGCTACAACAATCTTATTGTTATAATCTTGAATTGTTCCAATTCGTAATTCCATATTGCTCGGAGACATATACAACCCAATTCCATAAACATAGTCAACTTTACTACGAGCATATTTTAGTGTGTTTTGATATCTCGAAATTTGACTTGGTAAATCTACAGGGCTATTGATAGCATCCTCAACGTTTGCAAGAAACTGTTTTTGTGCATCAAAAGCTGTTCCTGTACCGAGTATATCTGTTCTCGTTTGAGATTGTGAACCAAGGATAGCCCAGCAATAGGTTCTTATAGTTTCGTTTATCCGTTCAACACCTGCTCTCGTAAAGCCTTTTGACGTATCAAGAACAAATGTTGTCCACACATCTTTAACATCGTCTGCTTGTTGAAGATAATCAATGTGGACTTTTTTAGGTGGAAGATATTCACATGATGAAATACCACAATGTCTGCCACCTGACACTTCAGGTCCAAATGTCATTTTTGATAAATCCAAATCAGATGCTGTACTACTTGCAACGTGTTGGGATGAATTATCGTGTCTAAAATCCGTTCGTTTCCAAGCAGTATGACTGGTTGTGTGGATGACTCCAAGACCATCACCACTTGGGTACAGTTTTTGTCTCCAGTCTGCATTAGGGTCTACATTAAACTCTTTGCATATTCGTTCGTAAGCACCACGGTCATAACTGTTGTTGAAGGCATTCCAACTTTTATCTTGCGGTAAGGCAATGCCTAATTCAAATAGTATTCGTCTTGTTTGATAGTAAACGTGGAATAAGAATAGTGCGCCAGTCATACTGGTTGCTTTTAGGTGGTTATTGTAATCTACACCACAACCTGTAGTAGCACACCAAATTGCAAAGTTAAGTTGATTTTGCCAGAAGGACATCCAGTCTGTGTTCCAACGTTTAACAATGTCATCTGATGCTACGTGTGGTAATATATATTTTTCAAATACGTTAGGGAAATCCACGTTGAAGCTTTTTCCATCGGATGAAATTACAATGGATTGTTTTATAATATTGATTATTTTCTTATTGAACACACCAGCGTGGGGATAGTGAGCTTCATCGCTGTACTTAAATACTTCTGTCATTTTTATTTTATGAATTATTAAAAAAATGTATCACACAATTTCAAACATTGATAACACTATAAATTTACAACAGTATATTGATAACAGAGAAGGAAACAAGCGTGTTGGATTGAAAAGTTTTACATACACCTTGGGTTGGTACAATGTTGTTAATGAATATGTACAGAAAACTAAAGATAGACCCTATCACATTCAGGATGGGTACTATAGTTTTCAACAGATAGCAGATATATTCAGTGGTTTGAATATCACACTGAATGAAAACAATGGCATCGCATCGTTAACTACTAACAATGAACTCAAAATAAGTAAAGGACTCAAGTTGATGCTAGGGTTTGGTAATAAAAGAAAATTTGAAGCAAATACCAATCATGTTGGTAATAAATGTCTTGATTTTGCAACAGTGAAGTCTCTATACATCCATCTGGAGCAACTAAACACATCACAGAATTATTTTAATGGGACGCCAAGCACAGTATTAGCAGTTGTGCCAATTGAAAATATAGAGTATGGTGATATTGTGTCTGTAAGATTTGAGCATCCAGAATATAAATATTTGTCCAACGGGGCAATTACAGAATTGGAAATATCAGTGCGAGATGAACACAACCACAAAATAAATAACCGTGGCTTGTCAATGGGTGCTGTTTTAGAAATTATTTAATTTTCACACTATAAAAATGAGTATCTTTGGAATCAAAACCCATAAAAGAAACGAAGACCTTGAAGTCCTAACACAGCATGTTCGTGATTTACATAAGCGAGTGAGACCAATTACAGATGTAGAGCAGAGAATTTCAGAGTTTCAACAAAGTGTTCATAATAGTAGAAACGTTTTGTTTCAACAAATTAATACACAGGTAAACAGGCATAACAAACTGCGAGACAGTGTTGAGGAACTGACAAGAAGCAACAGTTTATTAAGAAATACCATCAACAATATTAAAGACAAGTTGGTAATTTCAATATTTGCAGAAAGTAAAGGGGCTCTTATAGAAGATGAAGTGTTATCTTTTGGAAATGGTGGAAGAGAAGACGGTGCTGGTTATGTAATGATGCGTCGTGGTCGGATTTCAGGAATAGGTCTTGCAAGTAAAAGAAAGAGTGGTGAAGTGTCAGTGGGGATTTCTGTAGATGAAAAGATTTTGACAGGTTGTGAAATAACACTTCACACCACACCAAGGAAGCATGATAATTTTGATACACCTTTTATTGTTGATGCTGGGAGTGTTATTAATTTTGTATGCAAGACGGGCAACGCAACAACTGAGAATACTGTTGCTTCATTATTAATTGAATTGTTTTAATTTTTTGTATGTACTAATAAAAAATGAAACAACCGACAGCACCGAGTTTGTATCCTGAGTTGCCTGTTGAAGATGGGCAGAATTATAGATTACAGAAGATATCAGAGATTGAGCAGACTTTAATTAAGGAAAGGGACAATAGACAGTCATTGTATAAGAAATATAAAAGGGGTATAAATGCCACAGATGGAGTTGATACAACTCTCATTTCAGGGAGTGTGATTTTGGGTGGCATTGGAATTGTAGTGCCTTTGATGTTGCCATTAGAGATTACAGCAATAGTGTGTGGTGTAGCGGGGGTATGTGTCAAGTTTATTAGAAGGCGACTGCATTCAAAAGCAAAGAAGCATGATGAAATTAAAATAGTTGCAGAGAGTAAGTTAAACAGTGTAAAGGATATTGTGTCTAAAGCTTTGCAAGATGGACAGATAAGCGAAACTGAATTTAAAACAGTTCTAGATGAAATGGAGAAATATCATGATTTGAAAGAAAGTATAAGACAGTCAAAAAACTCAGAAATCAGCGAGGTAGAAAAAAAGAAACTTATAGAACAGGGACGGACAGAAGCCATGAACACCATACAAAAAAGTTTAAAAGCTGTGTGATTTATTGTTTTGCTAATGTTTATGAATTTGAGCCTCCTCCAAATTATGAAGTTTGAATTTCCCGCCAACATTCTTCAAATACCTTAGTCTCACCGATGAGAATTAGGTATGCAATTGCTATATTGTAAGTCTCGGGAAGATAACTCAAGCTTCACAGTTTTTACAAAAACAATGCAACAGTTTTGTACCTTTTGTAATCTGATATGAAAGGTATCTCGATTGATGAGTACAAAGTACAGCGGAGAAGAGAGACACTTGGTAAAGGTAAAACTACTTTACCATGAACATTTACCGATGGACATATATTGAAACAATTAGTTGACAATTACACTGTAATCTGTTATCAGTCACTTCATGATAGACAAAGGGTGATTACGCGTAATCGGTTTCGTGATAGACACAGGGTGAAGTTTTATTATCATTTCTATATGTTTACACAAACCTCGGATACTACGATATATATTGTGTCCACAAAATATATTGCAGTATTTTACTGAATAAATATGGGCTCAAATAGGTGTTTTAGGTGTATTTTTTCAATTGAAAATTCTGCTTATTGTAAGGTTCACAAGTATATTTTGAAACTTAACAATTTGATGTCTGAAATGTAATAAAGGTACTACAGCAAAATATCAAATCTGTGATAAGTGTGATGGAAAGAACATTAGAGAGAAACATAGATACTTTGATGAAATTAAACCTTTTAAAGAGGAAATTAAGAGATTGAATAGGATAGAGTGTTAGTTGTTGTTCTGCGGTAATACTACAAAATATATGTGGTATGATGTGTCTATATAGTGCCGAGTTCCACGGTGTGTAAATGTGTCAAAAATTGTTTATGCTATATATATGCATTGTGCTCCAATCGGCGACGTAGCGAATGAAGTGAGTTATGTCGCCGTTGGAGCACAATGCATATATATCACTGTTTTGTGTCTTTTCTATCAAAACACATTTAAGTCTACTTTTCATGATAACTGAATTCTAAGTTTTTCTGCCAAGGATCTTGTAAAGTAACATTATTACATTAATTGTCTACTCGGGTATAAAATTAATTCCTTTCAGTACTTTAATACCAAGAAGGGACAGAAAATTAAACTGAGTGATCTACAGATATTAGATCAACAATTTCTTTTCACAGATCTATCAAACTAAATTTGCAGAATGGATGTATGGAATAATAGTATGTGATTGTCAGATATAAAAGCAGGAAAGCAGAAAGATTTAATCAAGAGAATTGTGACAAAACATCAATCCCTTAGAGGATCTGTTTGGTTCTGTTCATCAATGTGGGAATTAGTGTTTTGACAGTTTTTCCCTTTCCCAACCGACACTTTTAGATTCCACCAAGTTCAGAGCATCTGCACTTGACAAATCTCAAATGGTACAAAATTAATGAATGGAAGTTCTTGGACAAAAGAGAAAACATTGTGGGTAAAGGAGAAAATGCTGGTTACCAGCATTTTCTCCTTTTCCCTCAAATGTTTTCAAAAGGACTATTTTTTTTAAGGATGAAACACATGGAATTGTTTGGTAAAGAAATAACCCTCGACTTTTTACTGAAAGGCTCATTCTAGACCAATCAAACTTTGTACAAGTAGTGCAAGGTAGAACTAACTGCAAGAAAGGAAACTCTTTTTGATTATCATGAAAATCAAAGAGCAAAAAAAGAAGTTTCTGTTGAACTGTTTTTGAAGAAAACTCCAAGGTACCCGTATTGTCGAAGGCCTGGGATTGTTGCTAGCGCCGTCGAGTGTGCAAAAACTTTTAACATTTTCAAAAACCTTGACATTTTGTATCTACTTTAGAAATACTGTAGATAGATATTTACTTGAAAATTTCAAAAGTGTCACTAATTCAAAATAGGGACCTGCCAAATTAGGGCAGGTAATCATCAAAGTATCATTGATAGTTATGTCAGTACATGTGTTTCTTGGTTGTCTGGAACAGAACTTTGTCACCTCAAGTCAAATTGACTTGAGGCTTGGTAAACATGTTTGTTGCATTACCTGCCCTTTATGATGATTATACCCCCTTAACAAATGGCCGTGAGACAGGCAAATCTTGTGACAGTTTGCCAGTCTTGTTCAATAAGTTAGTTAAATGTTTACCTGAAAAAACTTTAGACTCCTCCATTTTCAAGGCAGTTTCAGATGACATCATTTGTAGCCAATATAATGAAATTTGTCTCAAGAAAGGGAAAAAAGCATTGTTTGAAAAGAGGGGAATGCTAGTTACCAGCATTTTCTCCTTTTCCCACAATGTTTGACAAAACCTCTTTTCTCAGGGGTTGTGAAAAATCAATGTTTGGTAGTAAAGGATTAATTGTTTATTGGTAAATTGATTGATATACAGATGACCAAAAGCTTGACCATTACAAGGTAGCTGGACAGATATCATTTATTCTTGGAGCCTGGAGTCTGACAGCAGCTTGACCTTTAACCCTTTGCCATGCACACAATCAGTGCCAACCTTTGAGGATGATCAGAAAAGAGGCATTTTGAAAACTTTGTAGGAAAAGGAGAAAATGCTGGTTACCAGCATTTTCTCCTTTTCCCACAATGTTTCTACCATTCCATAAACAAACTTCGTTTCTTTGAGTGGCAATAATTTTGTCATCTGCAAGTGCTTTCATATTGGGCAATCCCAAGGTCTTGTTGTGGTAAAGAGTTAACCTTATGTTTTCTGCTTTCAAGAGAATTGTGGAACCTGTTAGGGACAGAAGATAATTGTCAGTCAAGATGCAGTTCAAAGAGTCAGACTGAACAACAATTTAACCCCTTACCAAACAGTCCCTCAATTTTTTTTCTGACCCAGAGGAAGAAGCCTTCTGAAAACATTGTGGGAAAATGAGAAAATGTTGGTAACCAGCATTTTCCCCTTTTCCCACAATGTTTCCTACTCTTCTAAAGTCAAGTTTTGATTGTTGCGTGACATTTATTTTGTCCTCTGCAAATGCTTTCAATTTAGTCATATCCAAAATTTTATTGTTTGGTAAAATCAGAAATGTTGAGACTTACTCCAAGACCTTTTTCCCACATGACAAGGATTTAATCTTTTCCAAATTGAAAGCATTTGCAGACGACAGACTAAGTGTTGTTCAAAAGGCAATATCTGTTGTTGAGATGGTAGAAAATACTGTAGGAAAAGGAGAAAATGCTGGTTCAAAGAGTCAGGCTGTACAACAAAATTTTAAGCTTATCGAGCTTATCTCTATCCTACATGACACAGATTGAACCTTGTCCAAACTGAAAGCATTTGCATACATCAAATTTAGTGTTGTTCAAAAGAAGATCTATCTCTGAAATGTTAGAAAATATTGTCGGAAAAGGAGGAAATGTTGGCCTCTAGCATTTAGCTTAACTCTTTACCACACGAGAAAATGTTAGACTGGTCCAAATTGAAAGCATTTGCAGATTACAAAATAAAGGTGACTGAAAAATTAAAATTTGACTTGGGAAGGGTAAAAAACACTGTGGGAAAAGGAGAAAATGCTGGTTACCAGCATTTTCTCCTTTTTCCACAGTGTTTTCAAAAGGCTGCTTTCTCAGGGTCGTTAAAAGTCGGGATTGTGTGGTAAAGAGTTAATTGAGCATGAACTGAGAGTTTGTGAGCTTTTGTGATTGTACTTTTGTCTGTTGTGCATCTTGCATTCTATACTTTAAACTTGAGTGCGCTCTAGAAGCCACATTTTCAGTCTGATACTTTTGAAACATACTCAGAATGTGTGTTGTGATGATATCTTGGATGGGTGCGAAAATGGGTCGAAAACTAGGTCACTAAGTCAAGTCATAGAAAAACCTCATGTATGCTCTAGATGCCACAATTTCAGTCCAATACTCTTGAAAGTTGGTCAGAATGTTAGTCCTGATGATATCTAGGGTTACTCTGATGCACCTGAAACTTACTCAGAATTTGTGTCATGATGCTAGCTTGGATGCGTTTGAAAACGGGTAAAAAACTAGGTCACTAGGTCAAGTCTTAGAAAAACCTTGTATAAGCTTTAGAGGCCATATATTCAGTCCAGTGCTCTTGAAAGTTAGTCAGAGTGTTCGTCTTGATGATATGGGTAATGCCTGAATGAAAGACTAGGTCACTGGGTCAGATCTTAGAAAAACCTTGTGTATGCTCTACATGCCACATTTCCCAGTCCAATACTCTTGAAAACTGGTCAGAATATTTGTCTAGATGAGATCTTAGACTAGTTCGAAAATGCACCAGTCATGTTGGTTTGAATGAGGTCACTTGGTCAAATCTTGGAAAAACCATGAGTATGCTGTAAAGGCCATTTTTTCTATCCAATACTCTTGAAACTTGGTCAAAATGTTTGTCTAATGATATCTGGGACAACTTTAAAAATTGGTCATGTTAGGTCATAAACTAGGTCACAGGGTCAAACTTTTGAAAAATTGAAATTTGTTTCGAGCAGGGTGGAAAACATCGTGGAAAAAGGAGAAAATGCTGGTAACCAGCATTTTCTCCTTTTCCCACAATGTTTTCAAAAGGCTTCAATCTCAGTCAGGATCGTAAAAACCAGGGTAAAAGGTTAATCTATGGCTCAAACAGTGGGATTTGTCTGAAGAACGGTAGAAAATACTGTTAGAAGTGGAGAAAGTTCTGATGAATAGCATTTTCTTTTCCTACAATGTTTTCAAAAGCCCTTTCACAGGGTTGTAAAAAATCAGGTTTTTTTGTAAAGGATATCTTAGAAAGTGCTCATAGGCCCTGTGGGTGAGGCAAATTGGATGCCTTTTTTCCGGGTAACTGACAATTAAATGCTGACGTTTTACATACTTCTTTGTATACCGGAATAGATAAATAGTTATTTACAATTGATGAAGAATATGGAAATGGTTATTGTGTGGATCCTGCAGGCCTGTAACTTGCATGCAAATTAATGACATCATGTACAATATCATCGGCATTGCATACTATTAATCAATCGATACACCAGAGTGCTCATTTACAAACGAGTATGATACAGCAGATAATCCTTTTCTGGTATTAATTAGCAATTTAATAGGTTCTCAAAGTGCTTTTCTAAAACCTGTTGACATTCATTTTCACAGGCATAATTTTTAGCTTGGCTGTTATGCTGTCTATCTGGTATTAAAAGAATTTTTTTTCTGGTAGCACAGTTGATAGAGGAGTGCCATTTGGGAAGGCACTGCATACACCCAGCATCGTACTGGTGTAAGCCAGGAAAGATTTGTACAAGTTTGCAGTTTTTCAGCATTTCTTATTTTTTGTTCCCATTTGGCCGTTGTGGAATTTAAAAAAAAAACTGCTTATTTTGGTTGGTCTTAAATCATAACTTAACCCTTTACCAAACAATCCCTGGTTTTTACGATCCAGAGGAAGAAAGCTTTTGAAAATATTGTGGGAAAAGGAGAAAATGCTGGTTACCAGCATTTTCTCCTTTTCCTACAATGTTTTCTACCCTTCAAAATTAATTTTCAATTTTTGATTCCCATTTATTTTGTTGTCTGCAAATGCTTTCAATTTGGACTAGTCCAAATTTTTTTTCATTTGGTAAGGATTAAAGAAATACCTGGGTTCATGGGTTTCCAACTTAGTTCATGAGTATTTAGAGAGGTGTGTTTATGAGTCTCTTACTAACAAAAATAGCTCATTGAAGATCAATTCAGGAACAATTTTGGTATCCTAATGGGAAAAAGAACTTTTAACTCATTACCAAACGACCACATTTTAGACTTGTCAAAATTGAAAGCATTTGCAGATGCCAAGATTATTAAAACATGATTCAAAAATTGAAAACACGTTAGAAGGGTAAAAAACATTGTGGGAAAAAGATGAAAATACTTGTTTAACCAGCATTTTCTCCTTTTCCCATTATGTTTTCAGAAGTCTTCTTCCTCTGGGGCATAAAAACCAGGGACTGTTTACTTATTAGGGTTTAACTCTTTACCAAACAATCCCTGGTGTTTATGATCTTGAGATAGAAGCCTTTAGAAAACATTGTGGCAAAAGGAGAAAAATGCTGGTGACATGTATTTTCTCCTTTTCCCACAATGTTTTCGACCCTGCTGGAAACTAATTTTGATTTTTAAGTTACATTCATTTAGTCATCTGCAAGTGCTTTCAATTTGGACCAGTCTAAATTGTCGTTTGGTGAAAAAGAAATAAGATGATAGTCCTTCATTGGATAGTAGTGGAACAAATATGTGGAATTAGTTAATTTTCATCATGGGGACCAGGAGTACTAGATTTTGTCTTTGAAAGGATAGAAAACATTGTCGGAAAAGGAGTTCACCAGTAATTTTTCTTGTCCATAAATGTTTTTAAAAGCCTTTATCAATGATTAATTGTATGATGTGTGAAGCCGTTTTCAACGTTATTTCATTTATATTGCTGCAGGCAGTGCACCTATCAGTGCTTTTCTAGAGTTTCTTTCACCAGTTGTCCGCACCATTTTCTTTCCAAGCCACTGGCTGCTTTTCCACTGAAGCAGTATCGAAACAGTTTGTTGTGAGAGAGGAATGAATTCTGTGGCAATGACTATCATCAATCCTTGGAAAGAAATTGGCCAAGCCAGGGATCAAATTCACATCCATCTGTTTTCAAGTCCAACACGCTACTGACAGAGCCACCGGGGCTCAGCAGAGCCATTATCAAACCATCAGCATTTTCTCCTTTTCCAACAATGTTTCAAACCCTAAAAATCAAATGTTTAACCCTTCACCACCCAATGACGACTCTTAACGACCCTGGGAAATAAGCCATTTGAAAACATTGTGGGAAAAGGAGAAAATGCTGGCAACCAGCATTTTCTCCTTTTCCCACAATGTTTTCTACCCTATCAAAGAAAAATTACACCATTTGAGCCTCATTGAAATTGTCGTCTGCATATGCTCTCAGTTTGGACAAGGCTAAAATTTTGTCGTCTGGTAAAGGGATAATTCTGTACCAAACAACAAAAATGTAGACTTGCCCAAGCTGAAAGCATTTGCAGACGAGATTTTAGATTTCATTCAAATGATGAAACTTGTTTTGAGTAAGGTAAAAAAACATTTTTCCACAATGTTTTCAAGGCTTTTCTTTTTCAGGGTCGTTAAAAGGTCAAGGGTTGAGCAACACTTCATTAATTTTGTAATCTGCAAATGCTTTCAATTTTGTGTTATATATAGAGGACATTTGTTTTTTTTCGTTGAAAGATCGAAATTTATTTCATTGAGTGAACACGATCGGTTATATTATCACGAGTAGCGCAGCCACGACTGAAAATATTACCGATGGTATTCACGAGATGAAATTAATTTTGATCTTTCACAGAAAAAAACAAATATTCTTTTTTTTTTTATGCTTTTAACCCTTACTGGGAGGAGCTTTATCAAAATCCAGTACAGTTCTTTTCCGTTATTCCCTGTGGCGCACCCTTCCCGCATAGTAACACATTATAATATTATGTAAAGTGCGGGAAATGTAAGTATACGTCATGTTTCCTGTCTGCTTGTGAGGCACACGCAATTAACATTCACGCAACAAGAATGTGAAAATCAGTATTTTCACTGGTGGTACCAGTGTAAGATGGAAAAATATTTTCAATGCTATTTCTTGATATCCATAACTGGAGAGCATGAAATAAATACCCAATATTTTGTTGTTTGGTAAAGAGGTAGCAAGGATCATTGTTAGAGAAAGGGTTAGACAGAGAGGCTAATAGCAGATATTCAAGACATTTTGAGTGATGGCATACAGGGATTAATAGAAAATTGATTCCATTAAGTCTTTTCATCATATGTCCCTCCTTTTTCTGTTGCCATAACTGTCTACCAAACATAATTTTAGAGTTATCCCATTATTGAAAGCATAAATTTTGCAAATGACAAAATACTGTACGGTAAATGGGACTCAAATACTGAAATTTGTTTTTGGAAGGGTAGAAGATATTGTGGAAACAGGAGAAAAAGCTGTTTATTAGCATTTTCTCCTTTTCATACAATGTTTTTGAGGAGTTCTCTTTTACAGGGTCATTAGAACTAGAACTTGTGTGGTAAGGGGTTAGCTGACTTTTCAGCCATGGGCAATGGACAGCAGGAACTCTCCTTAAAACCCATTACCACACAATCCCTACTTTTGACGCCCCTGAGAAAGAAGCCTTCATAAAACATTGTGGGAAAAAGAAAAAATGCTGGTAACCAGCATTTTTTCCTTTTCCCACAATTTTTTCCCTTTACAAAACAGATTTCAAATTTTCAATCACTTTTATTTTGTCGTCTGCAAATGCTTTGAATGTAGACAAGTCTATAATACTGTCGTTTGGTAATGAGTTAACTTTTTACCTCCCAAAAAAGTTTTAGACTTGTCCAAATTGAAAACAAATTGTAGATGACAAAATAAGATGTAACTAAAGAAATCAAATTTTAAAATCAAATCCAAAACAGGTAGTAAAACAATGATTATCAGAATTTTTCTCCTTTTTCCATAATGTTTTCTGAAGGTGTATGCCTCAAAGTTAGGGTTTTGCATGGCTTAGTGGTGAACTGATGGGTGCTGAGCCTAAGTGGCTCAGTTGGTAGCGTGCAGGACTTGAGAACAGGGGGTCGAGGGTTTGATCCCAGGGGCTTGGCCAATTTCTTTCTGAGGACTGATGATGGTCATTGTGGCAGGATTCATTCCTCTCCACAACTGACCATTGTTACCCCAACTGTGATCATATGGAAAAGCAGCCACTGGCCTGGAAAGAAAAGACTGGTAGAATTCTGGTAAAAGAGACTCCAGAACAGCATTGATAGGTGCACTTACAGCAGGGATATAATTGAAATGATGTTGAAAACGGCATTTAACATCAAACAATCAATACATGATCATTTAAACTGATGGGAAGCCTCTGAAATGAAATGATAAACTGGTCAGCATAATATGTCAAAGTTAACCCTGAAACACTCAACAGAAATATAGACTTATCCAGATTGAAAGCATTTGCAGGCAATAAATGACATGTTGCTCAAATGATGGAATTTGCCATTGATGTGGTAGAAAACATTGTGGGAAAAGGAGAAAATGCTGGTTACCAGCATTTTCTCCTTTCCCAACAATGTTTTCAAAAGGCTTCTTTCTCAGGGTCATTAAAACTCGTCATTGTGTGGTAAAGGCTTAAAGAAGCCCAGCCAAGTCAGTTCTGACTGCCTATACTACTGTACAAATAGCTGAGAGGGTGCGAGATGGAATGATTATTTTCATTAAGATTACTTCTCTTGGACATTTTCTGCTGGAAAATCTATAAGCCATTGACTGGTGTTTAGTTTTCATTAGTATTGTACATAATCTATCTCTTTTAGTTGGATTTGTTTCTGGAATTAATTCCATTGTTTACCCTTAGGCTTCTAGAGTACTAACTGAAGGACCTTTTGCAGTTAGTGTAGATCAAGATCAGACTGCAATGAACATGCAGTCTGATCTTGAAGCTACATTGTCCAATTAAGAGATTTTTTTCTCAAAATATAACGTTGAAATAGCAAAATCTTGGCTTGGATGTTTTACTTAAAGTCAAGTTCCAATTTTTGAGTCAGGTTAATTTATTTTGTCGTCTGCAAATGCTTTCAGTTTGGACCAGTCTGAAATTTGTCGTTTGGTAGAGAGTTAACGCTTTACCAAACGACAAAATTTAGACTAGTCCTAATTAAAAGCACTTGCAGATGACAAAATAAATGGAACTTAAAAATTGAAATTTGTTTCCTGCAAGGTAGGAAAAATGGTGGGAAAAGAGGACAATGCTGGATACCAGCATTTTCTCCTTTTCCCACAATGTTTCAAAGGGTTTCTGTCTTAGGGTGGTAAAAACCAGGGATTGTTTGGTAAAGGGTTAAAATGGAAGATTCTAACATTTTGCCAAGTAGTAAAGAGGTAAACCTATTCCCTTGACAGGGATGCGCTGTCAGTGCATTATCATCCTTGTTTTGCATTTCTCAGTCTTGTGGTTATCTCTTATAACTCTTTACTGGACAATCTCAACTTTTAATGACCCTGAGAAAGAAAGCTTTCGAAAACATTGAGGGAAAAGGAGAAGATACTGATAGCTAGCATTTTCTCCATTTCCCACAATGTTTTCTATCCCATCTAAAACATCAATCATTAGTCGAGCTAAATTTAATTTGTCATTTGCAAGTGCTTTTAACCCTTTACCACACAGCAAAACAATAATTAGACTCATCTAAATTGAAAGCATTTGCAGACGACAATTTAGATGTGGCTGTAAGGATGGAAGTTGTCTATATATCAGGGTAGAAAACATTGTGGGAAAAGGAGAAAATGCTGGTTACCAGCATTTTCTTCTTTTCCCACAATGTTTTCAGAAGGCTTCTTCATCAGGGTCGTCAAAAGTCGTCATTGTGAGGTAAAGGGTTAAGTTGGTTGATTCCAAAGTTTTGTCGTCTGGTAATGTGTATACCATATTAATTTTTTACTTTTTAACTTTTCTCAATGTTTACTGACTGTGACGAAGAAAGCTTTAGAAGACATTGTGGGTTAAGCAGAAAACATTATGGGTAAAAGAGAAAATGCAGGTAACTTGGCATTTTCTCCTTTTCCTAAATTGTTTTCTACCATCCCCAAAACAAATTTCAATTTTTGAGCCACATTTATTTTGTTGACAGCTAAATTTAATACTATCAGTTTTGACAAATTCAAGACGTCGTCCTTTGGTATAGAGTTGTAGACTTTAAAAAGGCAAACATGGCTCAAATTTTGAGATCTGTTTTTCAAAAGGTAGCAAATATTGTTGGAAAAATTAATGTGGTTTGTCAGCATTTTGTCCTTTTCTCATTATATTTTCAAATGCCACCTTTTGTAGGGTTATCAAAAAACAGAAATGTTTAGCTCTTTACCACACAATCTTGACTTTCAATGACCATGAGAAAGAAGCCTGTAGAAAACATTGTGAGAAAAGGAAAAAAAATCAGGGGCATTTAATGTCGTCATTGTGTGGTAAAGGGTTAAAGGTTAATTTCCAGATGCAGATTAACCCTTTACTCCATAGATACTCATTTCTACGCATTGCTTGTAGGAACCTTTGGAAAACATTGTGCCAAAAGGTGAAATTTCTTGTGACAAGCAATTTCACTTTTTGTCACAATGTTTTCTATGCTATTAAAAGGTGTCATAATTATACCCATAAAAAACAGCTTCATCCTTGCTGTTATTTAGGGTCAATTAGAGATACCATAGAAATACCCTATGGTGTAGAGGGTTAAGTATCAATTGGGACAAGTCTAACATTTTGTTTAGGATAATGAAAAGAGTTGATGAGATGCAGGAAGATGGGTTTGCGGAAAATGAGATAATCATTCATATAAGTAGGAGGAAAAAGATGGGAAAAAAAGTCGTTCATTAGTGCACATGAGTGATGAAAGCAATAAATTTAGATGGGATTTTCATCTAGTTTGTCTTTGTTAATCATTTTTACACCGTCTTTTCTAGGATTCATGATTACTGGCTTTATATTTTTTCTTTAGATCCTGCATAAAATATAAGTGTAAGTGTAAGTTTGACAGTCCCGCGTTGGAAATAAACATTGAAATAGTCCCAAAATAAAGAATCATCTCTTGCTTTCCAGAAAACTTTGCTGTTTTGAATAAAAGGGCATCATTGTTGCGGAAGCTGCTTTTGCAACATATTACGTCCATCAAAGTAACCTCCCTTGACAGGGAGTGTGGGTACAAAAGTGCCAACTTCCAAAACTGCATGGTCCAAAACTTTCCACTTCCTTGAATACTGTTTGAAATATGCCTCCCAATCTTTTTGGAAGTCCCCCTATTTTTTAAGATGGAAGGTGGAAAATCTTCCCTCACTTTCATTTTCTAGAAAGAACTCTGACTGAACATGTCCATCATTTGAGTCACTTCAAATTTAAATTGTAGTTTGCATATATGCTATTAAGTTGGATGAGCTTAAAATTTTGTCTCTTGTAAAAGTAAGGTTCAAAAAGGTGAGCTGGAGGAAGATTATCCTTTTGAAAACATGGTGGGAAAAGGAGAAAATGTTGGTAACCAGCTACTCTTCCATGGGTAAATATCAGTTTTTGAGTCACAGTTGATTTTTGGTCTGTAGATGCTTTTCAGTGTGGACTGGGCAAAAGTTCTGTCATTTGGTAAAGACTTTAAAACATTTAAATGAAAAAAGAAATGTTTGTTTGTTTGCTTTGTGTTTCATGCCACTTTCAACACTTTTTCAGTTGTAACATGAAAGGTAGTGCACTATAACTTTTCTATTTCAGGTCGAGGAATACAGTTTGTACAGAGAAAGAAGACTATCTATCCAGAATGGAACACATGCTTTGACGCTCATTTGTACGAAGGGCGTGTCATACAGCTGGTTGCCATGGAGAGGCCCAATGTTTTTCTTGCAGATATTACACTCAGTGCACGGGCACTGGCAGACAAATGCACAGACTCAAATATAGCAACAGCATGGGTAGGTCAAAGTTTGAATCTCGAATTGTTCTAAACATGTCAGACAACAGGAATTCACATTTTCTTTATTGTAAAAGCATTTGCAAACAACAATTTAACTTTCTCTTTACCATGGATTATACCAGAAGCTTTAAAATTTGTGGGCAGTGTAGGTCAAGATCAGAATGCACAGAATGTTGTGGTCAAAAGAGAAAATTATATTGGTAACCAGTTTCCATTTACAATGATGTTCTCTATCCAACCAAAGACAGATCTCACTATTTAAGTCTTATTTGGATGGTTGTCTGCAAATGGTTACCAACATTTTCTCCTTTTCCCACAATGTTTTCAGAAGGCTTCTTCCTCTGGGTGGTACCAACTAGGGATTTTTTTGTAAAGGGTTGATACTGACTAAAAGGACACTGGTCATACAGTCGATATTTTAGGTGCAAACTCAAAAGCCTGTTCAGGTCTATGTATCAGTCTATAAGCTATGAAAATAGTGGTAGTCATTAACAATTCACACTATCATAACTCCCTGATGTCTTCCATAGTAACACTTTGCTCCAAAATTTTAGACAAATCCAATATGAAAGCAACAGCAGATGACCAAAAAAAATATGACTTAATTTTTTTCCCCCATGGCTAGGATAAAATACATTGTGGAAAAAAGAGAAAATGCTGGTAACCAGCATTTTCTCCTTTTTCCCACAATGTTTTCAAGGAGTTGTTTTGTTCAGGGTAGTTAAAAGTCAGGGTTGTGCAATGAAGGGTCAGTAGTAACTAATTATTTCAAGCAATCAACTACCTCACCATTGGGAGATCTTATGATGACATCAATCATCACTAGGCTGTTGTTTTAACGAGTTTTCTAAAATTAACTCTGTCCTCAAAATATGAGGGCAGAAATTGGGCTGTATGTGGACTTTATTAGTTGAACGGTCAGGTGGCACGGGACTTGGAAACTTGTTCACGGCTGTAGTTAATCATGTTGCCCCCGAGCTGAAGGGGAGGTGGCGACATGATTCACCACAGCCTTGAACAAGTTTCCTAGTCCCCTGCCACCTGACCGTACAACGACTTTATTATACTGCAAAGTTTACCCTTACAATGTGTATTAAGCGAAATTTTCCTGTTTTATAATTTCACAAATCGAGTACGGTGACGAAATAGAAATTCCCTTCTGTGTGCATAGAATTTCCCTTCTGTGTGCCCCAATTCAATGAAAACTGATGTCACTAGAAACTGACATCACTAAAACGTTGCATAAATGTGCAGTCTAGTGATCGATCGATGCAGCCATTTTTGATGTTGTATTGCACGTGTAGTGATGTTTACGGGGCACTCAAAACGGAAACTGGTTTTACATGGTTTTTGCCAGGGAACATGATATGTGTTCCTAGCATGTTATCCAATCAAATCACGAGAAATTTCTTTGCAGTATAATAATATTTATAAACCTTGGCCCCGTTTTACTAAAGTATTTGCAAACAAAATTTGGGTAAAGTTTACGTAACTATAGCATAGTGGCATTAACCCTTTTGGACTAGTCTAAAATTTTGTGGTTTGGTAAAGGGTTAATCTGCTACGAGATACTAGATAACAATCATGAATATTTTAGAAAACTTTTGTGATAAATCAAAGTTTACTGGAAATTATCTTTTCATTGTAATCTAGTCAGTTTTTAGAAATCTGTGATTTATTGCAATAGTTTTCTAAAATAGTTATGATAGTTATCATGTATCTTGTAACAGATTAACTCTTTACTAAACGACAAAATTTTAAGTTTGTCCAAGTTGAAAGCGATTGCAGACTTCAAATAAAAGTGATTGAAAATTTGAAATCTGTTTTGTGCAAACTAGAAAACATTGTGGGAAAAGGAGAAATTGCTGGTTACCAGTATTCTCTCCTTTTCCTACAACGTTTTCTAAAGGCTTCTTTCTTAGGGTCGTCAAAATTCGGGATTTCGTGGTAATGGGTTAATACCACTGTACTATAATTTCGTAAAACTTTGAAAATTTTGTTTGTAACTACCTAAGTAAAACAGGGCCCTGGTTACCATGATTTCCCACAATCCTTTTCCCACAATTTTTTTATAGGCTTTCTTTTTCAGGGTCGTTAAAAGTCAGGATTGTGTGGTAAACAGTCAATTTGTTGTTGGCAAATGCTTTCATCTTGGTCCAGTCCAAATTTTGTTGTTTGGTAAAGTGCTAAACATAGGATAATGATTTATATTTATCAACTTTTCATCCTTTGTTCCTTTCAGCTGGAGCTGAAACCCTCAGGGCGTCTACAATGTCAGATCCGATACTTCAACGAGAATGAAGGTAAGTTTTCCCGACATTAGAGAGCTCCCAAGGGAGGTAATAAGCTCTAGATTTGCATTTATATTGTGTCTAGAGATGATGTTCTCTACTTTCAGCCTTTTTTATCCATCCCTCATGTTGTGTTGATTGTTGATTATTGGCTATTGTACATGATTTGTAGTGCTAGATAAAGCAGTTGATCTTTCCCTCTAAGAAAGTTATTTCTGAACTAAAACCTATGTTGTGGGTACTCAACGAGACAATTCTAATGAGCACCCACAACAAAGGTTTTAATGAATTTTGAAAAAAAAAGTTTCAATCTGTATCCTAAAAATAATTCTCTTTTTATCTGCAGCTGTATGTAGCTTGTAAATGTCAAAGAAAGGTTTTTAATTAGTTTTCAAGGGAGATATCTTTTGCATCTTTTGAAAAACAGATTGGATGAAGAATTGTTGTTGCAATGAAATTACCATAGTTTTTCTGGTCGGTTCAGGAGAAAGTGGCAGATAGATCCATCCTAACTTTTTTTTTAAAATTTGGTTTCTGTAAAATTTTTTGCATGACATCTTTGACTGGTCCATATTGAAAGCATTGGCAGACAACACGAAGCGTGTCTCAAATGATGAGAGATTTTTCTGTGAAAGACGGAAAATATTCAGGAAAATGAAAAAATTCTATAAGCCATATTGATTGAGAGAGTAACTATGATTCCCGATTGACTGAACCAAAGGGCTAGAACTCAGGTTATCCAGTCGGAAGTTTCGTTACTCTCAAATTCAGAAAATTTTCAAGAATAAGAATGCCCTGAAGAATGGTTGGTGAATATTTATCTTGATTTCCACTATGTCTTCAGAAAAAAGTCCCAAAAATCTGCACTGAACAGTCTAGCTCAGTTTCAAGAGGTATTGAGAAAGGAGTCCTAATGTAGCCTATCCACATCATGTATTTTTCTCTGTATACGACTTGATTAAGCAACAATTGACTGATTCGTTAGATATTGAAGAAATATAAATTATAGTCTTTCACAGTACAAGAGCGGTCATTAAATCAGATTCACTAATGTCCAGTATTTTTCGGACTGAGGAGATTGAGCAGTTATGGCTTTTGACTGGATATGCACATATTGGAATTTTAAAGGATTCTTCCTCCCCCCCCCATCCAAAACGAAAGCATTTGTAGGCGGTAATTTCATAGTGGCTCAAATGATGCAATTTTTCTTTGATAGAGTAGAAAACTTTGTGGGAAAATGAGAAAATGCTGGTTACCAGCATTTTCTCCTTTTCCAACAAGGTTTTCAAAGGCCTCTTCTACAGGAGCGTTAAAAGTGGTCACTGTCTGGTAAAGGGTTAAACTAGGATAAAACTGGTCAAAGTTTTACTTACCAGACAACCTACCCATTGGAAAGAGGCTTTTTAAAAGGATTGCTAGAAAAGGAGAAAATGCTTGTAACCAGCATTTTCTCCTCTTCTCCAAATGTCCTCAGTTCTGTGTAAGGGAAAAAAAAAATGGGTTTTTTTTTTGGCCATATTGTCTTCTGTCCTCTATTACTTCCAATTTGAACAAGTCATAGACAGAGTTTTTTCTCTAGAGAATAAAGTCATCAACTACAGAACAATTTTGGAAAAATATATTTATCATGAGATAATTTTCATTCTTTAGGATTTACTGTATTAAGATTTACTTTTTTTTTGCTTCACTGTTTTCAAAAGTGGCTTCTTTTGTACACAGCACTGTTGGTAAAGTGTTTACAAAATTCAGGTGGATAAGGATTAATGTCAAGCATCATTACTCTTTAGAACTTCAGAAAACTTTATTGAAAGACTGTGCGAGCCCCATTCCTTTGCTGTTTAACTCATTACCCAACGACAATATTTTAGGCTTGTCCAAATCGAAAGCATTTGCAGACGACAAATTAAACAGACTGAAAGTTTGAAATTTGTTTTGTAAAGGGTAGAAAACATTGTGGGAAAAGAAGAAAATGCTGGTTACTAGCATTTTAGCATTTTCTCCTTTTCCCACAATATTTTCCAAAGGCTTCTTTCTCAGGGGTGTCAAAAGTAGGGATTGTATGGTAATGGGTTAAGCCTACCAAAAAATGGCATGCTTTTTGGCTTTTTTTTTTTCTTCAATTGCTGATCACAGTCTTCTGAATTGTGAGCTGGGCTGTTTTCAAAGAAAACGATGGGGTACTGTCATCAGAGCTCCAGATTGAGGGAGTGATATTGATTTCAAAGTTTAAAATATGAATTACTCTCATCTAAACCCTATGTTGTAGGTACTCATTAGAATCGTCTCTACAAGACGATTCTAATGAGTACCCACAACATAGGGTTTTGGAAGAGAAATAATGGATTTAGATTACCACCACTCCTCTTATCTGGAGCTCTGCTGCCATAGTCCTGGCGTAATTAACTGCTTCATAAGTCCGTTGTCGTCGCCAAAACACTTTGACATTTTTATACTGTCTCTGGTATAACAACAAAAGATATATACATGTACTTCAAACTCAGACCAGTTGTTAACTATTATCAAAAGGGAAACCTATAAAATAGGACAGGTAACTATCAAAGTATTTTGAATCATTTATCCCCTTTCTCTCAATTTTAAAGGAAAATCAAGCGCTTGCTGCTGTGTGTGCCTAAGAATTCTCACTGAAATTCAAAACCTGCAGCTAAGCGTTGGCACCATGCTCTTCTTTTAAGTTGAACTTGGAAATTATGTTTTGATTTAAGCAGATACAAAGGCTTTTAACAGTTTTAGTTCATTTGTTTTACAGTATCCATGCAAAACATTGCTGGTAAATATGTATTCTTGCTACTGCATCGTCTGTTATGATGACTAACTGTAATCTCTGTTAGCATACTTCAGATAAATTCAGCCTGCAAATCTGTGTCATATAAAGGTGACCAAGTCTGTAGTCAATTAACAGCCATCTATGGGGGTGTTCCTTTTTATATTCTCCAAGATTTTCTAAATTTGAAAGGAACACAACTTCTGATTGGCTAAACCATTTGGTTTAGCCAAGTGGAAGTTGCGTTACTTTCAAATGTGGAAAGTTCTGGAGCTTAAGACCAAGAATGTTTTTAAGAAATGTTGGTCAGTATTGGCCATGAACATCTTAGGATAGGGAAAAAAACTTTCCAAAGTTACAATTTCAGGGTTCTTTTGAATATCTCACAAAATAACATAATTTAAATGTTACCTTTCACAAAATAATCCTGTGATAAACGACCATGAAGAGAGATTTTTGACCATATTGTAGGAAAAGGAGAAAATGCTGGTAACCAGCATTTCTTTCCTTTTCTTCAATGTTTTTCACCATTTTAAAATACAATTGAGCTATACCAAATTTGCACAAAATAATCCTCCAACAAATGACCATTAAAAGAGGGATTTTTGGCAATATTATAGGTAAAGGAGAAAATGCTGGTAACCAGCATTTCTATCCTTTTCTTCCAATGTTTTCTCCATTTTAAAATACAATTGAGCAGTACACCAAATTTGTTTCCTGCAAATGTTTCATTGTGGATGATTTTAAAATGTTAGTATTTAGTAAAAAGCTGATTTTTTACCCCCCAAAAATTTTAGACAAGTTTCGTAAAATTCAAAGCAGTTGTAGATGAAAACTTCAAACATGGCTAAAATTGTGATGTTGTCTTTGAAAGGGTAGGAAACTTTATGGGGAAAAAAGGAGATTACCAGAATTTTCTCTCTTTTTTTTTTAAAACACATTGTTTTCAAAAAGTTTCATTTTTAAGTGGATTGTATTGTGAAAGGATTAGGAATGGGTGTTAATATCTCTTTCGGTCTTTTCTTCTCTTAACTCCTTACCATACAGTCCAGACTTTTAACGACCCTGAGAAAGAAGCCTATAGAAAATATTGTGGGTAAAGGAGAAAATGATGGTTACCAGCATTTTCTACCGTATCAAAGTCAGAAATCATCATATTACCAGGGTTCAATTTGTTGTCAGCAGATGCTTTGACTTTTGTCTAGACCAAAAATTTGTCGATTGGTAAAGAGTATTAAATTCTGTTTCTTGTTGTAACTCTTGGGAGTTATTTGGTTGCTAAATGTTTCTCATAATTCAGTGGTTTGTGGATTGTTTTCTGCTAGAGACGCATAAGTTTGATTCCTAGGAAACTTGAATTGGTGAGCTGTGTCAGTGAATTAACTTCAATTTCTGATGAAGGTACAGAAATTACTTGGCATGATACTGCAAATTCTGTTTCCTAATTATCTCTGTCAAGCATGATTGTAATTAACTGCTCTCTGTATTGAATCATTTTGATGTTTTGGCCGATAGCCTTTTATCAAACAACCCTCTGTTTAACTCATTACCTCACAATCGTGACTTTTAGCATCCCTGTAAAAGAAGCCTTTCAAAAACATTGTGGAAAAAGGAGAAAATGCTGTTAACCAGCATTTTCTCTTTTTCCCACAATGTTTTCTTCCCCATCCAAAGAAAAATAATTATTTCAGTTACATTTAATTTGTCGGCTGCAAATCCTTTCAATTTGGACCAGTCTTATATTTTGTCGTTTGGTTACTTTTAAAAGAGGTAAACCAAACTGAAGAAAAGGGCTTATAAAACATTGTGGGAAATGGATCAAATCTGTTTTTCTATAATATTTACTACCCTCTCAAAGACAATTCCACCATTAGAGGCACATTACATTTCATATCTGAAAATATTTTCAATTTGGACTAGTCTAACATTTTGTCGTGTGGTAAAGAGTTAACTCTTTACCAAACGACAGTATTTTAGACTGCTCCAAATTGGAAGGATTTGCAGACAACAAATTTAACATGACTCAAAAATTGAAATTTGTTTCCAATAGGGTAGCAAACATTGTGGGAAAAGGAGAAAATGCTGGTTACCAGCATTTTCTCCTTTTCCCGCAATGTTTTCAAAAGGCTTCTATCACATGGTCATAAAAACCAGGGATTGTTTGGTAATGGGTTAACCCAGTGTACTTGTAACCTTAGTTGGTTTGCTACAAGATTAATCCTGTATCCCTACTTTTGACGACCCTGAAAAAGAAGTCTTTAGAAAACATTACCAGCATTTTCTCCTTTTCCCACAATGTTTTCTACCCCTCACAAAGCAAATTTCAAATTTGCAGTCACTTTTATTTTGTCATCTACAAATGGTTTTAATTCAGACAAACCTAAAATTTTCTTGTTTGGTGATGAGTTAACCCTTTACCACACAAGAAAATTTTAGACTGGTTCAAATTGAAAGCATTTGCAGATGACAAAATAAATGTGACTGAAAAATTGAAATTTGGTTTTGGAAGGGTAGAAAACATTGTGGGAAAAGGAGAAAATGCTGGTTACCAGCATTTTCTTCTTTTCCCACAATGTTTTCAAATGGCTACTTTCTTAGGGTCGTTTAAAGTCGGGATTGTGTGAAAAAGAGTTAACCAAGTTTGAAATAGCACTGTCCATTGCATTGTATTTTGCCTCACAGACAATAACAGGACTGGTTATCTTTCATTGTCTGTTTGAATGTGGAGCTGGTTTCTCAAATGTCATGAAATGTTTGATAGAGAGAACCCAGGATTAGGTTACATAATTATTTTCTATATTAATCTGATCTCTCTCAGAACTGTCTTCTAAGTTCTTTAACCCTTTACCATACAATCCTTGGTTTTTATGACCCTGAGATAGAAGCCTTTTGAAAACATGGTGGGAAAAAGGGAAAATGCTGGTAACCAGCATTTTCCCTTTTTCCCACAATGTTTTCTTCTCTGCTGGAAACAAATTTCAATTCTTGAGTTACATTTATTTTGTTTTCAATTTGGAACAGCCTAGAATTTTGTTAGAAGTATTTGGTAAAGGGTTAAAAGTTCCATGCAGCAGGCAAAATCATAATGACTTTGTTATTTAACTCTTTACCACGCAACAAAATTTTAGACTGGTTCAAATTGAAAGCATTTGCAGACGACAAAATAAAGGTGACTGAAAAATTGAAATTTGTTCTGGAAAGGGTAGAAAACGCTGTGGGAAAAGGAGAAAATGCTGGTTACCAGCATTTTCTCCTTTTCCTACAGTGTTTTCAAAAGGCTTCTTTCTCAGGGGCGTCAAAAGTAGGGATTGTGTGGTAATGGGTTAAACCCAGAGTAAGAAGAATCTTGAAAAACTTAACCCATTACCGTACAATCCCTACTTTTGACGCCCCATGAGAAAAAAGCCTTTTGAAAACACTGTGGGAAAAGGACAAAATGCTGGTAACCAGCATTTTCTCCTTTTCCCACTGTGTTTTCTACCCTTCCAAGAACAAATTTCAATTTTTCAGTCACCTATATTTTGTTGTCTGCAAATGCTTTCAATTTGGACCAGTCTAAATTTTGCTTGTGTGGTAATGGGTTAAAAGAGAATGCACGAGGAAAAGCAGAAAAACCTAATATAACGAGCATTTTCTTCTTTTCCTGCAATGCTTTCTGCTCCTTCAAGGGTTAAAATCAATAATTTGAGACACAGTTTATTGGTTCTCTGCAAGTGATTTTAATTTAGACAGGTCCATTATCCTGAAGAATGTAGCTTGGTTTCAAGTACAGTCAAGCATTAATCCTATACCAGACGACAAAATTTTAGCCTTATCCAAATTGAAAGCAATTGTAGATGACAGAATATTCTCAAATGTTTAAATTCTTGTTTGATAGGGTAGAAAACATTGTTGGAAAAAGAGAAAATGCTGGTTTCTCCTTTTCCCACAATGTTTTCCAAAGGATTCTTCCCAAAGGTGCATTCAGTGCATTCAGGTTGAAATCCCAGATTGTTAAGTGGTCACTTGTGTCACACTACATAAATAGAACAGACATTCTTAGTCAGTACTACAGACATTGCATTTTCGAAGCTGTCTTTGCTAGAATATCAGGCTTAGGAGTGTAAGACAGTTTTATAGATCCAAGATTGAACTGCATATTCTCTGCAATCAGATCTTTATCCTCACTGTCAACTTAAGAAGTTAAATATGAATTAAGGATGCAGGGATTATGCTACCTAGTAAACATTATTCTAAGCTCCTAAATCAGCATTGAAAGTAATACTCCCTGTTTTAAACAGCCACTTGCCAATAGAGATCACTATTGCCTGTTCCCTTTGGAGAGTTTACAGGACAGATTGTATTTTTTTTTTTGTCTCAGAAGCAATCTTTGCATAAATCTACATATGAAAACTCAGCATGATGAAGTAGAGTAGTTTTAAATGGAAGGCATAATAGTTATGATTTCATTTTTAGACCCAGATATTAACCCTTTCCCAAACATTCCCTGGTTTTTACGGGTCAGGAATAGAAGCCTTTTGAAAACATTGAGGGAAATGGAGAAAATGCTGGTAACCAGCATTTTCTCCTTTTCCCACAATGTTTTCTAAAGGTTTTTTTCTCAGGGTTTTTAAAAGTGGGGATTGTGTGGTAATGGGTTAATTGTCTAAAAATGATCTTATATTATGCTGAATTTTTTGGGAGAGAACGCTTTCTCAAACATTGTGGGAAAAGAGGAAAATGCTGGTAACCAGTATTTTCTTCTATTCATGCAATGCTTCACAGACCCTTTCAAAGATGAATCAAATTGTTTAACCCTTTACCTAACAATCCCTGGTTTTCACGACCCTGGGAAGGAAGGCCTTTGAAAACATTATGAGAAAAGGAGAAAATCCAGTTATCAGCATTTTCTTCTTTTCCCACAGTGTTTTTAACCCATTACCACTCAATCCCTACTTTTGACGCCCCTGAGAAAGAAGCCTTCTGAAAACACTGTGGGAAACGGAGAAAATGCTGGTAACCAGCATTTTCTCCTTTTCCCACAGTGTTTTCTACCCTTCCCAGAACAAATTTCAATTTATCAGTCACCTTCATTTTGTCGTCTGCAAATGCTTTCAATTTGGACCAGTCTAAAATTTTCTCGTGTGGTAAAGAGTTAAAGGGCTTTTTCCAAAGCATCGTTAAAACTTGGGATTGTGTACTAAAGCATAAGTGACATTGACTTCGTAATTTGCTTTCAATATGCAGTCTAAAAGTGCTGTCAACTAGTAAAAGTGCAATAGAAATGCATTTATTTTGCAACATACATTTTATTGTTGTGTAGCCATTATGTATATTTGTTGTATCTTTATTGTTAAGTGTTAGTGTATAAATATTGTTATGTATAGCATCTTGTTTTGCATTTTACCGCATTTTGTATGTTCCCTTTTTTTTACCATTTATTTACAGAGATCACCCGCTCAAAGAAGGGAGGTAATGCACTATTCCTTGTTTTTTTTTTTAACTTAAATGAGTGAAGTTCCTCAACACAGTTACACTTGTATCTAATAGTTTCTTAACTCTAAGGCAGATTTTCCTCCTTCACATTAATTTTGTACCCAATTCCTATGACTTACATTTTCTTAAAAAAGATATTCTCTACAAATTGAAGAACTACTAAACACTTACAACTGTAAGCCTTACTTTGCAGATGACAGGTAATTGGTACACTTTAACCGTTTACCAAACAATCCTTGGTTTTTAACAACCCTGAGATAGAAGCCTTTTGAAAACGTTGTGGGAAAAGGAGAAAATGCTGGTAACCATTATTTTCTCCTTTTCCCACAATGTTTCCTACCCTGCTGGAAACAAATTTCAAATTTTGAGCCGTGTTTATTTGGTCGTCCGCCAATGCTTAATTTGGACAAGTCTAAAATTTTGTCGTTTGGTAAAGAGTTAAAGAAATATATTTTTTGATAAGTTAAACCAATTAATTTCAAAGTAGAGGAAGACTGATGTTTAAACTGATTTGTGTATATGGATCATGAGGCTGTAGATTGATGGACTTTAACTATTTACCATACGACAAAATTTTACACTGGTCCAACTTCAAAGCATTTGCAGAGGACAAAATAAAAGTGACTGAAAATTTGAAATTTCTTTTATAAAGTGTAGAAAACATTAAGGGAAAAGGAGAAAATGCTGGTTACCAGCATTTTCTTCTTTTCTCACAATATTTTCAAAAGGTTTCTTTTCCAGGAGCGTCAAAAATCAGCATTGTGTGGTAATGGGTTAAGGTATCCATTTTGAGCATTTTCTCTCTTCATAATAATTCTCTCTTTTTCGACACCCTTGTTTAATTTGTCTTACCCTCTTATCATTCCTTTGAGAAAGTCTAAAAAACATTTAGATAGCCTAAAAACATTTGACATTTGAAGTGTATTCTGGCAAAAGGGAGTTTAGCTCTCTACCACACAATCCCGACTTTAAACGACCTTGCGAAAGAAAGCCTTTGAAAACATTGTGGGGAAAAGGAGAAGATGCTGATAACCAGCATTTTCTCCTATTCACACAATGTTTTCTAACCTTTCCAAATCGAATTTCAATTTTTGATTCACATGTTCTTTTGTCGTCTGCAAATGCTTTCAATTTGGACTACTTCAAAATTTTGTCGTTTGGTAACGAGTTCATGCACCTCTGTGATGCATGATATTCCTAGCGAGTCATAAGCATTTTACCAAGATATCACAAAATCATAGATCCATATAAACCATTTTCTTTAACTCTTTACCAAATGACCACATTGAAAGCTTTAGCAGACAACAAATTGAACATGACTCAAAAATTGAAATTTGTTTCCAGCAGGGTAGAAAACATTGTGGGAAAAGGAGAAAATGCTGGTTACCAGCATTTTCTCCTTTTCCCACATGTTTTCAAAAGGCTTCTACCCCAGGGTAGTAAAAAATCAGGGATTGTTTGGGAAAAGGTTAACACCTGACTGGATCATGGGGGAGGGGGAGTATAGTCCTTGCACATACATAAAATTCACAAATGGCTAAAAGGTTTCGGCACATGTCTGTATGCTCAGAGTATGCAGGCTAGCATGGGCAGATGCTTTTTGAAGATGCGTTAGGCCACCTTTTCAGTGAGCAGTGCTCATTGGCACATAGTTTTAAAGGTGGGTATTTCGGTTTTTCACATCACACAAAATTAAAAAAATATACATGTATATATCACTGAAATTTATATGAAAACACAATACAAATCATCAATAATTAAGAATCATAATATGACAAAAAAAAAAAGATTTGGGGGTGGTGTTTCCTTAAAAGTCTACGTAGTCTCTTAAGCTAATTTTAGATTTCACGTCAAAATAAAAAAAAGTATTGTGGGAATGTTAAGTGACTGGCACGTGACTAGTGATGCTTAAATTCCACCACATTACAAACATGTAATTATTTTCCATAATGTCTTCTTTGGACGCTATGTTTGAAGCTTCGTCTGTGTATTTTCCATATGTAAATGAGCAAGTTGCTCATGTAAAAATAGACAGTGTATCCCGTATGTGTCGACCTGGGCTGTAGTAAATCTCTAATTTGTCTTGTTGTCGATGTTTTCAACTACTGGGGTTTTGTTAATGAAAATTATCAGGCTTTTGGAGTAAAAGAATTATTTTTTTTTATATTTTTGTGAAATTTTTGTTCCAAGATCTGAAGGGCCACCTTTTAAATTACATTTTGAAATAACATGCTAAAAGCTACCGAAAAAAAATTTTATTTCTGAATTAACTCTTTACCAAATGGCATAGTTTAAAACTAGTCCAAATTTGAAGCATTTGAAGACGACAAAATTATGCTGACTCAAAAATTATAATCTGTTTTGGGTAGGATAGAAAACATAGTGGGGAAAAAGAGGAAATGGTAACCAGCATTTTCTCCTTTTCTCACAGTGTTTTCAGTAGGCCTCGATCATAAGATCATTAAAAGTCAGGATTTTGTGGTAAAGGGTAAACCCATTACCGCACAATCCCTACTTTTGACGCCTCTGAGAAAGAAGCCTTTAGAAACATTGTGGGAAAAGGAGAAAATGCTGGTAACCAGCATTTTCTCCTTTTCCCACAATGCTTTCTACTCTTCACAGAACAAATTTCAAGTTTTCAGTCACTTTTATTGTGTCGTCTGCAAATGCTTTCAATTTGGACAAGTCTATAATATTGTCGTTTGGTATTGAGTTAACCATCTTTTAGAAACAGTCGTTTGTTGTAGTTTTAGTTTGTCTTCTGTACCCCTGCTCTGTTTATGTATATTGCCAGTTAGTGAGACTAATTGTGTTGACTTGATGTTGCCTGCCAGTTTGCATGCTATAGTAAATATTATCTCTTGTCCCTTTGATTTGCAGCCAATTAGAAAGCTAGTTTAGGAATTTTACATTCAAATAATTATTAATTTTTGAAACAAATTAGCAGGATATGACCTCAAAATTTTGTTAACCCTTTACCCCATAAGGCATTTCTATTGTATCACTAATTGACCCTTACTAACAACAAGGACCGTTTCTTATGTGTATATGACACCTTTTGATAGCATAGAAAACATTGAGACAAAAGGTGAAATTGCTCGTCATGAGCAATTTCACCTTTTGCCACAACGTTTTCTAAAGGCTCCTACAAGCAATGCATAGAAATGAGTGTCTATGGAGTAAAGGGTTAAATATAGATTGTCATTATGGCCAAGTTTGTATGGTGTTTAGGGAGACCACTCCTTCATGCATTTCTTCCTCACAATTTAAACACAATACCTAGCAGCTGCGTTGGAGAGATATCTCTTTAGTTCAGTGGTTATGGTATTGGTCTTTTAAACCCCGAAAAAAAGGGATAGTAGCCTGTCATGGGTTCGAATTCCAACAGAGGCGTTTTGTATTTCAGCTATTGTCGTCTGCAAATGCTTTCAAATGTTTTCAAAAATGTTATTTTTTGGTAAAAAGTCAACTCATTACCAAACAACAACAATTTAGGCCAAATCAAAACACTTGCAAACGATAAAATAAAAGTGACTGAAAATTTGAAATTTGTTTTGTGAAGGGTAGAAAACATGATGGAAAAAGGAGAAAATGCTGATTAACAGCATTTTCCTGTTTTCCCACAGTGCTTTCAGAGGGCTTCTCTCCCTGGGTCGTTAAAAGTCAGGATTGTGTGGCAAAGGGATAATACAGATGGTGATGGATTTTTGCCAGCCAGTCATCACATAAGTTATGATGGATCCATAAAATTAATTTGTCTAACAAGCAACTTAATCCTGAAGTAGAATGGCCCCTAGACAGCAAAAAAGTTTTTGAGAAAGTTCAGCTGGCAAGGATCATGTAGCTTGACCTGGGACTATACTTTTTGCAGATGCATTAACTCTTTACAAAACAACAAAATGTTGGACTAGTCCAAATGGAAAGGAATTGCAGACAACAAAATAGATGTGATTCAAAAATATTTTTTTTGATTTTGGACGGATAGAAAACATTGTGGAAAAAGGAGAAAATGCTGGTTACCAGCATTTTCTCCTTTTCCCTCAATGTTTTCAAAATGCGTCTTTCCCAACGTTGGCAAAAGTCGGGATTGTGTGGTAATGGGTTAAATTCCCTTTTCAAAGAGCACAACTCAACATCATAATATATGCTTCCAATAAGGGTAGGTATGGAAAAGTAAGTGTGAATGCTGATGTCAAACCCTTTCCGAAATGACAAATTTTAGACTCTTCCATATTCAAAGAGTTTGAAGTCGACAATTCCAAATTTGATAAAAAATGGCAGAAAGTTCTCCAAATGGGTAGAAAACGCTGTGGGAAAAGGAGAAATTGCTTATTACGAGTAATTTCTCCTTTTTCCACAGCGTTCTTAAAAGACTTGTACTACAGACGCGTAAAAACAAGGGCTTGTTTAGGAAAGGGTTAAGAAAAAGTGGTTTGGGAAAGCCTTTGTTGTTTTTCAGGACATTTTCCATCGTCTGTTTTCCATGTTTTATATACCTCAGTTTTTAAACATGTTTTATATACCTCAGTTTTTAAACATGTTTTATATACCTCAGTTTTTAAACATGTTTTATATACCTCAGTTTTTAAAACGTTCAAAATCCTTTACCAAACAATCCCTGGTTTTTTCCAGAGGAAGAAGCCTTCTAATGACTCAAAAATTGAAAATTGACTTTGAAAGAGTAGAAAACAGCGTGGGAAACCGAGAAAATGCTTGTAACTAGCATTTTCAACTGTTCTCTCTGTGTTTGCAATTAATGTCTTCTTCTCAGGGTTTTAAAAACTAGGAATTGTATGATTAAAGGGTAAAAAGAAGATGAACTCATTACCACATAGTTCCTACTTTTGACAACCCTGAGAAAGAAGCCTCTAGAAAACATTGTGGGAAAAGGAGAAAATGCTGGTAACCAGCATTTTCTCCATTTCCCACAATGCTTTCTACCCTACACAAAGCAAATTTCAAATTTTCAGTCAGTTTTATTATGTCATATGCAAATGCTTTCGATTTGGACAAACCTAAAATCTTGTTGTTTGGTAACAACTTAAATTAGAATCAATTCTCCTCTTTTTTTTAGAATTGTGATTAAAAAACTGGTGCTAATTGTATTTTTATAATCCTGTATTCCAAGAATTACATACTCAAATAACTGACATTTCATTTTGACTAACAGTTCAGGACTTCAGTTTGTAATACATGTAATATAACATTCTTTATAGTTCCCCTGACCACATAGTTATCCAACTAAGCTTTTGTGATGAGTCAATGTCTCTTGTCTTTTAGGCATCTGTTGATAGTTAGATATTATCACCAATATAGTTATGGTTGATACTTGATAGTGCTTAAATTGCTTGTTTAGCTTCTCTAGGTAGGGAAAAAGATTATGCAAATAATCTATGTGGAGTGTCTAATATGGTAGTCAGTGCTAAGAATAGGAAATGGGGGAAAAAAGGGGAAGTAAAAAAGGACGTGAATACTCTTTCTCTCAGAGTACCGGTATTTCTTTTCTTTGAATTGGCTAAATCTGAATTTTTTAATTGGCCTAGCTCCAAAGATCTGTTGCGAAACTATATATGTGCAAATGAATGTGATGGCAGTTCAGAGCATTTTCCTATACTCACATGACTATTTAATCAATCACATCCCTGCATAAAAAGTCTTCTCTGATTCCAGAGGTCAGATTGTGCATCTTATGGATCTTACTGTACTTCAAGTCTAAAATGATTGACCATTGACCACGGAGATGCATTATCCTTGTCCTACACAATGCTGACTGTCAACGACCCTGAAAAAGAAGCCTTTTGAAACATTGTTGGAAAAGGAAAAAAATGCTGTTGACATCTGCAAATCCATTAAGATTAAACTATAGTCTAAATTTTGTTGTTTGGTAATCGGTTAACCCATTACCACACAATCTCTACTTTTGACGCCCCTGAGAAAGAAGCCTTTAGAAAACATTGTGGGAAAAGGAGAAAATGCTGGTAACCAGCATTTTCTCCTTTTCCCACAATGTTTTCTGCCCTTCACAAAACAAATTTAAAATTTTCAGTCACTTTTATTTTGTCATCTGTGATTCCTTTCAGTTTGGACAAACCTAAAAGTTTGTCGTTTGTTAATGGGTTAAACCCAACTTTTGCCAGATCATGGCTTAAGCGATGACAGTTTCTAACGTCATTGTTTCATGTTACACTTCAGAACAAATTCCATCGCAGAACAGCGAAAAACAACAGCCTGGTATCACTCGGCGGCGAGGTGCTATGAAACAACAGAAGGTGCATGAAGTCAGGGGACACAAATTCATTGCAAAATTTTTCAGACAACCTACTTTTTGTTCATATTGTAATGATTTCTGCTGGTAGGTACAATGCTTGTTTTTCTCTTGAATCTTTAAAAAATTATATCCTGTCTTATTTATCTCTTTACCACACAGTCCTGACTTTTTTAGACTCTGAAGAAGAAGGCCTTTGAAAACATTTTGAGGAAGGAGAAAATGTTGGTCACCAGCCTTTTGCCTTTTACAAGAAAGTTTTGTACTTAATCAAAGACAGAAATCATCATCATTTGCGATACATTAGATTTGCCATGTGCAAATGCTTTCAATTTCGACTTGTCTAAATTTGTGGTGAACAGTTAAATACAATTTAGGAGTTGTAATGAAACTCTCCAACGTTTGACCCTATCAAAAACAACAAATTTTAGATCCTACCAAATTCAAAACATCTGCAGGTGACAAATTCGACATTGGTACAAATGAGCTTCAGCTATCTGATTTGGGCAGAACACATAGTGGGAAATGAGAAAATGCTGGTTACCAGCATTTTCTCCTTTCCCACTATGTTTTCAAAAGCCTTCTGTTTCAGAGTTATGAAATCTGAGGACTGTGTGGTAAAGAGTATACAAGTCACAATCTAAAGATGATTTGACTTGCAGAATGATGACCAATTTTAAAACACTGTTGCAAAAGATATCATCTCCATGAATCTTTTTTCATGTATTCAAGTCTAAACTTTAATGCTTTGTGAGGTGGCAAGATTTTAGCCTTGTCCAAACTGAAAGCATTTGCAAGCGATAAATTAGATTTCATCTTTCAAAGCGAAGCCGAACATTGTGGGAAAGAGTAAACATGTTATATCAGGTGCTGGAATATAGCCTAAAACCTCTGATAATTGAATGGTCACATTGCAACTCTCTATAAATATTGTTTGTCTATTTTTTTCTGTAATAGATCATTACAGAACTTGCACACATCCACGGAGATATTCATGTTTACCTTCTTTTTTTATCCGAAAGTCCCGACTTTGTTCTAATTTTATCAAAGACGAAATGCTACGAGTGATTTGATTCGTGCAGTTAGAGCTAGCTGCAACCAAAGAAAATGCCTATGGGGGAATGTCGAAATCAAGCTGAATCCGCCAAGGGTAGAGTAGTGTAGTGGATCATCATGCTTGGCTTGCAAAGATGCCTACAGGCTTGGGTAAATGCTTTGGTGTAAGACCTATGTTTCACTAGCATATGGCATTGGTGAAGTGTCATAGTAGACATGTGAAATCTTCGAAGAATATGTCATGCACACACATTTTCCACATTGTTCCATAACTTTTCTAAAACAAACAATATTTCTTCCAACATTAATTTGTCAGATGAAAATGCTTTCAATTAGGAATGGTGTAAAATTTCCTTGTCTGGTAAAGAGCAAATTTATGGTTATTATCTATATTGTTCCATTATTTTTTATTTTCGTTTTATTTTTAGGGGGTTGAACAAACAGGGATATCAGTGCAAAGGTATGTTTATTGTGATGTATTTTCACATCATGTAAACCACTCACGTTTGAAATCGATTTGATACATGAAATAAAAAGAATTCATATTTTGTTTCTGCCTTTTTGGGTATGAAGAAGTCTATGATGCATTAATATTGACATCTTTTCAAAGAATGTTTTCTGAACTCATATAGGCATTTTTCTCACTGGTATTCTTCCATTTATTGTCAAAATTTTACCTCCTGAGGACCTAAAAATACATTTGTGTTTGTGTTTAACCCTTTACCACAATCCTGAGTTTTAACAACCATGAAAAAGAGGGGATTTGAAAACATTGTGGGCAAAGGAGAAAAGGCTGAAAATGAGCCTTTTCATCTTTTTCCACAATGTTTTCTAACCTTCCCAAGACAAATTTCCATTTTTGAGCCATACATACATTGTTGTCTGCAAATGCTTTCAATTTGGACTGGTAGATTTTTCATAACATATGAGTGGTTAACATGGATATAGGTTGACTGCATATTTATGAAAATAAATGTCAAGTTTATTTCAACTGATTTAGGTGAAATTATAGAGTTATGGCCTTTTGATTTTTTTTACCCTAATACAGTGACATAGCTACAGGTTTTAGGAGGGTATTTGTTGGCTTTCTGAAGTTGTAGTATTTTCTTTTCCAGAATGTAACTGCGCAGTACACAAAAAATGTCATGAAAAGATTCTATCCAACTGTCCAGGTAGTGCCAAAGATAGCAGAGAAACAAAGGTGAGATAACTCCCACACATACATATAAAACTTAGTTTAGATGTACAGTGCTTAAAAAAATTAACCTTTTACTCCATAGATACTAATTTCTACGGATTGCTTGTAGGAGCCTTTGGAGAACATTGTGGTAAAAGGAGCAATTTCACCATTTGCCACAATGTTTTCTACACTATCAAAAGGTGCCATATACACATAAGAAACAGCTTCATCCTTGCTGTTATTTAGTGTCAATTAGAGATACCATAGAAATGCTTTATGGGGTAAAGGGTTAACCCTTTCCCAAACGACAAATTTTTGGACTAGACCAAATTGAAAGCATTTGCAGACGACAATTCAACTCTTGCTGAAAAGGTGATTTCTGTGTATGATAGGGTAGAAAACATTGTGGGGAAAGGAGAAAATGCTGGTTACCAGCATTTTCTACTTTTCCCACAATGTTTTCAAAAGGCTACTATTCCAGATGCGTAAAAACCAGGGCTTGTTTGGGAAAGGGTTAAAGGATCACATGTCCTGGACTTCAATCGCAAGATAACTTTTTCAGTACAGGACAATGCAAATAATTTTCTTCTCATAAGTTCATTCAGTCTTAACACTGTAAAATCTCAGAACAGGCAAAACAGTTTGGTTTGCAAAAAGATGTATGAGCTATTCCTGTCAAGGCCCTCTTTTTGATATGCGACAAAGACTTTTTAGAGAATAAGTGGTGTCATTTTTTCATCTTGTTCTCTTCTTTCATTAGATTTGAAAAGAAAATGTACAAAATACTAGAAAAAATATGAGCTGTTTAAGCTTTTCCCAAAATGACAAATTTTAGACTGTCCCAAACTCAAAGTGTTTGCAGATGACAATTTTGAATTTGATGAGAATGCCAAAAAGGTTTCCGAGAGACTAGAAAATACTGTGGGAAAAGGAGGAATTGCTCGTTACGAGCAATTTCTCCTTTTCCACAGTGTTTTCTAAAGACTTGCACAGCAGACCCGTAAGGACCAGGGCTTCTTTGGGAAAGAGTTAACAAAATAACAGGGAAAACAAATTTCTTGATTTTCTTCTTAACATGGCTTATCAGCATTTAAAATGAAACAAGAAAAAACATTTTGTCTGGTAAGGGTGTAAGCTGCTGGTTTTCAGAGCACAAAGACGGAGTGTTTAGCATAGTGAAAGATTTGAATTTCAATATTTTTGTGATCCTTTAACTCTTTCCCATACGACAAACTTTCGGACTAGACCAAATTGAAAGCATTTGCAGACAAAAATTCAACTCTTGCTGAAAAGATGATTTCTGTCTATGATAGGGTAGAAAACATTGTGGGAAAAGGAGAAAATGCTGGTTACCAGCATTTTCTCCTTTTCCCACAATGTTTTCAAAAGGCTTCTATTCTAGACCCATAAAAACAAGGGATTGTTTGGGAAAGGGTTAATTTTTTTTATCGGTGTATTTATCATGCATCAACTGAGGAGAAAACTCTTGTAACTTATGCTGATCTCTTTTAATTTTGCTTGTTGGAAATTACACCAGTATTTGTTCCGAATGTGTGTGCCATTGAATTGTTTGGGTATTTATGGAATTTCATTGTGTAGTAAAGAGTTTATGGTTTTAGGCTTAAAAGTAACTAAATTTTTATCCTAGTTACTGCACCAATAATTTGTATTTTCCTATGAAGTCTTAACTAATGGGCAAAATTTGGACTGGACCAAATTGAAAGTCTTTGTAGATGATAAATTGAATACAGGTGAAAATGATGAATAATGTATTACGTGTAGTTCAGGTTGAAAATATTCTGGAAAAAAAGAGTAAATGCCAATGACCACCATTATGTACTTTTCCCACAATGTTTTCAGAAGCCATCTCTTTCAAAGCTCGGTTTTGTATGGTAAAAAGTTGATTACTGAGATTTATTTGTCACATTTTCCCCTATTTTTATACGCCCGTCGAAGACGGGACGTATTATGGGATCACCCGTGGTGGGCGGGCGGGCGGGCGGGCGGCGTCCAGTTCTTTGTCCGGAGCATATCTCCAAAACTATACAAGCTAGGGTTATGAAATTTCATGGGTGGATAGATCTCATCGAGGCGGAGTGCAGTGCACAGGAATCATAACTCTTGCTCGCTTAATTTTTGAATTATTGCCCTTTGTTGTTTTTCATACTTGAATTTTGTCCGGAGCATATCTCCAAAACTATACTAGCTAGGGTTATGAAATTTCATGGGTGGATAGATCTCATCGAGGGGGAGTGCAGTGCACAAGAATCATAACTCTTGCTTGCTTAATTTTTGAGTTATTGCCCTTTGTTGTTTTTCATACTTGAATTTTGTCCGGAGCATATCTCCAAAACTATACTACCTAGGGTTATGAAATTTCATGGGTGGATAGATCTTATTGAGGGGGAGTGCAGTGCACAGGAATCATAACTCTTGCTTGCTTAATTTTTGAGTTATTGCCCTTTGTTGTTTTTCATACTTGAATTTTGTCCGGAGCATATCTCCAAAACTATACTAGCTACGGTTATGAAATTTTATGGGTGGATAGATCTCATCGAGGGAGAGTGCAGTACACAAGAATCATAACTCTTGCTTGCTTAATTTTTGAGTTATTGCCCTTTGTTTTTTTTTCATACTTGAATTTTGTCCAGAGCATATCTTCAGAACTATAGTAGCTAGGGTTATGAAATTTCATGGGTGGATAGATCTCACTGAGGGGGAGTGCAGTGCACAAGAATCATAACTCTTGCTCGCTTAATTTTTGAGTTATTGCCCTTTGTCATTTTTTATACTTGAATTTTGTCCGGTGAATATCTCCAAAACTATACTAGCTAGGGTTATGAAATTTCATGGGTGGATAGATCTCACCGAGGCAGAGTGCAGTGCACAGGAATCATAACTCTTGCTTGCTTAATTTTTGAGTTATTGCCCTTTGTTGTTTTTCATACTTGATTTTTGTCCGAAGCATATCTCCAATACTATACTACCTAGGGTTATGAAATTTCATGGGTGGATAGATCTCATCGATGGGGAGTGCAGTGCACACAAATCACAACTCTTGCTTGCTTAATTTTTGAGTTATTGCCCTTTGTTGTTTTTCATACTTGAATTTTGTGCGGAGCATATCTTCAGAACTATAGTAGCTAGGGTTATGAAATTTCATGGGTGGATAGATCTCACTGAGGGCGAGTGCAGTGCACAAGAATCATAACTCTTGCTTTCTTAATTTTTCAGTTATTGCCCTTTGTCATTTTTTATACTTGAATTTTGTCCGGTGAATATCTCCAAAACTATACTAGCTAGGGTTATGAAATTTCATGGGTGGATAGATCTCATCAAGGGGGAGTGCAGTGCACAGAAATCACAACTCTTGCTTGCTTAATTTTTGAGTTATTGCCCTTTGTTGTTTTTCATACTTGAATTTTGTCTGGTGCATGCCCCAGCTTTACAACTTGGGGTAAGACGGGCGTATCTTGCGACAATTTGCCGCTCTTGTTTCTGTTTCAGATGCTCACTGAAAGATTCAACATCAATGTCCCTCATAAGTTTAAAGTGAACAACTACATGTCCCCCACCTTCTGTGATCACTGTGGTACTTTGTTGTATGGGTTGTTTCGGCAGGGACTCAAATGTCAAGGTCAGTATTGTTTAACTCTTCACCACACAATCCCGACTTTTAACGACACTGAAAAAAAAAGCCTTCTGAAAACATTAAAGGAAAAGGAGAAAATGCTGGTAACTAGCATTTTCTCCTTTTCCCACAATGTTTTCTTCCCTTCCCAAAACATATTTCAATTTTTCGGTCACTTTTATTTTGTCGCCTGCAAATGCTTTCAATTTGGACCAGTGTAAAATTTTGTCATTGGGTTAAGAGTTAGAATTTCTTTGGTCTCTTTTTTCCAGTTTTGTTAACCCTTGTAAAGAAGAATCTGAGTTCTGAATTGCTAGGGGGACAAATATCAAGATCTGACTGCACAGAATGTGCTCCACATTTTGCGTATTTTCCAGATATTCTGATGAAACAGCCAATTAGAACCTGGCTCCATATTCAACAGCCATTATAAAGAACACTCTTGGTCTTATTCTCCAGAACTTTTTAAATTTGAAATTGATTTAGCTGAATGGCAAACCAAATGTTTTAGCCAATCAAAATCTAAAATTAACCCAAGAATGTTCTTAACCCATTACTACACAATCCCTACTTTTGACACCCCTGAGAAAGAAGCCTTTAGAAAACATTGTGGGAAAAGGAGAAAATGCTGGTAACCAGCATTTTCTCCTTTTCCCACAGTGTTTTCTTCCCTCCACAAAACAGATTTCAAATTTTCAGTCACCTTTATATTGTCGTCTGCAAATGCTTTCAATTTGGACCAGTCTAAAATGTTCTTGTGTGGTAAAGAGTCAAATGATTTTTTAATAGATTTATCGACATTACAATCCATGGGTTGCCATAAGTTTGCAAGTGCATTGATTGATCTACTTTCTGAAGGTAGGAAATTATGTTGGAAAAATACTTTGGAGGCACGATATTATATACTACAAACCACCACAGCGCAAAGTGTCCGAAGGAATTTAAAAAATGGTGTACATATTGGGACCGGAGATAGCATACAAACAAGTAGTTTATAAACTAACAAGATTCAGCTATAAACATATTTTGATATAGTTAACTACTTGAAATGAGTATAGCTATATCTTAAACTTCTTACCAAACAACAAATTTTTGGACTGGACCAAATTCAAAGCATATGCAGACAAAAAATTAAATCTAGGTAATTTGATACGGTAGAAAATATTGTGAGAAAAGGAGAAAATGCTGGTTATCGGCATTTTCTCCTTTTCCCACAATGTCTTCTATAGGCTTCTGTCTCAAGGTTGTTCAGACAGAGCTCCAGATGTGATGGTATTCTAAATCCATTATTTCTCTTCCAAACCCTATGTTGTGGATACTCATTAGAATCGTCTCGATGAGACGATTCTAATGAGTATCCATAACATAGGGTTTTGTGGAGAATAATTGATATTTTCAATTTTGAAATCAAAATCACTCCCTCTATCTGTAGCTCTGTTCAGAGTCAGATTGTGTGGTAAAGCATGAAAAGCTTAAATGCAATGTCAGTGAAATGTTCTTATTTCAGTATGTGGTGTGAACTGTCATAAAAAGTGTGAGAAGTTTATGCCCAGTCTGTGTGGTGTCAATCAGAAATTACTGGCAGAAGCTCTGGTAGCAGTGAAGAAAACTAGTGATGAAAGAAGGGCCTCTGTGTCCCCGGAAAAAGTTGTGTCAAATGTAAGTTTTTGGATTGATTTTGATCCCTTGTGATTGATCTTTTCCACAAAGGGAACTTGTGTGCCTCTGTGTAACATGATCTGGAGGCCAAGGGTTTTGAGCCTCAGAGCTGTCCTTTTGCAAGATACTTCATAGCCCTTGCCTTGTACAGGTGAAACCCAGGAAATACATGAATACATAAATTACTTGAGCTGTTACCTTTATCATTTATCGAATGATCGATTGATCAGTGAATCAATCAATGAATCAATCAATTAGTTTACTGCACAATCTCGATTTTTACAACCCTAGGTCAGTTTATTGCACAATCTCGACTTAAGAAAAGGAAGAAAGCTTGTGAAAACATTGTGGGAAAAGGAGAAAATGCTGGTAATCAGCATTTTCTCCTTTTCCCACAATGTTCTCAACCCTATCACAGTCAAATTTTATAGTTTGACCCAGATTTGATTTGTCCTCTGCAAGTGCTTTGAATTTGGACGGCTCTAGATATGGTTTGTGTGCTAAACAGTTAATAGATCAATCTTTTGTTTCGATCGCAGGCCAAACAGGAGGACGACAACTCCTCAGATGATGAAGGATATGAGCAAGTTTGGGAAAAGAACAACAGAGCTCGACCGCCACCGCCCGCTCCTAAAAAGAAATTTAGCCAAGACATGTTTAATATGTTGAAGGTATTAGGCAAAGGCAGTTTTGGAAAGGTAAGAAAAGAGAAATCTTGCCTTGACTTTTGTTAGAAGTTGAATTTGATAATTCTACTAAACCCTTGCTAAAGTTAACCAACTGTTGTTTCTACAACTCTGACAAGTCTTTTGAAAACATTGTGGGAAAAGGAGAAAATGCTGGTGACCAGCATTTTCTCCATTTCCCACATTGTTTTGTATCCAATGCTGTTTGGGTTGAGGATAGAGGATACATTATGTCTTTACAAGATGAGGAAAGTAAAGACTTGTCAAAATTGAAGGAATCTTCGGACGACAATTTTCAATTTGGTTGAAATGATGAAACTTGCTTTTAAGTGAGTAGAAAGCATTGTGAGAAAAGGGCAAAATGCTAGTTTATAGCAATCAGTCCTTTTCCCACAATATTTTTAAAAGGCTTTTTTCTCAGGATTGTGTAATAAAGAATTTAACCCATTACCAAACGACAATATTTTAGAATGGTTCAAATTGAAAGCATTTGCAGACAACAAAATAAAAGTGACTAAAAATTTGAAATTTGTTTTGTGAAGAGTAGAAAACATTGTGGGAAAAGGAAAAAATGCTGGTTACCAGCATTTTCTCCTTTTCCCACAATGTTTTCTAAAGGCTTCTTTCTAAGGGGCGTCAAAAGTAGGGATTGTGTGGTAATGGGTTAAGACATTATTATACCCTGCAAAACGAATGTTTTCGGGGGTATAGGAATCAGCCTCTCTTTGTGTCTGTCTGTATGTCCGTCTGTGTACAAAATACTAGTAATTTTGTGCCGTAAACTCTTCCTTCAGTTTTCCCTCAATTGTATTGATACTTTTCACATATATTCATCATATATTGAAGATTTGCAAGACGCAATTTTCTAGTGTCAACTCTTCGTGGTTGAGGAATTATCTTCCCTTGAACTTGACACTTTTTGTATCAGAGTGGTAGTGGGGTATTAAGTCACATTCAATGACAGCTCTTGTTATTTTTCAGGTGATGTTAGCGGAATTGAAAGGATCAAATAAATTCTATGCAATAAAAGTTTTAAAGAAGGATGTAGTTTTAGAAGACGACGATGTCGAATGTACAATGATAGAAAAGCGTGTTTTAGCCTTGGGTTGTTCTCACCCATTCCTCACTCATCTACACAGTACATTTCAAACTACGGTAAGTAGGTTGCCTGTTCAACACTTTGGTGAAATCCTGTTTGGCTCAGTTGTAATGAGTTTGACTATTGATTTAAGGCTCATTGGAAGCACAGGGCCTTTTGAGGGAGTGTCTTTGAGTCAACACCTCAGAACCTTAGCTAGGACTGGTGAAACCACTGATATACATAGTTGATCAAACTGACGTACTGATATTGCTGAAAGAATATTGAAGTATTTCTAGTATAAAAAAAAAACAACTGATGGACATATTCAGTTAAAAGATTTTTACATTTAGATAACAGGGTAGTCATTTTTGGCTCTGCTATTTTCAAAGAGTACAATAAGTTAATGTCAAAGCCCCATTGTTGTTGCCTGTGTTGTTGTCTTGCAAAAAAGTTGACATTTTGCACTATTTCTGAATATCTTTTGAAGATTTGCACAAGGTCTTAGCTGTCACAAGAGGAAACTGATACAACATAGGCAGATAATCATCAAAGTTTTTTGACATAATTATGTTCCTTTTTTAACCCAGAACTTCCATTTAAAATCAAGCTGCTGCAACTGAGCATTGGCACCCACAAGTAGTCCTCTTGTTTTTGCAATGGTTTGTTTCTGTTTCAGTGTAAGATATGATGTCATTATACTTATTTGAATATGATAAAACAATGTTTTGTATCGTGTGACATTGCCACAAACCCATGAAAGTTTATGATGCTGAATCTAACCATATATTCAGAGGTTACAAACCCTATTAACCCTTTCCCAAACAAGCCCAGATTTTTATGTGTCTGCAGTAAAAGTCTTTGAAAACAGTGTTGGAAAAGAAGAAACTGCTTGTAACGAGCAATTTCTCCTTTTCCCTCAGTCTTTTCTACCCTTTTTGAGAACTTTCTGCAATTTTCTCCAATCTAAAATTGTCATCTGCAAACTCTTTCGGTTTGGAAGGGTCCAAAATTTGTTTTTTTGGGAAAGGGTTAAGAAAATACCATGAAAGCCTGGTTTTCCTTGTAGTTCTCTGTTTTACTTGCTGGTATTTTTCTGTATAATTCCTGATTTGAATCAGAGATAAAACAATTTCTTAGCTTTGTTTTAAGGTAAAAATATTATTAGCCCCATTGAAACTAAAATGAGTACGAAGAAATTTTAAATATTTCAAGTATGTATAATCAGTTGTTTTCTTGTCTGTTTCAGAGTCATCTGTTCTTTGTCATGGAGTACCTGAATGGAGGAGATCTAATGTTTCACATCCAGTTGTCTGGAAAATTTGATCTAACTAGAGCTCAGTAAGCCTTGCTTCTTTCCGAAAGTCATAAAAAAAACCCCCAAAACATTATTTGGAAAGGGTTTAATTTAATGATCAAATTTGTTTGGTGTTTTACCCTCTTTTAACCCCATGCCAAGCATTTTCCTGTTTTAACTCTTTACCAAACAACAAATTTTAGACTAGTTCAAATTGAAAGCATTTGCATACGACAAAATAAAGGTGACTGAAAAATTGAAATTTGTTTCTGGTAAGGGTAGAAAACACTGTGGGAAAAGGAGAAAATGCTGGTTACCAGTATTTTCTCCTTTTCCTACAGTGTTTTCAAATGGCTTCTTTCTCAGGGGCGTCAAAAGTAGGGATTGTGTGGTAATGAGTGAACAGCCCTGAGGAAAACGGGATTTTAAAAACATTGTTAAAAAAGGAGATAATGCTGGTAAACAACGTTTTCTAGCCTATCAAAACCAATTGTATCATTAGAGTTGCATTTAGTTCGTTAATTTTTGTGGTGTTTGTGGTTGTGAGGTAGAGCATCGGCCGCATAACCAAAAGGTCCTGAGTTTGAGACCTGGGAATGGATGCCAACTTTGGGGTTTTTGAATATGTTTAAAAAATTTATGTAATTCCTTCATTGAGCCCAGAATATTGTTGTCTAGTAAAGACCTAAACAGTACATGTATTTCAGTTTTATGATGGCATTCCCTCTTCAGTCAATCTCCTGATACCATTTGTCTCAGATAAGGAGATGGAAAGTCCTGATACTTATTGTTCAATTATTTAATATCAGTTGTTTTCATGAACATTGGCAAGGTTTGATTCGCTGAAAAAATGTTTTCCTAAATCATGTTGTGCTGAAACTACTTTCGCTGAAGGTTACTTTTGCGAGTCCTACATATTGCTGTGTTCATTTACTTTCATTCTATTGGTTAATTTTCAGTATTGGGGATCTGAAAACTGCTTTTATGTTGTATTCTTGTGCCATACAAATATGAGTGGAAGGGGCTTGAGAAACTGCGACGTTGGATTTAAAAATGAAGAAAATGAATGCAGTTTGAATTATTCCTTTCGGTGTATGTTGTCTGTAGTATGAAATTATAAGGAATAAAGATAATTTTCTTTTTTTTTTTCATTGAGGTATAAAAAAATCTACTCACACCTTTGTATGAAACGTTTTCATACAGGTTGGCAAAAATATACAGATTTTCCATCGAAATAGTCTAACAAAGGGCACTTCCTATAATTTGAAAACAGACATTTTGTTCAAATACATGTAATAAACCTTATGATCAAGATAGTAACCAAAGCAATATCTCTGACCTAAAACAACACAACATCTGCCCAGGAAACACTTCAAATAGAAGAGAAAATCTACCAAGCATCTAAGATATTTTTATACTAATTCATGTATTTTGTTCCCTTTAATAGGTTTTACGCAGCAGAAATCTTACTTGGATTACAGTTTCTTCACTCCAATGGTATTGTATATAGGTAAGTATGATTCTGAATTCCTGTTTCGAAATTATTCTTATTGAAAGCAAGTTTTGTTACAATTCAGGGGACAAAATTTTACTGTCATAATTTAACACTTTACCTAACAATCTCTGGTTTTTATGACCAGCATAACCAGCATTTTCTCCATTTCCCACAATGTTTTCAGAAGGGATCTTTCTCAAGTTCATTAAATGTTGGGGATATGTGGTAAAGAGTTAACTATCTATGTAACAACTCATGTGAGATTTATTTGCAGAGGATCAGATAGAGGGAGTGATTTTGATTTCAAAACTGTAATTATTTGTTATTGGCCACTAAACCTTATGATGTGGGTACTCATTAGAATCATCTCATAGGGACGATTCTAATGAGTACCCACAAAATTGGATTTTGAAGAGACTTTAGAATACCATCACTCCCTCTTATCTGGAGTTCTGTATTTTTAATCGCAGATGGCCAGCCATCAGACCCACAACCTGGAATGGCCAAAAACTTGTCATTTATAAGGTTTACTCTAATGCACATTACTCATTACCAAACGACAATGTTTTAGGCTTGTCAAATAGAAAGAATTTTGCAGACATCAAAATAAAAGTGACTGAAAATTTGAAATTTGTTTTGTGAAGGGTAGAAAACATTGTGGGAAAAGGAGAAAATGCTGGTTACCAGCATTTTCTCCTTTTCCCACATTGTTTTCTAAAGCTTCTTTTTCAGGGGCGTCAAAAGTAGGGATTGTGTGGTAATGGGTCAACTCTTTCTTGAATGGCAAAATTTTGGACTACACCAAATTGATTCCATTTCCAGATGAAAATCAAATATAATGTAAATGATGAGTTTTGTCTATGACAGAGTAGAAAACACTATGGGGGAAGGAGAAAATGCTGGTAACCAAAATGCTGGTTACCAGCATTTTCTCCTTTTCCTACAGTGTTTTCAGAAGACTTCCTTCCCAGCATCATAAGAACAAGGGATTGTTTGGGAAAGGGTTAACCTTTTAGGGCTGATGGAGATCTAGCATTACTGATTATTTTCCCATTTTTAACAGGGATTTAAAACTTGACAATGTTCTCCTGGACAAAGAAGGTCACATAAAGATTGCAGACTTTGGTATGTGTAAAGAAAATATATTTGGTGAGAACCGTGCAGGGACTTTTTGTGGAACACCAGATTATATCGCACCAGAGGTATGGTCAAAATTTTATGCTTGAAGCCTATCAAAAAAATACAGGGTTGCAAGACCATCAGGTAGAAGGCTTTTGAAAAAAGCTTCTTTGTTTGTATTGGAGTAAAACACTGTTGTAAAGCTTAGGTCATATCACAGCAGTCAGTGCTCTTATGCACATGTTTCTTGGCTTTGCCACACAGGTATTGACACAACCTTCTTTGTAAGTCTTTGACTACTTTCCTCACATGTGTCAGAGGTGAAAGGCAAAAAATTGCCAGAAAAAAATGGCCTTAACTGGATATTGAACCTCCAACCACCAGGTTAGGAGTCAGATACCTTTACCACTGAGCTACCTGGGTGGGTCCAAAAAATTGTAGGAAAAAGATACTGGTAACCAGCTTTTTCTTCTTTTCTGACAAACACTTTCTACTCTCCCAAAAATAAATTCTGTTATTTAACCCTTTACCAAAAATCCCTGGTTTTTATGACCCAGAGGTAGAAGCCTTCTGAAAACATTGTGGGAAAAGGAGAAAATGCTGGTAACCAGCATTTTCTCATTTTCCCACAATGTTTTCTATCCTTGTAATTTTTTAGTCACATTTATTTTGTCGTCTGCAAATGCTTTCAGTTTAGACGCTTTATCGTTTGGTAAAGAGTTAAACACAAAAGGAATCCTAACTGCAAAAAATAAAAAAAGATATGTACGTAATCTAAACACTATGCAAAGTTTCATAAAATTAGCCTTTCAGATGGTTTGTCTTAAGTAGAACTGAAGGTACATTGAGTAGAACTGAAGGTTGTTGCTTCTCAATCAGAATTGATATTAACCATTTACCATAAAATCCCTGGTTTTTATGATCAGGCTTCTGATTTCTATGATCTAGAGCAGGAAGCCTTCTGAAAACGTTGTGGGAAAAGGAGAAAATGCTGGTTACCAGCATTTTCTCCTTTTCCCACAATGTTTTCTACTTTTCTAAAGGCAAGTTTCTATCTTTGAGTCATGTTTATCTTGTCTGCAAATCCTTACAATATGGACCAGTCTAAAATTTTGTCAGTTAGTAAAGAGTTTACTCCTTTTCCCCAGCAACATTACTGCAGGCATTGTATCACAGGATCACACTAGAAGAAGGCGGTTGTACCAATGAAAGCTTGTGTACATTATTATACTTAGTAGTAAAGAGTGAAGAACAATATGTTCAGTGGCTGGAAAAAAGAGCCTTTAAGTTATAAATTTTATTAGCAGTGGAAATGTTTAAACATTGTGGAGCTATTATTAGTTCACAACTCTTTACCAAATTCTAGACTTGACCAAATACATATACCTTTCTTTTTATGGCCAAGGTAAAAGTCAGAGTCTCTATAATTGAAGATCCAAGCTCAAAACCTGTAAGAGACTTTTTTTCTGCAGTGCAAAAGTCCAGCTGCTGCAATTGATCATCACCTTTGACAGTGGGCTTTTTATGGGGAGTGTCCTTTGGCAAGGCACTGCAGAGCTTCAGCATAGTACTGATGAAACCCAGGAAACTCATTAGTAAGTGAGCTGATGCTGTGATATGACTGAAATAACACTGAGCTTGGTATAAAAACAACATGAAAGTGACATTCAATCCAGTAACTGCTGGAAAGATTTGTCTGAAGAAAGCAGAGGATGCTTTTTAATGGTTACTTTCATTTAATGTTTATACAAAAAACATCTTGTAAATCAAAGAAATTGTTTGTTGCAAAATTATGTGAGCCATGCTCTGGCAAAAGGGGGCTTAATGCATCACATATTTATGGATCATTAAACCTTTTACCAAACAATCCCTGGTTTTTACGACCCCTAGAAAGAAGCCTTTTGAAAACATGGAGGGAAAAGGAGGAAATGCTGGTTACCAGCATTTTCTCCTTTTTCCACAATGTTTTCTACTCTTCTAAAGTCCAGTTTCAATTTTTTTGTCATGTCTATTGTGTCGTCTGCAATTGCTTTCAATTTGGGCCAGACTAAGTTTTTGTTGTTTGATAAAGGGTTCATTGTTACTTTTTCCATCTCTATTCTAAACGACAAAGTTTTAGACTGTTCAAATTGAACTACATGTACATGTATATGCAGATGACAAGATAAATCTGACTGAAATATTTAAAGTTGTTTCAGGGAGGGTAGAAAACGTGGTAGGAAAAGGAGAAAATACAGTACTGCTTGCCAGTATTTTCTCGTTTTCCCACCATGTTTTCAAAAGGATACCATCTTGGGGTTGTAGTAAGTCTGGATTGTGTGGTAAAGAGTCAAACAGCTGACTTACTGGTACTTGGATATAAAGAAAATTGTCCAATAGCAAAAAGGTTGAGCCCAGGTCAGCGTGCAGGGAGTGTCCAGGCTGACCTGGGTTGATACTTTTCACAGATGTATTAACTCTTTACCAAATGACAACATTGTAGACTTTTTCAAATTGAAAGCACTTGCAGACGACAAATTATCTGTAACTCAAAAATTGAAATTTGTTTCCAGCAGGGTAGAAAACATTGTGGGAAAAGGAGAAAATACTGGTTACCACCATGTTTTCAAAAGGCTTCTATCTCAGGGTCATTAACGGTCAGGATTGTATGGTAAAGAGTTCAGACCCCTTTCACGGAGCATGCATTGTACATAGCTGCAAAGAGGAAGAGGAGAAAGGATACTAATTAGAGAAAAGATAAAATACAAAATAAATCGGTAATCAAAGTGTAAAACTCCTTTCAAATCTGTATTAACCTGTTACTAAACAATTCTTTGTTTAACAACCCTTAAGAATAATGCTTTTGGAAACATAGTGGAAAAAGGGGGAAATGCTAGTTAAAAGATTCACAGGTCAACACTTTATCCGTGTGCATTAAGCCCCTTTTTCACAGAGCATGGCTCAATTATAAAATCATCAGTTTGTCTTAATCATTGAAATTTTGAAGACAAGATGATTGCTTAACCCTTTACCACACGGTAAAATTTTATACTAACCAAATTGAAAGCACTTGCAGGAGACAAATTAGACGTTACTCAAAACTGAAATTGGTTTTCAGGAGGGTAGGAAACACTGTCGGAAAAGGAGAAAATGCTGGTTACCAGCATTTTCTCCTGTTCCCAGATTGTTTTCAAAAGACTTCTATCTCCGGGTCGTAAAGAAACAGGGATTATTTGGTGAAGCGTTGATTGCTTAGACGTGGCCTTTTAGACTGGTTTGACTATTATATGTATATCATTGTAGATTTTGAAAGGTCAGAAATACACAACGTCAGTAGACTGGTGGTCTTACGGGGTATTACTGTATGAAATGATGATTGGTCAGTCTCCATTCCACGGGGACGACGAAGATGATCTCTTCCACTCCATTCTCAATGACACACCGCATTATCCACGCTGGTTGCCAAAGGAGGCGGGTTCAATACTCAGTCTTGTAAGTGATTACACATTTTAGTTGTTACTGCCTGAAACTGATCTATGGGCTTTTAATGTCCCTGAAGAAAAAACCTTTTGAAATTATTATAGGAAAAGGAGAGAGTGCCGGTAACCAGTATTTTTTACTTTTCCGCACAATGTTTTTTCCCTTTCAAAGATTGTCGTGTTCGTTACATGTGATAATTATGTTGTCTGCAAATGCTTCAGTTTGTCTGATAAAGAGCTAAAAAGATGCCTCCAGAAATATACTTTTAAAATAGTCCTGATCATTATCAGCCTTCCCGGTTGGCTCAGTGGTGAGCATGTCACACTAATGACCTGGTGGTTGTGAGTTTGATACCCGGTTGAGGTGAATTTTCTTTCGGGCATATTTTTGCCTCTCTCATCTCTGCTGAAGCATGTGAGAAAAGTAGTTGGTGGCTTTGGAAAGAAAATTGTGTTGGTACTAGTATGAGAAAGCCAGGAAATGTGTGTCACCGACTGCCATGATATGACCTTAGCTGTTAACCCTTTACCATACAGTGACGACTTTTAATGACCCTAAGGAAGAAGCCGTCTGACGACATTGTAGGAAAAGAAGGAAATGCTGGTAACGTGCTTTTTCTCCTTTTCCCACAATGTTTTCTACCCTTATATATTATAGACAACTTCCGTTATGTGAGCCACTTCTAAATTGTTGTCTGCAAATGCTTTCAAATTTGAATGAAGTTAAAAAATTTTCTGTGTCGTAATTGGTTAAAGTGGCGTTAAACCCCAATACAATCAACCATCATAATCAGTTATGGTTTAACTCATTCACATGTATAAGACAAATTTTAGATTTATTCACATTCAAAACATCTGCAAATGACAGATTCAAAGTGCTTATAAATTTGCCTCATCCTTTCCCACACAACAAATTTTAGACTCTCTCAAATTTAATATATCAGGAAACAATAGATTCAGATTTAATACAAAGTTAATGAGATTAAGTTCTCAGACAGGATAAAAAACATTGGGAGAAAAGGAGAAAAGCTTCTTTCCCAGTGTCATGAAATCCTGTGCTTGTTTGGTAAAGGATTAATGTTTGATTACATTTTTAAACTTTTATGGCGCACAGAGAAATTGCTACAAACAATCAACATTCCACATTTGAGTGTTAGACTAACATTTTGATGGTTTAAGTTTACTTAACTTTTAATTACAGCCCTAGTATGCCCTTATCCAATACCACAGTAAGACAGTTGACTGACTGATTGATTGATTGATTGATGTTGTTTAACGCAGGTTTTAATATTATTTCAGTCATATCATGGCAACAGCTCTTGTGTTCATTCATCTCCTAGCTTGCACCTTTACTAAGTTAGGGCTTTCTACTTAAGTTTCTTGCCAAAGGAAACTCTCTTAAAAGCCCAGCAAGACTCAAACTAGCGGCTTCCAGATTAGAAGTCTACTCTTTACCTCTAAGGTTGAGACCTTACAAAAACTACTAATTTATTTCAGTTGTTTGAGAGAAGTCCTGCGGACCGACTTGGAATGCCAACATGTCCAGCTGGGCCAATACGTGCAGTACCATATTTCCGCAATGTAGAGTGGGAAAAAATAGAAAGGAGACAAATTGAACCTCCATTTAAACCAAAAATTGTAAGTTTGTGTCTCAGTTCTTTTCATTAGCCTATTTCAAAGAAAATCATGCAGTATTGTTGTAGCCCTGGCATCCTCTGTGTCAAAGGTGTCGTCTGCTTCATTATGCAAATTACTTTGATGTTTTCCAAAAAAGTTTGACAATGAAAAAAGATTTGGTAAAAACTCATGTGTTTAACTCATTACCAAACAACAAGATTTTAGGCTTGTCCAAATCGAAAGCATTTGCAGACGACAAAATAAAAGAAACTGAAAATTTAAAATTTGTTTTGAAAAGGGTAGAAGACATTGTTGGAAAAGGAGAAAATGCTGGTTACCAGCATTTTCTCCTTTTCCCACAATTATTTATAAAGGCTTCTTTCTCAGGGTCATTTAAAATAGGGATTGTGTGATAACGGGTTAAATAGCTGTATGGAGCACATTTCATTGCACGATAAATGAGGTAAGCATGATAATTGAGATTTGGCGATATATCAAAAATCTGTTTGTATGCCATTATGTTTTACAGAAATCTGACAGTGACATATCCAACTTTGACTCAGATTTCACGATGGAGAAGGTCACCCTGACTCCTGGAGACAAGGACCTCTTGAAAACGATGAATCAAAGACTGTTTACAGGTTTTAGTTTCACCAGTGCGGAAGCTCTTTCCTGAAGAAATCCATCGGCCTTATTTTTCTCATCAAGTTTTATTTTCATGAACCTTTCACAGAACAATATTGCATTTTTTAAAACTTCAAAGGAGAGGGTTTTGAAATCATTGTTGGGAAAAGGAGAAAATGCAGGTAACCAGCATTTTCTCCTTTTTCCAACAACGTTTTTATATCCTTTCAAAGAGGAATCCCATTTATTTGAGCTGTATTTAATATGTGGTCTGTCAAGCTGTTTTAACTCATTACCAAATGACAATATCATAGACTTGTCCAAATTGAAAGCATTTGCAGACGACAAAATAAAAGTGACTGAAAATTTGAAATTTGTTTTGTGAAGGGTAGAAAACATTGTGGGAAAAGGAGAAAATGCTGGTTACCAGCATTTTCTCCTTTTCCCACAATGTTTTCTAAAGGCTTCTTTCTCAGGGGCGTCAAAAGTAGGGATTGTGTGGTAATGGGTTAACTCTTTATCAAGCTACAAATTTATAGACTGGTCCAAATTGAAAGCATTTGCAGACGATAAAATAAATGTGACTGAAGAATCGAAATATGGTTTGGGAAAGGTAGAAAACATTGTGGGCAAAGGAGAAAATGCAGGTAACCAGCATTTTCTCCTTTTCCTGCAATGTTTTCAAAAGGCTTCTACCTCAGGGTCATCAAAAGTCGTCATTGTTTGGTAAGGGAACAATATGGATGAGTGTAAATTTTGTTGTTTGGTAGGGAGTTAACCCTTTACTAAACAATCCCTGGTTGTTATGACTCTGAGACAGAAGTCTTTTGAAAACATTGTGGGAAGACAAAATGCTGATAACCAGCATTTTCTCTTTTTTTCCACAACGTTTTCTACCCTTCACAAAACGAATTTCACATTTTCAGTCACTTTTATATTGTTGTCTGAAAGTGCTTTTGATTTGGACAAGCCAAAGATTTTGTCGTTTGGCAGAGAGTAAAGACAGTGTTGTTATTCAGTTGTATGACGAGTGAATGAATTAGGTGATTGTAGAAAGCATGAGTTATTTTGATTGGTTGATTTTAATTGAAATGTTAATTTTATTGCTCATTTTTATGCTCCCCGAAAACATTTCGGGGGAGCATATAGTCGCCATGCTGTGCGTACATCCATTCGTCCATCTGTCCCAAGCCATTTCTCCGCAACTCCTGAACCAAATTTAATGAAAGTTCATATCTGATCTCCTTGGAACAATGTACAAATACCTTTTTTCCGGTTTCTCAATTTCAGGCTGCATCATGGAAAAAGGCGGTTTCATGTAAAAAATTGTTTTTCACTAATATCTCCTACATCAGTGCTCAAAACTTTGTGAAATTTCAAATCTGAACTTGTTGGGAAGTTGCCCAGATATCTCTTTCCAGGTTTCTCAGTTACAGACTGTGTTGCAGAAAAAGGGGACTTCGTGAAAAAATTGTTTTTCTCTAATATCTCCTACATTAGTGCTCAAAAGGTCATGAAATTTCAAATCTGAACTTGCTGGAACATTACCCAGAAACCTCTTTCCCAGTTTCTCAATTTAAGGCTTTGTCATGGAAAAAGGGAGCTTCATGTAAAAACTTGTTTAATGATATCTCTTTCCCGGTCTCAATAACAGTCTGTGTCGCGGAAAAAGGAGGCTTCATGTAAAAAATTGTTTTTCTCTAATATCTCCTACATTATTGCTCACAAGTTCATGAAATTTCAAATCTGAACTTGTTAACTCTTTACCACACAATCCCGACTTTAAACAACCCTGAGAAAAAAGCCTTTTGAAAACATTGTGGGAAAAGGAGAAAATGCTGGTAACCAGCATTTTCTCCTTTTCCCACAATGTTTTCTACCCTTCCCAAACCAAATTTCAATTTTTCAGTATCATTTATTTTGTCGTCTGCAAATGCTTTCAATTTGGACCAGTCAAAAATTTTCTTGTGTGGTAAAGAGTTAAAACATTTTCCAGATACATCTTCCCTGATTTCTCAAATTCACAGAAAAGGGGAAGGGGGGGGGGCTTCCTGTAAAAAATGGTTTTATGAAATATATATGTAATATCTCCTACATTACTGCTCAAAATTTCATGAAATTTCGAATTTGAGTTATTATTCAAAAATGCCACAAACCACACACCCATTGTATTTATTCCAATTATGCATTATTGTCATGAGGGAAAACGGGGCTTAACCCTTTCCCAAACAATAAATTTTGGACCCTTCCAAACCAAAAGAGTTTGCAGACGACAATTTTACATTTTGAAAAAATGGCAGAAATTTCTCAAAAAGGGTAGAAAACACTGTGGGAAAAGGAGAAATTGCTCGTTACGAGCAATTTCTCCTTTTCCCACAGTGTTTTCAAAAGACTTTTACTGCAGACATGTGAAAACCAGGGCTTGTTTGGGAAAGGGATAAAGGAGGCTTAGTGGGCATAGTGTCCTCTACAAGTTTGTGACGGCTATTACTCCAAAAGTATAACAGCTATTAATGTCAAAATTCATGAACAGATAGATCTTATTGCTTAATAGAAAATTTACTTTTTCCATGTTTCAGGCATTTTAGGGGAAAAGTGGGCTTCATGGTAGAGTTAGAGTCAGTTTTCTCCATGATCTTGTTGGTCAAAATTTCACATTTCAGTCACTATCTTCCACAAAAGAATTTTGCTGTCAGTCTGTCCATTTGTTTGACAAGCTCTATTTCAGTTTGTGTTCGCGCATCTTTCTCCTGGTAGATATATCGTCAGTTATTATCATCATAACATTTGTGTTTGGATTTTTTTCCCCAATTTCATACATTTTATGACAAGCACTTGTTCGGGAAGCATAATCCGTCTCTGACGGCTCTTGTTTAAGTTTAGAGATATGTATATTTGCACAACCATGTCAGGTAGAGCAATTGGTTTAACTCATTGCAAAACAACAAAATTTTAGCCTTGTCCAAATCGAAAGCATTAATTTTGCAGACGACAAAATAAAAGTGACTGAAAATTTAAAATTTGTTTTGTGAAGGGTAGAAAACATTGTGGGAAAAAGAGAAAATGCTGGTTACCAGCATTTCCTCTTTTTCCTACAATGTTTTCTAAGGACTTCTTTCTCAGGGGCATCAAAAGTAGGGATTGTGTGGTTATGGGTTAACAGATAACCAACTTAAGCATATTTGTAAGATAAATAAGAAACAATCTTTTCGTCTATGGCAAACAAAAGCTGTTGGGCTGGAACAAATTGAAAGCATTTGCAGATTATGAATGATGCTGAAATGATGTTTTCTGTCCTGGATAGGTAGAAAACATTGTGAAAAAAGTAGGAAATGCTGATTACTGCCATTTCCAATAATGCTTCCAAAACCCATATTTTACCTGGGTCTTGGAAAGTTAGGATTGTGTGGTAATGGGTAAAATTCAAAGTATTTGCAGAGGACAAATAAAATGGTACTCTGATATTCTCTAAGAAATGGTTTAAAACAGTGTTGGAAAAGAAAGAAATACAGGTAACCACAATTTTCTCCTTTCTTTAACAATGTTTTCATAACTCTTCCCCATCAGGGCTGTTAAAAGTGAGTTGTGTGGTAGAGTAAACCCTTTACCAAACAATATAAGGTATTTGAGGCCCTGAGAGAGAAGGCTTTTGAAAACATTCTAGAAAAAGGAGAAAATGCTGCTGACCAGCATTTTCTCTTTTTCTCACAATGTTTTCTGCTCTTCCCACTTGAAATTTTGGCTTTTGAGTCACATTAACTTTGTTGTCTGCAAAGGCTTTCAGTTTGGACAAGTCCAAATGTTGTTATCTGGTAAACAGTTAGTGAATAACAATCCTGAACAAATCTTTTACCAAACAATGAAATCTTACATAAATACAGTTTATAAGCATGTCAAATTAAAGTTAGAATTTACATTAGAGATCATTATTGAAAAAGGAGAAATTCTGGTTATTAGTATTTTCTCCTTTTACTGTGATGTTTTCCAAAACCTTTTTCATGCAGGTTGCTTAAAATTGGAATTGTCTGATAAAGTTCTCTAAGGTTTAATACCCAAATACATGTAAAACCAATGTGGCAAAAGGAGAGGAATACTTTTAGAACAATCATAGACATATGACACAAGATGGTCAACATGCTTTATATATTTATAATTACCTGTCGGTAAACAATGGTTGATATCTGAATTGCAATTATCTTTGTGTGATTTTTATACACCGGCATAATGAATGTTTTCGGAGGATATAATGGAATCAGCCTATCTGTCCCTGTGACCGTGGGTCTGTCTGTATGTCCATTTGTGTACAAAATACTAGTAATTGCATGTTTCTGTCAAAGCACTAGTGGGGATATTAGGTCATATTCAGTGACAGCTCTTGTTTTTTAGCTCACCTGAGCAGAAAGTGCTCATGGTGAGCTTTTGTGATTGCCCAATATCCGTCGTCCGTCGTCAGTCGTCCGTCGCCCACAATTACTTTAAACATCTTCTTCTTCCAAACCACTGGGCCAATCTTGATGAAACTTGGCAGGGATGTTCCTTGGGTGAAGCTCTACCAAAGTTGTGAAAGAGATTGAACTCCAGCCATAATTCTGGTTGCCATGGCAACCAAAAGAAAAAATAGCAAAATCTTTGAAAATCTTCTCTGAAACTAGAGGGCGTAGAGCTTTGATATTTGGTATGTAGCATCTCCTAGTGGACCTCTACAAAGATTGTTCATATGATGCCCCTGGGGTCAAAACTGGCCCTGCCCTGGGGGTCACAAATTTGAACCATGGAACCAGGAAGGAAAACTTTAAAAATCTTCTTCTCTGAAACAGAAGATTAAGAGCTTTGATATTTGGTATGAAGCATCTCCTAGTGGACCTCTACCAAGATTGTTCGTATGATGCCCCTGGGGTCAAAACTGGCCCCGCCCCAGGGGTCACAAGTTTGAAACATAGGAATAAAGAAGGAAAACTTTAAAAATCTTCTTCTCTGAAACTGGAAGGTGCAGAGCTTTGATATTTGGTATGTAGTATCTTCTAGTGGACCTCTACCAAGATTGTTCATATAATGCCCCTGGGGTCAAAACTGGCCCCGCCCCGGGGGTCACAAGTTTGAAACATTGGAACAAAAAAGGAAAACTTTAAAATCTTTTTCTCTGAAACAAGAAGGAGTAGAGCTTTGATATTTGGTATGAAGCATCTGCTAGTTGACCTCTACAAAGTTTGTTCAAACTGGCCCAGCCTCGGGGGTCACAAGTTTGAAACATAGGAACAAGGAAGGAAATATTTAAAAATATTTTTCTCTGAAACTAGAGCTTTGATATTCTATTATGTAGCATCTTCTAGTGGACCTCTATGAAATACGATACAATGATCTTTTCGGAAAAGAAGAATTTTCATTGTAGATATTTACTGCTTAGTACTCAGGTGAGCAATATAGGACCATCATGGTCCTCTTGTTTTGTGTAGTTTTGTGTCAAATCTCTCTTAAAGGCCATTTTTTGGGCCATAAGTTGGTCTCCTGGTATGTTGTACGCTTGTCTTTCAGACATGGGCAATTTGCAAGGCAAAATTTGGTTTTTGTCCATATTTGTAAGCTACAAATGCAACTGTTGATGCAATCAAATCTTGTTGCACCTTGTCCATATTCAAAGCCTATCTAGACAACAAGCTAACCCATTACAAGACGACAAAATTTTAGCCTTGTCCAAATTGAAAGCATTTGCAGACGACAATTTAAATGTGACTCAAATAATGGAATTTGACCTTAAGAGGGTAGAAAACATTTTGGGAAAAGGAGAAAATGCTGGTCACCAGCATTTTCTCCTATTCCCACAATGTTTTCAAAAGGTATCATCCTCCTTAAAAGGCGTCATTGAACAACAATGGGTTAACTGTGGCTGAAAGGACGAAGTTTATTTTTTGAAGAATAGAAAACATTACCATGGGGGGAGGGTGGAAAAAATTTTTGAGAAACATTGAAAATGTTGTTTACCAGCATTTCAATGCTTGTTACCTGCACTTTCCTCCCCTTGTCCAACGATGATTTCAAAAACCTTCATCAAGGTTGTTAAGACATGGGATCGTTTATTAAATCTTTACCACACAATCCCCACTTTTTAACTACCATGAGAAAGAAACCTACAGAAAACAAAGTGGGAAAAGGAGAAAATGCTGGTAACCAGCATTTTCTCCTTTTCCCACAATGTTTTCTACCCTATCAAAGTCAGAAATCATCTTATTAACAAGATTTAATTTTTTGTCAGCAGATGCTTTGAATTTGGACCAGTCCAAAAATTTATCGTTTGGTATAGAGTTAAGGTTTTCTAAAAAAATCTTGCATCCATTTTCATGGGTGATGTTTTCAGAGCTGTCTACAGCAAGTTGTTTGAAGACATAACTCAGATTATCGTGCAATGGAGCTTGAATTCTGCTGTCTGCATCATTTTTGAGTAAATTGTTCTGTGTATGTTTAATATAGTTGTTGATGTTTGTTGTTATCAAGTGATATATTTTCGGGAAATATTTTTTACCCATTTTCATAGCTTACAATTTATTTTGTCTTTAGCCCTATGCTAAACAATCTCATGTTTTAATTATTTACGACATGACAATATTTCAGACCTGTCCAAATTGACAGCATTTGCAGACAAGAAAATGATTGTGACTAAAAATTTGAAATTTGGTTTTGGAAGGTTAGAAAACTTTTTCTCCTTTTCCCACAAAGTTTTCAAAAGGCTTCTTTCTCAGGGTTGTTAAAAGTCGGGATAGAGTGGTAGAGAGTTAAAGGCACAAAAGCAGCTAAAAGTAAACAGTGTATTAACTCTTTACCATACATTCCCGAATTTTTAACAACCCTGAGAAAGAAAGCTTTAGGAAACATTGTGGAAAAAGGAGAAAAACCTGGTTGTTAAAATTTGGAATTGTTTAAGAAACAATATTCTTTCTATTGTGGTTTATCGTTCAACAAACTAGTTATCAGTTATAAGGCACAGTAAATAATCCACAAGGGCGATAGCCTGAGTGGTTTAGTTATTGTGCCTCATACCTTACCTTACTCTTACCTATTTACCAAATAACAAAATTGTCCAAATTGATATTTTATCTTTCGATGAAACAACAAAGACTTGAAATAAGACCACACTTCCGTCACAGTCTGACACTGTTCTACAAAGCACCTAGTGTTGTCTTTTGCAAATGTTCTTTTTCCTTGATTTTTTATTTTGGTCTTTTTCAAATACATGATTGTTTACCCTTTACTCCATAGATACTCATTTCTACGCATTGCTTGTATGTGCCTTTTGAAAACAAAGTGGCAAAAGGTGAAATTGCTCGTGACGAGCAATTTCACCTTTTGTCACAATGTTTTCTATGCTATCAAAAGGTATCATATCCATATAAAAAACAGCTTCATCCTTACTGTTATTCAGGGTCAATTAGAGGGACCATAGAAATGCCTTATGGGGTAAAGAGTTAAAAGATAATTATGCCATCAACCCTTTGCCACACAAAGCTGTCTTTAACACCCCTGAGAAAATAGATTTTGAAAATATTGTGGGAAAAGGAGAAAGTGCTAGTTACAAGTTATATTCTCCTTTTCCCACTATCATTTCAAATGTGTCCTTCTGCAATGTCAACAAATAAAAAGGGATTGTTTGGTTTACCCTTTACCAAACAATCCTGGTTTTAGCAACCAAGAGAAAACATTCTGAAAACATTATTGGAAATGGAGATATCCTGGTAAGTGGTAAAAAGGTAATTTTCTATTTCTGAGTCACATTGACTGTGTCATCTGCAGATGCTTTCAATTTGGACAAACTTAATTTTTTTGTTTGGTAAAGAGTTAACCCTTTACCAGACAACAAAATTTTAGACTGGTCCAAATTCAAAGCACTGGCAGATGACAAATGTAACTCAAAAATTAAAATTTGATGCCATCAGGGTTACCAGCATTTCCTCTTTTTCCAACAATGTTTTCAAAAGGTTTCTATCTCAGGGATTGTTTAGTAAAGGGTTAACCCTTTACCAAATGACAAAATTTTAGGCTTGTCCAAAGTGAAAGCATTTCCAGACAACAAAATCAGAGTGCCTAAAAATTTGAAATTTATTTTGTGAAGGGAAGAAAACATTGTGGGAAAAGGAGAAAATGCTGGTTTCTCCTTTTCCCACAATGTTTTCTAAAGGCTTCTTTCTCAGGGTCGTCAAAAGTAGGGATTATGTCGTAATGGGTTAAGAGGTAAGCCTTACTTAGGATTTCACAGCGTAAAAACTTGGTTGCCAGTATCTTGTTGTATACTTCAACATGTAGGCCTACTGTTCTTGATCTTTGGTGTGGCTGTTTTTGTTGTTAAGGAAAAACTTGAGATCTAATTGTAGCCCTTTTGTGTGCATCTATGTCCGTATGGTTGACTTTGACATTTTATAATACCTCTGTCATTACAGATATTTAGTTCAAAGTTGGACTTGTTAACCTTTTACTCCATAGATACTGGTTTCTACGCATTGCTTGTATGAGCCTTTGGAAAACATTGTGGCAAAAGGTGAAATTGCTTGCGACGAGCAATTCATCTTTTGTCACAATGTTTTCTATGCTATCAAAAGGTGTCATATACCTATAAAAAATGGCATCATCCTTGCTGTTATTTAGGGTCAGTTATAGGTACAATAGAAATGCCTTATTGGGTAAAGACTTATCTATCAAAAGGAGAGCCTGTACCACAGGAGCAGGCACTCATCAAAATATTTTTGACACAATTATGCACATTTTTCATCTTAGAATTTTCACTGAAAATTAACCAGTCAGAAAACTTCTAATTGTTATTTGTCACCATATATACATGTACAGGGTAGACTAAAAGCCATGAAATAAAACAAAATCTGTGCTACAGTGTGCTCGAAAAAATTTGCAAATGACTTACATCAATAATTGCTAAGTTATCAACATAATACAGTGCATGCTCATAAGTTGTGTCAATTATTTTCAACTTACTTACAGTCACTTGCTAATTTATCAATGTGATACAGTGTGTGTTCATAAGTTAGGTAATTTTTTTTTTCAACTTGACAAATGATCCCGCATTTGAAACAAACATTATGGGAGTAGGACAAAATACTGGTAACCAGCAATTTCACCTTTTCCTACAATGTTTTCTAACCTGCCAAAGACAAAATCATCTTTCTGGCGACGATTTGATAACCAGCTGTTTCTCCTTTTCCTACAGAGTTTTCTAACCTATCAAAGACAGAAATCATTCTGTCTGGCTACAATTATTGTTGTCTTCTGTCATCTTGTTGTCGTTTATTGTCAAATATTGTCATATTCTAGCGACATCTGTTGTTTGCAAGCCCGTCCAGGTGGCTCAGTGGTGAGCTTGTCGGACTCCTGACCTGGTTATTGTGAGTTCGATACCCGGTTGAGGCAAACTTTCTTTCCGGTGTATTTTCGCCTCTCACCTCTGCTGAAGCATGTGAGAAAAGTAGTCGGTGGCTTTGGAAAGAAAGTTGTGTACTGGTGTGAGAAAGCCAAGAAACACATCTGCGTCGCCGACCACCATGATGTGACCTTAGCTGTTAAAATGGGGTTAAACCCCAATTCAACCAACCAACCAACCAACCAACTATTGTCTGCAAATGCTTTGAATTTGGACTAGCCTTAAATTTTGTCATGTAATAATAGATAAACCCAGCCTCACATTTCCTGTAGTTCTACATTTACATTCACTCAGAAATATCTCCGTGCCTTGATGGCTGATAAAGCTCAGGTATAATTGGTTATCTTACTGTTACCATGGTTACCAGCTTTTTAGCTCACCTTAGCCGAACATGCTCAAAGGGAGCTCTTAGGATCACCCGATGTCTGTCGTGTTTTGTCAACAATTCTTTAAACATCATTTCCTCCTAAACTGCTGGTCCAATTTGGACCAAACTTGGCAGGAATGTTCCTTGGGAGATCCTCTTTTAAAAATTGTTCACAGAATTTGATTCCATAAAAAACTCATGGCAACCAAATCCTCTCTGATGAAACTGCTTGTCAGATTTGTAAATAATTTCACAGAAAAATTGGCTATGGTCCTCTCAGAAATTTAGGTGAGCAATCCAGGGCTATCTTGGCCCTTTTGTCCTCTGTACCCTCCTCTCCATATTTTCATAGGCATTCTTCTCATTGGTCATGAACTATTTGGTGAAAAAGATTGCAATATCTAGATCTATTGTTGGAGCCAAATATCACAATCTCATTATTGTTGCTGCAAGTAAGATGAGATGATGTTAGGTTGTTTTTATTTTTCATTTAGGCTGTTTTTAACAAAAAGGTTCAGATCTTGCCATAGCCTTGTCGTTATCGTCTATATTGTTTGAATCATTGTGCAAAGAGTTAGACATCTTTTGTATCTCATTTATTACTGAAAACATTTACTGGTACTTCAAGTTTGAAAACTAGTTTTTTTACTATCTAAAGGGGAACCTATACAACAAGGACAGGTAACTGTCAAAGTATTTTTGACACAGCTATGTCCCATTTTCACCATGGAATTTTCACTGAAAATTGAGCAACTGCAGCTGAGTATGTGGTGCTCTTGTATGTTAGGGAACTGGGTAATAAGGATCATCCATGACTTCTGCCGCTGTCAGTGAATTTTATTTAACTCTTTTCCACACAACCCTGACTTTTAGCGAGCCTAAGAAAGAAACCTTTTGCAAACATGGTCGGAGAAGGAGAAAATGCTGGCATTTTCTTCTTTTATCGCAATGTTTTCTACCTTTCCAAAACTAAATTTCAATTTTTTACTCATATTTATTATACCCCCCACATCGTAGTTACGGGGGTATACTTGAATCGCCATGCCTCTCTGTGATTCTGTCTGTCTGTCCGTCTGCCCGTCTGTGCATCCGTCTGTCCATAGACACAAATTTGTACGGAGTGATACTCCTGCACTTTGTCACGTTCTGAACTCAAATTTACGTACATGGTTCCTGTACATATGAAATTGTGAATGTGCAGTTTTCATGACCCTGCTGCGATTTGTTATGGAATTATCTTGCCTTGAACTTTTTTCAACTCTTACTTTTGTACTAAACCATACTGCATTCTGTGAGAAAGGCCTGTTTTTGTGACAAGGAGCTGGTGGGGGCATAAGCACGTTAAGTGATAACTCTAGTTTAACTCTTTACCAAACAATATGAGTTTAGACTTGTCCAAATTGAAAATATTTGCAGATGATAACTAAAATGTGCCTTGAATGGTGAAATCGATATTTGAATGGGAAGAAAACATTGTGGAAGGAGAAGAAAATGGTAGTTACCAGCAATTTCTTCTTGTCACATAATTTGTGGTAAAGAGTTGAACACAGGTTTGTTGTTAACCCATTACCAAACGACAATATTTTAGACTGGTCCAAATTGAAAGCATTTGCAGACGACAAGATAAAAGTGACTGAAAATTTGAAATTTGTTTTGTGGAGGGTAGAAAACATTTTGGGAAAAGGAGAAAATGCTGGTTACCAGCATTTTCTCCTTTACCCACAATGTTTTCTAAAGGCTTCTTTCTCAGGGGCGTCAAAAGTAGGGATTGTGTGGTAATGGGTTAATTCACCAAAGAGGAATCCATATCACAAAGGAAGGTTACTTTCAAAATATTGATGACATAGTCATTCCACTTGGTTATAAGTTGGGATTGTTTGGTAAAATGTAAAATGTGAAAGATGTAGATATTTTTGAGATCCCGGAATTCTTATTTTGTTTTTGATTTTCTATAAGTTATGACAGAATATCATTATGGACTTTTATTGTTATTTGTTCAAATGTTCATTTACATGTTTTTTTTTTTTTCTTTGTACTATGAATTGTAACATTTCATCTACAAATGGTTTTAATTTGGACTTGTCTAAAATTTTGTCACGTGGTAAAGGGTTAACGTTTCATATTGGTTCAAATTTTGAAAGCATTTGCCGATGACAAACTAAAGGAGCTGTCACACCATGACGTTCTGGTCAAGGTTTTCTGACGTTTGAAGAAACATTGTAAGTTGCCCATGGTAGCGCCAGAAGAGCGTTGTGTGAACACTAGTGAACGTCGGTGGTCGCTGGGAATCGGCGGAGAACGCTAGTCCGGAAAAAAAGTTTTGAACATGCACAAAATTTCTCATTGACACGAACATTCTTCAACGTTTGATTCTAAACACTGAAGATCATTAAAGAACCTTCATGGAACGTTTTACTAATGTTCATCGAGCATTGCATGCGTTTGGCTATCGCTAGTCAGTCATTTCGCTAGCGTTACTTGGTTGTTACTAATCGTTTGCTTTGCAGTGAAAGACTCACTGACGACCTGTCAATGACCGCTGAACGGTCTCCTAGTGCATGCAGTGTGTGACTAAAGCGAAACAAACATCCTTTTGGTGTCCATTGAGTGTCATTTGAGCATTTCTCGAACGTCCATGTATATGGAGGTATCAGAGGTATCTTACTTGGTCGCTGTTACACGCTTCTCGTGTGTTACATACACGCTAGTCATGCATTAGGTACACGTTAATAACACGCCAGATGTGCCATCCTCATTCTAGAACGCTCAAAAATTGAACGATTGAAATGCTCAGAGAAAGTTGACCAGAACGTCATGGTGTGATGGCTCCTTAAAGGTGACCCAAGTGAAGAAATTTGTCCTTGATAGGATAGAAAACATTGTTGGAAAGGGAAAAAATGCTGGTTTCCAGCATTATTTTCTTTTTCCACAATGTTTTCAAAAGCTTTCTTTGTAGGGGTCATTAAAATTCAGCATTGTTTGGTAAAGAGTGATTTTTTTTTTTTTTACCTCTCATCTCGTGTTTACTCTTTTATCACAGAGTGCCGGCTTTTAACGACCCTGAAAAAGAAGGCTTTTGAAAACATTGTTATGAGCTACACTTTACATTGTTGCCTGCACTCTTTGTTAACTCCTTACCAAATGACAGAATTCAAGACTGATCCAAATCGAAAGCATTTGCAGACCATAAAATTAATGTATTTCAAAAATTGAAGCTTTGGGTAGGGGAAAAAAAAACATTGTGGGAAACGGAGAAATCGCTGGTCAAAAGGCCCTTTCCTCAGGGTCATGACGAGCAATTTCACCTTTTGTCACAATGTTTTCTATGCTATCAAAAGGTGTCATATACATATAGGAAACAGTTTCATCCTTGCTGTTATTAATGGTCAATTAAAGATACCACAGAAATACCTTTTGGGGTAAAAGGCTAAGAAAAATTTGCCAATCATTACATTGATTGCACCCTATAGTAAGAAAGGTTGGCAAATCCTTTACATTGACTGCTTATGTTTAGAAAGATTGGTCAAACTTTTTGGATGCTCATTCTGTTAAGAAAGATTGGCCAAACTTTACAATGACAGCGCAGTGTCTTATAAAAGACTGGGCTAAGATATAACTGGTAATAATTTAGGAAACTTTACGTTGTTCTTGTTGATTTCTCTCTATACACACTCAGTTATTTGCATTATATTTCTATACTTTTTAAGTCTTTGTGATGCATGGTTTGGATTTAGAATATGTGGTTTTGATTTTTTTTTTTTCTTTTTGACATTGTTAATTGTTTACATCTTTTTGTAAAGGTACAGTACATAGTTTTACTAAATTTAACTTACTATGATATCCTTGAATAAACAACCCTTTAACATACAAAATGTAGTCCGAGGTTTTTTTTAACCCTTTCCCAAACAACAAATTTTGGACCCTTCCAAACTGAAAGAGTTTGCAGATGACAATTTTAGATTTGGAGAAAATGGCAGGAAGTTCTCAACAAGCGTAGAAAACACTGTGGGAAAAGGAGAAATTGCTCGTTACGAGCAATTTCTCCTTTTCCAACAGTATTTTCAAAAGACTTTTACTGCAGACATGTAAAAACCTGGTTTTGTTAGGGTTAATAGTATTGCAAATCAAATGACTCCATTTGTGTTGATCTATGCATGCCCATTTACATATCTATATTTGTGTCACATACATATCCTTCTGTTTGCCTTATCAAGCCACACACGGGCAAAAGGTGTTTAGTACATCTCCATTGTACCATGCTAGTTATCACATTTTTAGCTCCACTGGCCGAAGGCCAGCGGGCTTATGTCATGGCCCGTTGTCCGTCGTGCGTCCGTCCGTCCGTCCGTTAACTTTTTCTTTAAACATCTTCTTCTCTGAAACTACCCATCCAATTTTGATGAAACTTCACAGAAATGATCCTGCCATGGTCCTTTTCAGAATTTCTTGAAAGAATTTAATTCCTTCAAAAACTCTGGTTGCCATGGCAACAAAATTGAAAAATTTTGAAAATCTTTGAAAATCTACTTGTCTGAAACTGTAAGGCCTAGAGCTACCAAATTTGGCATGTAGCTTTATCTAGTGGACCTCTACCAAGTTTCTTCAAATTATAGCCCTGGGGTCAAAATTGGCCCCGTCCCGGGGGTCACAAGTTTTACATGGGCTTATTTAGGGAGAACTTTAAAACTCCTCTTCTACCTAGGCATAGGGCCTAGGGCTACCAAATTTGGGATGTTGTTTTATTTAGTGGACCTCTACCAAGAGTGTCTAAATTATAGCCCTGGGGTCAAAATTGGCCCCGCCCCAAGGGTAACAAGTTTTACATGGGCTTATAAAGTCTTACGAACGAAGTCCGTAACAAAGAAAGAAATGAATAAATGCATGGCAGAAATAAGGATCGGAGCGGGATTCGAACTCCGAACTCCCGGACGCAAAGCCAATACCCTAACCACTGAGCCAAAGAGATATCTCCCTGACGCAGTAGCCAGGTATTGTATTTAAATCGGGAGTATGCTATGCAGGAAGGAGTGGTCTCCCATAACACACCCCCTCTTAAAGTCATCATTTATTGATGACTCAAAACCTTATTAGGCAGGAAGTCCGATTTTGGACAACAAATGGGATTAATGGCTCAATGGCCAATCCCGGACGAGCCCCCATCTTACGAACGAAGTCCGTAACAAAGAAAGAAATGAATAAATGCATGGCAGAAATAAGGATCGGAGCGGGATTCGAACTCCGAACTCCCGGACGCAAAGCCAATACCCTAACCACTGAGCCAAAGAGATATCTCCCTGACGCAGTAGCCAGGTATTGTATTTAAATCGGGAGTATATGCCATGGAGGAAGGAGTGGTCTCCCGTAACACACCCCCTCTTAAAGTCATCATTTATTGATGACTCAAAGCCTTATTGGCAGGAAGTCCGATTTTGGACAACAAATGGGATTAATGGCTCAATGGCCAATCCCGGACGAGCCCCCATCTTACGAACGAAGTCCGTAACAAAGAAAGAAATGAATAAATGCATGGCAGAAATAAGGATCGGAGCGGGATTCGAACTCCGAACTCCCGGACGCAAAGCCAATACCCTAACCACTGAGCCAAAGAGATATCTCCCTGACGCAGTAGCCAGGTATTGTATTTAAATCGGGAGTATATGCCATGGAGGAAGGAGTGGTCTCCCGTAACAAAAGGGAGAACTTCAAAATTCTTCTTCCACCTAGCCATAGGGCCTAGGGCTACCAAATTTGGCATGTAGCTTTATCTAGTGGACCTCTACCAAGGGTTTCCAATTTATAGCCCAGGGGTCAAATTTGGCCCTGCCCCGGGGGGGGTAACAAATTTTACATGGGCTTATATAGGGAAAACTTTCAAAATCTTGTCGCACCTAGCTATAAGGACAAGGGCTATCAAATTTTGCATGTAGCTTTATCTAGGGGGTCTCTACCAAGGGTGCCCAAAAGTATAGCCCTGGGGTCAAATTTAGCCCATGTCACAGGGTATCACAAGTTTTGCATTGGCTTATATAGGGAAACTTTAATAATCTACTTGTACATAGCCATAAGGCCTAGGGCTACCAAATTTTGCATGTAGCTTTATCTAATAGGCTTCTACCATGAGGGCCAAAACTTTAACTTTGGGGGTCAAGTTTGACTCCGTCCCAGGGGTCACAAGTTTTACATTGTCTTTATAAACCTGTCTCATGGGTCACATATTTTACAGGGCCTTTCATTGAGCAAACTTGTTTTACAGGGCTTTTTATTGGGCAAGATTCAAAAATCTTCGTGTTTATAACCACACATTCTAGTTTCATATTGTAGGTCTGGGGTCAAAATTGGCTCCCTCCAGGGATCACAAGTTTACATGGGCCTCAAGATATAGTCACTTTAATTTATACATTAATCAAGGGAAATAACTCTGTTTATGAAAGATAAAGTTTGGTACTATTTACCTCCCTTGATTATCAAACTGCATTGATACGTGATTGGTGCTAGACATTAAGTTTTTTGATAGAAAATATTCTGTTTTCAAGCGTTATTCATTTTTTTGATGCTAATAGTTATGCTCACATGAGGTGAATAATAAATTCAGAGTAAGGTTTCTATCATTCAGCTTATTTTTCCAAGGATTTTACCTTTCATGCTAATGAATTAACCTGCTTGTACTGCCTGACAGGGTTCATTGTTTTTGAAGGCCCTCTTTTTCATGGTCATGAACTCTTGAATTTGTGTGGTAAAAGGTTAAAAAGCCAGTGGAGCGATACAGGGCCATCATGGCCCTCTTGTTACAAATCCATAGTCTATTTTGCTCAACAACTGGCTGAATCTTGGGGTACAGTGGTCCTTAGACATGCAGAAAATTGGACGCATAATGCTAAAACTATATCCCTTTGCCTTTGGCATGGGATAAAAAGAGATGAAGAATTAAAATGATACAACCAAAATGTAATTTAAGAGCCAATTTCTCTATTACCATATTCCCACCTAAAAGAGACTTTTGCAATAACAAGATGAAAATGCAAAAACGACTTCCCCTGTCAGAACACAGGAGCAGATTGTGCAAAACAAAAACCATGAAAATATGTATACAGGTACAAACTAGAATAAAATACCATAGGAATATGAAATATGAGAGAAAAAAGACTCGGCAAATTAATTACATAATTTGTGCGTGAAAACGAAAAACAAGAAAAAAGATGACAAGGGACTTTGAATGAATGAATGAATGAATGAATGAGAGAGTAAACAAGTGAGTGACTGATTGAGCGAGCAGTTGAATGAATAAATGGGCATCATCATCATCAAACAAAACCTTCAAGATCTATAGCTTATTTAGTGTTGGTTTTCATTTTGAATTCAGTCTGGGTTTATACAACCTAAGATCCTATAAATCCTTTATCACACAATCCCCAGATAAAACGACCCTTAGGAAAATAGATCTACCTGTTGAAAACATTGTGGAAAAAAGGAGAAAATGTGGGTAACCAGTATTTTCTCCTTTTCCAACATTTTTTCAGCGTTATTAAAACAAAATTTGTGAAATTTTTCAACTTCTGCTTTGTCGTCAGCAAATGCTTTGAATTTAGACAAATCTGAAATTTTGTCGTTTGGTAAAGAGATCAGAGAAAATATAGATCTATTGAATGACAGGTTTCAAATCTTATTTCCTGTCAAAAAATATACACTAGAAAAAGATAAAAATCGCTGATTTCCTATCTTTTGATTTACGTGAAATATTGTCCTTTGAGAATAGCTGTTTAACCCTTTACCACACAGTGACCTCTTTCAAAGACCCTTTAGAAGAGGCATTTTGAAAACATTGTGTGAAAAGGAGAAAATAGATCTACAGGTAACCAGCATTTTCTCCTATTCCAACAAAGTTATCTAGTCTACCCTATCAAAGAAAAGCTGCCACATTTATGCCAATATAATATTGTCGTCTGCAAATGCTTTCACTTTGGATGGGTCTAAATTTTTGCCTTGTGGAAAAGAGTTTAAAGAATAGACCATTTTACGCCTCCGGTCATGAAATCGCCCCGATATCGCTTTTTGTCCCTGATGCTTAGAACACATCAAAGTCCATAGCTTACATGGTAAATAGATATAGGCCTAATGATGTTTTAGTATCGAGTGTCCTTATTCCATGAGTGTCCCTGAACCGGTGATTTTTGTGTACATCTCGTTGAACACATATTTTGATTATGTCACATGGTATTTCTGCTCATAACTTTTACCAATATTGGAATGCCTCATTGCCCTTGAATTTCAGGCGAATACAAGACAAATACACGAGAAAATAAATTTATTATTATCCCATGTAAAGAAATCTACGTAGATCTCTATTTTTTCTTGGTGTTAAAAAATGCAAAGATCATCGACTTTCTGCTGTAAATTACTACCGAGCTACCGGAATTGGGTCACACCATGTTTGCAATAGAAAGCCGACGGTATGTTCTTTACTGTATTTATGCACATTGAATATAAAAATAGTTACCTAATTTATTATTTTGATATGAAAGTGATAAGAAATTGTTGCTTTATGAAGGCAAGTAATTCCTAGCTCATAGTCTGGTGTCATTTTTTTTTTTTTATTTCATCGAGGTTTCCTGATCATCACGGAACACGGACACTCGAGGCTATACTGCTCAGTATTCTGATACACAGACCTGTATTCTGGTACACATGTAGATCTATTCAGGTACATATTCCGGTACACAGGTGCCTGACATAATTATCTGGTATCATACAACCCCTCTATATAGAGGGGTCGTATGATACCAGACATGTCAAGCGCCTGATCTTTGTTCAGGAAAAATGTGATTGCTGCAGAAGAGATTTTCTCTTTTTTCCATGACCTTTTTTTTAAATTTTTAACCCTTCACCACATAATCACGAATGTTTATGACCCTGTGAATGAGGCCTTTTGAAAACATTGTAGGAAAAGGAGAAAATGCTTGTGAAAAGCATTTTCTCCTTTCCCCACAATGTCTTATGTATATGCTGAAAAAGACAAATTTCTAACAGTCATTTCGGCCAGAATTAAATTTTCGTCAAAGGCTTTCAATTCTCAAGAACAAATCAACATTCTCCTAATATGGCAGACAACGGCTCGTGTGGTCCAGCACTAAATCTATATCCACCTTGACCCACACTGATCAACGTGAGCCGCGGACACCATGTGTTCTCGGTACACCAGATCGGATTTTCCATGGAAGAACCGGTGGTGGTGTAAGTATTTTCATTTTTGTGGACCTGATTTACCTAGATAGAAATGTTGATTTACAGCAATGTCAAGACGAATGATTGATCTGTTTACATACAAACTAGGGAATAACAATACCATCATCTAAGCGAGCTGTGGCTTTATGAGCAACTGGGGTCTTATTGTTTTGCAGTTTACTGCCAAATTTTGGACAAAATTCCAAACCATTGTTCATTTTACAACTTTGTATGATAAGATAAATGTTTTCCCTAAAAGAACACAAAATTTCACTTAGAAATGTCCATCCAAAGCGATGATATGTATTTTTGAATGGACCTGGGTAGAGGAAAATATGCTAACAAGACACCAATTTTATTTTCAATGTATGCATATGGACACCAGATTAGAAAAAGCTTTGGGTAACTGGACACCAACCTTTAAATCATCAATATTTCTGCCTGAAACTCGATGCATGGGCTGTGTACGAAGACTATTTTTGTAAACATTATGTCATAACGGCCCATTACCTGATAAAGAGCATGTTCAACCCAACTTCATTACTTCTAGCACTTGCTTTTTTGGAATATTTGCAATATTACGGCAATTTACGAAGTAGACCTACGATGCTTGATCACAATTGACCGGTCATTGCCTCCAATGTTGGTGCAAGACATATTCCTTGTTTACAGCGTTTCAGTTTAATGAATGTCGTATTAACCCATTACCAGGCAATCAGGAGCTTTAATGTCCCTGGGAAAGATGGCTTAGAAAAACATTGTCCCTATTAACTAATCCAAAGAACTTTGTAATTCGTGTTCATTACTTTCAGTGCAAGAATTGGTCACACTGGCCAACGTATGTATACGTTAGATCGCCGGCTTTGAGTTAGATTGTACATACACCAAAAATGTTCAGTTCTTTCATTCTTGATGGTATTAAAAACTTTTTTGTAGAACATGCTACATGTCGAATGGGACTATGAAAATTAATTATCTTCAAGATAATGCTTAATACATAATAGACATATTTGTAAACATTCTTGTACTGATAAAGAGGTGAGTTTGTTTTTGAAGTTTCTCAGCAACTTGATTACTGACATTTTTTTTTTCACTCGTACAATTTTCACTTTGAGTTTGATACTACCTCTCGATGCTCTAGAACCAACTAAAGACTTCTGCATAGATAAAAAGAGGGAACAGAATCAGGTTAAATTTATATCGCTCAAAGGTACGTAGTGTGCTAGGAAATTATTAGAGAGGTTAAATGCAGCCATGGGAAATTACTAAATGAAATCTTTTCTGGAATTCGTCATATATAAAAATAAACCACGTCTATTTCCTGTTCCGTTTTTTTTTTCTTATTTCGCTTTATTTACAAAACTATGACGGAACAGACTGTGTATCAGAACAATTACGCTCGAAGATATAGAATTAGCAAACTCTCTGGCAGTCTGAATTTTAAAATCACCACTGTTGGAGGGTCTGATGACCTCGCCAATAAATTTCAGCAATACGAAATACAGTGAAACCTGGCATGTTGGCCACCGGTATTAAGCAAACAACCTGAATAAACAAGCATACATTTAGTTCCCGACAAATAGCAATGCACAGACATTCATCTATATCGAGCAAGCACCTGCCTTTGGCAAGCTCTTTCGACCGTCCCTTTGGTAATTGATTAATATAAGTTGAACTGTAACTATATCTGAGCACTATAATGCTGTATTTCCAAGAACTATGTAAGTTTGTAACAATAAAGATAAATATCTCATATATCATGATCACCCAGCATATTGGATGAAATAAAACATTATCAGAGATCATCTGTTTTATGAAATACATGTACATGTATACATTTATTATCAATGAATTTAAAGAGCTGCAAGTACTTTCGCTTAATGATACAAAGAGAAAATAAGTCCCACCAACAAAAGCCATGTTTTTCAGCAGATCAAAATTTATTGAAGGAATGTGATAGAAAGCTACCCAATGCCAATCTCGTGATTGACTTCGTTAGAGAGGACAAATTTTACAATTTTCACAAAGCACCGTACACGGAAAATAAGCTCCTTCCACATAAGCCATGTTTTTTAAAGGATCGAAGTATGTCGAAAGAAACTTATGGAATCATCCACGTTGATTTTTGTTGATTTCCACTTGATGGTTTAATTCTGAGGAGAAGTCTATTAAATAAAATTTTTAGAAATAAACGCGTAGACGAACAAACGCACGCATGTAAATGTACGAAGGGTACAATGCCATTCTAACAGTTGGCCAAGCGGAATTGAAAATTATTTAAACTAAGAATCAGGCCAAATGTGGTAAATAATGTACACACTGTATTAGTTAATACGGGTTTTTCTTTATAGACAATGTTTTTCTAAGCCATCTTTCCCAGGGACATTAAAGCTCCTGATTGCCTGGTAATGGGTTAATTACGCCATTCATTAAACTGAAACGCTGTAAACAAGGAATATGTCTTGCACCAACATTGGAGGCAATGACCGGTCATTGTGATCAAGCATCGTAGGTCTACTTCGTAAATTGCCGTAATATTGCAAATATTTCAAAAAAGCAAGTGCTAGAAGTAATGAAATTGGGTTGAACATGCTCTTTATCAGGTAATGGACCGTAGTGACATAATGTTTACAAAAATAGTCTTCGTACACAGCCCATGCATCGAGTTTCAGGCAGAAATATTGATGATTCAAAGGTTGGTGTCCAGTTACCCCAAGCTTTTTCTGATCTGGTGTCCATGTGCATACATTGAAAATAAAATTGGTGTCTTGTTAGCATATTTTCCTCTACCCAGGTCCATTCAAAAACACATATCATCGCTTTGGATGGACATTTCTAAGTGAAATTTTGTGTTCTTTTAGAGAAAACATTTATCTTATCATACAAAGTTGTAAAATGAACAATGGTTTGGAATTTTGTCCAAAATTTGGCAGTAAACTGCAAAACAATAAGACCCCAGTTGCTCATAAAGCCACAGCTCGCTTAGATGATGGTATTATTATTCCGTAGTATGTATGTAAACAGATCAATCATTCGTCTTGACATTGCTGTAAATCAACATTTCTATCTAGGTAAATCAGGTCCATAAAAATAAAAATACTTACACCACCTCCGGTTCTTCCATGTAAAAATTTGATCTGGTGTACCGAGAACACATGGTGTCCGCGGCTCACGTTGATCAGTGTGCCTTGACCTCGGCAAGAGGTTAATAACTAAACTTGATTATTTACCAAGTGGGCTGTATTTTTCACGTGTAAATTAACTACATCATTCCAGATAAACATACAAATTTATGTTGTTGTTGTTGGTTTGTAGGTTTATAGGGTCCGTCCGTGCTCTAGGCATATTTGGTATGGACTCCTTTGTGAATATACAAATTTATGTGTTGGGCTGCCTATCTGTATATTATGCATTTTATATTGAAAGTAGGGAAAACCAATTTTTTTATAAATAACTTACGCGGTGAACTATCTGCACTGACTGTGAAAGAATCTTACAAAGACTGTCTTTGCGTGTTTTTTTCTGATCTATCATTTTATCTCACTGTAATATTAACTGCCTAGATTTTTTTTTTTATCTTTTCTTGCAAAATCTTGCAGCAAGTAGCAGTTTTTAGTTATTGTTCAATCATGATTAACAATTAAAAGTGGGTATCTAGAATTTTCACATCTCACCATATTAAAAAATATTTATATTACTGAAATTTATATGAAAAAAAAAAACAAAAAACAAATCATCAATAATTAAGAACCATAATATTACACAAAAAAAAAGATGGTATTCCCTGAAAAGGCTACGTAGCCTCCAAAGGTATTTTTAGATTTCCCACCAAAAATTAAAAAAGAAAAGCATTGTGGGAATGTTAAGTGACTGGCACATGACAAATGACGCTGAAATTCCATAACATAACAAACATGTTAAATATATCATTTTCCATGATGTCTTCTTCGGACGCTATGCTTGAAGCTTGTTCTGTATATTTCCGGTATGTAAATGAGCGAGCTGCTCATGTAAAAATAGACCATGTTTCCCGTCGATGTCGACCTGGGCTGTAGTAAATCTCTAATTTCTCTTGTTGTGGGATGGTTTTCGGCTACTGGGGTTTCATAAATGAAAATTATAAGGCTTTTGGATTGTAAGGATGTTTTTTTTTTTTTATTCTTGTAAAATTTTCGTCCAAAAATCTAGAGGGCCACCTTTAAGGCAATCATCGAATACACTTGTCGTCCTTAGTTAAGTATTAAAGCAAAATAATGCTTGAAAGTAAGTACTTTTATCCAGCAATACCAGTCATCTAAAAAATGAGGATGTTGACCATTTGTGTCTTGAATAATTTCTATAAAAAGAAATAACCTAATTCTACACATTTGGCTTCTTTTTTTTTTCCTACACTATTTTTAAACTGTGTTTAATGGAGCAAAAATTCACAAAATTAGCATTTGGTCAAAACGTCCTACTTTTTATATTTAGCTGGCCAAAACATCCTGACCAAAACGTCCGTGGGCAGTACGTCAATCTTTTTCACGTCTCTTACGTGTGCAACAAATTCATTTTAGACATTGCAGACAACCATTCGAATGTGAATCCTAAAAAAAAAATAGAAAACATTGCGTATGTTGAGTAAACCTAATTTACAAAAGTGTTTTCAACAATGTCTGCTGTATATTTTTCAGGAAATTCATATCTAATTAAATCATGGCAGGATATTGTAAAACAATTATTCTATACAACACAGTCGTCAATGAATTTACCCTTTCCTATTATTTATATTTATATCCAAGAAATGAGAGAATTTGCAGAGTATGTAACGTAGGAGAAATAGAAGATGAGTATCAGTTTTTTTTTTTAAATTTCCCTACTATGATTTTCTTCGTAGAAAGTACTTGAAAAAAATATAGTACGTACGACCAGATATGTTTACATTGGTCGAACTATTGAATTCTAACAAAAAATGTGAGTTATTTAAATTAGCGTTATACTTAAAGTTAGCATTAATAGAGAGAACAAACTTTTTTCACTCGGAGAATGCAGTTGATAGTTCATCTACACTTCTATGAAACTACAATTCCCATTTTATAAAAATAACAACCTTCTTTACTTCTTCTTCTTCCCCTTTCAAGATTTCCAGAAATTATTATTTTTACTTATGTAATCCACAGCTACATTCATGTTTCATGGTTTGTTTAAAATGACCTTGATATTGTATTATATATGATATGTGAAGTTTGTGACTATGTACATCGTACTTGTAAATTAAGAGTCTATCTATCTATATTATCCGAATATCAACGACATTGACGAAATTCACATGCTTTTGAAAAACACTGTGGGAACAGAAAAAAAAAGCTGGTCAACAGCATTTTTTCCATTTTCCTGAAATGTTTTCTAGCATTTAAAAGATAAATATCATTATTCAAACCTCACAAAATTTATCGTCTGCTGTTTTGAAATAGGGCAAGTTTAACATTTTGTTGTCTGGTACATAGTCAATATTGTGGCAAACAGATGCCTGTGAATTGATAATTGATTTATGATACCGTCTCAAAAAAATCTTTCTTGTCTTTATTGATAATCTAATAAAAGTGCCTGGGTGGGGGTGCGATAAACCCCTTGCCTCATCCTTTACCCTTGTCACGCTGACAGAGTTTTCATAAAAGGTACACAAGCCGGGGGTTTAATGACTCAGGGAAAGAATTAAGGCTTTTGAAAACCTTTTAGGAACAGGAGAAAATGCTGGTAACCAGCATTTTCTCCTGTTCCTACAATGTTTTCTACCAGTTCACACACATATTATTATTACTATTAAAGCCATGTTTAGAATTTCGTCCACTTGGTAAAGTCTAAAATTTTGACGTCTGACAGGCCTTTTTTGTTTTTTAAGATAATGAACTTAATAGATTCTAGTTCAAGACTTATAGAATCATTTTTCATGAAATATAGGCTCTAAACTTGTATTGGTGGGAAAAGGTTATCTATATATAGATCTACATGCTGCTGGTTACCAATTTTTCTCCTTCTCAGACAATGTAGATCTAATTAAAACCCTTTCTTAACCCTTTCCCAATGGACAAATTTTTGGACTAGACCAAATTGAAAGCATTTGCAGAGTGAGACGACAACTCAGCTCTTGCTGAAAAAATTATTTCTGTCTATAATAGGGTAGAAAACATTGTACCAGCAGTATCCCCTTTTCCCACAATGTTTACAAAAGGCTACTATTCTAGACCCGTAAAAACCAGGGATTGTTTGGGAAAGGGTTAGCCTAAGGGTCGAAAATTATAGGGTTAGCCATATAGATTTTTTTTATAGTATGAGGTAATGGGAGATGGAAAAGATTCTAGGTCTGTGAAAAGAACTTTACACAAACCCTTTTCCGCACAATGCGAAGTTTTTTTTTAACAACCCAGGGGAAAGAAAGATTGGAAAACTTTAGGGGAAAAGGGAGAAATTCATGCTGGTAACCAGCATTAATCCTGTCTTCTTAAGACAATGTTTTATCCTTTAAACAGATTTACAAAATTTACCTTTGATGTAATTTTTAATTTGTCGTCTGTAAATGCTTTCAATTCCGAAGTCTTTAAGATTTTGTCGTTTGGTAAGGCTAGTATAATATAAATCTACTTAGATCTTGCCAGGACTTGGAGATGATCTGTGTCAATCCGTGTCAATGAAATGCTGAATTTAAAACAGTGTACAATTGTTTCATTCTTTATAAGACATTTTATTTTTCAAGATCAGACATACACTAGGAATGAGTCTGATCTGCTCCTCCAGTAAGCTTGACCTAATCGGAAGTTGCAATCGATATACTAAGGGTAAGGAGGACCCCTTGATAGGCCCCCATTGAAGAGTTAAATCCCTTAGGCCGGCGGGAAAATGTTGCCCTCTGATTGGTGCATTTTGTAAGCCACGTGATTTGATTTATTTTCTCTACCAAGCTGAAAAGGCGGCAGAGCGACCTACATAAGACAAAGAAGGATCGTTGTTTCATACTGAAGCGTACTTGTAAACAAACTGCAAAATGGGTAAGTAGACTTTGATTTTGCAAATTTATTATGCGTATTGCTAGAAATAGTGTAAAGAATGGTCATCATTAGTACGAGTTGGCCGATATGTGTTTTTTTCACGAAAAAATTAATGCCGAAAATCCTAGCATGTTCAATGGTGCCATTTTGAATGCGTTAGCATTGAGAAAATGAAATGTTTTCTTACACGACTTTCAAATGCATATTTGCAGACGTAATTAATGTTTGTATGGTTCTTTGGAGTTTAAGTTACGCATCAGTATGGTTTTTAAGAAATATTTAGCATTTTTTTGTGATTTGCGACGGATAATTATAGAACGATAAAGGACTGACGACAAGCGCTCTTTGTTCATATAACAGGCAATGCATTTGACAGTGGGTGGGGTAAGAAAATGAAAAATAAAAACGCCGGCTTTGCATTTTAACGCAGGATAGATCTTGCACTACGGTTTGATCGCGCCTATACTTTTGCATTTTAAAATGTGTTTGGAGCATATTTTGATTTGCCAATTTCGGATGTAGTTTTTGAACTCTTTACTTTTACCCCATAATCCCCACTTTTATCAACCCTGAGAAAGCAGACTTTTGAAAACATTGTTGGAAAAGAAGAAAATGGTGGTTTTATTCTGTTCCCACAATGTTTTTTTACTCTCCTCAAAACATTGTCATCTGCAAAATGCTTTCAGTTTATTAGATTTTTGTATTTGTTAAAGAGTTAAACTTAAAGGAAATAAGTGCAAGGGACCCAATGGACAATATTCGAATGGGAGGAAGAATTCAAGATTGTTACACATTTTGATACTTCACAGTGGTTCTGAGCAAAAACCTTTTCACCCTTTTAGGGTCCATGAAAGCTACACTGTCAGGAGTGTGAGCAACTGGGTATAGACAATATGGTTGTCATTCATTTGTAGAAAAGCTTTATACTATTTGTGGTGATATTTTTTCAGGTCGTACAAAAGTGGACAGCAGACCTGGCCAGAAGAAAGGCAAAGACCCCAACAAACCAAAGAGAGCAACATCAGCATATTTCTTCTTTCTCGCAGAATGTCGGGAACAGGCAAAGAAAGCCGGAAGATCCCTTTCAAAGGTAAACTTAAACCAAAGAGATAGTTGAAGTTAGATAGCTCTATTTGTGAGTGAATCATTAACCCTTTCCAAAACAATCCCTGGTTTTTACGACCCTGAGATAGAAGCCTTTTGAAAACATTGTGGAAATAGGAGAATATGCTGGTAACCAGCATTTTCTCCTTTTCCAACAATGTTTTCTGTTCTTCCCCCAACAGTTTTCAACTTTTGAGTCATATTTATTTTGTTGTCTGCAAATGCTTTATTTTTAAGATATTCAGATAAGACCCAAAGGAAAATTAAGTCCTGATTCTGAATTGACATAGGCATTTTGTCTTGCCAATTGGGATATTTAGTATAGAATTTTTTTCAGTTGGGAAACAACACATTTCTCTGATATATTCTAGTCACATGTATTTGTTGTATCAACTGAAGGTGAAAGAAATATAATTTCCATTATGACTTGTAATTTATACTATAAGTATGTTTGAACAAAAATTTCAGACTTAATTGCACCACATTTTCCATGACAGATTGCAGAATTTACCAAAGAGTGTTCAGAACAGTGGAGAGAAATGGATACTAAGGCTAAGAAGAAGTATGACGACAAAGCAGCTGCTGACAAAGCAAGATACGAAGCTGAGGTAGTTAGATGGCATCACTGTGTAACTCTCTACCACACGGGAAACTTTTAGACTGGTCCAAATCGAAAGCATTTGCAGAGGACAAAATAAAGTGGACTCAAAAATTGAAATTTGTTCTGGGAAGGGTAGAAAGCACTGTGGGAAAAGGAGAAAATGCAGGTTACCAGCATTTTCTCCTTTTCCCACAGTGTTTTCAAAAGGCTTTTTTCTCGGGGCGTCAAAAGTAGAGATTGTGTGGAAATGGGTTAGACCCTTTCAGAAACTACAGAACTGAAGTTATCTTAATTGGGAATAAATTACTGTCTGAAAAAGGAGAAAACGCAGGCAGCTTATCTTCAATTTCAACCTTTTCCACAATGTTTTCAAAAGGCTGCACATTAGGGCTCCGTATCGGTCAGTTTGATCGATACGATATTTGTATCGATACAAAATGATCGATATTCGATATATCATATTTCAATTTTCAAGAAAAGAGAGAAAAAAATGTGAAAATTGTGTTTGTTCTTTTTTCAGCATACCTGAAAAACAAAATACCGCAAATTTAATACTTCTAGATTGTATTGAAATTTCATAATTATGTAGGCCTAAATTAATATGAATTCTAACTAGATCTACATTTACTACTCATTAAAAAGCTGAAAAGACAGTCTAAGAGGACTCTGATCGGACAATGTCGAGGAGACATTTTGTTGTGTCATGGGTTTCTGTGTTTTTTTTTCACCGGACAATTTTTCATGAGTGTTAATTTCTGGATAGGTATGTTCGCATGATTCGACAGATTTCTCAAAAAGGATTAGAACTAGCATCAAAACTTGTTATTTTACTCACGATAAACAGATAATGGCCTTTTTTGTCCATGTTTTTTCTTACGTGAGGTCTCGCGTGTGATTAACATTTGTCATGCAAATTTCAAGTCTATAAAATGATTTACACAATAATTTACGCGAGTCGGAACACTGATTTCAGATAATCTAATGGAAAAAGAGATTTGATTTTCGAGCTACATTTTTCGGCAATATTAAAAGATCGACCAAATAAAATCTTAGGAAGGTTCAAAGATCACAGCTTCAATTATTTCCATCGCTACCTCTCGATCACATCACGAGATGTTCATTACCTTTCTTTAATCAACTATATTGACCAATTATCGGCGTAAATTTGTCTGCAATCTGCTGATTGATGCATAATTTGCAGATTTCAAACAACATGACGGGGGAGCGAGAATAGGGGTATTAGCTAATTGTCATCCATTGTGTAACGGGTACAGGGTGAGTAATAAAGAATGACGCATTTTGATTGGTTGTAAGTTTCCCAGGTAGCCACACCTACCTCTACGACTACTCGACTTTAGAGATTACCTAAAGTAAACTCGTAATGAATTTCGCCATTAAAAACAACTAAACTGGGTATTTATATGCTTTACTTTTATTTTCTTTTGATGATCGATATTTTGTTCAATACAGAAACGTTCGATCCGATATATCTATCGAACGTAAAATACCGGTTTTTGATATATATTGAGTACCGGTACGGAGCCCTACTGCACATTCAGGACAGACTAATCTGAAAAGACACTTTCAGTTTTGTTGTATTTTATTTGCTTTTCATAAGTCTATTGTAGCAAAAAATCTAATGTAGTCTGAAAGTGCCATCTAGGATTAGCCTGTCTGGACTGCAGGCTGATCCGAGATGACTCTTCATGCAAATGTCTAAATGCCCCTTATCACGTGTTGAAAGACAAAAATAGTAAAGGGTTTTATATGCTTACCATGCTGCATGTGTATACTTTCAGATGAGAAGCTATGGTGGTGGTGGTGGTCACAAGGCAAAAGACCCAAATCAGCCAAAGAAACCTCTCACAGGGTATTTTCTTTTCCTTGCTGACTTTAGAAAAAGAAACAGTGGAGTGCCAAATAAAGAAATACTGAGACTAGGTAAGTCAGGCTCAATTTAAACTGTAAAAAAATAAATATAAATGTTTCTTGATGCACCATTAGGCTAGATTTTTTACAGATGGAAAGCACATGCAAGGACTTAAATAAAGTTTTGGTTGTAAAGGAAGTGGCTGTAACCTCATGCTGCAGTATGCACCTACTACCAAAAGTATTTTGTAGTTCGAAATAACATAACAATGCAAATTTAGTGACAAGTCTGGTGGAAAATGTTTCACTGAACTCTATCTGCCTTCAGAGTGCCTTTTCAGCTTTTTATGCAGAAATATTTTGTTTTACTGCAAACTGTTAATATGGATGGCATGACCTCCATTTTGGTACCATCCAATGTGATATGTTATCCCCCACATTTACAACTGGGGGGATGGTGGTGGTGGAGGAAGGATGGTTGCCCCCGAAGAAAAAAGTTAGTGGGAACACTGGTTAGTGAGGTCGTAAGTACAACTTAAAATGACCGAAACTGTCATTGTATATAGAAAAGATTTACATAACATTTGGCACTAGTCCAAATTGATAACATTTGTAGACGATAAATTAACCCTTTCCCAAAGAACAAAATTTTAGACTGGTCCAAAGTCAAGGCAGTTTCAGATGACAAAATAAAGCCCAAGTCAAAAATTAAAATTTGTTTCCAGTAAGGTAGAAAACATTGTGGGAAAAGGAGAAAATGCTAGTTACTAGGATTTTTTCCTATTCCCACGATGTTTTCAAAAGGCTTCTTTTTCAGGTCCATAAAAACCAGGGATTGTTTAGTAAAGGGTTAATTTGGCTGAAATGGTATTAATTGTCAATTAAAAAATTAATAAATTTTGTGGGAAAAGGAGAAAATGCTGGTTACAAGCACAGTGTTGCATCCAGGCCGCGCGATTGCGAGATTCACGCTTTATTTTTTGCCGTCACGCAATTTCATGAATGTGATGGGGGAGCAGTTGCGCAATATCGGTGCAACTCCCGCAAAAAGAAGACACAGCTGCGTGCAGAAAAGAGAAATTAAAAAAGTATGGTCCGGTTTCAAGTCATTTCAATAAAAGGCGAGGATGTATTGTAATCGTGAACAAAAATTGATGTGTACATCTATACATGCACATTATCAATCAAGAATGAGAATCTATGATGTTTTGGGTTAGAAATAAGGTAAGATCAACCCAATAGGCATCAACCCTCCCCTTTCGGCTGTAAAAATATAGATCTAGCGAATATCCTATCAGCCCTTGAAAGACAGTATTTATTCCCATCCAAAAAAGGAAATTGACCAGATAAAAAACATATTTTGTGTATACTTAATTTTCTTTTACCCATCCCTGAAAATTTTTAGTCCCCCCATTTTGAAAATTCCCTGGGGGATCTCCCCCCTCTTGTGAGAATTCCTGGATGCAACACTGCGAGCATTTACTCCTTAACCCTTTCCCAAACAACAAACTTTTGGATTAGACCAAATTAAAAGCATTTGCAGATGACAATTCAACTTACGCTGAAAAGATGATTTCTGTCTATGATAGGGCAGAAAACATTGTGGGAAATGGAGAAAATGCTGGTTACCAGCATTTTTTCCTTTTCCCACAATGTTTTCAAAAGGCTACTTTTCCAGACCCGTAAAAAGCAGGGATTGTTTGGGAAAGGGTTAACCCATTAGGTTTTCAAAGGGCTATTTCATCAGGGTTGTTAAAAATTGGGAGTGTGGTAAAGTTTTAAATTCATTTTCAGCTGGTGAGGAATGGAGAGAGATGGATGATAAAGAAAAAGCGCCTTATGAGCAAGCCAGTCAAGAAGAACAGAAAAAGTATGAAAAGGCAATGGCAGAATACAGAAAGGTAATTAACTCTTTACCCCATAAGGTAACTCTATGGTATCTCTAATTGACCCCAAATAACAGCGAGGATAAAGGGTTTATGTGTATATGACACCTTTTGATAGTGTAGAAAACATTGTGGCAAAAGGTGAAATTTGCTCGTCATGAGCAATTTCACCTTTTGCCACAATGTTTTCCAAAGGCTCCTACAAGCAATGTGTAGAAATGAGTATCTATACAGTAAAGGGTTAAGCTCTGTTGAAGGAAATACAAGGGGATTTACCCTCTACCAAATGGTGAAAGTTAAAACTGGCCTGCAGAGTATTTTGCAGACAAATATTCAGGATATGTATTGTAAAGAGTACAAAACAATACTGGAAAAAGAGAAAAATGCTGTTAACCCATTAACCACACAATTCCAACTTTTTTGGGGCAAAGGCCTTTTGAAAACATTGTGGAAAAAGGAGAAAAATGCTGGTAACCAGCATTTTCTCCCTTTACCCACAATGTTTTTCTACCCTTCCATGAGCAAACTGCAATTTTTGAGTCAAATCTATTTTGTCATCTGCAAATGGTTTCAATTTGGACAAGTGTAACATTTTGTCGTTTGGTAGAGTTAAAGCAAAATTTCCCCTTTTCAAACAATGCTTTTCAAAGCTTTCACCCCCTGGGTTTTTGAAACTGATGAACTCATGAAGATTTTTACTCTTTACCAAATGACAAGTTTAGACTATTCCAAATTGAAAACATTTAGCAGGCATCTACTTGAATGTACCCAGACTGATTTGAGTCGTCTTATGAACGGTAAACACATTGTTGAAAATGGAAAAGTTGCTGTCTACAGCATTTTCCTTTCTCTGATCAGTGTTTTAAAAAAGATTTATCCCTAGGTTGTCGGAACTGGGAAATGTTTGGAAAAGGATTTAAGCTGTAAAAAGGTTCTATGAAACTTACACTAGTATTCCTTGCCCTCTTGCCTTTTCATCGGATTATTGAAAGCACTTTAGGAAAGGAGCAACCAACTAACAACTGACTGAACCATTTCCTGCAGTACCTTCAAACTGTTGTGGAACCATTTTACATTGTCAGCAAATTTTGTACCAGGATTTCCTTGATGTGAAGATAGCTTCTACATAATCTCTTTACCATATGAGAAAATTTTAGTCTGGTCCAAATTGAAAGCATTTGTAAAAGAGCAGATAAATGTGACTGAAAAATTTGGTTTTGGAAGGATAGGAAACATTGTGGGAAAAGGAGAAAATGCTGGCTACAAGCATTAGGGCTGTAACGATACAGGAGGTCACGAATACGAATACACATCACGATACAGGGGCACGAATACGAATATTTATTCATGAATATAATTTTTTTCCAGGCACAAAATGAATTACTTTTTCAATGCTTTGGATTTAAAAAAAAAGTCACATCAATATTAATAAAGTAATGAAAAAGCCTACCTGGCTTTAAATATTGATTTAACACTTTCCAAAATGTCAGATTTTAGACTCTTCTAAACTGAAAGATTTTGTAGAAGACAATTTCAAATTTGATATAAATAGCAGAAAGTTCTTCAAACAGATAGAAAACACTGTGGGAAAAGGAGAAAATGCTGGTAACCAGCATTTTCTTCTTTACCAACAATATTTTCTGCTCTATCAAAGACATAAATAATCAGTTTAGCAATATTCATCTTGTCTTCTGCAAATGCTCTCAATTTGGACTAGTCTAAAATTTTGTCATTTGGTAATGGGTTAATCAACTCTACTGCTTATACTATTATTTTTTTGTAGGAAACATCTAAAACATACTTTATGCACACTCTTAATCTGTTAACTCAACATTGATACACCAATCATTTGTAATCTTCATACAAACTGGCTTCCTAATTAGTCTCTGCAAAAATATATACAAATATCCAAGAAATATCTTTATAAATACATATATTTGAAAAATTATACTATAACCGGGCCAAAGTGCCTATTTCTGGGCTTGACCGGTTATATTTTTCATTTAAGGATGGTGCAGGTTTGACTTCTTGTCACGTACGTTTGACAGACCGAGGCCGTTTTGACTAGGGGCCGACTTCATATTTGGTCAGTTCGACCTATTAAAATTGATTGATATTAATCTCGATATACTTTTTCATGACTGCGTAGTCTGCATATTGTCGGGGTTTGCCTTGATATGACTTTGTCCCCCTCCTTTACTCGTGGAAACCCGAAATATTTCCACTCGGGGGACTTAAATTTTGCCGGTGGACTAACAATCTCGTCTGACACTTCGCGGGAAATGCGAGAGACTCCTTTACAATATGTCGCTATATTAATGTTAAACCTGTACACAATGACGATTAATAGATAAAAACTTTTATTTCTTAAATTACTATTATTGAAATTTAGAACAATTTTTGATTTTCAATTGTTTTTAATTCCTTTCCTAGTAGTTTACGACATATGCCATAAAGCGTCATCCAAACCTCTCAAAGTTGCTTCTCTTTTGATCATCGTTTACAGGTCTAGATAAAATTCAGGTTTGCTCTTCGGGGAAAACTTTGTTGAACTTGACTGAGCAGTCAGCATTCCTAACTATTTATTTGTGTTGTATTCGCCAATATTCGGTTCTCGGACTGACGAATACGGTACGTATTCGCCGGGAAAAAAATATTCGGTGCACCGAATATTCGAGTGTATCGTTACAGCTCTAACAAGCATTTCCAGTTCAAGGGTGACAAACTTCCAGCATGCATAAATGTCAAAACATCTTGTCACTGTTTTCAGTCTGGCGGAGCAAAATCAAATGGTGGGGCAAAAGCAGTATCAGAAGAAGATGAAGAAGACATGGATGATGAGGAGGAGGAAGAGGAGGAAGATAGTGACGAGTAAAGGACTTGAAAATAAACTTACAAAAGACTTATGTTTCAACTATAAAGTGTTCATACCTTAGGAACAAACTTTCGTTGTGTCTTCATAGATTGCACTGGTTGGAAATGTAAAGGTTACATGGTCGGTCAGCGGAATCTAGGCTGATCTTGTGTTGAAACTGATGGATCAACTGGGTGTTGTTGACAAGTAAATTTACTGTTGAAGTGTTTTTTTAATACCTCAAACTGAACTTTGCATTTGCCATGTTGACAAGAACCTCTTACAGACCATATCTCTCTCATCTCTGTTTATCATGTACATTTGTCATCTTTATATCATTCTTTACCATCCTGTTGACACAAGTCAAAAAGGTTCACATTCCACATGGCTGTTAATATGTGTGATTGTGTTCATGCTAGTTTGAGAGATACCATCATTTCTGCTCTCCAGATTTTTTGTCATGATATGTAAATTTAAAGAAATGGACACCTATACCTATTTGAATTTCTGCTTACCTATTAAAGTGTTGGATTAAGTTCCTATGTAGGTGAAGTTGTGTTTTGGTCAGTATTTTATGTAAACTTAAGTAACCAAATACCTGGTGCATTCAACAAAAATCTGCATTTCAAATTTCATGATCTACGATAATTTCATGTCTGACATTAAACAGTGCAGGTATTACTTTGCTTGGTCTTGGAGTTTATAAAAAGAAAAATGCAGTCCTTGGAAAAAATGAATATTTTACAAAATGTGTGACACAACTTCATTGTTCTAAAATGTTGACCTTACCTTGGTCTGATCCATGATTTTTGATGGTTGTATAGATTGTAGGAATTGTACAGGAAGTATAGCTTAAAAATCAAAAGCACTTGTTGGATGAAAAATAAAAGGCGGGAAAATTTTCTAAAAGATTCAACACTAGCCATTTTGGATTGAAGTGAACTTGTAAATTTTGTCATGCATTAAGAATAAAGCCGTGAGCACCTTTCTTACAAAGTTTTTCCAATAAATTAAACATACTACTCAATTGTATTACAGCAAAATTGTGGTCAAGATAACACTTGAAATTATATTGACCATGAAATTAATCTTAACGAAGAATAGGTGATCAATCCATGAGTTGTGGAAGGTAAAGAAAAGGCCAGGAAACTCCTGAGCAGTTGGTTTTATATGCTAATGTAACACTTCTTTACATAATTTATTCAAGCTGAATATATCAGGGGTATTTAAAACATATTTTGTAGGGACTTGTTATATCTTAACTTGTTGCCAAAAGACAAAATTAGCTCAAATTCTATTGCAGACAACAATGTAAACACAAAAGCTTAAATGTGTTGAAAAGATGGGGGCAGATTGTGGGAAAAGGAGAAAACTGTCTACAAACACCATTTTCTCCTTTTATCACATTGTTTTAGAAAGCCTCCTTCAAAGGCATGTACACCAGGGGGTGAAAAATCATCTCGTTTCAACGTTTAAAGAGACTGCTAAAAGCAAAATTTTTACAAGAGAAACACCCCCAAGTTGTCTGAATTCTGGTTTATGCGCTTATTTATTGGGAAAAGGCTTTTTATTTCAAATTTTTATGCAATCTCAATTTTGGTCATGTTTTATGTTAGCACCAGTAGTTTTATGTCATTCAGTGAAACATCTGTTAATAAAGTCATATTTAACAGTACTCATGGTTTAGTCATACTTGACTCTACAGTATACAGTTTTTAGACTTCATTAGTGACCTTGTTACTTTAGGACAGAATCTTACACTGGTTCAAATTGATAGCATTTGTGGGCAACCAATTAAATGTGAATTTGTTCCATGCCAGAGGTAAGAAATTTAACATGGGCTTATAATTATACTGAAAACTTGAGAAATGTTCTCTTTAATAACCATAAGAACAAGGGCTACCTATTTAACTCTCTACCACACAATCCCCACTTTTAATGAATCTGAGGTACATGCCTTTGAAAACATTGTGGGAAAAGGAGAAAATGCTGGTAACTAGCATTTTCTCCTTTTCCCACAATGTTTTCCACCTGTTGGACACAGATTTCAATTTTTGAGTTACTTTCATTTTGTCGTCTGCAAGACTTAGTGCTTTCACTTTGGACCAGTCTAAAATTTTGTTTGGTAAAGAGTTCAGTTGGAAGCCAATCAGAACTTGCCAATGTCCATGAAAACAAAACTGATTGGCCAAGTGTTATATTGTTTGGTATGTGCTGATTTTTTTACCTTTAACTCTTTACCCCACGAGAAAATTTTAAACTGGTCCAAATTGAAAGCACTTGCAGACGACAAAGGTGACAGAAAGTTTAAAATTTATTCTGGGAAGGGTAGAAAACACTGGGAAAAGGAGAAAATGCTGGTTACAGCATTTTCTCCTTTTCCCACAGTGTTTTCAAAAGGCTTTTTTCTCAGGGGCGTCAAAAGTAGGGATTGTGTGGTTATGAGTTAAGTTAGTAAAGCGAAAGAGGGCCATTATTGCCCCATGGTTTCCTTTTCCCACAATGTTTTCAAAAGCCCTGTTCCTTAGGATCATTTATCTCGGGATTGTGTTGTGAAGGGTTAATGGATCAAGTTGTTGGTAACTGTAGTGACATACTGCCAAGACAAACGTGGTTGCTCCTTGCAAAGTGCATCAGGCTGATTGAGAACTGTAGCATTGTTTTTTGTGGTATTTCATGAGTTCACGTTCACACTTCAACCCTTTACCACACAATCCTAAGTTTTAACAAGTCTCTGAGAGAAAGCTGTAAAAAATTTAGAAAAGGAGAAAATGCTAGTAAACAGCATTTTCTCCTTTTCCCACAATTCTTCCTAACCTTCCCAAGGCAAATCACATGATGATAACAGTTATTTTGTCAAATGCAAATGTTTCCAATTTGGTTAGTCTAAAATTCAAATTTATTATTTGGTTAACCCTTTCCTCCATAGATACTCATTTCTACGCATTGATTGTAGGAGCCTTTAGAAAACATTGTGGCAAAAGGTGAAATTGCTCGTCACGAGCAATTTCACCTTTTGCCACAATGTTTTCTATGCTATCAAAAGGTGCCATATACACATAAGAAACGGCTTCATCCTTGCTGTTATTTAGGGTCAATTAGAGATACTATAGAAATGCCTTATGGGGTTAAGGATTAAGTATTTTCATTTTCCAGAAGTTGACACCTCTGACTGCTACCAACCATAACTTTATTTTCACTGACAAATAACAAAGTTTTAGACATAATTAAAAGCATTTGCAGTCGGCATAAAAAGTGATGCTCCAAAATTTGGCTTCCTTATAGAATGGAAGTAAACACTGTGGGAAAAAAAATAGACAAGAGGCCCATGATGGTCCTATATCGCTCACCTGAGTACTAAGCTGGAAAGGTATACAATGAAGATCATTACCAAATATTGAGGTTCATGGGCAAATGATAATGAAATGAGAGTGGCAATCTGTCGCAAGATATGCAATCCCACCACTAGTTTTCAAGGTGGTATAAAATTTGCAAAGGGCAGGCAATGCAACAAACATGTTTACCAAGTCTAAAGTCAATTTGACTTGGGTCTTCAAAATCCTACTCTGGACAAGCAAAAAATTCTGTAAAAATGAAGATCAAAGTGGAATTACTCAAAATCCATGCTAGCTAGAATTATTGTCCTTGCACACAGTACTGGGTAATATTGCAACAAACATGCATACCAATTTTGATGTCATTCTGACTTGAGATGACTCAAGTTATATTCTGGACAAGCACTAAATGCAAACTCATGTGATATTTTATGGAGACAAACATTCTAACAAATTTTCAATTCAGCTAGGCAAGAAATGTAGTCTCACAAGAAAAATTTAGAGAGTCCATCTAAATTTCTGTGTGAAATCTGAGACCAACAACATAGGGCTAAATTTCACATCAGGGCCATAATATGATGTATTTTAGTAGAGGGCCATTAGATGATGCTAAATGCAAAATATGAAAGCTCTAGCCCTTACGGTTTGGGACAAGAAGATTTTTAAAGATTTCCTTCTTTATCATTATGTGAAATCCGAGAACTCACAACATAGGGCCATTTTCAATACTAGGGACATATTTTGAAGTATTCTGGTAGAGGGCCACTAGATTATGCTACATGCCAAATATGAAAGCTCTGGCCATTACCATTTGGGACAAGAAGATTTTTAAAGATTTCCTTCCTTATCTCTATGTGAAATCCAAGACCAACAACATAGGGCTAATTTTCACAACGGGCCATAATTTGAAGTATTTTGATAGAGGGCCACTCGATGATGCTGCATGCCAAATATGAAAGCTCTAGCCCTTACAGTTTGAGACAAGAAGATTTTTTAAAGATTTCCCTTTTTATCGCTATGTGAAATGCGAGAACCCACAACACGGGGCCATTTTCAGCACTAGGGCCATAATTTGAAGTATTTTGGTAGAAGGTCACTAGATGATGCTACAAGCCAAATATGAAGGCTCTTGCCCTTTTGGTTTGGGACCAGGATTTTTAAACTTTTTCTCTCTGTTGCCATGGCAACCAGAGTTCTTCATGGAATTCATATCTTTGAAGTATTATGAAAGTGCATCACCTAGGGATAATTTCTATGAAATCTGATCGTTAGTATTGGAGAAGATTTTTTTTTGTAATTGTGAACGGACAGACGGACGTCGGACAATGACTGATCACCTTGAGCACTTCATGCTCAGGTGAGCTTAAAAAAAGCTTGTTACCTGCATATCGCCATTCTCGCACAAAGTTTTCAAAACTGTCTTGCATGTCTTGTATGGTCCTTGTGTGGTAAATGTCAAACAAGTTTCCATTCTTCACATTCTGTCCGTAATTGAAATTCCTAGCAGATAACACATCAAATATGATGCAGTTCATTTTCATAACCTCCGTAACGAAGTGGAGGGGGGTATACTGGAGTGGAATTGCTATGGCTGTCTGCGTCTGTCTGTCTGTCCGGAGACTCAAATTTTTCCATAGCAATACTTAACAGTTCCTCATGTACTGAATTCTAGTTTACACACAATATTCCTATCTATACTTCACTTTTGTACCAACTCCTACTTTTGTACTAAACCATTCTGCAACACACACCTATATTTGTGACAAGGAGCTTGGGAGGTGGGTGTGTGGGGTATAGTCATGTTTAGTAATAGCTCTAGCTTTGATTGTAGAAACCTTGTGAGAAAAGGAGACATTGCTGGGTCGAGGCATATATCCCTTTCTTGACGTTTTGATATGCTGTCATAGAAATTACAAGGTGTCATAGAATATTTGGGTCATGCTCTGAAAAGGATGCCAATGAGTCTGTGAAAAGTACTGACCCAGGTCAGCCTGTGCAGAGACCAATTTTCTGTTTATCAAAGGATCAAGTTACCTCAAGATTAAGTCAGTTACGGAAAAAGTGGATCCCATTGAACCATAATTATGTGATGACTTGGGCCAGTATCGTGCATTAACCCTTTACCACCCGACTTTTAACTACCCTGAGAAAGAAGCCTTTAGAAAACATTGTGGGAAAAGGAGAAAATGCTGGTTACCAGCATTTTCTCCTTTTCCACAATTTCTTCAAAAGGCTTCTATACCAGGGTTGTTAAAAGTCAGGGTTGTGTGGTAAATAGTAATAAATTCTGAACCATTCTGACACCTAACAAATTTCTACAGTGTCTTTTCTCTTTAGCTTCAACACTTCACAAAACGCCAAAAAATTAGACTGCTCCAAAAAGCAATTGCAGGCGACAAAATAAGTGGGACTCAAAAAATGAAATTTGTGCTGGGAAGGATAGAACAGACTGTGGGAAAGGAGAAAATGCTGGTTACCAGCATTTTCTTGTTTTCCCCACTGTTTTCGACAGCTTTCTTTCTCGGGGTCCATATAAGTTTGGAATGTGTGTGTGGACAATGGTTAAAACAAAGGTTGAATAAAATACCAATTTACAAAATTTAAGGACCAAAATTTATTCTTATGAACACATTAATAATTTCATTCAATTTTAAACGGCTTAAAACTAACAATCAATGACAACGTGGTATAATGTACAATAAAGGAATCAGCACAATATGCTGAAGTAGAATAACAGTTAACTCTTGACCAAATGGTAAAATTCTGAACTGAAACAAATTAAAATCGTTTGAAGAAAACAAATATAGCTATTGTGATAGTCCCTATTTTTGATAGGGTAGAAAACATTATGGGAAAAGGAGAAAATGCTTGTTACAAGCATTTTCTCCTTTTCCCATAATGTTTTCAAACGCCTTTTCTTTCAGGATTGTTGCGAGGTAGATTTAACTCTTTACCAAATGACAAATATTTTCTTTATCTAATAATAACCAAAGGACAAAATTTTTGACTTCACAAATTTAAAACATTTGATATAGAAATCATGGGATTTGTGTCTGAAAAAGTAGAAAACAATGTCCGAAAAGCAAAAAAAAAACATGAAGATTACCACCATTTTCTCCCTTTTCCACAATGCTTTCTGATGCATGCCTTTAATCTGAAGGCCGTTATAACCTTGTGTTGTGTCTTACAGATTTAATTCTCGACCAAACAACAAAATGTTCAAACTGCCCAAATTACAAGCATTTATTGGTTGATTAGTGTTTTATGGTTGATTAGTGTTTTATGCTACTTTCAGCGTTATTTCTGTCATATCACAGTGACAGCCCATATTATTCTTGTCTTTCCTGGGTTTCACCAGTACTAGGCTGGGGCTCTGAAGTGTCTTGCCTGAGGACACACCCTGAAAAGACCCAGTAATCCAGTGTGGCTCAAAGCCTGGACCTCCAGATCACAAGGCCTACACTTCACCACTGAGCACACAGGACCTCTTTAACCCTTTACAAATCGACAAAGTTTTAGACTGGCCCAAATTGAAAACACTTGCAGACAACAAAATAAACATGACTCAACAATTGAAATTTGTTTCCAGCAGGGGAGAACACATTGTGTGAAAAGGAGAAAATGCTGGTTACCATCATTTTCTCCTTTTCCCATGATGTTTTCCAAAAGCTTCTTCCTTGGGGATGTAACTAGGGGCGCTTGAGTGCCTGTATCGCTCCACAGGCCCGATTTTTCTGTAACGGTGAAGAGAAGGTGTTAACAATTACCATTCATTCCTGCATTTTAGGTCACTAAAGAAAAAAAGCTATGAAAAACATTGTGAGAAAAGAAAAAAAATAGTAGTAACCTACATTTTCCTAGTTTTAAACAATAATATCCACTCTTTTTGATAAAAGTTTTACTAATTTGAGGATTTATTATGTTGTCTACAACATCTTTCAATTATGACCAGTTATAAAAATTTTGTCTTCTGGTTATAGTTAAAGAGGGTCTAGTTACAAACCATTTTGGGTGGGGAAACATGAAAATACAGAAAAAAATATGCATTGTGGCAATTGTTTTATTGAAGTTGCAGGATCAGTTTGATTGGATAACAAAATGCCTTATCACAACAGTAAAGCCCTGTCCCTCTTTGTACTAGGTCACCAGTAGGTCAACAAACCTTTACCAGAACTAATCAAAGTGCAGAGGTTCTCTTGTTTTATATGAAAAGGATTATAGATTATGTAAAGCAACCATCTTTAACTCTTTACCAAACGACAGAATTTGGGATGTGACCAAACTGAAAACATTTGCAGACAACAAATTAAACACTGAAATTATGATTTCTCTCTTTGATGAAAACACTGAGAGAAAATGAGAAAAAGGTGATTACCAGCATTTTCTCCTTTTCCAAGAGTGTTTTCCAAAGACTTCTTCTTTAGGGATATTAAAAGTCAGGATTGTATGGTAAAGACTTACCACCATAGGAACTAACCTGCAATACAACAATGAAATCCAACGAATACTTTGAGAGAAGAAATTTTTCAAATATTGTACTTTATACCATAAAAGGAAAATGAGTCTCCCATAAAAGCCATGGTTTTTTTTACAGATCAATTTTTTTTAAAGGAATTCTGTAGACCTCTATCTAAGGAACATTCCTGCAAAATAATAATGCTATCCAATTAGCATTTGGGAGAAGATTTTTAAAGGTTTTTTACTTTGGTTGCCATGGCAACCATAATTATTCATGGAACATAATTATTTGAAGGAATTTGAAAGAGGACCACATAAGGAACATTCCTGTGAAATTTGGTAAAAATCCAGTCAATAGTTTCTGAGAAGTTTTTTAAAGAAAAAGTTTACGGACTCAGGCATGGACGAACGGACAGACGGAATGATGAACGGATGGACGAACGCACGACAGACACAACGCCATGACAATAGCTTGCTGGCCTTTGTCCAGTGGAGCTAAAAACCAGGGATTGTTTGGGAAAGGCTTTAAAGTATAGCAGAGGACAATAATTAAAATGTGACTAAAATGAATTGATATGTCTTTGAAAGGGTGGAAAACATTGTGGAAAAAGGAGTAAAATGCTAGCTTCTGAATTATGTTTTTATTTTTACATTGCTTTCAAAAGCTTTGGGTACAGGGTCGTTAAAACACAGGATTGCTTTGTAAAGAGTTATCCAAGGGACAAACTTGTTTAACTCATTACCACACAATCCCGACTTTTAACGACTCTGAGAAAGAAGCCATTTGAAAACACTGTGGGAAAAGGAGAAAATGCTGGTAATCAGCATTTTCTCCTTTTCCCACATGTTTTCTACTCTTCACAAAAAAAAATTTAAAATTTTCAGTCACTTTTATTTTGTCATCTGCAAATGCTTTTGATTTGGATAAGTCCAAATTTCTGTTGTTTGGTAGAGTTAACTGAATCTTAAGTTGTTAACAACACATGCTCACAATTTGGTGGTCATAACTCTTTACCAATCGACAAAAATTTTGGACCAGTTGAAAGCGTTTGCAACAAATAATGTGAACAAAAAATTGAAATTTTATTTGGAAAGGGAGGAAAACATTACTGTTACCAGCATTTTCTCCTTTTCCCACAATATTTTCAAAGGCTATCTTTTGCAGTGTTGTTAAAAGTCGAGACTGTGTGGTAAAGAGTTAAGCTTTTACCAAATCTGTTGCAATAGGAGAAAATGCTTTAAGCAAAGTACAAATTTTTCACACATTAACCCTTTACTCCATAGGGCATTTCTATGGTATCTCTAATTGACCCTAATTAACAGCAAGGATGAAGCTGTTTTTGATGGGTATATGACACCTTCTGATAGCATAGAAAACATTGTGACAAAAGGTGAAATTGCTTGTGACGAGCAATTTCATCTTTTGCCACAATGTTTTCCAAAGGGTCCTACACACTGTACATAGAAATGAGTATCTATAGAGTAAAGGGTGAAAAAAAAAAAGAGAGAGAGAAAAAAAAAAGCACTTTTTCACAAATAAATAGAGGAAAAAATAGGGGAAAAAAATATACAACAGTAATCCATTAAAACTCTAGTTGACCATCTTTTAAATACTTATCAAGCACTCTTGTTTTAGCCCTCAACAAAAAAATGGGTGTATAATTCTGGTCACCAGACTTGTAGGAAGTTTGAATGAAATGTAAGCTGCCTTTTCCATTGATAATGATAATTAGTATAGCTGTGTAAATAATGTGACAAACAAACTAAGACATCTACAACCAAACCTTATAAAAATTAACTAAAAACTGTGCATGCCAGAAGCATAGGATATACACAATCCTGCTTTCATTTGCTCATGCTGTCGTGAAAAGGTGAATAAAAATATTGTGAACCATTAGAACTTGCATTAATTCTGCTGAAATTATGTTTGTATAACTTGTACAGATTTCTCAGTGGCACAATTGAGAGAAGCACAAATTAGTTTGTTTCTTTGTTAGATATATGTTTTGTTTGCAATCAATATTGGGTTATGGAATGAAGAGAATATTACAAACAACATACACCACAGAAATAATTCAATCTGCATTCATTTTCTTTATTTTTAAATCTTATGTTGTAGTTTCTTAAGCCCAGCCCCCTTCTAATAGTATTTGTATGGCGCAAGATTATAATAGGGACGCAGATCCCCAATACTGAAAATTAAGCAATAAAACTTAAGTAAATGAAGACAGCAGTGTTTAGGACCTGCACCAAGTAAATATCTGCTGAAGTAGTTCAAGCACAACATGATTTTTTTTTCCATGGAGCTATGAAAAAATTTCTTTAGGCAATCAGAGCTTGCCAGTGTTTATGAAAACAATTGATATTAAATTATTTCCTTATACAATAGCCATCTGTTAAAGGGTTTTTGTTTTATGCATATGCAAGAAGTATTGGACCAGGTCAACCTACGGAGGCTAACCTTGATGAAAAGTTTTTGTTATCGTTTTCTACTTCATCAAAGGAGAATTTTACCACAAGATTCAATTCATTGCAAAACAAAATGGATTTTATTGTTGCATTATTATGTCATCGCTTACTTGGTAAGAAGCATCACAAAGAGGCACTAAACGGTAAAACCCCTTTGTTAAAAGCGTGGCTCAAGAGATCAGATATGAAGGAGTGATGTCATTCTATTTCCATTATTTCTCTTCCAAACCCCATGTTGTGAGTACTCATGAGAATCGTCTTGACAAGACCATTCTAATAAGTACCCACATCATAGGGTTTAGTGGAGACTTGGTAGTATTTTCAACTATGAAATCAAAATCGCACCCTCTATCTGAAGCTCTGAAGGCTACTATCATTTATTCTACTTTTTTTTTTATTTATTCATGAAGTTTTCTTCTTCGCTCTTGCTGTTAGCTTTTGAAAACACTACGCAAAAAGAGGCAGTTGCTTGTACAGTGAAGAATATGCTACACAATATTTATCATCTAACCTTGTCCAAAGTTATGTTTCCAAACCTTTGGAAGCACTTTCACGACATAATTGTAAACATGCACTGTCATAAACTCTTAAAAAAAAAACCTACCATGAAGTTTTTGCATGTTAAAGTCTAAAAGCTGCCAGAAAAATAAATTAACTCTTTACCAAACAACAAAACTTTAGACAGGACCCAAATTAAAAGCATTTGCAGACAAGAAGTTTAATGTTGCTAAAATAATATCTCTGTCTGGTAGGACAGAAAATATTGTTGGAAAAGGAGAAAATACTAGTTACCAGCATTTTCTCCTTTTCTTACAATGTTTTTAAAAACATTTTCATTGTAGGGTCGTAAAAGTTGGGATTGTGTGGTAGAGTTTCCACACAATCCCAACTTTTAATGACCCCGATAAAGATAATTTTTGAAAACTTTGTGTGAAACGAAGAAAATACTAGTCACCAGTATGTTCTCCATCTCCCACAAGGTTTTCTACCCTTTCTGATGCAAAATTCAAGTATTTCCATTGTCTGCAAACTCTTTCAATCTGAACCAGCCTAAAATTTTGTCGTCTGGTACAGGGTTATTAACATAAAGGAAATTATGTCAGACACAAACTGTTTTTGAAGCAAATGTATTTCAGAACATTTTTAATTAAAACGTTGACTCGGGTATTTTCATTTTACTAAATACAGCCATATTTCATGTCTTGTTTCTGTATACACTGATATATACGCTGGTCATCAAATTTGCAAATTACAGAATATGGACAATTTGCACTGAGAAATTTTTGCGAAAGCAAGACACTCTTTATTTGTGGTTGTACTTGTTGTTAAATATGCAAACAAAAAGGTATGCAACGAGGTTTGCAACGATGACTTCACCATTGCACTGCTCGTAATAGTAAATGGTATGTTTAAAAAGTAGCTTGTATTGCAACGGTTTCACACATTGGCACTTGCCTTACCTCTTTTCCTGCCAATTGAATAAATTTGACTCTATTTTGAGGTTTACTGAGAAGTTTCTGCTTTCAAAGACTGTGTCATAAACAAACCTATTTAACTCTTTGCCACACAGCAGATTTTTTGACGAATCAAAACTGGAAGCCTTTCCAAGGGGCATAGTAAATGTGGCACAAGTAAGAGGATTTTTTTTTTCAAAAGATAAGAACAAATGGTGGGGCAAGAATATGCTATCTACCAGCATTTTATCCTATTCCCACAATGTTGTTACCTTTTTCTTTCTCATGGTTGTTTGAACTTGGAATTGTGTGGTAAAAGGTTGAATCACCATTGGCAGTGAAAAAAAGATTTCATGAATATTTCCCATGCTTTTAATTAATCTATTGCATTTTTTTCTGGAGGTAATGAGTAAACAGGGAAAAGCGAGGATCTCCCACTGACTGACACTTAAAAGTAATATAATCATCCATCCCCTCCACCTTCACCACTGCCTTCTTGTTGAACTTTACTGTCAGTTTCGTTGCCTGATTTCTCATTGGTCAGCAAGTCTTTCCCTCCCTCAGCTTTTGATTGGTCCTCATTTTCACCACCTGAGTTTTCATTGGTTACCATGTCAGACATAGAATCTGTCCCTCCCCCAGTTTTTGACACATCTTTGTTTACACCATCTATATCATTGTTCCCTACATCAGCCTTATTAGTCTTACTATCTTCTTCAGCATTACCAACAGTGTTATCAATATCTGTTTTATTTTCATCAGCTGATTCTGTCTTACTTTCAGTATCTTTCTCCTGTACATTTTCACCAACACTTGAGATATTGTCGGTGCTTACTGAGGTTTCCTGAGCTTTTGAGGGTCCTTCAGTGGCTGACGATTCATCTTTTTCATCTTGAGTGGTATTTGTCGCTGCCGTCGATTCAAGTTCACTGTCACTCTCGATAAGTTCAACATCATCATCATCTACAAAAAAAATGTTGTATATAAACCATTAACATCTGAAATAAATTTATATCCGAAGACATTAACCCTTTACTATAAAGTTCAACCTTGTAACTACCTGGATGAAGACAGCTTCTGAAAACATTGTAAGAAAAAGAAAAAAATGCTGGTACCCAGCATTTTCTCTTTTTCCTACAATGTTTTTTGTCAGAAAAACTATTTTCAGGTTTTGAGTCAAATCTATTTTGTTGTCTGCAAATGCTTTTAACTCTTTACCACACGACAACATTTTAGACTGGTTCAAAATGAAAGCATTTGCAGACGACAATATAAAGGTGACTGAAAAATTGAAATTGTTTCTGGGAAGGGTAAAAAAAACTGTGGGAAAAGGAGAAAATGCTGGTTACCAGCATTTTCTCCTTTTCCCACAGTGTTTTCAAAAGGCTTCTTTCTCAGGGGCGTCAAAAGTAGGGATTGTGTGGTAATGGGTTAATATGGACAAGTCTAAAACCTAGTTGTCAGATAGAGGGTAAATGTGGACAGTATTGAATTTGTTCTTTTCTAATACCAATAGTAATAATAATAAGTCTCCATGCTTTTCAGAAATTTATGTAGAAATTATAGTGGGGTTTCTAAGTTTTGATAATTTGTGGTTATGATCTGTGAAATTTACCGTAAATATTTTCCTGACTCTTCAATTACGGCTGAAACAGTAGTTTCTAAAAGCACTTGTTAGGTAGGTATTTCATTGCTACCATTGGATAAGATGGAATTATGATGTCATTTATGCGCACTTACATTACATTTTTTGTGCTTTAAATTAAATACTGTATTGTGTCCTTTTGTGTATGTGTGTGTGTGTGTTGGGGGTGGGGTATGCCACAGGGAATTACTTTAATGACCAGTTATCCCTTTACCACACAATCCCTACTTTTGATGCCCTTGAGAAAGAAGCCTTTACAAAACATTGTGGAAAAAGGAGAAAATTTTCAGTCACTTTTATATTCTCGTCTGCAAATGCTTTCGATTTGCACAAGCCTAAAATATTGTTATTTGGTAATGAGTTAAATGTATTGTCAATACTTCTGTGAGTCTTCATTGGAAGGCTGAAATATTAGTTACCCAAAGCAAGCCACAGCACTAGTTACAGTACCTTTCCATCAAATGGAAATATGACATCATTTATGTGCATTTATCTCCAATTTTTTGTGCTTCATTTCAGATATTGTAACAACAAACAAGAAGACCAAGATGGTCCTAAATCGCTCACCTGAGTACAAAGCTGTAAAATCAAACTTGTGACCCCTGGGCAGGGCCAGTTTTGACCCGAGGGGTATCCTAAGAAAAAACTTAGTAAAGGTCCACTAGGAGATGCTACTTACAAAATATCAAAGCTCTATGCCTTCTAGTTTCAAAGAAGTAGAATTTTAAAGTTTTCCTTCTTTGTTTCTATGTTTCGAACTTGTGACCCAAGGGACAGGGCAAGTTTTGACCCCAGGGGCATGGTATGAAGAAACTTTGTAGAATATCACTAAGAGATGCTACATACCAAATATCAAAGCTCTACGCCTTCTAGTTTCAGAGAATTAGAAATTTAAAGTTTTCTTTCTTTGTTCCTATGTTTCAAACTTGTGACCCCTGGGGCGGGACCAGTTTTGACCCAAGGGGCATCATATGAACAATCTTGGTAGAGGTTCACTATGAGATGCTACATACCAAATATCAAAGCTCTGAACTTTCTGATTTCAGAGAAGAAAATTTTCAAAGTTTTCCTTCTTTGTTCCTAAGTTTCAAAGTTGTGACCGCCAGGGGCAGGGCCAGTTTGTTCCTAAGTTTCAAACTTGTGATCCCCCACCCCAAAGCGGGGCAAGTTTGACCAAAGGGGCATCATATGAACAATCTTGGTAGAGGTCCGCTTGCAGATGCTACATACCAAATATCAAAGCTCTGCGCCTTCTAGTTACAGAGAAGAAGATTTTTAAAGTTTTCCTTCTTTTGGTCCTATAATACAAACTTGTGACCCCTGGGGCGGGGCCAGTTTTGACCCCAGGCGCATCATATGAACAATCTTGGTAGAGGTGAACTAGGAGATGCTACATACCAAATATCAAAGCTCTACACTTTCTAGTATTAAAGTAGAAGAATTTTGAAGTTTCCCTTTTTTGTTCCTATGTTTCAAACTTGTGACCCACGGGGCGGGGCCAGTTTTGACCCCAGGGGCATCATATGTACAATCTTGGTAGAGGTCCACTAGGAGGTGCTACACACCAAATATCAAAGCTCTGCGCCTTCTAGTTTCAGAGAAGAAGATTTTTAAAGTTTTCCTTCTTTGTTCCTAAGTTTCAAACTTGTGACCCCAGGGGTAGGGCCAGTTTTGACCCAAGGGGCATCCTATGAACATTCTTGGTAGAGGTCAACTAGCAGATGCTACATACCAAATATAAAAGCTCTAAGCCTTGTAGTTTCAGAGAAGAAGAATTTTAAAGTTTTCCGTCTTTGATCATATAATACAAACTTGTGACCCTCAGGGCAGGGCTAATTTTGACTCCAGGGGCATCAAATGAACAATCTTGATAGAGGTCTACTAGGAGATGCTACAAACCAAATATCAAAACGCTACGCCTTCTTATTTCAGAGAAGAATAATTTTGAAGTTTTTCTCTTTGTTCCTATGTTTCAAACTTGTGACTCCGGGGTGGGGCCAGTTTTGACCCCAGGGGCATCATATGAACAATCTTGGTAGAAGTCCACTAGGAGATGTTACATACCAAATATCAAAGCTCTACGCCTTCTAGTTTCAGAGAAGATTTTCAAAGATTTTGCTATTTTTTTCCTTTTTGGTTGCCATGGCACCAGAATTATGGCTGGAATTCAATCTCTTAAACAAATTTAAACAACTTTGGTAGAGCTTCACCCAAGGAACATTCCTGCCAAGTGTCATCAAGATTGGCCCAGTGGTTTAGAAGGAGAAGATGTTTAAAGAAATTGTGGACGACGGACGACACAAGACGGACAAGGGACATTGGGCGACCACAAAAGCTCACTATGAGCACTTCATGCTCAGGTGAGCTAAAAAGCGTCAAGAAATAGCATAAATAAAAAGAACATTTTTTGGGAAGGATGAAAAACCCAAATTTATTTTGAGAAAACAGGATCGGTTATATTTTCACAAGTCACTACCTGTGGTGTAACCCCTCCAGGCCTTCAAATTGCAACACATGTCAATATTACATTGAAGGCCAAAAATGTTAGGTAAATGCGTGAATTGTCACATTTCCATCTTTTTGAATGGCACACATTGTTTACAAAAGTAACTAGTGTGCCAGAACTACTGTATCTGCCTTCAATTGAAGAAATAGAAAATATGATATCAGTATTCCTGGAAAAATACCCAAAAAGCATGAAATATTACCATCGTCTTCGTCTTCTTCATCTTCCACTTCCAGAAATTCTATAGACTCGTCTGCTATATCTCCACTATCATCATGATCATCTACTTCATAGACTTCATCTAAAAAATTATATTATGAGGTTATTTAACCCTTTCCCAAATGACAAATTTTAGGCTCGTCCAAACTCAAAGAGTTTGCAGACGACAATTTGAAGTTTGGTAAAAATGACAGAAAGTTCGCCAAATGGGTAGAAAACACTGTGTGAAAAGGAACTAGAAGGCCCTGAAGGGCCTGAATTTGCTCTACTGGCAGAGAGTTTGCTTTTAAACAAAGCATACATAGGAATTCATTACGCAAAAAGACAAAAAAGTTGACATTTTCAACTCAAAATGGCTACTTTTCCATTACTGTTTGTTGATTTTTTTTTTAACTCAAAAGGGTTAAAAAGCTATTGATGGGATAAACAAGCTGAAAAATTTATAAAAATCTGATCACAAATAAATACTTTATCATGTAAAAGGCAATGAAATTGTTCAATTTGAAATGGCTACTTTTCCCATACTGTTTGTCCGACGGACAGACGGACGGACGACGGAAACCACGCCATGACATAAACTCTGCTGGCTGAAAGCCAGTAGAGCTAAAAATTGCTCATTACGAGCAATTTCTCCTTCTCCCACAGTGTTTTCAAAAGACTTCTATGGCAGACACGTAAAAACAAGGACTTGTTTTGGAAGGGGTTAACATGCCTGGGTACAACGCTGAATTCTATTGGATGAGTACAATGCAGAACTGTTCCATATTTTGGACAAGGGAACAGCCAAGACCAAAATATTGACTGTTTCTGCGGTAAACAAATCCGATTAAATTTAGCATTGTATTACTCGAACAAATTGACATGAAATCACTTTTATTACCACATATTGCACGCTTGAATGATTGTCCGAACTTAGCTGTGGCTACTGTTGTATCAATGCTGAACTATGTGCATGTTTTTCAAGACTTAATGCTGTCAATATATTCATCGGCTCCTTAAAGAATACCTAAAATAACTGATATAACATGATTTTGTTGGTTTCAATTGGTTATAGATCCACGATAAACTTTCTGTGCAGTCTGAACGTGATCTATGTCGTATGCAAAAGCTTCTTACTAGTATTTTGACTATGAAACTGTAGGGGTCAAACCAGACATTTACCGTTAAAAGAGTTTCTGTATCGTCCGATTATACTCAATGATATAAATATTCATTCTTTACTTATTCCTTGCATACAGGTCAATTTCATGTCAATTTATTCGAGTAATAGCCACTCATGTTAAATGACCTCTGCATTTCACATTTCTGTATTGACTTTAAAGCAAACAACAAGTATAGGGTCATTTCATTTCTTAGATATATTAAAGATTTAAATATAATAAGGCTTTTGAAAACATTGCCAATATAAAAACATAATAATGCTTTTGAAACATTGCCAGAAAAGGACAAAATGCTGGTAACCATTGACTCTTTACCAAATTACAAAATTTTAGACATGTTCGAATTGAAAGCATGTGCAGACAACAAAATAAAATGACTAACATTTGAAATATGTTTTGGGAAGGGAAGAAAACAATGAAAAGGAGAAAATGCTGGTTACCCTGTTTTAAGAAGGCTTCTAAAGTAAAGTTTCATCTTTTGAGATGCATTAATTTTCTCATCTTCAAGTGCTTTCATTTTGGACAAGTCTAAAAATCTTCTCTTTTGGTAAAGAGTCAACCATCATAAAAAACAAAAGATTGTGTGGTATAGGGTTACCAAAGATGGAACAAGTAATACACAAAAGAAATGAGGTTATTGTGGTAAAAGGGGAAATCAGTTATTAAAAGCAATCGTTTCCCTACCACACAAGCTCTCTCTTTTAAACACAGTAATATGTGTACATGTACAAAGAACATTCAATAAGTAATGCCCCTGACCCACTTCCAGTTGTCTGATCTAGATGAAATATTGCATGTTCAAACACCTGTAAATCAGAAATCATAATTAGTTCAGAGTTGTAATTTGCCACATAACCCATAGAGATATAAATCATTACACATGCAAACTTTCAGCCAGATCAGACAACTAGAAGTGGGTCAGGGGCATTACTTATTGAACACCATTCGTATTTGCAGAAAAAGAATTAGGAAATATAAGTTGTGCACACCATCATCCTCTAGATCATCAATCTCACTGTCATCATCACCAACGATCACCACTGAGTCTCCATCACCCTCACTGTCATCATCATCATCATCATCTGTATGTCCATTCTCCTCCACCTCAATATCCGGGGCCAGATAGTACTGCAGGGGGTTAGGCCAGATATCATCTTTCAGTATCTACAATAACAATCAGACCTTTACCCAGAGTTCCAGATAAGAGGGAGTGACGGTTTTCTAAATTGATTATTTTTCTTCGAAATCCTATGTTGTGGGTACTCATTACAATCGTCTCGATGCGACGATTCTAATGAGTACCCACAACATAGGGTTTAGTGGAGAATAATTATTTTTTTTAATTTTAAAATCAAAACCACTCCCTCTATCTGGAGCTTTGTTTTACCATTGCAGAATTTTGTTACTTTGACAGACAGAAAATACCCAATATCTTGGACCAGACAGTATTGTAACAGTTGTGGATCAGGTCAGGTATCATCCTTAACCCTTTACCAAACAATCCCTGGTTTTTACGTCCCTGAGATAGAAGCCTTTAGAAAACATTGTGGGCAAAAGAGAAAAAGCTGGTAACCAGCATTTTCTCCTTTTCCCAGAATGTTTTCTACCCTGCTGAAAACTAATTACCATTTTTAAGTTAGGTTTATTTTGTCGTTTGCAAGTGCTTTCAATTTGAAACAGTCTAAAATTTGTCGTTGGTAAAGGGTTAAATAAATCGATCAATATGATACGGCACACTTACTGTAGCAAATGCCATAGCTTTGACAGTGTTGTCTGTGCATGTCATCATCTTTGAAAATTTGACTGTCTTATATGATGCATCACAGCCCCGAACGCGGGCAAATTGTAATATTACGCTCTATAAAGTAGCAATGTAGAATATAGCTTTTATCAATATGTAACATAACGTTTGAGGAGAAATGAGACCGGCTTTAGCTCCAGATTTCTCTAAACTGCAGATCATAGCTGAGTGCATTGCATTAGGTAGCATTTATGGAGTAAACATTTATTTTAGTCTGAAATTCAAAGTAACAGTTGTCGCGTAGGAAAGTGGTTCGGTTCTGTAACCAGGCTGCCAAAATTTGATAGATGAGTATTTATAGAATGCCATCTAGTGGGAGATAATGGCTTTGACAGGCATTAAATACCAATATCTGGGGCCACATTGTACTATTGTGGATCAGGTTAGATAGACTGATAGCATCCTTCAACAATCAACATGATACCTTGGCCTGATTTCACCAACCGTTCACATAAAAACTCTTAGACTAGTTGTCAATAGTTTTCTAGATTTCAAAGTACCATAATTTCTGATTGGCTAATGCAGAATTGTTTAGAATAAGACTTTAGAATGGTTGATAAACACTGCCCCATTGCCCCTGATCCTTGTTTGTCTAATGACACAAATTCATTTCAAATATCAAAGTAACACAATATCTGATTGGCTAAACCAGTTGGCTTAGCCTCTGAACCATTTAGTTCAGCCAATCAGAGGCCTAAATCAATGGTAAAGCCAATCAGAAAATGGTAAAGTAAAGTTTGAAGTGAACACCTTCACAGTAACAGATAAAACAAGCTTTTGCATGATGCAGAGAGCAACTTTAACCAGCCCGGATAGCTCAGTTGGCAGAACGTAGGACTTGTTATCATGAGGGTGTGGGTTTGATCCCCATGGCTGGCCATCTAAAATCACCAATACTCTTTCAGATGAAATGTTAAACCGAGGTCCTGCTATACACCGATCAGGTTACAGAAGCAGACAAAACTTATGACTGGTTTTGTCCTGTATCTGCACTAAACACCCCCATCTCTTCTGTAACAATACTAATAGCCTTAAGGGGGTGTCGCCCATATGGGAAAAGAGTAGTGACTATAGATAAACATCCTTGGATACCCCGAGGTCTCCCTATTTGCTACACTACATCGACCCTGGGACAACTCACTAATAAAACTTTGAATCAGCCGCCGAAAATCGATACGAAACATCATAGCGTACATCGACTCGCCCATCACAAAATGATGATGGAACCAATGAAAAGCCAGCATTCGGCCAGCGGTAAAGCGAAGGAAATTCAATTAATTGTCCCAGGGGTCGATGTAGCGTAGCAAATAGGGAGACCCCGGGGTATCCGAGGATGATAGATAAAGACAAACAATTCAATTCAGAAGGCAACAAGGTCTGGACTATGCCATTAAGGCCTTAAAAATGAAATGTCTACGTTTGTGGTTTCCCAATCCTACCCGGAAAATGCTGCCGACCCTCTTTTTGTGCAGTGATTGAAAAACAAAAATCTTATGGGGAGAGATTTCAGTACATAGTCTGCTTAAAAAGTTTCTGGAAAAAAAAACCCAAATCCCTACCCACCCCACCGAGAGCATCTTGGACTGAAACCCTAAACACAGATAGTTTTTTGTTTGGCCTAGCATGGAAGTTTTCTTCCAATATGGCTAATCTGAAAAACTCAGAGTTTTGTAAGACAACACAGACAATGGACTATGACAATACCTCAATATTTCTTCAAAACCAGCTGAGCTTAAGATGTCCGCTGCAAGAAAAAAGTTACCTGTAATAATTAACCCATTACCACACAATCCCTACTTTTGACAACCCTGAGAAAGAAGCCTTCTGAAAACATTGAGGGAAAAGGAGAAAATGCTGGTATCCAAATTTTCAGTCATTTTAATTTTGTCGTCTGCAAATGCTTTGAATTTGGACCAGTCTAAAATGTTATCGTTTAGTAAAGAGTTAAAGAGTCATATCAATAGATTCGACACAAAAATCTGCAAATTGACACTCACATCTGCAATTTTATCATTCAGGGGACTTCCATTTTCTGTAAACCAGGAGAAGAAGGAACCGACCCTTGGTCCTACCCCTGGCACCCGGCTTCGTAGTTTTTTGGACTGGACCTGCTTGCTGAGATCTTTGCCATCTTTCCACTGGATTTCTGTGGACTTGGAATGAGGACGGCCATCTAAACGAGTTCTTAACAAATTAAACATACACATACAGACAGACCTACTCAAAATAATACCTTGACAACTAATTTGTAGACTTGTTTAGTTTGTCTGGTGATCAGCAATTTCTCCTTTCCCACAATGTTTTCAACCTAGTGAAGAACAAATACTATCATAAGAAAACCATCTGAATGTTCATACATGTACAGTATGATCCCTGATAAGTGATTGCAGTACAAACAGTCATGTAGTATATCAAATACATGTACATGTAAATGTATGAGGATGTACTAAAAATAGAATCTGATATTGCTTGTATCTATAAATAGAATATAATTGAATTCATTTAATCCCTAGGATGCCTAGCGCAACTTACCTTTTGCTGTCTGCACAGATCAAGATCAGACTGCACAGAATGGGCAGTCTGATCTTGGACCTACAGTGTCTGATATAAAAGGTACTTTTCACCAAAACCAGTTTAAAAAGCATTATTAGAGTTTTGATTATCAGCTTGAAATTTTCATTTTGCTTGTCTAGCAGGACAACAAATATTACATGTATCTATAAATAGACAAAGACATTAATTTCTTATTCAGTGAAAAATTGAATCAAAACAATCACAGAAATCAATTCATGTTCTTTCCAAAACATAAAAATATCAACATAATTATGTTAAATAAAAATTTATCTTGCTACAGGACAGTCATTTGTGAACGATATAAACCCTTTTGATATAAACAGACAAAAACCAAGTCAAAACTATTATGCAAATTCACAATAATACTAAGTATTTTAGATACATAAGCCATAGTATATTAATGTTCTTAACCCCAATTTACTGTGAGTAGGACCGAATGCGGTGGGTTATCAATCAGAATTGCCCATTTGCCCACCGCTACCATTAGTCCGCTCAAACCTTTTGCTTTTTGCCAAAAGTATAAGGTTTCAACAGAATTTGGTCATAATATAACCTTTGAATCATTTATCACAAGCAACTATTCAGATTTCTACTATCAAAATTACTAGATGCAACTATTCAGATTTCTACTGTCAAAATTACTAGATAGATATCTTTTTTTTTTTCCAAATAAAACAGAAAAAAAAAAGTTGTTAACTTTTTACCACACAAGAAAATTTTAGATCTGTCCAAATTGAAAGCAATTGCACACAACAAAATTAATGTGACTTAAAAATTAAAAATTGGTTTTGGAAGGGTAGAAAACGTTGTGGGAAAAGGAGAAAATGCTGGTTACCAGCATTTTCTCCTTTTCCCACAATGTTTTCTGAAGGCTTTTTTCTCAGGGTCGTCAAAAGTAGGGATTGTGTGGTAAAGGGTTAATCTATTATAATTATGGAATTGAGTATAAGAGTTGGTGCCAAATCATTCACAAACATGTATGAAAGAAGATCACAGCACAAAATAATTGGATAGCAAAATTAACCCATTACCACACAATCCCTACTTTTGACGCCCCTGAGAAAGAAGCCTTTTGAAAACACTGTGGGAAAAGGAGAAAATGCTGGTAACCAGCATTTTCTCCTTTTCCCACAGTGTTTTCTACCCTTCTCAGAACAAATTTCAATTTTTCAGTCACCTTTACTTTGTCGTCTGCAAATCCTTTCAATTTGGACCAGTCTAAATTTTTCTCGTGTGGTAATGGGTTAAACATAGCCTCTGTACATATTTTCAAAGTCCACTCAGATTTTTTAACTCTTTACCAAATGAAAAAAAATGGACCAGTCCAAATTGAAAGCATTTGCAGACCACAAAATAAATGTGAATCAAAAATTGAAACTACATTTGGACAGGGTAGAAAACAATCTGGGAAAAGGAGAAAATGCTGGTTTATAGCATTTTCTTCTTTTCCCACAGTGTTTTCTAAGACTTACTTTCTCAGGGTTGTTAAAAGTTGGGATTGTGTGGTTAAGAGGATTATGGTAACTCTTCCTCAAACAACACTGGGTTTTCACAACCCTGAGAAAGAAGCTTTTTAAAAACATTGTGGGGAAAGGACAAAATGATGGTAACCAGCATTTTCTCCTTTTCCCTCACAGTTTTCTACACTTCCAAAAACAAATTTCACGTTTTGTGTCTCATTAATTTTGTTTGTCTGCAAGTGCTTGCAATTTGGACAAGTCTAGAATTTGTTCTTTTGGTAAAGAGTGAACTCTTCACTCTTTTGCGGGGTTATAAAAAGAGAAAAATGCAGGTAAGGTTCTCCTTCCCCAACAATGTTTCCTAAATTATTAACCCTTTACCACACAATCCCGACTTTTAACACCTCTGTGAAAGAAGCCTTTAGAAAACAAAGGGAAAAGAAGAAAATGCTGGTAACTCTTTCCTTCCTAAAACAAATTTCAATTCTTTGGACACATTCATTTTCTCATCTGCAAATACTTTCAATTTGGACCAGTCTAAAATTTGTTGTTTGGTAAAGAGTTAAAGCATCATTTGAAAAACACTTGAATTGCCATATGTAAATTCTACCTGTATGGACAGGTCCAAATTTTGTTGCAATATGAATGGTTAAATTTGGTACATAGTAAAATCTAAAATTTTGATGTTTGGAAAACTGCTTCACAAGCAGAACTACTGAGTACCCACAATATAGGATGTACTGCTCTTCGAATTTTAAAATCTCCACTTATTGGGATCTCTGATATGTGATGATGGAACTAGATTCATGTAGCTTATCAAGTACTATTATGACATGTACATGTGCATAATTATACTAGGATATTCTAACAATATCATTGCTTGTATCTATAAATAGAAAATAATAAATTTGAAATGATCAATCAAAATTGCTAGTATCTATAAATAGAGAATGACATTAATGTCATATTTACCTAACTGCTCCATTAAAACAACTACATAAATCATTTCATGTTGTTGCCACAACATAAAATTGTTAACAGCTGTAAACTCAAAATTTATTTTGCAACATCACAAGATCTCAATTTGTAAAACATGTGGGTCTTTTAAATGTGAACAGACAATAACCCAAACAAAACTGATATGCAAATTCATAATAACGATAAATATTTTAGAGAATTAAGCCATAGTATATTAATGTTCTTAACTACATCACTAACGAGTAGGACCGAATGCAGTGGGTTATCAATCAGAATTGACCATTTACCCACTGCTACCATTAGTCCACTGTAACATTTTTTAAAGTTTTTTCAAACACTTTGAAAATTTGTTTCAGTGAAATTTGTTCATGCATCCTTTGAATCTTTTATTTTAGCAATTATTCAGATTTTTACAATAATTATTGATAGCAAATTATTTCCCAAGAAAACTAAAACTTCAAAACAAAATATTAAAGTATAATATAGAATTGAGTAGGTGGCAAACCATTTACAAATACCAAAGAAATTTCAGACAAAAGTTTTGTTTTTCAATTTCTAATTGTGACATGAAAAGGGACATTCTAGGAATTCTGTACATCAATATGATAAAAATAACAACAATAGTGCAGGTCAATTTAAGTTGATAGTTAAAGCAGAGGACCATGATGATCCTGTATCGCTCACCTGAGTACTAAGCAGCAAAGGTCTAATAAAAAGACACATGTAAATACCAAATATCTAAGTTTAGGCCAAGTGATAATGAAACAAGAGCAGCATATGTCAAAAGATATGCCTATCTCACTGCCAGTTGTGCAGGAGGTATAATAATTGCAAAGAGCATTTAATGCAACAAACATGTTTACCAAGTATCAAGTCAATTTGACCTGACACTTTGATTGGTTGGTTGTATTGGGGTTTAACGCCACTTTAACAGCTAAGGTCATATCATGGCGGTCGGTGACGCACATGTGTTTCCTGGCTTTCTCACACCGGTACTTACACTACTTTCTTTCCAAAGCCACCGACTACTTTTCTCACATGCTTCAGCAGAGGTGAGCGGCGAAAATACGCCGGAAAGAAAGTTCGCCTCAACCGGGTATCGAACTCACAACCACCAGGTCATGAGTCCGACATGCTCACCACTGAGCCACCCGGGCGGGCTGACACTTTGAAATTCCATTCCAGACATACAAGAAATAATGTAAAAATATCAAGATCAGAGAAGAATCACTCAAAATCTGCCCTAGGTAGAGTTGCAACAAACTTGCATACTAAGTTTGAAGTCGTTCTGACTTGAGATGACAAAGTTATATTGCGGACAAGTGCTAAATACTGTAAAAATGACATTCAAAGGGAAGTACTGTAACTCAGTAACAGGACAAGTTTACAATTGATTTAGAATTCTTGTGCACTGCACTTCCAAACATTGCAACAAATAAGCATATCAAATTTCAAATCATTCCTACTTAAGATCACAAAGTTTTGTTCCGGACAAGCACAAAATGTTAAAAACAATGACGGTAAAAGGGGGAATAACTCAAAATTTGTGCAAGGAAGAGTCATGGTTCTTGTTCACTGCACTCCATAATTTTTCAACAATCAGGCATACCAAATTTGAAGATGTTCAGGCTGGAGATGACAAACCAGAAAATGATGATCAAAGGGCAATAACTCATAGACAGTATGAGGTAGAGTTATGGTTCTTTCACAATGCACTCTGTATTGTTACAAAAAGCACAAATGCAATTTCAAAGTTTCAAGTCAATCGGACTGGAAATCACAAAGTTATGCTCCAGACAAAGAACTATTCTGCAGAATTATAATTCAAAGGCAAATAACTCCAGTCATTCTGTCACAATTCACTCTGTATTATTACAAAAAACACAAATGCAAAGTTTCAAGTCAGTCGTACTGGAAATCACAAAGTTATGCTCCAGACAAAGAACTATTCTACAGAACTATAATTCAAGGGCAAATAACTCCAGTCATTCTGGTCCAATTAGACCATAAACGAACTCATCCAAGATCTTATAGTCGTATATATTTTGATTGGTTTATATTTGTAGATGCTACAGAGTAAACAAAGCATTCTTCTAATTTAAGGGCACATAACTCCAGTTGTTCTGGTCCGATTAGACCCATAATCATACTCATCCATGATCCTATTGTCATATAGATTTTGATCAATTTTGGTGCTCATTGGTTGAAAATTGTAGATGTTAAAGTGTAAACAAATGCAAATAAAGCCATTTTTCTAATTCAAGGGCAAATAACTCCAGTCATTCTGGTACAATTAGATCCATAATCGAAGTCATCTGAGATCTCACAGTCATAAATATTTTGACCAAATTTGTTGCTGACTGGTTGATATTTGTAGATATTAGAGTGTAAACAAAGGCAAATACAGCAATTTTTCTAATTCAAGGGAAAATAACTACAGTGGTTCTGGTCCGATTAGATCCATAATCAAACTCATCCGAGATCTTACAGTCATAAATATTTTGACCAAGTTTGTTGCTGATTGGTTAATATTTGTAGATGCTAAAGTGTAAACAAAGAAAATATAGCAATTTTTCCAATTCAAGGGCAAATAACTCCAGTTGTTCTGGTCTGATTAGACCAATAATCAAACTCATCCTCCAAAATCCTATGGTAATGTATATTCTGACCAAGTTTGTTGTTGATTGTTTAATAGTTGTAGATAATAGAGTGTAAACAAAGAAATGTGAACGGGCGGTTGGACGCCGACGGAGTGAGTGATCATGTGCAATAGCTAACTCTGGGCACTTTGTGCTCAGGTGAGCTAAAAATGAAAGTATAACAAGGTAGAGGAACTGCTTTTAATACAGAAAATATCACAAAAGCGCAGAGTTGACCCGTCAGTCTACGCAACCTGTGCTGGTTGACCAGGGTTGACACTTTTTGCAACTCCCAGAAGGTCCCTTTTTGTGTAACAGGTCACAATTATATATAGCCTCTGATAGTTTTTTTGTGCTTCCCCCCTGAGTATCACAAAGGATTGTGGAATGTCACATAGCCATATACATTATGTCAATTGGGACCAGTCTATAAATTTTTCATTTTGCAAAGAGTTAATTATTTTCATAAGCCTTTTGGAGGAGGTTGTAAAAAAGTTGTATACTTATGGATCCCTGGGTCCATTTTGTCTAAGCACCAGAAATTTCTTTTCAGAAGGGAAGAAAACATTGTGTGAAAAGGAGAAAATGCTGGTTTCCAGTATTTTCTCATTTTTCCGCAATGTTTTCAGAGAGCTCCTCTCTCATGGTCGTTAAAAGTCAGGATTGTGTGGTAAAGGGTTAATACAGCATGGTTCATATGTAACCTCAAAGGCATAAAATCTAATACTGATATTTGGGTAAGGCTTACCTTTGACCGTTAGAAAGTAGGACTTGGAAATCTTTTCATTTGAGAAATATGGATTCTTAGCAAAGTGAAAGGATAAGCAGTAACCTGACTTAATGTCTTCAAATTCGGACACCTCCATCTGAAAAAAAAAAAAAAAATTGGTCCGACGAATCATCGAAATACCACCCAAACACTGAAATACCCCAATTTTTTTCTTTGGGTTTAGATAACTAATAACAGTATGAAATATTTGTCTTTTTTCGTGATATTTGAGTGAACTATTGTTGATTGATGGTAAGCTAAACCCATTACTACACGAGAAAAATTTAGACTGGTCCAAATTAAAAGCATTTGCAGACGACAAAATAAAGGTGACTGAAAAATTGAAATTTGTTCTTGGGCAGGTAGAAAACACTGTGGGAAAAGGAGAAAATGCTGGTTACCAGCATTTTCTCCTTTTCCCAAAGTGTTTTTAAAGGGCTTCTTTCTCAGGGGCGTCAAAAGTAGGGATTGTGTGGTAATGGGTTAATACATTGTGACAGAAGAAAAAAATTTAATGACCCTTGGAAAGAATCCTTTTGAAAATATTGTGAGAAAAGGAGAAAATGCTGGTAACCAGCATTTTATCTTTTTTCCGCAATATTTTCTACCCTATCATAGAGAAATTGCACCATTTTTACCACAATGAAATTGTCGTCTGCAAATGTTTTCAATTCTGTCAAGGCTATAAATTTGTGTCAAATATCACGAAAAAAGACAATTAATTCGGACTTTTATCAGTAACCTGAACTCGAAAAACTTGGGTTGTTCCGTGTTTTGGTGGTAATTCGGTGATTCGTCAGACCGAAAAAAAAAAAGTGCAGTTTGCAGTTCCATGTTACTTGAACAAATTCATGTTACCGTAGCTTGTATTGGAGTTTAACCCATTACCACACGACAAAATTTTAGAATGGTTCAAATTGAGAGCATTTGAAGACGAAAGAATAAAGGTGACTAAAAAATTGAAATTTGTACTGGGACGGGTAGAAAACACTGTGGGAAAAGGAGAAAATGCTGGTTACCAGCATTTTCTCCTTTTCCTACAGTGCTTTCAAAAGGCTTCTTTCTCAGGGGCGTCAAAAGTAGGGATTGAGTGGTAATGGGTTAATGCCATTTTAACAGCTTAGGTCATATCACCGCAGTCAATGTATGGATATTATGTATTTTCCAGCTTTCTCACATCAGTACTGACACAATTTTCTTTGTAAATCAATGACTACTTTTCTGATATGCATTAGAGGTGAAAGGCCAAAATCTGCCATAGAAAAAGTTTGCCTCAACCATGTATCAAACTTGCAACCATCAGGTCATAAGTAACATATGCTAACCACTGAGCTACACTGAAAGGCTACACTTGATTAACCCATTACCACACAATGCCAACTTTTGACGACCCTGGGAAGGAAGCCTTTAGAAAACATTGTGGGAAAAGGAGAAAATGCTGTTAACCCTTTACAAAACAAATTTCAAATTTTCAGTAACTTTTATTTTGTCATGTGCAAATGCTTTTGATTTGGACAAGCCTAAAATATAGTCGTATGGTAATGAGTTAACCTTTTCCCAAACAAGCCCTAGTTTTTACGTGTCTTCAGTACAAGTCTTTTGAAAACACTGTGGGGAAAAGGAGAAATTGCTCGTAACGAGCAATTTCTCCTTTTCCCACAGTGTTTTCTACCCTTTAGGAGAACTTTCTACCATTTCATCAAATTCAAAATTGTTGTCTGCAAACTCTTTCAGTTTAGAAGAGTCTAAAATTTGTTGTTTGGGAAAGGGTTGATAGAATAAACAATGTTACTGTATGGTGTATCATATCTGAATAAAATTACATGGCTATCTACGACCATTATTTTCTCTTTTTTAGAATTTTCACCACTCTTGTTTGTTACCATTTTATTTCTGTACTTATTATCCCTTCATGACAATCCCAAATTTTAACCTTGAGGAAGGTTTTTGTAAACAATATGGGAAAATGAGAAAACCCTGCTGACGAACATTTTCTTCTTTTCCCACGTTGTTCTTTACCATTTGAAGATAAACTTTATCAAGTAAGCAACTTTTAAGCTGTCATCTGCAAATATTTTCAAAATAAACATAACTCAAAACATCAAAATTTGTTTTCATTTCTGTAGAAAACATTGTGTGAGAAGGAGAAAATGCTGCTCACCAGCATCTTCTCCTTTTCCCGTGTTTTCAAAAGGCTTCTATCTCAGTGTTGTAAAAACCAGGGATTGTTTGGTAAAGGGTTAAATCATAGTCTGCAAATGCTTTAAATTTGGACAAGTTTAAAATATTGTCATGTTGAAAAGTTGTTTAACCCTTTACCCCATAAGGCATTTCTATGGTATCTCTGACCCTAAATAACAGCAAGGATGAAGCCGTTTATTATGTGTATATGACACCTTTTGATAGTGTAAAAAACATTGTGGCAAAAGGTGAAATTGCTTGTCACGAGCAATTTCACCTTTTGCCTCAATGTTTTCCTAAGGCTCCTATAAGCAATGCGTAGAAATGAGTATCTGTGGAGTAAAGGGTTAAAAATAGGAGACCACTCATCTTATACCCTTTTAGTAGTCTCTGTACTTGTATTCTTAAGACAATGGATAATTAAGTGGAAACAGCCACAACAAGAGGGTGCATAACACATACCTGTGTGAGATACTGTAAACAGTTTTCTTCTGTCCGACTGACTACATGAGAGATCTGTGGATGGTTGACATACTGATACACAGTTAAGGAAATAGAGTTGTCTGTAACTCTTTTATGTGGTTAATTTCAGACTTTTCCACATGAAATACTTGAGACAATTTATCCTTTTACCACACAATCCTGGGGTTTTCAGTGACTTTTCACAACCCTGAGAAAGAAGCCTTCTGAAAACATTGTGGGCAAGGGAGAAAAAGCTGATAATCAGCATTTCTCCTTTTTCCACAATGTTTTCTAACATTCCCAAATTTCAATTTTTGAGTCACATTAATTCTTCCAATTCGGACTGGTCTAAAATCATGTCATTTGGTAAAGAGCTAAATTAATGTGAATCAAAATGATGTTTTCAAACAGTGTTTTCAAAAGACTTTTACCGCAGACACTTAAAAACCAGGGCTTGTTTGGGAAAGTTAATTATTGCGGGGGAAAATGATCAGGATTCTATGCTATCCCTTTACAACACAATCCCATTCTTCAAAAACCCTGTGTTACAGGAGACCACTTCTTCATGGATGGCTTGGTCCCGATTTAAATACACTACATGTACTTAACAAATGTGTTAGAGATATCTCTTTAACTCTGTGGTTAAAGTATTAGTCTTTAACCTTGTAAAACAAGGATCTTTGTCCACATGGGTTCAAATCTCAACGGTTTGTATTTTAGCTATGCACTTGTTCATTTGTTTCTTTGTTACGAACTCTGTTTGTAAGGTCTGTGGAAGTAGCCTTTAGAAAAAAAATAAAAAAAAAGAGAAAATCATTATGGGTAACCAGCATTTCCCCCTTTTTCAAAGAATATTTTCTACTCTATCACAGACAAGTTTCTGACATCATTTCAATTCTTTCTTTGAATTTTTTTTTTAAACAAAGGCAAGTCTCTACTTTTCACATATTTGCCCAGGCCATCTACAACAACATGGGTACATTTCGATTTTGGAGATAGCTTGGGTGAATTCAAAAATAGTTCCTTTATCTGACCAGTACAAAGATATGTCAGAGTTTTCCATTCTTTTTTAACCCTTTACTGATATGCAGATTTGAGGCTCTTCCATTTCAGCACCAAATGAAGATATGATGTCAAAAATATGGACAAATGAGGATACAAATATCTGATTGAGTGGAAAACATTGTGGGAAAAGGAGAAATTACAAGCAATTTCTCCTTTTCCCACCATGTTTCAAAAGCCGACTGTTATTGATACGTCAAATTGAATATCTATGGAGTAAAGGGTTAAGAAATGAAGGCACAAATATATAGCCCACACTAACTGTTATTGTCAAAGGATACTGATGTGACCCAGAAATTTGGTATCTGTTTTATCAGCTCATTTCTTTTCTCATAGTGAGGTTTCCTCAGTTTATTATACTTCTGTTCAATCAGTAGGATCTCCTCACTAGCTTTCTCATTTAATGCATCTATTTCATTTTGGCAAGCATCAATATCTTCCAAAGCTGTCTGTGCTTCCATATCCACTAGGCTTGAATCTGCCTCCGAGGAGATTTCTGTGATAGATCTTGACAGCTTTCGAATCTTGGAAGGACTTGCCCCCTCATCTGATTCAGCCATTATACTTTTCTAGCTTTTGTTTGACTATTAAAAAAAACAAAACAAAAAAAAACAGTATAATAATTCAGGCTAAGACCAGTCTACACCTATCATCATCAGTATTTTTGGTATGTACCACTGGTGTTCTATTGAAGTAGGTAAGTCTATGATATGGCCTGCACCAAGCAAAAAAGGGGCATCAGGACATTTGCAAAGTCTCATCTCAGATCTGCCTGTGTACTACGGGACGACTAATCTGAACCTAACACTTTCTGTTTCTATGTAATTTTATTTTGCACCAGTCTACTATTGAGCAATATCTAATGAAGTTGTAAAAAGCCATCTCAAACTAGCCTGTGCAGTCCAAGCATGCTGATCTAAGACGACACTTTACAGTTGATTCAAATGTCAAAGCCCCTTTTCTTGTGTTGCAAACGATATTGTCCCATGACAGCTCAATCATAAATGCAGTGATGGAACTTTGCTTTCATACTCAATTTGTGAATTAGCCTTGAGGTGATTTCAATCATGTCTTTTTATTTTTGGTTTAACTCTTTACCAAAAGGCAATATCTTTGGCTGGTCAAAATCGAAAGCATTAGCAGACAACAAATAGAAATGACTGAAAATTTGAAATTTGTTTAGTGAAGAGTAGAAAGCATTGTGGGAAAAGGAGAAAATGCTGGTTACCATCATTTTCTCATTTTCCACAATTTTTTCTGAAGGCTTCTTTCTGAGGGCCGTCAAAAACTAGGCATTGTGTGGTAATGGGTTAAGGGACAATATTTTCTCCTATCTATTCCAATTTCTTTGCAAAAACTGCCATCACAAACACCCGATATTCGGTCTTTGTGACTCGCTTTTTACAGCAAAAAGACATGTGTCAACGAAGACTTTAACAGAAAAACTTCTGGATGCAAGATCTTTGGTTCTTGCTTTTTTTTTATTGCGCCAAAAGAATGCAGAAGGCGCGAAAACCGATAATTTTTACTAAAACTTGCATATCATAACATCATTTGAGATAACGCGATCTCTTATTCACCCAAGTTAAAAGGGTTGACTCAGAACTTTTTGCAAATATTTAATTATGATGTTACCTTTTCTCCTATTTATTTCACGTTTTCTTGGTTTTTACTTTTCACAGTCACAAAGATTTGTTTACTTTTCAGTAAAAGATCACACGATTGGCTGTTGTTTGCGTTTCCGACTTCAAAGTTCCCCAATGATATTTGCAGAAACATCCTTCATTCAATTACCGAAACGGAAATAAATAATCCGTAATCGTCCGATCAGGCACAAATTTAATCCATTCCAAGATCATTAGAGTTCTAGTCAGAAATGTAGGCCCGGAAATGATCTGTTATACGTATCATTATCTGAGCCATCTGGCTACCCGTCAATAAAAAAAGAAGGGCTTGTCAGAGACGACACTTCATCGGGCTTTCTTTATATGAAACAAAATTGCTGTTGCTTTCCTTTGTTCAAAAATACATTGATTTAAGCAAACAAACTAAAAATGAAACAGCAATTTTGTTTCATATAAAGAAAACAAAGAGAACGACAGAGAGGACAACATATCTTCAGATGACTCAGTAGGTTTTGTATTTATACTTCTGGCAGTTTGTAGATTTGTATTTATACTTCTGGCAGTTTGTAGATCAAGATCTGTCTTCATTTGTTCAAATCTCCTAATGTTCAGACGAATTTCAAGACTTAAATTTGGGTGTTTGTTGAGACGTATTTCATAAAAATGAACGGACTTAAGTAACTATCACAACTTCCTAGTTAACACAACGGTTCAGACTCAGATCGGCAAAATAATCCAACTGGTATCATATAGTGTCCACTAACAATTTGTAGAGCGTTTCTTAAATCTGTTAATCTTAGTGAAATGCTTATAAACAAAACTTAAGTCAGAAGAAATATCAGTCAACAGAGTTTAGGAAATCAACAGACTTAATTTTATTTTTCGTGAAAAAGGAACCTTATTAGGATACACCGGTAATGTTACTGAATGTTTCTGAAACTATCGAAACTACCATAAATCTAATGCTGCTCTAAACAGACACTGATATAAATCTACACTGTCTGCACGAGCACTGATAGAGTTACACTAAGTACTCAAACAGTTATCCACGTTTGATTGTAGATGCCCCTTTTAGAGGTCTCCGTTCCTGTTGAAAATAATGATATAATGCTGTCACCACCAAAATTGACGAAATTGACCGATGATGAGATGGAAGAGGAGTGTAGATCTGACGGGACGTTACAAGGAAGTTTTGATATAAGCATGTTTAAAAGCATAATGACTACGTATCTCACATAAACAGAAAGGCACAATTACCCCCGTTCCACCTACATTCATATGAAAACGCATAAGCGCTCCTTCACAATATATTTGACCTCTGCAGATACAGTTAATGTAGTTATATAGCTGTGACCAGTACACCTATCCATGCTTTTCTTCAATTTCTGTTATTCGTAATCTGCACTAATATTTCCAAGCCACGGGCTACTTTACTACACAAGCATCTTCAAAAAATTGGTCAGAAGTGACAGATAAATGATTACTGTGTTTACTACAGCAAAGATCATATTGCTTATTTAGTGTTGTGTAATCTTGATCTACACTGGAAGCAAAATTACAACAGCTGTGAAATGCGACCTCAAAGGGGTTGATAATTATGTTTATAATAATAGTTATAACAATCGAAAAGTACTGCAATTATGGACATCAAGATTAAATTTATCTAGCTTTTTGTAGGTTCCTGTGCTAGAAAGTACACGTACATCGGAAGACGTTATTTTTCCTGACTTTCAGAGGAGATCGGATTATTTTCCAGAACCAGAGTCAGCTGATGCTACTGCATCATTTGTGATAGAAAAGTCTTTTGCCGAGCCGCAAGTTATCGAAGAAAGGTTTAATAAAAATGAGTTATATTTTAATAGAAATTGTCTGTCTGTCTGTCTGTCTATTTGTTTTAAAAATCTGAGAAGAAAATAGAGAAGGTAAAAAAGATTTGCGGCCAAACCAAAAGTAATCACAGCAGATGTAAATCGAACCTTTTAAAAAATCTTTTTAGGAATAGTGACACAATTTTTAAAAATATTATTTATATTATAGGTCTTACGAGGATCCAGGGCCGACCAATACGATCATTGAGGAAGACGAACTGCAATTTACGGTCGTTAAAGGAGGCACTTCTCGAGGGAAAGATAAACTGATAGATTCTGCAGGATTTTGCTACACAGTCAAGGTAAATCTGCACTTTTTTGGAAGGATTTAACTGTTGTACTATGTCCGTTGGATTGTTGGGTAAAATGATAGAATACAGAAATTAACTTTTATGAAAATAAAACAAACTGAATTTTGTAGTGAAATATAACTATGTGAGTTGTTTGTTACATGTCTAATGTAAGAAAAACGAGTCGAGAAAACTTTACATTATTTGCGGTCAAACGATGTAAATGAGACTCAGACTCACACATGTGTTCAGGTTGATCTACATGTGTTCTAACACCAGCAAGAACGTAAGAAAGTTGAGTAATTGCATAATTTGTTCCTCTTTACAGAACTCTACTGCAAAGACAATATAAAGAAAACAAAGAGAACGACAGAGAGGACAACATATCTTCAGATGACTCAGTAGGTTTTGTATTTATACTTCTGGCAGTTTGTAGATTTGTATTTATACTTCTGGCAGTTTGTAGATCAAGATCAGTCTTCATTTGTTCAAATCTCCTAATGTTCAGACGAATTTCAAGACTTAAATTTGGGTGTTTGTTGAGACGTATTTCATAAAAATGAACGGACTTAAGTAACTATCACAACTTCCTAGTTAACACAATGGTTCAGACTCAGATCGGCAAAATAATCCAATTGGTATATGGTGTCCACTCACAATTTGTAGAGCGTTTTTTAAATCTGTTAATCTTAGTGAAATGCTTATAAACAAAACTTAAGTCAGAAGAAATATCAGTCAACAGAGTTTAGGAAATCAACAGACTTAATTTTATTTTTCGTGAAAAAGGAACCTTATTAGGATACACCGGTAATGTTACTGAATGTTTCTGAAACTATCGAAACAACCATAAATGTAATGCTGCTCTAAACAGACACTGATATAAATCTACACTGTCTGCACGAGCACTGATAGAGTTACACTAAGTACTCAAACAGTTATCCACGTTTGATTGTAGATGCCCCTTTTAGAGGTCTCCGTTCCTGTTGAAAATAATGATATAATGCTGTCACCACCAAAATTGACGAAATTGACCGATGATGAGATGGAAGAGGAGTGTAGATCTGACGGGACGTTACAAGGAAGTTTTGATGTAAGCATGTTTAAAAGCAAAAGTAATCACAACAGATGTAAATCGAACCTTTTAAAAAATCTTTTTAGGAATAGTGACACAATTTTTAAAAATATTATTTATATTATAGGTCTTACGAGGATCCAGGGCCGACCAATACGATCATTGAGGAAGACGAACTGCAATTTACGGTCGTTAAAGGAGGCACTTCTCGAGGGAAAGATAAACTGATAGATTCTGCAGGATTTTGCTACACAGTCAAGGTAAATCTGCACTTTTTTGGAAGGATTTAACTGTTGTACTATGTCCGTTGGATTGTTGGGTAAAATGATAGAATACAGAAATTAACTTTTATGAAAATAAAACAAACTGAATTTTGTAGTGAAATATAACTATGTGAGTTGTTTGTTACATGTCTAATGTAAGAAAAACGAGTCGAGAAAACTTTACATTATTTGCGGTCAAACGATGTAAATGAGACTCAGACTCACACATGTGTTCAGGTTGATCTACATGTGTTCTAACACCAGCAAGAACGTAAGAAAGTTGAGTAATTGCATAATTTGTTCCTCTTTACAGAACTCTACTGCAAAGACAATAAAACCAAACTGTTTAGCAGTGTAGCAAGCAAGGAAGATAAAGATCCTTTGAGCAGATGCTTCTTTAACCCATTACCACACAATCCCTACTTTTGACGCCCATGAGAAAGAAGCCTTTTGAAAACACTGTGGGAAAAGGAGAAAATGCTGATAACCAGCATTTTCTCTTTTTCCCACAGTGTTTTTTACCCATCCCGGAACAAATTTCAATTGAGTCACCTTTATTTTGTCGTATTTAAACCCCCTTTTCACAGAGCATCACCCAAATATATGTAGTCAATCGCTGTCAGACGGCGCATATACATTAGAACATGCTTTTAAAAGATAGGAAGTAGATATGGAACCATTCCTGTACATGTCCAAATATTTAAAAATTTTCTGTTGTATACTCTTATATTTTCTTCTTTGATATCTTCTGAGTTTCTCTTCCGATACCAAGGTAACCTGAATCTCCACTACTTGTGATTCCTCATATAGCAGATGGATCAGATTGTAAAAAGCTGGAACACCGTTGGCCCGAAAATTCAATCACCGATGCCATCCTAAAAAGAAACCAAAAGAAAGATGATTTCCAACTAAATGCCTTGTACGAAAAGGCAAATTTAAGCATTATGAAAAGTTCACAATTTCAGTCATTTTTCCATGTGCTTGAGAACAGAGGTCGTGGGTTTGAAATGAAATCATGGACAGGTGCACTGACCGCCGCAATATTTACATTTAAATATAACCGATATTTTATCTCTAGTATGCCCTCTTCTGTGCATGTTTTCAGTGTGGGTGAGGGCACTACGAAGTAAGGAGAAGAATAGATATCTATCATATCCTCGGATATATGGAACTTCCAGGACACGTGGAGTAGATTAGAATAAGAATCAAATCATTCTCGTAGTGTATAAATTAAAAGCACAAAAGTTTTACCTTCTACATCGTTGTTTGTGCGCTCAGACTGGCCGAACACACACCAGTTTTCTGGGCCCCAAATATTTGAATTGATCCACGTTCTGTCGATATAGTCGGTGAGTGGTTGAAGGTGTTCGGTAGCCACTTCCTTTAATATTTCAAAGGTTTCGAGGTGATTTGTTCAGCCGGTATGAACGGCAATGCAAGCAGCTTTCGTATGTATCTATGAGTAGAACCTTTGACTCTATATTCTGTTGTTAGACCCAAAATCTGAAATGAAATTAAGCTGTTACTAACAGAGATAGATTTGTTTCTACTGGAGTTTAACGCCATTTTAAGAGCTCTTATCACATTGGTCAGTGCACCTGCGCATTTATTTCTAGATTCTTACACTAATACTGACACAAACTTCCTTTCCAAGTCACCGACTTCCTTGCTTGCATGCAAAGCACATGAAAATTAGCCGAAATGGCAGTTGCCGCAACCAGAATTTAATTCTGCAAACAACAGGTCACGACTCGAATATGCCAACCACTGAGCTCTCCCTCTGGGCACAACATAAAGATATGATTTATGACTATGCGTTAAGACAGACCCTGAAGTCCAACCATAGCAAGAGCGCGTCTCAATATAGCACATTTTCACTTGGTAAAGTAAGACGCGCAATTCTAACGTTTGTTAAATACAAGTTATATGTAGTTATCTATTCAAATGCACACGCCTGATATTCGTGTCTTGTCCAAAAAAAAATTCAAATTCATATAGAATAAGGTTTTACCTGCACTCTTCGCCACACAGCTTGTGTCCAGTGGAAGGCGCAACCATTTATGACGACTCCAGGAAAGACGTGTCTGACAGCTTCCCACATAGCTGGTTCAAAATCAATTACGATCCCGTCGACCTTTGGTTCACGGTCTAGTAAGCGACCAATTTTCTGAAATCGGGAAATGTCATTCTTTCAACCGCCCTGTACTGACCTCGACAGTATAACAGAATTTTTAGACACATCTATATTAACTGTTTCTAACCCTTTTTAATGTTCCGCCCATGTTTTCGAAAGGCTTCTGAGTCAGGATCGTTTTAAATCGTCAATTTTTCGACCGCCCTGTATTGACCTCGACAACATCACAGAAATTTTCAGACTCATCCATATTGACTGTTTCTAACCCTTTATACATGTACTTTTCCAACAATGTTTGCGATAGGCTTACGAGTCAGGATCGTTATAATTCGGTTTAATGTAAAGTATACGATCTTGTAGATAAGATCCTTCTAGATCAGTGGCTGACTTGTCATGTTCGAAAATGTGGGTCTAATCATGTTATAATTGAGACAAAATCAATAACTCCTGATCTACTATCGGCATGCTTTCAGTTTGGTAGAGTTTAAGTATTTTTTCATCTTCAATAGGAATTTGTGTTTGGAATAATTGAGATATCAATACCTTCAGCACTTTCACATAATCGGCTGTTTGACGTCGAGACATTATTACGTAGATAAGTGGGACACACTTTGCTTGATCCCCGCTTCTTACAAATGCATGTAGTGTTAGTAGCTGTTTGAACGGATCTCTGACAACTTTGAAGGTTCCATCTACGTACCACCGCTGAGCATTTTTGAGTAGCGAAAGTTGTTTTTTGGTAGCAAAAATCAGGTGCCTCTGTGATCCGACTTTGACCTCCCCCAGAAGGAAGTCTTTTGGGATAAAACTACTATCAAGCTGTAATAAAAAATTAGAGGGAGAATTATTAGATTGGCTCAGCTTTATTCATACTTCTTTTTTCATTAGAACGCATTTGTCTAATGACAATTGGAATATGACGAGAATGTTGGATTTTCCCTTCAAAATAAACGAAAGCATTGTAATATTTTAGCTTCTTCCGTTATAGTCAACATCATAAACCCATTACAGGCCAAATTATACATTTCTGTGTACAAAATACAATATGATAGCACTGGCAGACAGCATTTAATTTATTTCCCTTTTTTAAAAAAAAAGTCCTTACTTCAAAGCACATGTCTGTTGGCTCGTCAGGTCGACTCTTTTGTCTGATGCGATTCGCTTGTCGTGCTATAAGTTCCATGCTAGGATTGGTAACTGGAAGAAAAGGCATATTATCTTTGATTTCGATCATTGCTCTCTCCACAATGCCCATAGCAGGACAGAAGATGTTTTTCACAGCTACTTCTTTGGCCTGTAAAAAAAGGAAATTTCAGAATCAGCCGTTAGTGTGTTGGACTTGTGGATAAGGTACTTGCAAGTCCGATACCCAGTTGAGGCAAACGTGTTTCCTCCAATCTCTTTATACCATGACGACAAATCTATTTATGTTGACTACCGTCTCATAGGTGCCGGTAACGTATCCGCGAAAATGCGAAAAATCGACTTACGGAACACTTCATAGCAGATGACACATGTTACTTAATAGGTCAAATATAAGGAACTTAATTTCTATTATTGCATAAAACGTGCCTTTTCGGGCCGTTTTAAGCATGTATTAACGGGTAAAAACCGGGCAGTTAACGGGAGAAAACGTGTATTAATCAGTAAATTCACGCGCCGTTAACGCCCGGGTTTGTACTATCAATATCCTCGATTCGGGCCTACCTTGTAAACAACGTTTGTCATTGTCAGATTTTCCTTAGACTCCGACCATCAAACTGTAGGAATTCGTACCATATTCGATCCTTTTCATGGCATGTCTTTGATGATATTAGTACACCACAAACAAACCTTTGCACAGAATCTCAGTTAAATCGAGATCTGAACAAAAATTCACCCGTGAAATGTACTCTAAACCACCCACTTTTTAACGTGATCGGTCCGCCTCGCTTGATGTATATCGAACCCTCTGTCGCCTTCAGTTACAGAAATTTATTTCCACGCATTCATCCTAGTTGTAATCGTCCAAATGTGTGCAAGTTTATTCCACATAAGTCCAGTATGTGTATTAAAAATCAATAAAAGTGTATTTACAGCGAGAGAATCAAAACTGGCATACAGGACTAACGGCCCTTTCCTAATCGTAACAAAAACTTCTTCGCCGACTTCCGGTTTTGACCCATTTGCGTACAGTACATTTGAAATTCGCTTATTTGCATTTCTATGGAAATATTTTTGCTATCTGTGCAAATTATTGTTAGAATACCTTTACTTTATGCAATAATAGCGTTAATTCACGTTTTTTTTTCGGTCGTTAACATTCGCAGAGGCCCTCAAAATACTTAAACACCCTCGTGCTTCGCACTCGGGCGTTAAAGCATTTTTCGGGCCTCTGCGAATGTTAACGACCTCAAAAACGTGAATTAACCCTATAATATCTGTCTTTTACTTCTCCAGTGTTTTTTTACCGTGATAACAAACCCATTTAGGTTGTCTATTGTCTTGCAGGTGCCGGTTACATACCCGCGAAAACATGAAAAATCGACTCACGGAATATGTTATAGCAGACGACAACTGTTGCTTAAAGTCAATTATAGGGATTTTAATATTTTTCTTTTTCATTTTCTCTCGCTAGGGTCAATGATTTGGTTATGATGACCATCTCACCCATACGTGACTGATACGTGCTGCGCATAAAATCGTAAAATCAACTTTGACACTTTCGGAGGCAACTGATACCTGTTAAACAAATCAAAGAAAGGTAAACAAAATTTTCCCTGTTTTCTTACCAGGGTCACGAAAACATTGAACCAATTTTGACGACCGCGCGAGCCAAAAGTCAATTTTATGTTTAATTGCTGCGCAAAAATATCAAATTCAAAAGCAACTGGTTGCTGTTGCGGAAACTTTTTCCGATAAAAAAATATTGTTATTGTTTGAAGGATTTAGAAGTAGGCCATAAGGATACAATAAGATGTAAGAATAACTAAAAATCAATTTTTTCTTTGATAGGGTAGAAAACATTGTGGGAAAAGGAGAAAAACCTGCATTGTCTTCTTTCCTCAGATTATTTTCAAAAGCCTTCTCTTTCAGGGGTATTAAAAGGTGTCATTGTGTGGTAAAAGGTTAATAAGAATAAACAGATATCCTCCCCTTCCCATCAGCCAATCAAATCTCTTCCTTCTCTGAAATTATCCAATCAGAGAAGCTTTAAGAAAATCAAAATGGGAACCAACAGCCAAATCAGAATGGAAACCAACAGCCAATCAGAGAAGACTTTAGATATTCAACTGCCAATCAGAGAGCTTCATAATCGCTCCAAAATGGCGCCCAAATTTATCGATAAAAAACAGTGAAAAAAAAACGGCATAAAAGTGGATTTAAAGTCTTCTTTAAAGGCTGCTGTGCAGTCCTTGGCGAACTGCCAAACATGCACCATCCGCACATGCCAGATTTCACTGAAAAACGGCAAACATTTAAGAAAATAAGGGCGCAGCAGACCTTGTTTTGGTCTGGAGGAAAAAAATATACATTAAAAAGTTTGTTCCATTTGTTTGATTTATGCAATAAGAAGCATTCAGTCTTTTTTTAGCCACTTGTCGCATTATTTTCTGGGGTTTTCGCATGAGCGTAACTGGCACTTATGAGACGGTAGTCAACGTAACTGGGTTTCTTGTTGCGGTTTGAAGAGATCAGAAAAATTACACTTCAGTTGCCTTTGTTTGATATATGCAATAGGAAGCAACTAAAAGAGTTTTCAGTCTTTTTTTAGCCACTTGTCACATTAATTTCTGGGGCTTTTTTACACTATACATTGATTACTTTGGTTTATTGAAAGTTTCAATGTGCAGCATTTATTCTGGGTTGAGTTAGAAAAGCGAATCGAGTTAAGGGCTGGGGAGAGGGGGTGAATCGAGGGTCTAAGGGAAGTAATTCTTGCAAGGGGCTTGAAAAGACCAAAACAACGTCTGCTGCGCCCCTATTTTCTTAAATGTTTGCCCATTTTCAGTGAAATCTGGCATGTGTGGATGGTGCATGCCTGGCATTTCGCCAAGGACTGCACAGCAGCCTTTAAAGAAGACTTTAAATCCACTTTTGTGCCGTTTTTTTTTCATTGTTTTTTATCGATAAATTTGGGCGCAATTTTGGAGCGATTTTGAAGCTCTCTGATTGGCTGTTGAATATCTAAAGTCTTCTCTGATTGGCTTTTGGTTCCCATTCTGATTTGGCTGTTGGTTCCCATTCTGATTTTCTCAAAGCTTCTCTGAATGCATAATTTCAGAGAGGGAAGAGATTTGATTGGCTGATCGGAAGGGGGGGGATATCTGTTTATTCTTTTAACCTTTTACCACACAATGACGCCTTTTAATACCCCTGAAAGAGAAGGCTTTTGAAAATAATCTGAGGAAAGGAGACAATGCAGATTAACAGCATTTTCTCCTTTTCCCACAATGTTTTCTACCCTATCAAAGAAAAATTTGATTTTTAGTTATTCTTACATTTTATTGTTTCCTTATGGCCTACTTCTAAATCCTTCAAACAAGAACAATATGTTTTTATTGGAAAAAGTTTCCGCAACAGCAACCGGTTGCTTCTGAAATTGATATTTTTGCGCGGCGATTAAACATAAAATTGACTTTTGACTCGCGCAGTCGTCAAAATTGGTTCAATGTTTTTGTGACCCTGGTAAGAAAACAGGGAAAAATTTGTTTACCTTTCTTTGATTTGTTTAACAGGTATCAGTTGCCTCCGAAAGTGTCAAAGTTGATTTAAAGATTTTATGCACAGCACGTATCAGTCACGTATGGGTGAGATGGTCATCGTAACCAAATCATTGGCCCTAGCGAGAGAAAATGAAAAAGAAAAATAGAAAAATCCCTATAATTGACTTTAAGCAGCAGTTGTCGTCTGCTATAAAATATTCCGTGAGTCGATTTTTCATGTTTTCACGGGTACGTAACCGGCACATGCGAGACTATAGACAACCTAAATGGGTTTGTTGTCACGGTAAAAAAAACACTGGAGAAGTAAAACATATCAGAAATTAAGTTCCCTATATTTGACCTAATCGATAAATTTGGGCGCCATTTTGGAGGGATTTTGAAGCTCTCTGATTGGCTGTTGCATATCTAAAGTCTTCTCTGATTGGCTGTTGGTTCCCATTCTGATTTGGCTGTTGGTTCCCATTCTGATTTTCTTAAAGTTTCTCTGATTGGATAATTTCAGAGAGGGAAGAGATTTGATTGGCTGATGGGAAGGGGGGATATCTGTTTATTCTTATTAACCTTTTACCACACAATGACGCCTTTTAATACCCCTGAAAGAGAAGGCTTTTGAAAATAATCTGAGGAAAGGAGACAATGCAGGTTAACAGCAGTTTCTCCTTTTCCCACAATGTTTTCTACCCTATCAAAGAAAAATTTGATTTTTAGTTATACTTACATTTTATTGTTTCCTTATGGCCTACTTCTAAATCCTTCAAACAAGAACAATATTTTTTTAGCAGAAAAAGTTTCCATAACAGAAACCGGTTGCTTCTGAATTTGATATTTTTGCGCCGTGATTAAACATAAAATTGACGTTTGACTCGCGCGGTCGTCAAAATTGGTTCAATGTTTTCATGACCCTGGTAAGAAAACAGGGAAAAATTTTGTTTACCTTTCTTTGATTTGTTTAACAGGTATCAGTTGCCTCCGAAAGTGTCAAAGTTGATTTTACGATTTTATGCGCAGCACGTATCAGTCACGTATGGGTGAGATAGTCATCGTAACTAAATCATAAGCCCTAGCGAGAGAAAATGAAAAAGAAAAATAGAAGAATCCCTATAATTGACTTTAAGCAACAGTTGTCGTCTGCTATAAAATATTCTGTGAGTCGATTTTTCATGTTTTCACGGGTACGTAACCGGCACATGGGAGACAATAGACAACCTAAATGGGTTTGTTGTCACGGTAAAAATAGACTGGAGAAGTAAAAGACAGATATTAGAAATTAAGTTCCTTATATTTGACCTATTAAGCAACAGGTGTCATCTGCTATGAAGTGTTCCGTATGTTTAGAGGAAAAAAATATACATTAAAAATTTTGTTCCATTTGTAGGAGAGAAAATGAAAAAGAAAAATAGAAAAATTCCTATAATTGACTTTACGCAACAGTTGTCGTCTGCTATAAAATATTCCGTGAGTCGATTTTTCATGTTTTCGCGGGTACGTAACCGTCACACCCGAGACAATAGACAACCTAAATGGGTTTGTTGTCACGGTAAAAAAAGACTGGAGAAGTAAAAGACAGATATTAGAAATTAAGTTCTCTATATTTGATCTATTAAGCAACAGGTGTCATGTGCTATGAAGTGTTCTGTAAGTTGATTTTTCGCGTTTTCGCCAATACGTAACCGGCACCTATGAGACAGTAGTCAACAAATAGATTTGTCGTCATGGTATAAAGAGATTGGAAGAAAAAAATATACATTAAAAATTTTGTTCCATTTGTTTGATTTATGCAATAAGAAGCATTCAGTCTTTTTTTAGCCACTTGTCGCATTATTTTCTGGGGTTTTCGCATGAGCGTAACTGGCACTTATGAGACGGTAGTCAACGTAAATGGGTTTCTTCTTGGGGTTTGAAGAGATCAGAAAAATTACACTTCAGTTGCCTTTGTTTGATATATGCAATAGGAAGCAACTAAAAGAGTTTTCAGTCTTTTTTTAGCCACTTGTCACATTAATTTCTGGGGCTTATTTACACTGTACATTGATCACTTTGGTTTATTGAAAGTTTCAATGTGCAGCATTTATTGTGGGCTGAATTAGAAAAGCAAATCCAGTTAAGGGCTGGGGAGGGGGGGGTGCATTGAGGGTCTAAGGGAAGTAATTCTTGCAAGGGGCTTGAAAAGACCAAAACAAGGTCTGCTGCGCCCCTATTTTCTTAAATGTTTGCCCATTTTCAGTGAAATCTGGCATGTGTGGATGGTGCATGTCTGGCAGTTCGCCAAGGACTGCACAGCAGCCTTTAAAGAAGACTTTAAATCCACTTTTATGCCGTTTTTTTTTCCACTGTTTTTTATCGAAAAATTTGGGCGCCATTTTGGAGGGATTTTGAAGCTCTCTGATTGGCTGTTGAATATCTAAAGTCTTCTCTGATTGGCTGTTGGTTCCCGTTCTGATTTGGCTGTTGGTTCCCATTCTGATTTTCTTAAAGCTTCTCTGATTGGATAATTTCAGAGAGGGAAGAGATTTGATTGGCTGATGGGAAGGGGGGAAAAATCTGTTTATTCTTATTAACCTTTTACCACACAATGACGCCTTTTAATACCCCTGAAAGAGAAGGCTTTTGAAAATAATCTGAGGAAAGGAGACAATGCAGGTTAACAGCAGTTTCTCCTTTTCCCACAATGTTTTCTACCCTATCAAAGAAAAATTTGATTTTTAGTTATACTTACATTTTATTGTTTCCTTATGGCCTACTTCTAAATCCTTCAAACAAGAACAATATTTTTTTAGCAGAAAAAGTTTCCATAACAGAAACTGGTTGCTTCTGAATTTGATATTTTTGCGCCGTGATTAAACATAAAATTGACGTTTGACTCGCGCGGTCGTCAAAATTGGTTCAATGTTTTCATGACCCTGGTAAGAAAACAGGGAAAAATTTTGTTTACCTTTCTTTGATTTGTTTAACAGGTATCAGTTGCCTCCGAAAGTGTCAAAGTTGATTTTACGATTTTTGCGCAGCACGTATCAGTCACGTATGGGTGAGATAGTCATCGTAACTAAATCATAAGCCCTAGCGAGAGAAAATGAAAAAGAAAAATAGAAGAATCCCTATAATTGACTTTAAGCAACAGTTGTCGTCTGCTATAAAATATTCTGTGAGTCCATTTTTTTTTTTTTTTTGCGGGTACGTAACCGGCACATGCGAGACAATAGACAACCTAAATGGGTTTGTTGTCACGGTAAAAAAAGACTGGAGAAGTAAAAGACAGATATTAGAAATTAAGTTCTCTATATTTGATCTATTAAGCAACAGGTGTCATCTGCTATGAAGTGTTCCGTAGGTCGATTTTTTTCGCGTTTTCGCCGATACGTAACCGGCACCTATGAGACGGTAGTCAACAAATAGATTTGTCGTCATGGTATAAAGAGATTGGAGGAAAAAATATACATGAAAAATTTTGTTCCATTTGTTTGATTTATGCAATAAGAAGCATTCAGTCTTTTTTTAGCCACTTGTCGCATTATTTTCTGGGGTTTTCACATGAGCGTAACAGGCACTTATGAGACGGTAATCTAAGTAACTGGGTTTCTTATTGGGGTTTGAAGAGATCAGAAAAATTACACTTCAGTTGCCTTTGTTTGATATATGCAATAGGAAGCAACTAAAAGAGTTTTCAGTCTTTTTTTAGCCACTTGTCACATTAATTTCTGGGGCTTTTTTACACTGTACATTGATCACTTTGGTTTATTGAAAGTTTCAATGTGCAGCATTTATTGTGGGCTGAATTAGAAATGCGAATCCAGTTAAGGGCTGGGGAGGGGGGGTGCATTGAGGGTCTAAGGGAAGTAATTCTTGCAAGGGGCTTGAAAAGACCAAAACAAGGTCTGCTGCGCCCCTATTTTCTTAAATGTTTGCCCATTTTCAGTGAAATCTGGCATGTGTGGATGGTGCATGTCTGGCAGTTCGCCAAGGACTGCACAGCAGCCTTTAAAGAAGACTTTAAATCCACTTTTATGCCGTTTTTTTTTTCCACTGTTTTTTATCGAAAAATTTGGGCGCCATTTTGGAGTGATTTTGAAGCTCTCTGATTGGCTGTTGAATATCTAAAGTCTTCTCTGATTGGCTGTTGGTTCCCGTTCTGATTTGGCTGTTGGTTCCCATTCTGATTTTCTTAAAGCTTCTCTGATTGGATAATTTCAGAGAGGGAAGAAATTTGATTGGCTGATGGGAAGGGGGGGATATCTGTTTATTCTTATTAACCTTTTACGACACAATGACGCCTTTTAATACCCCTGAAAGAGAAGGCTTTTGAAAATAATCTGAGGAAAGGAGACAATGCAGGTTAACAGCATTTTCTCCTTTTCCCACAATGTTTTCTACCCTATCAAAGAAAAACTTGATTTTTAGTTATTCTTACATCTTATTATATCCTTATGGCCTACTTCTAAATCCTTCAAACAAGAACAAGACTTTTTTATCGGAAAAAGTTTCCGCAACAGAAACCGGTTGCTTCTGAATTTGATATTTTTGCGCGGCGATTAAACATAAAATTGACTTTTGACTCACGCGGTCGTCAAAATTGGTTCAATGTTTTCGTGACCCTGGTAAGAAAACAGGGAAAAATTTTGTTTACCTTTCTTTGATTTGTTTAACAGGTATCAGTTGCCTCCGAAAGTATCAAAGTTGATTTCACGATTTTATGCGCAGCACGTATCAGTCACGTATGGGTGAGATGGTCATCGTAACCAAATCATTGGCCCTAGCGAGAGAAAATGAAAAAGAAAAATAGAAAAAAATCCCTATAATTGACTTTAAAGGGCAAATCCTAAGATTTTTTGACCATACTGTTTTTTTGCTCCAATCAGCTGCAAATGATGTTAGTAAACACGTGTCCATCAGTTTTCATAAATACCACTCTGTAACATGCCATAAATCACGCTCGAATTGTCACGCTGATATACGGCCCCAAAAATGGTGCATGGCTTACTTCCCCTGATTCGCTTATCTCCCGTACCTGTGTGACGTCATAGTCGCGTAAGCCTGTGTTTACAGTCAGTAGAAATAAGTAGGGACGCTGATGATTATACGCAGATATCTGAGTATTAACATAGAATTCAGCCGAAAAAATGGTAAATTGTGCAGCCTATGGCTTCATCGTCGAATCAGGAACACATAGAATTAGCATGTTCAAATTTCCGAAGGAATTAAAAAGGAGGAAACTATGGATTCAACGTTTAAACCGGGGCCGGACAGTAACGGAGGATTTTGTGCCATCAGTTCATTCCAAATTGTGTTTGAAACACTTCGAGGACAGTCAGTTCTTATTAAGTCCAAAACTCGTAAAAGAAGTTGGTTATAGGAATATTAGGCTGCAATTAAAACCTGATGCTGTGCCGACATTGTTCGAAACTCCGAGTCGAAATAAGACAGACATTCCGCAATGGCAATCTCCAAAAAGAAAAACAAACATAAGGTCGGTAATTCCTTTAATTGTTTTTCGTAATATTTTATCCTTTTCTAGATCTACATTCTGGACAAAGTAGAAATTGGTGCCGTTTTCTCCCTTTTTTCCCCAAATGTTTTCAACATTTAACCCTTTGCCAAGAGACAAAATTTTAGAATGGTCCAAATTAAAAGCATTTGCAAACAAAGTAAACCTAACTGAAATATTGAAATTTGTTTCCACCAGGATAGAAAACATTGTAGGATAAGAAGAAAATGTTGGTTACCAGCATTCTCTCCTTTTCCCACAATGTTTTAAAAAGGCTTCCATCTCAGGGTTGTAAAAACCAGGGCTTGTTTGGTAAAGGGTTAATTTGCACATGACAAAAAATGGTAATCAAAAAGTTGAAATGAAATTTGATTTGGAAAGGATGGAAAACATTATGGGAAAAGAAAACATTGTGGGAAAAGGAGAAAATGCTGGTAACCAGCATTTTCTCCTTTTCCCACAGTGTTTTCTACCCTTCCCAGAGCAAATTTCAATTTTTCAGTCAACTTTATTTTGTTGTCTGCAAATGCTTTCAATTTGAATTAGTCTAAAAAATTGTCGTGTGGTAAAGAGTTAAACAGTAAACATCTTTTTCTTCCCACACTGTTTTTCAAACACTCTTTCTTTGGGTATTGGAAACTAGACCTAGGGTTTGCATGGTAAAGGGTGAAGTCAGTATCTGGCTACCCCTAGTCATGGTCATAAATGTTAATCCATCACCGGCCAGTTGAAACAATACAGGAAATGGTTACATAACATTTGCATATCTCACCCCTTTACTCTGTAATGTTTGTTTGTGACAGTAAACCCATGTTACAGCTTTTATCTCGTACACTTCTTCTCTTCGACATTTCACTCTTAAAAATGATTTGACAACTTACTATCATTTTGAACAAATTTTGAATTGTATCTTTACAATTCTGATTTGTGGATATTTCCCTGTTCCTCTCCATACTCTGTCTTCTAGACAGGCTACTGAGAGAAATCTTTTGTTTTTACGACCCTTGTAAAGATAGAAAAAACTTTCGAAAACATTATAGGTAAAAGAGAAATGTTGCTGACCAGCATTTTCTCCTTTTTCTACAATGTTTTTTACCCATCATAAACAAGTACAAACATGCGAGTTAAATTTAATTTGTTGACTCTAATTGCTTTCAATTCGGTTGAGTCAATAAATTTGATGTTTGGTAACAATTTAACCCTTTCCCAGACGGCAAATTTTGGACCAGACCAAATTCATAGCAAAATTCAAATTCGGATACTGCTCCCTGTGAACTTAACCAGAACTTGTGCCCAATGTGTGGGATTTATATTTAACCCTTTACCAATCAATCCATAATTTTTACGACCCTGAAGACAGTAGACTTTTCAAAACATTGTAAGAAAGTAACCAGCTACCTAGTAGAAAGTAACCTAGTAAGCAGCATATTCTCCTGTTAACACAGTGTTTTACTCTGTTGGAAAAAAAATTCAATTTTTGAAATATATAACTTTATTTTGTCGTCTGCAAGCTATTTCAGTTTGGACCTGTTTAATATTTTGTCGTATGGTAAAGAGTTAAAAGTAGAACATATTGTGGATAAAAGATAAATTGATACAAACCAGAATATAGAATAATTTTGATGACTGGATCTCGGAACGTATTATTTTCTCAAATTTCACGCTCGTTAACAGCATTTCAAACTATTCTTATTCTCACGAAAATCGCGATTTATTGAGTAACCCTTCACCCATGAGAGAACAAATTTTGTACCTGTCAATGTTTACAGAATTCTTTACAAGATACAAATATAGAATCCATCAACAAATAGTTAGAACTAACATCTCACAATTATCAATCGTAAAAGTCAAGAAATCGGTTATTTGACGTGAAACTAAAGTGTAGGAGAAATGTCTTTAAAAGTGTCAGGGGACTGTGTAGTCGTGGAACTGTCTTGAAACCGTCTTTTTTATTATTAATATTATTAATGCCACCCGTAAATCTACTGAAAATACTTCAAGTGAAACAAAGCTTATGCCATACACTTAATTTTATCATGTATCGAATAATATTTCTGTAAGCGACGTTTGCCCCGTAGCCTAATACATGTAGGCGTGATACTCATCACGCTGTTCAAAAGTCCGGCATAACATCGTTATTTTCGCCATTGGTGGGCGAATTTTTACTTTCATTCTCATCATCAGAAACTATTAAGTTTCATTAAAAACTTGATGGTACATGTACGGCCTTACCGGCCTAGAATCGTGTATTCCTTCGTCTTAAATATCGCTCATTTCACTATCTGAAACAAGGTCCATATTGAAACAAACGCTCCTATGACGTCACAGATCAAGGTGCGCTACAATAAGTAAGGGAGGTAAGCGATGCAAGAAAAACTAATAAGCAAAAATATAAATTGAAAAAAAGTACTTTTACTAATTTTTTTTTCAAATTACAATATTACCAGGTTGCCATTTGATAGATGTAGATTTCAAAATCAATCATATCAGAAACTTGTTGATTTGCCCTTTAAGCAACAGTTGTCGTCTGCTATAAAATATTCCGTGAGTTGATTTTACATGTTTTCGCGGGTACGTAACCGGCACATGCGAGACAATAGCAAACATAAATGGGTTTGTTGTCACGGTAAAAAAAGACTGGAGAAGTAAAAGACAGATATTAGAAATTAAGTTCTTTATATTTGATCTATTAAGCAACAGGTGTCATCTGCTATGAAGTGTTCCGTAAGTCGATTTTTCGCTTTTTCGCCAATACGTAACCGGCACCTATGAGACGGTAGTCAACAAATAGATTTGTCGTCATGGTATAAAGAGATTGGAGGAAAAAAATATACATTAAAAATTTTGTTCCATTTGTTTGATTTATGCAATAAGAAGCATTCAGTCTTTTTTTAGCCACTTGTTGCATTATTTTCTGGGGTTTTTGCATGAGCGTAACTGGCACTTATGAGACGGTAGTCAAAGTAACTGGGTTTCTTGTTGCGGTTTGAAGAGATCAGAAAAATTACACTTCAGTTGCCTTTGTTTGATATATGCAATAGGAAGCAACTAAAAGAGTTTTCAGTCTTTTTTTTAGCCACTTGTCACATTAATTTCTGGGGCTTTTTTACACTGTACATTGATCACTTTGGTTTATTGAAAGTTTCAATGTGAAGCATTTATTGTGGGCTGAATTAGAAAAGCGAATCCAGTTAAGGGCTGGGGAGGGGGGGTGCATTGAGGGTCTAAGGGAAGTAATTCTTGCAAGGGGCTTGAAAAGACCAAAACAAGGTCTGCTGCGCCCCTATTTTCTTAAATGTTTGCCCATTTTCAGTGAAATCCGGCATGTGTGGATGGTGCATGTCTGGCAGTTCGCCAAGGACTGCACAGCAGCCTTTAAAGAAGAATTTAAATCCACTTTTATGCCGGTTTTTTTTCCACTGTTTTTTATCGAAAAATTTGGGCGCCATTTTGGAGGGATTTTGAAGCTCTCTGATTGGCTGTTGAATATCTAAAGTCTTCTCTGATTGGCTGTTGGTTCCCGTTCTGATTTGGCTGTTGGTTCCCATTCTGATTTTCTTAAAGCTTCTCTGATTGGATAATTTCAGAGAGGGAAGAGATTTGATTGGCTGATGGGAAGGGGGGAAAACCTGTTTATTCTTGTTAACCTTTTACCACACAATGACGCCTTTTAATACCCCTGAAAGAGAAGGCTTTTGAAAATAATCTGAGGAAAGGAGACAATGCAGGTTACCAGCATTTTCTCCTTTTCCCACAATGTTTTCTACCCTATCAAAGAAAAATTTGATTTTTAGTTATTCTTACATCTTATTATATCCTTATGGCCTACTTCTAAATCCTTCAAACAAGAACAAGACTTTTTAATCGGAAAAAGTTTCCGCAACAGCAACCGGTTGCTTCTGAATTTGATATTTTTGCGCGGCGATTAAACATAAAATTCACTTTTGACTCGCGCGGTCGTCAAAATTGGTTCAATGTTTTCGTGACCCTGGTAAGAAAACAGGGAAAAATTTTGTTTACCTTTCTTTGATTTGTTTAACAGGTATCAGTTGCCTCCGAAAGTGTCAAAGTTGATTTCACGATTTTATGCGCAGCACGTATCAGTCACGTATTGGTGAAATGGTCATCGTAACCAAATCATTGGCCCTAGCGAGAGAAAATGAAAAAGAAAAATAGAAAAAATCCCTATTATTGACTTTAAGCAACAGTTGTCGTCTGCTATAAAATATTCTGTGAGTCGATTTTTCATGTTTTCGTGGGTACGTAACCGGCACATGCGAGACAATAGACAACCTAAATGGGTTTGTTGTCACGGTAAAAAAAGACTGGAGAAGTAAAAGACAGATATTAGAAATTAAGTTCTCTATATTTGATCTATTAAGCAACAGGTGTCATCTGCTATGAAGTGTTCCGTAAGTCGATTCTTCGCGTTTTCGCCGATACGTAACCGGCACCTATGAGACGGTAGTCAACAAATAGATTTGTCGTCATGGTATAAAGAGATTGGAGGAAAAAAATATACATTAAAAATTTTGTTCCATTTGTTTGATTTATGCAATAAGAAGCATTCCGTCTTTTTTTTGCCACTTGTCGCATTATTTTCTGGGATTTTCGCATGAGCGTAACTGGCACTTATGAGACGGTAGTCAACGTAACTGGGTTTCTTGTTGCGGTTTGAAGAGATCAGAAAAATTACACTTCAGTTGCCTTTGTTTGATATATGCAATAGGAAGCAACTAAAAGAGTTTTCAGTCTTTTTTTAGCCACTTGTCACATTAATTTCTGGGGCTTTTTTACACTGTACATTGATCACTTTGGTTTATTGAAAGTTTCAATGTGCAGCATTTATTGTGGGCTGAATTAGAAAAGCAAATCCAGTTAAGGGCTGGGGAGGGGGGGTGCATTGAGGGTCTAAGGGAAGTAATTCTTGCAAGGGGCTTGAAAAGACCAAAACAAGGTCTGCTGCGCCCCTATTTTCTTAAATGTTTGCCCATTTTCAGTGAAATCTGGCATGTGTGGATGGTGCATGTCTGGCAGTTCGCCAAGGACTGCACAGCAGCCTTTAAAGAAGACTTTAAATCCACTTTTATGCCGTTTTTTTTTTCCACTGTTTTTTATCGAAAAATTTGGGCGCCATTTTGGAGTGATTTTGAAGCTCTCTGATTGGCTGTTGAATATCTAAAGTCTTCTCTGATTGGCTGTTGGTTCCCGTTCTGATTCGGCTGTTGGTTCCCATTCTGATTTTCTTAAAGCTTCTCTGATTGGATAATTTCAGAGAGGGAAGAAATTTGATTGGCTGATGGGAAGGGGGGGATATCTGTTTATTCTTATTAACCTTTTACGACACAATGACGCCTTTTAATACCCCTGAAAGAGAAGGCTTTTGAAAATAATCTGAGGAAAGGAGACAATGCAGGTTAACAGCATTTTCTCCTTTTCCCACAATGTTTTCTACCCTATCAAAGAAAAACTTGATTTTTAGTTATTCTTACATCTTATTATATCCTTATGGCCTACTTCTAAATCCTTCAAACAAGAACAAGACTTTTTTATCGGAAAAAGTTTCCGCAACAGAAACCGGTTGCTTCTGAATTTGATATTTTTGCGCGGCGATTAAACATAAAATTGACTTTTGACTCACGCGGTCGTCAAAATTGGTTCAATGTTTTCGTGACCCTGGTAAGAAAACAGGGAAAAATTTTGTTTACCTTTCTTTGATTTGTTTAACAGGTATCAGTTGCCTCCGAAAGTATCAAAGTTGATTTCACGATTTTATGCGCAGCACGTATCAGTCACGTATGGGTGAGATGGTCATCGTAACCAAATCATTGGCCCTAGCGAGAGAAAATGAAAAAGAAAAATAGAAAAAAATCCCTATAATTGACTTTAAAGGGCAAATCCTAAGATTTTTTGACCATACTGTTTTTTTGCTCCAATCAGCTGCAAATGATGTTAGTAAACACGTGTCCATCAGTTTTCATAAATACCACTCTGTAACATGCCATAAATCACGCTCGAATTGTCACGCTGATATACGGCCCCAAAAATGGTGCATGGCTTACTTCCCCTGATTCGCTTATCTCCCGTACCTGTGTGACGTCATAGTCGCGTAAGCCTGTGTTTACAGTCAGTAGAAATAAGTAGGGACGCTGATGATTATACGCAGATATCTGAGTATTAACATAGAATTCAGCCGAAAAAATGGTAAATTGTGCAGCCTATGGCTTCATCGTCGAATCAGGAACACATAGAATTAGCATGTTCAAATTTCCGAAGGAATTAAAAAGGAGGAAACTATGGATTCAACGTTTAAACCGGGGCCGGACAGTAACGGAGGATTTTGTGCCATCAGTTCATTCCAAATTGTGTTTGAAACACTTCGAGGACAGTCAGTTCTTATTAAGTCCAAAACTCGTAAAAGAAGTTGGTTATAGGAATATTAGGCTGCAATTAAAACCTGATGCTGTGCCGACATTGTTCGAAACTCCGAGTCGAAATAAGACAGACATTCCGCAATGGCAATCTCCAAAAAGAAAAACAAACATAAGGTCGGTAATTCCTTTAATTGTTTTTCGTAATATTTTATCCTTTTCTAGATCTACATTCTGGACAAAGTAGAAATTGGTGCCGTTTTCTCCCTTTTTTCCCCAAATGTTTTCAACATTTAACCCTTTGCCAAGAGACAAAATTTTAGAATGGTCCAAATTAAAAGCATTTGCAAACAAAGTAAACCTAACTGAAATATTGAAATTTGTTTCCACCAGGATAGAAAACATTGTAGGATAAGAAGAAAATGTTGGTTACCAGCATTCTCTCCTTTTCCCACAATGTTTTAAAAAGGCTTCCATCTCAGGGTTGTAAAAACCAGGGCTTGTTTGGTAAAGGGTTAATTTGCACATGACAAAAAATGGTAATCAAAAAGTTGAAATGAAATTTGATTTGGAAAGGATGGAAAACATTATGGGAAAAGAAAACATTGTGGGAAAAGGAGAAAATGCTGGTAACCAGCATTTTCTCCTTTTCCCACAGTGTTTTCTACCCTTCCCAGAGCAAATTTCAATTTTTCAGTCAACTTTATTTTGTTGTCTGCAAATGCTTTCAATTTGAATTAGTCTAAAAAATTGTCGTGTGGTAAAGAGTTAAACAGTAAACATCTTTTTCTTCCCACACTGTTTTTCAAACACTCTTTCTTTGGGTATTGGAAACTAGACCTAGGGTTTGCATGGTAAAGGGTGAAGTCAGTATCTGGCTACCCCTAGTCATGGTCATAAATGTTAATCCATCACCGGCCAGTTGAAACAATACAGGAAATGGTTACATAACATTTGCATATCTCACCCCTTTACTCTGTAATGTTTGTTTGTGACAGTAAACCCATGTTACAGCTTTTATCTCGTACACTTCTTCTCTTCGACATTTCACTCTTAAAAATGATTTGACAACTTACTATCATTTTGAACAAATTTTGAATTGTATCTTTACAATTCTGATTTGTGGATATTTCCCTGTTCCTCTCCATACTCTGTCTTCTAGACAGGCTACTGAGAGAAATCTTTTGTTTTTGCGACCCTTGTAAAGATAGAAAAAACTTTCGAAAACATTATAGGTAAAAGAGAAATGTTGCTGACCAGCATTTTCTCCTTTTTCTACAATGTTTTTTACCCATCATAAACAAGTACAAACATGCGAGTTAAATTTAATTTGTTGACTCTAATTGCTTTCAATTCGGTTGAGTCAATAAATTTGATGTTTGGTAACAATTTAACCCTTTCCCAGACGGCAAATTTTGGACCAGACCAAATTCATAGCAAAATTCAAATTCGGATACTGCTCCCTGTGAACTTAACCAGAACTTGTGCCCAATGTGTGGGATTTATATTTAACCCTTTACCAATCAATCCATAATTTTTACGACCCTGAAGACAGTAGACTTTTCAAAACATTGTAAGAAAGTAACCAGCTACCTAGTAGAAAGTAACCTAGTAAGCAGCATATTCTCCTGTTAACACAGTGTTTTACTCTGTTGGAAAAAAAATTCAATTTTTGAAATATATAACTTTATTTTGTCGTCTGCAAGCTATTTCAGTTTGGACCTGTTTAATATTTTGTCGTATGGTAAAGAGTTAAAAGTAGAACATATTGTGGATAAAAGATAAATTGATACAAACCAGAATATAGAATAATTTTGATGACTGGATCTCGGAACGTATTATTTTCTCAAATTTCACGCTCGTTAACAGCATTTCAAACTATTCTTATTCTCACGAAAATCGCGATTTATTGTGTAACCCTTCACCCATGAGAGAACAAATTTTGTACCTGTCAATGTTTACAGAATTCTTTACAAGATACAAATATAGAATCCATCAACAAATAGTTAGAACTAACATCTCACAATTATCAATCGTAAAAGTCAAGAAATCGGTTATTTGACGTGAAACTAAAGTGTAGGAGAAATGTCTTTAAAAGTGTCAGGGGACTGTGTAGTCGTGGAACTGTCTTGAAACCGTCTTTTTTATTATTAATATTATTAATGCCACCCGTAAATCTACTGAAAATACTTCAAGTGAAACAAAGCTTATGCCATACACTTAATTTTATCATGTATCGAATAATATTTCTGTAAGCGACGTTTGCCCCGTAGCCTAATACATGTAGGCGTGATACTCATCACGCTGTTCAAAAGTCCGGCATAACATCGTTATTTTCGCCATTGGTGGGCGAATTTTTACTTTCATTCTCATCATCAGAAACTATTAAGTTTCATTAAAAACTTGATGGTACATGTACGGCCTTACCGGCCTAGAATCGTGTATTCCTTCGTCTTAAATATCGCTCATTTCACTATCTGAAACAAGGTCCATATTGAAACAAACGCTCCTATGACGTCACAGATCAAGGTGCGCTACAATAAGTAAGGGAGGTAAGCGATGCAAGAAAAACTAATAAGCAAAAATATAAATTGAAAAAAAGTACTTTTACTAATTTTTTTTTCAAATTACAATATTACCAGGTTGCCATTTGATAGATGTAGATTTCAAAATCAATCATATCAGAAACTTGTTGATTTGCCCTTTAAGCAACAGTTGTCGTCTGCTATAAAATATTCCGTGAGTTGATTTTACATGTTTTCGCGGGTACGTAACCGGCACATGCGAGACAATAGCAAACATAAATGGGTTTGTTGTCACGGTAAAAAAAGACTGGAGAAGTAAAAGACAGATATTAGAAATTAAGTTCTTTATATTTGATCTATTAAGCAACAGGTGTCATCTGCTATGAAGTGTTCCGTAAGTCGATTTTTCGCTTTTTCGCCAATACGTAACCGGCACCTATGAGACGGTAGTCAACAAATAGATTTGTCGTCATGGTATAAAGAGATTGGAGGAAAAAAATATACATTAAAAATTTTGTTCCATTTGTTTGATTTATGCAATAAGAAGCATTCAGTCTTTTTTTAGCCACTTGTTGCATTATTTTCTGGGGTTTTTGCATGAGCGTAACTGGCACTTATGAGACGGTAGTCAAAGTAACTGGGTTTCTTGTTGCGGTTTGAAGAGATCAGAAAAATTACACTTCAGTTGCCTTTGTTTGATATATGCAATAGGAAGCAACTAAAAGAGTTTTCAGTCTTTTTTTTAGCCACTTGTCACATTAATTTCTGGGGCTTTTTTACACTGTACATTGATCACTTTGGTTTATTGAAAGTTTCAATGTGAAGCATTTATTGTGGGCTGAATTAGAAAAGCGAATCCAGTTAAGGGCTGGGGAGGGGGGGTGCATTGAGGGTCTAAGGGAAGTAATTCTTGCAAGGGGCTTGAAAAGACCAAAACAAGGTCTGCTGCGCCCCTATTTTCTTAAATGTTTGCCCATTTTCAGTGAAATCCGGCATGTGTGGATGGTGCATGTCTGGCAGTTCGCCAAGGACTGCACAGCAGCCTTTAAAGAAGAATTTAAATCCACTTTTATGCCGGTTTTTTTTCCACTGTTTTTTATCGAAAAATTTGGGCGCCATTTTGGAGGGATTTTGAAGCTCTCTGATTGGCTGTTGAATATCTAAAGTCTTCTCTGATTGGCTGTTGGTTCCCGTTCTGATTTGGCTGTTGGTTCCCATTCTGATTTTCTTAAAGCTTCTCTGATTGGATAATTTCAGAGAGGGAAGAGATTTGATTGGCTGATGGGAAGGGGGGAAAACCTGTTTATTCTTATTAACCTTTTACCACACAATGACGCCTTTTAATACCCCTGAAAGAGAAGGCTTTTGAAAATAATCTGAGGAAAGGAGACAATGCAGGTTACCAGCATTTTCTCCTTTTCCCACAATGTTTTCTACCCTATCAAAGAAAAATTTGATTTTTAGTTATTCTTACATCTTATTATATCCTTATGGCCTACTTCTAAATCCTTCAAACAAGAACAAGACTTTTTAATCGGAAAAAGTTTCCGCAACAGCAACCGGTTGCTTCTGAATTTGATATTTTTGCGCGGCGATTAAACATAAAATTCACTTTTGACTCGCGCGGTCGTCAAAATTGGTTCAATGTTTTCGTGACCCTGGTAAGAAAACAGGGAAAAATTTTGTTTACCTTTCTTTGATTTGTTTAACAGGTATCAGTTGCCTCCGAAAGTGTCAAAGTTGATTTCACGATTTTATGCGCAGCACGTATCAGTCACGTATTGGTGAAATGGTCATCGTAACCAAATCATTGGCCCTAGCGAGAGAAAATGAAAAAGAAAAATAGAAAAAATCCCTATTATTGACTTTAAGCAACAGTTGTCGTCTGCTATAAAATATTCTGTGAGTCGATTTTTCATGTTTTCGTGGGTACGTAACCGGCACATGCGAGACAATAGACAACCTAAATGGGTTTGTTGTCACGGTAAAAAAAGACTGGAGAAGTAAAAGACAGATATTAGAAATTAAGTTCTCTATATTTGATCTATTAAGCAACAGGTGTCATCTGCTATGAAGTGTTCCGTAAGTCGATTCTTCGCGTTTTCGCCGATACGTAACCGGCACCTATGAGACGGTAGTCAACAAATAGATTTGTCGTCATGGTATAAAGAGATTGGAGGAAAAAAATATACATTAAAAATTTTGTTCCATTTGTTTGATTTATGCAATAAGAAGCATTCCGTCTTTTTTTTGCCACTTGTCGCATTATTTTCTGGGATTTTCGCATGAGCGTAACTGGCACTTATGAGACGGTAGTCAACGTAACTGGGTTTCTTGTTGCGGTTTGAAGAGATCAGAAAAATTACACTTCAGTTGCCTTTGTTTGATATATGCAATAGGAAGCAACTAAAAGAGTTTTCAGTCTTTTTTTAGCCACTTGTCACATTAATTTCTGGGGCTTTTTTACACTGTACATTGATCACTTTGGTTTATTGAAAGTTTCAATGTGCAGCATTTATTGTGGGCTGAATTAGAAAAGCAAATCCAGTTAAGGGCTGGGGAGGGGGGGTGCATTGAGGGTCTAAGGGAAGTAATTCTTGCAAGGGGCTTGAAAAGACCAAAACAAGGTCTGCTGCGCCCCTATTTTCTTAAATGTTTGCCCATTTTCAGTGAAATCTGGCATGTGTGGATGGTGCATGTCTGGCAGTTCGCCAAGGACTGCACAGCAGCCTTTAAAGAAGACTTTAAATCCACTTTTATGCCGTTTTTTTTTTCCACTGTTTTTTATCGAAAAATTTGGGCGCCATTTTGGAGTGATTTTGAAGCTCTCTGATTGGCTGTTGAATATCTAAAGTCTTCTCTGATTGGCTGTTGGTTCCCGTTCTGATTCGGCTGTTGGTTCCCATTCTGATTTTCTTAAAGCTTCTCTGATTGGATAATTTCAGAGAGGGAAGAAATTTGATTGGCTGATGGGAAGGGGGGGATATCTGTTTATTCTTATTAACCTTTTACGACACAATGACGCCTTTTAATACCCCTGAAAGAGAAGGCTTTTGAAAATAATCTGAGGAAAGGAGACAATGCAGGTTAACAGCATTTTCTCCTTTTCCCACAATGTTTTCTACCCTATCAAAGAAAAACTTGATTTTTAGTTATTCTTACATCTTATTATATCCTTATGGCCTACTTCTAAATCCTTCAAACAAGAACAAGACTTTTTTATCGGAAAAAGTTTCCGCAACAGAAACCGGTTGCTTCTGAATTTGATATTTTTGCGCGGCGATTAAACATAAAATTGACTTTTGACTCACGCGGTCGTCAAAATTGGTTCAATGTTTTCGTGACCCTGGTAAGAAAACAGGGAAAAATTTTGTTTACCTTTCTTTGATTTGTTTAACAGGTATCAGTTGCCTCCGAAAGTATCAAAGTTGATTTCACGATTTTATGCGCAGCACGTATCAGTCACGTATGGGTGAGATGGTCATCGTAACCAAATCATTGGCCCTAGCGAGAGAAAATGAAAAAGAAAAATAGAAAAAAATCCCTATAATTGACTTTAAAGGGCAAATCCTAAGATTTTTTGACCATACTGTTTTTTTGCTCCAATCAGCTGCAAATGATGTTAGTAAACACGTGTCCATCAGTTTTCATAAATACCACTCTGTAACATGCCATAAATCACGCTCGAATTGTCACGCTGATATACGGCCCCAAAAATGGTGCATGGCTTACTTCCCCTGATTCGCTTATCTCCCGTACCTGTGTGACGTCATAGTCGCGTAAGCCTGTGTTTACAGTCAGTAGAAATAAGTAGGGACGCTGATGATTATACGCAGATATCTGAGTATTAACATAGAATTCAGCCGAAAAAATGGTAAATTGTGCAGCCTATGGCTTCATCGTCGAATCAGGAACACATAGAATTAGCATGTTCAAATTTCCGAAGGAATTAAAAAGGAGGAAACTATGGATTCAACGTTTAAACCGGGGCCGGACAGTAACGGAGGATTTTGTGCCATCAGTTCATTCCAAATTGTGTTTGAAACACTTCGAGGACAGTCAGTTCTTATTAAGTCCAAAACTCGTAAAAGAAGTTGGTTATAGGAATATTAGGCTGCAATTAAAACCTGATGCTGTGCCGACATTGTTCGAAACTCCGAGTCGAAATAAGACAGACATTCCGCAATGGCAATCTCCAAAAAGAAAAACAAACATAAGGTCGGTAATTCCTTTAATTGTTTTTCGTAATATTTTATCCTTTTCTAGATCTACATTCTGGACAAAGTAGAAATTGGTGCCGTTTTCTCCCTTTTTTCCCCAAATGTTTTCAACATTTAACCCTTTGCCAAGAGACAAAATTTTAGAATGGTCCAAATTAAAAGCATTTGCAAACAAAGTAAACCTAACTGAAATATTGAAATTTGTTTCCACCAGGATAGAAAACATTGTAGGATAAGAAGAAAATGTTGGTTACCAGCATTCTCTCCTTTTCCCACAATGTTTTAAAAAGGCTTCCATCTCAGGGTTGTAAAAACCAGGGCTTGTTTGGTAAAGGGTTAATTTGCACATGACAAAAAATGGTAATCAAAAAGTTGAAATGAAATTTGATTTGGAAAGGATGGAAAACATTATGGGAAAAGAAAACATTGTGGGAAAAGGAGAAAATGCTGGTAACCAGCATTTTCTCCTTTTCCCACAGTGTTTTCTACCCTTCCCAGAGCAAATTTCAATTTTTCAGTCAACTTTATTTTGTTGTCTGCAAATGCTTTCAATTTGAATTAGTCTAAAAAATTGTCGTGTGGTAAAGAGTTAAACAGTAAACATCTTTTTCTTCCCACACTGTTTTTCAAACACTCTTTCTTTGGGTATTGGAAACTAGACCTAGGGTTTGCATGGTAAAGGGTGAAGTCAGTATCTGGCTACCCCTAGTCATGGTCATAAATGTTAATCCATCACCGGCCAGTTGAAACAATACAGGAAATGGTTACATAACATTTGCATATCTCACCCCTTTACTCTGTAATGTTTGTTTGTGACAGTAAACCCATGTTACAGCTTTTATCTCGTACACTTCTTCTCTTCGACATTTCACTCTTAAAAATGATTTGACAACTTACTATCATTTTGAACAAATTTTGAATTGTATCTTTACAATTCTGATTTGTGGATATTTCCCTGTTCCTCTCCATACTCTGTCTTCTAGACAGGCTACTGAGAGAAATCTTTTGTTTTTACGACCCTTGTAAAGATAGAAAAAACTTTCGAAAACATTATAGGTAAAAGAGAAATGTTGCTGACCAGCATTTTCTCCTTTTTCTACAATGTTTTTTACCCATCATAAACAAGTACAAACATGCGAGTTAAATTTAATTTGTTGACTCTAATTGCTTTCAATTCGGTTGAGTCAATAAATTTGATGTTTGGTAACAATTTAACCCTTTCCCAGACGGCAAATTTTGGACCAGACCAAATTCATAGCAAAATTCAAATTCGGATACTGCTCCCTGTGAACTTAACCAGAACTTGTGCCCAATGTGTGGGATTTATATTTAACCCTTTACCAATCAATCCATAATTTTTACGACCCTGAAGACAGTAGACTTTTCAAAACATTGTAAGAAAGTAACCAGCTACCTAGTAGAAAGTAACCTAGTAAGCAGCATATTCTCCTGTTAACACAGTGTTTTACTCTGTTGGAAAAAAAATTCAATTTTTGAAATATATAACTTTATTTTGTCGTCTGCAAGCTATTTCAGTTTGGACCTGTTTAATATTTTGTCGTATGGTAAAGAGTTAAAAGTAGAACATATTGTGGATAAAAGATAAATTGATACAAACCAGAATATAGAATAATTTTGATGACTGGATCTCGGAACGTATTATTTTCTCAAATTTCACGCTCGTTAACAGCATTTCAAACTATTCTTATTCTCACGAAAATCGCGATTTATTGTGTAACCCTTCACCCATGAGAGAACAAATTTTGTACCTGTCAATGTTTACAGAATTCTTTACAAGATACAAATATAGAATCCATCAACAAATAGTTAGAACTAACATCTCACAATTATCAATCGTAAAAGTCAAGAAATCGGTTATTTGACGTGAAACTAAAGTGTAGGAGAAATGTCTTTAAAAGTGTCAGGGGACTGTGTAGTCGTGGAACTGTCTTGAAACCGTCTTTTTTATTATTAATATTATTAATGCCACCCGTAAATCTACTGAAAATACTTCAAGTGAAACAAAGCTTATGCCATACACTTAATTTTATCATGTATCGAATAATATTTCTGTAAGCGACGTTTGCCCCGTAGCCTAATACATGTAGGCGTGATACTCATCACGCTGTTCAAAAGTCCGGCATAACATCGTTATTTTCGCCATTGGTGGGCGAATTTTTACTTTCATTCTCATCATCAGAAACTATTAAGTTTCATTAAAAACTTGATGGTACATGTACGGCCTTACCGGCCTAGAATCGTGTATTCCTTCGTCTTAAATATCGCTCATTTCACTATCTGAAACAAGGTCCATATTGAAACAAACGCTCCTATGACGTCACAGATCAAGGTGCGCTACAATAAGTAAGGGAGGTAAGCGATGCAAGAAAAACTAATAAGCAAAAATATAAATTGAAAAAAAGTACTTTTACTAATTTTTTTTTCAAATTACAATATTACCAGGTTGCCATTTGATAGATGTAGATTTCAAAATCAATCATATCAGAAACTTGTTGATTTGCCCTTTAAGCAACAGTTGTCGTCTGCTATAAAATATTCCGTGAGTTGATTTTACATGTTTTCGCGGGTACGTAACCGGCACATGCGAGACAATAGCAAACATAAATGGGTTTGTTGTCACGGTAAAAAAAGACTGGAGAAGTAAAAGACAGATATTAGAAATTAAGTTCTTTATATTTGATCTATTAAGCAACAGGTGTCATCTGCTATGAAGTGTTCCGTAAGTCGATTTTTCGCTTTTTCGCCAATACGTAACCGGCACCTATGAGACGGTAGTCAACAAATAGATTTGTCGTCATGGTATAAAGAGATTGGAGGAAAAAAATATACATTAAAAATTTTGTTCCATTTGTTTGATTTATGCAATAAGAAGCATTCAGTCTTTTTTTAGCCACTTGTTGCATTATTTTCTGGGGTTTTTGCATGAGCGTAACTGGCACTTATGAGACGGTAGTCAAAGTAACTGGGTTTCTTGTTGCGGTTTGAAGAGATCAGAAAAATTACACTTCAGTTGCCTTTGTTTGATATATGCAATAGGAAGCAACTAAAAGAGTTTTCAGTCTTTTTTTTAGCCGCTTGTCACATTAATTTCTGGGGCTTTTTTACACTGTACATTGATCACTTTGGTTTATTGAAAGTTTCAATGTGAAGCATTTATTGTGGGCTGAATTAGAAAAGCGAATCCAGTTAAGGGCTGGGGAGGGGGGGTGCATTGAGGGTCTAAGGGAAGTAATTCTTGCAAGGGGCTTGAAAAGACCAAAACAAGGTCTGCTGCGCCCCTATTTTCTTAAATGTTTGCCCATTTTCAGTGAAATCCGGCATGTGTGGATGGTGCATGTCTGGCAGTTCGCCAAGGACTGCACAGCAGCCTTTAAAGAAGAATTTAAATCCACTTTTATGCCGGTTTTTTTTCCACTGTTTTTTATCGAAAAATTTGGGCGCCATTTTGGAGGGATTTTGAAGCTCTCTGATTGGCTGTTGAATATCTAAAGTCTTCTCTGATTGGCTGTTGGTTCCCGTTCTGATTTGGCTGTTGGTTCCCATTCTGATTTTCTTAAAGCTTCTCTGATTGGATAATTTCAGAGAGGGAAGAGATTTGATTGGCTGATGGGAAGGGGGGAAAACCTGTTTATTCTTATTAACCTTTTACCACACAATGACGCCTTTTAATACCCCTGAAAGAGAAGGCTTTTGAAAATAATCTGAGGAAAGGAGACAATGCAGGTTACCAGCATTTTCTCCTTTTCCCACAATGTTTTCTACCCTATCAAAGAAAAATTTGATTTTTAGTTATTCTTACATCTTATTATATCCTTATGGCCTACTTCTAAATCCTTCAAACAAGAACAAGACTTTTTAATCGGAAAAAGTTTCCGCAACAGCAACCGGTTGCTTCTGAATTTGATATTTTTGCGCGGCGATTAAACATAAAATTCACTTTTGACTCGCGCGGTCGTCAAAATTGGTTCAATGTTTTCGTGACCCTGGTAAGAAAACAGGGAAAAATTTTGTTTACCTTTCTTTGATTTGTTTAACAGGTATCAGTTGCCTCCGAAAGTGTCAAAGTTGATTTCACGATTTTATGCGCAGCACGTATCAGTCACGTATTGGTGAAATGGTCATCGTAACCAAATCATTGGCCCTAGCGAGAGAAAATGAAAAAGAAAAATAGAAAAAATCCCTATTATTGACTTTAAGCAACAGTTGTCGTCTGCTATAAAATATTCTGTGAGTCGATTTTTCATGTTTTCGTGGGTACGTAACCGGCACATGCGAGACAATAGACAACCTAAATGGGTTTGTTGTCACGGTAAAAAAAGACTGGAGAAGTAAAAGACAGATATTAGAAATTAAGTTCTCTATATTTGATCTATTAAGCAACAGGTGTCATCTGCTATGAAGTGTTCCGTAAGTCGATTCTTCGCGTTTTCGCCGATACGTAACCGGCACCTATGAGACGGTAGTCAACAAATAGATTTGTCGTCATGGTATAAAGAGATTGGAGGAAAAAAATATACATTAAAAATTTTGTTCCATTTGTTTGATTTATGCAATAAGAAGCATTCCGTCTTTTTTTTGCCACTTGTCGCATTATTTTCTGGGATTTTCGCATGAGCGTAACTGGCACTTATGAGACGGTAGTCAACGTAACTGGGTTTCTTGTTGCGGTTTGAAGAGATCAGAAAAATTACACTTCAGTTGCCTTTGTTTGATATATGCAATAGGAAGCAACTAAAAGAGTTTTCAGTCTTTTTTTAGCCACTTGTCACATTAATTTCTGGGGCTTTTTTACACTGTACATTGATCACTTTGGTTTATTGAAAGTTTCAATGTGCAGCATTTATTGTGGGCTGAATTAGAAAAGCAAATCCAGTTAAGGGCTGGGGAGGGGGGGTGCATTGAGGGTCTAAGGGAAGTAATTCTTGCAAGGGGCTTGAAAAGACCAAAACAAGGTCTGCTGCACCCCTATTTTCTTAAATGTTTGCCCATTTTCAGTGAAATCTGGCATGTGTGGATGGTGCATGTCTGGCAGTTCGCCAAGGACTGCACAGCAGCCTTTAAAGAAGACTTTAAATCCACTTTTATGCCGTTTTTTTTTCCACTGTTTTTTATCGAAAAATTTGGGCGCCATTTTGGAGCGATTTAGAAGCTCTCTGATTGGCTGTTGAATATCTAAAGTCTTCTCTGATTGGCTGTTGGTTCCCGTTCTGATTTGGCTGTTGGTTCCCATTCTGATTTTCTTAAAGCTTCTCTGATTGGATAATTTCAGAGAGGGAAGAGATTTTGATTGGCTGATGGGAAGAGGGGGATATCTGTTTATTCTTATTAACCTTTTACCACACAATGACGCCTTTTAATACCCCTGAAAGAGAAGGCTTTTGAAAATAATCTGAGGAAAGGAGACAATGCAGGTTACCAGCATTTTCTCCTTTTCCCACAATGTTTTCTACCCTATCAAAGAAAAATTTGATTTTTAGTTATTCTTACATCTTATTATATCCTTATGGCCTACTTCTAAATCCTTCAAACAAGAACAAGACTTTTTAATCGGAAAAAGTTTCCGCAACAGCAAGCGGTTGCTTCTGAATTTGATATTTTTGCGCGGCGATTAAACATAAAATTGACTTTTGACTCGTGCGGTCGTCAAAATTGGTTCAATGTTTTCGTGACCCTGGTAAGAAAACAGGGAAAAATTTTGTTTACCTTTCTTTGATTTGTTTAACAGGTATCAGTTGCCTCCGAAAGTGTCAAAGTTGATTTCACGATTTCATGCACAGCACGTATCAGTCACATATGGGTGAGATGGTCATCTTAACCAAATCATTGGCCCTAGCGAGAGAAAATGAAAAAGAAAAATAGAAAAAATCCCTATAATTGACTTTAAGCAACAGTTGTTGTCTGCTATAAAATATTCCGTGAGTCGATTTTTCATGTTTTCGCGGGTACGTAACTGGCACATGCGAGACAATAGACAACCTAAATGGGTTTGTTGTCACGGTAAAAAAAGACTGGAGAAGTAAAAGACAGATATTAGAAATTAAGTTCTCTATATTTGATCTATTAAGCAACAGGTGTCATCTGCTATGAAGTGTTCCGTAAGTCGATTTTTCGCGTTTTCGCCGATACATAACCGGCACCTATGAGACGGTAGTCAACAAATAGATTTGTCATCATGGTATAAAGAGATTGGAGGAAAAAAATATACATTAAAAATTTTGTTCCATTTGTTTGATTTATGCAATAAGAAGCCTTCAGTCTTTTTTTAGCCACTTGTCGCATTTTTTTCTGGGGTTTTCGCATGAGCGTAACTGGCACTTATGAGACAGTAGTCAACGTAACTGGATTTCTTGTTGCGGTTTGAAGAGATCAGAAAAATTACACTTCAGTTGCCTTTGTTTGATATATGCAATAGGAAGCAACTAAAAGAGTTTTCAGTCTTTTTTTAGCCACTTGTCACATTAATTTCTGGGGCTCTTTTACACTGTACATTGATCACTTTGGTTTATTGAAAGTTCCAACGTGAAGCATTTATTGTGGGCTGAATTAGAAAAGCGAATCCAGTTAAGGGCTGGGGAGGGGGGGTGCATTGAGGGTCTAAGGGAAGTAATTCTTGCAAGGGGCTTGAAAAGACCAAAACAAGGTCTGCTGCGCCCCTATTTTCTTAAATGTTTGCCCATTTTCAGTGAAATCTGGCATGTGTGGATGGTGCATGTCTGCCAGTTCGCCAAGGACTGCAAAGCAGCCTTTAAAGAAGACTTTAAATCCACTTTCATGCCGTTTTTCTTTTTTACTGTTTTTTATCGAAAAATTTGGGCGCCATTTTGGAGCGATTTAGAAGCTCTCTGATTGGCTGTTGAATATCTAAAGTCTTCTCTGATTGGCTGTTGGTTCCCGTTCTGATTTGGCTGTTGGTTCCCATTCTGATTTTCTTAAAGCTTCTCTGATTGGATAATTTCAGAGAGGGAAGAGATTTGATTGGCTGATGGGAAGGGGGGAATATCTGTTTATTCTTATTAACCTTTTACCACACAATGACGCCTTTTAATACCCCTGAAAGAGAAGGCTTTTGAAAATAATCTGAGGAAAGGAGACAATGCAGGTTACCAGCATTTTCTCCTTTTCCCACAATGTTTTCTACCCTATCAAAGAAAAATTTGATTTTTAGTTATTCTTACATCTTATTATATCCTTATGGCCTACTTCTAAATCCTTCAAACAAGAACAAGACTTTTTTATCGGAAAAAGTTTCCGCAACAGCAACCAGTTGCTTCTGAATTTGATATTTTTGCGCGGCGATTAAACATAAAATTCACTTTTGACTCGCGCGGTCGTCAAAATTGGTTCAATGTTTTCGTGACCCTGGTAAGAAAACAGGGAAAAATTTTGTTTACCTTTCTTTGATTTGTTTAACAGGTATAAGTTGCCTCCGAAAGTGTCAAAGTTGATTTCACGATTTTATGCGCAGTACGTATCAGTCACGTATGGGTGAGATGGTCATCGTAACCAAATCATTGGCCCTAGCGAGAGAAAATGAAAAAGAAAAATAGAAAAAATCCCTATAATTGACTTTAAGCAACAGTTGTCGTCTGCTATAAAATATTCCGTGAGTCGATTTTTCATGTTTTAGCGGGTACGTAACCGGCACATGCGAGACAATAGACAACCTAAATGGGTTTGTTGTCACGGTAAAAAAAGACTGGAGAAGTAAAAGACAGATATTAGAAATTAAGTTCTCTATATTTGATCTATTAAGCAACAGGTGTCATCTGCTATGAAGTGTTCCGTAAGTCGATTTTTCACGTTTTCGCCGATACATAACCGGCACCTATGAGACGGTAGTCAACAAATAGATTTGTCGTCATGGTATAAAGAGATTGGAGGAAAAAAATATACATTAAAAATTTTGTTCCATTTGTTTGATTTATGCAATAAGAAGCATTCAGTCTTTTTTTAGCCACTTGTCGCATTATTTTCTGGGGTTTTCGCATGAGCGTAACTGGCACTTATGAGACGGTAGTCAACGTAACTGGGTTTCTTGTTGCGGTTTGAAGAGATCAGAAAAATTACACTTCAGTTGCCTTTGTTTGATATATGCAATAGGAAGCAACTAAAAGAGTTTTCAGTCTTTTTTTAGCCACTCGTCACATTAATTTCTGGGGCATTTTTACACTGTACATTGATCACTTTGGTTTATTGAAAGTTTCAATGTGCAGCATTTATTGTGGGCTGAATTAGAAAAGCGAATCCAGTTAAGGGCTGGGGAGGGGGGGTGCATTGAGGGTCTAAGGGAAGTAATTCTTGCAAGGGGCTTGAAAAGACCAAAACAAGGTCTGCTGCACCCCTATTTTCTTAAATGTTTGCCCATTTTCAGTGAAATCTGGCATGTGTGGATGGTGCATGTCTGGCAGTTCGCCAAGGACTGCACAGCAGCCTTTAAAGAAGACTTTAAATCCACTTTCATGCCGTTTTTTTTTCCACTGTTTTTTATCGAAAAATTTGGGCGCCATTTTGGAGCGATTTAGAAGCTCTCTGATTGGCTGTTGAATATCTAAAGTCTTCTCTGATTGGCTGTTGGTTCCCGTTCTGATTTGGCTGTTGGTTCCCATTCTGATTTTCTTAAAGATTCTCTGATTGGATAATTTCAGAGAGGGAAGAGATTTGATTGGCTGATGGGAAGGGGGGGAATATCTGTTTATTCTTATTAACCTTTTACCACACAATGACGCCTTTTAATACCCCTGAAAGAGAAGGCTTTTGAAAATAATCTGAGGAAAGGAGACAATGCAGGTAACCAGCATTTTCTCCTTTTCCCACAATGTTTTCTACCCTATCAAAGAAAAATTTGATTTTTAGTTATTCTTACATCTTATTATATCCTTATGGCCTACTTCTAAATCCTTCAAACAAGAACAAGACTTTTTTATCGGAAAAAGTTTCCGCAACAGCAACCGGTTGCTTCTGAATTTGATATTTTTGCGCGGCGATTAAACATAAAATTGACGTTTGACTCGCGCGGTCGTCAAAATTGGTTCAATGTTTTCATGACCCTGGTAAGAAAACAGGGAAAAATTTTGTTTACCTTTCTTTGATTTGTTTAACAGGTATCAGTTGCCTCCGAAAGTGTCAAAGTTGATTTCACGTTTTTATGCGCAGCACGTATCAGTCACGTATGGGTGAGATGGTCATCGTAACCAAATCATTGGCCCTAGCGAGAGAAAATGAAAAAGAAAAATAGAAAAAATCCCTATAATTGACTTTAAGCAACAGTTGTCGTCTGCTATAAAATATTCCGTGAGTCGATTTTTCATGGTTTCGCGGGTACGTAACTGGCACATGCAAGACAATAGACAACCTAAATGGGTTTGTTGTCACGGTAAAAAAAGACTGGAGAAGTAAAAGACAGATATTAGAAATTAAGTTCTCTATATTTGATCTATTAAGCAACAGGTGTCATCTGCTATGAAGTGTTCCGTAAGTCGATTTTTCGCTTTTTCGCCGATACGTAACCGGCACCTATGAGACGGTAGTCAACAAATAGATTTGTCGTCATGGTATAAAGAGATTGGAGGAAAAAAATATACATTAAAAATTTTGTTCCATTTGTTTGATTTATGCAATAAGAAGCATTCAGTCTTTTTTTAGCCACTTGTCGCATTATTTTCTCGGGTTTTCGCATGAGCGTAACTGGCACTTATGAGACGGTAGTCAACGTAATTGGGTTTCTTGTTGCGGTTTGAAGAGATCAGAAAACTTACACTTCAGTTGCCTTTGTTTGATATATGCAATAGGAAGCAACTAAAAGAGTTTTCAGTCTCTTTTTAGCCACTTGTCACATTAACTTCTGGGGCTTTTTTACACTGTACATTGATCACTTTGGTTTATTGAAAGTTTCAATGTGCAGCATTTATTGTGGGCTGAATTAGAAAAGCGAATCCAGTTAAGGGCTGGGGAGGGGGGTGCATTGAGGGTCTAAGGGAAGTAATTCTTGCAAGGGGCTTGAAAAGACCAAAACAAGGTCTGCTGCGCCCCTATTTTCTTAAATGTTTGCCCATTTTCAGTGAAATCCGGCATGTGTGGATGGTGCATGTCTGGCAGTTCGCCAAGGACTGCACAGCAGCCTTTAAAGAAGACTTTAAATCCACTTTTATGCCGTTTTTTTTCCACTGTTTTTTTATCGAAAAATTTGGGCGCCATTTTGGAGCGATTTTGAAGCTCTCTGATTGGCTGTTGAATATCTAAAGTCTTCTCTGATTGGCTGTTGGTTCCCGTTCTGATTTGGCTGTTGGTTCCCATTCTGATTTTCTTAAAGCTTCTCTGATTGGATAATTTCAGAGAGGGAAGAGATTTGATTGGCTGATGGGAAGGGGGGGAATATCTGTTTATTCTTATTAACCTTTTACCACACAATGACGCCTTTTAATACCCCTGAAAGAGAAGGCTTTTGAAAATAATCTGAGGAAAGGAGACAATGCAGGTTACCAGCATTTTCTCCTTTTCCCACAATGTTTTCTACCCTATCAAAGAAAAATTTGATTTTTAGTTATTCTTACATCTTATTATATCCTTATGGCCTACTTCTAAATCCTTCAAACAAGAACAAGACTTTTTTATCGGAAAAAGTTTCCGCAACAGCAACCGGTTGCTTCTGAATTTGATATTTTTGCGTGGCGATTAAACATAAAATTCACTTTTGACTCGCGCGGTCGTCAAAATTGGTTCAATGTTTTCGTGACCCTGGTAAGAAAACAGGGAAAAATTTTGTTTACCTTTCTTTGATTTGTTTAACAGGTATAAGTTGCCTCCGAAAGTGTCAAAGTTGATTTCACGATTTTATGCGCAGTACGTATCAGTCACGTATGGGTGAGATGGTCATCGTAACCAAATCATTGGCCCTAGCGAGAGAAAATGAAAAAGAAAAATAGAAAAAATCCCTATAATTGACTTTAAGCAACAGTTGTCGTCTGCTATAAAATATTCCGTGAGTCGATTTTTCATGTTTTAGCGGGTACGTAACCGGCACATGCGAGACAATAGACAACCTAAATGGGTTTGTTGTGACGGTAAAAAAAGACTGGAGAAGTAAAAGACAGATATTAGAAATTAAGTTCTCTATATTTGATCTATTAAGCAACAGGTGTCATCTGCTATGAAGTGTTCCGTAAGTCGATTTTTCACGTTTTCGCCGATACATAACCGGCACCTATGAGACGGTAGTCAACAAATAGATTTGTCGTCATGGTATAAAGAGATTGGAGGAAAAAAATATACATTAAAAATTTTGTTCCATTTGTTTGATTTATGCAATAAGAAGCATTCAGTCTTTTTTTAGCCACTTGTCGCATTATTTTCTGGGGTTTTCGCATGAGCGTAACTGGCACTTATGAGACGGTAGTCAACGTAACTGGGTTTCTTGTTGCGGTTTGAAGAGATCAGAAAAATTACACTTCAGTTGCCTTTGTTTGATATATGCAATAGGAAGCAACTAAAAGAGTTTTCAGTCTTTTTTTAGCCACTCGTCACATTAATTTCTGGGGCATTTTTACACTGTACATTGATCACTTTGGTTTATTGAAAGTTTCAATGTGCAGCATTTATTGTGGGCTGAATTAGAAAAGCGAATCCAGTTAAGGGCTGGGGAGGGGGGGTGCATTGAGGGTCTAAGGGAAGTAATTCTTGCAAGGGGCTTGAAAAGACCAAAACAAGGTCTGCTGCACCCCTATTTTCTTAAATGTTTGCCCATTTTCAGTGAAATCTGGCATGTGTGGATGGTGCATGTCTGGCAGTTCGCCAAGGACTGCACAGCAGCCTTTAAAGAAGACTTTAAATCCACTTTCATGCCGTTTTTTTTTCCACTGTTTTTTATCGAAAAATTTGGGCGCCATTTTGGAGCGATTTAGAAGCTCTCTGATTGGCTGTTGAATATCTAAAGTCTTCTCTGATTGGCTGTTGGTTCCCGTTCTGATTTGGCTGTTGGTTCCCATTCTGATTTTCTTAAAGATTCTCTGATTGGATAATTTCAGAGAGGGAAGAGATTTGATTGGCTGATGGGAAGGGGGGGAATATCTGTTTATTCTTATTAACCTTTTACCACACAATGACGCCTTTTAATACCCCTGAAAGAGAAGGCTTTTGAAAATAATCTGAGGAAAGGAGACAATGCAGGTTACCAGCATTTTCTCCTTTTCCCACAATGTTTTCTACCCTATCAAAGAAAAATTTGATTTTTAGTTATTCTTACATCTTATTATATCCTTATGGCCTACTTCTAAATCCTTCAAACAAGAACAAGACTTTTTTATCGGAAAAAGTTTCCGCAACAGCAACCGGTTGCTTCTGAATTTGATATTTTTGCGCGGCGATTAAACATAAAATTGACGTTTGACTCGCGCGGTCGTCAAAATTGGTTCAATGTTTTCATGACCCTGGTAAGAAAACAGGGAAAAATTTTGTTTACCTTTCTTTGATTTGTTTAACAGGTATCAGTTGCCTCCGAAAGTGTCAAAGTTGATTTCACGTTTTTATGCGCAGCACGTATCAGTCACGTATGGGTGAGATGGTCATCGTAACCAAATCATTGGCCCTAGCGAGAGAAAATGAAAAAGAAAAATAGAAAAAATCCCTATAATTGACTTTAAGCAACAGTTGTCGTCTGCTATAAAATATTCCGTGAGTCGATTTTTCATGGTTTCGCGGGTACGTAACTGGCACATGCAAGACAATAGACAACCTAAATGGGTTTGTTGTCACGGTAAAAAAAGACTGGAGAAGTAAAAGACAGATATTAGAAATTAAGTTCTCTATATTTGATCTATTAAGCAACAGGTGTCATCTGCTATGAAGTGTTCCGTAAGTCGATTTTTCGCTTTTTCGCCGATACGTAACCGGCACCTATGAGACGGTAGTCAACAAATAGATTTGTCGTCATGGTATAAAGAGATTGGAGGAAAAAAATATACATTAAAAATTTTGTTCCATTTGTTTGATTTATGCAATAAGAAGCATTCAGTCTTTTTTTAGCCACTTGTCGCATTATTTTCTCGGGTTTTCGCATGAGCGTAACTGGCACTTATGAGACGGTAGTCAACGTAATTGGGTTTCTTGTTGCGGTTTGAAGAGATCAGAAAACTTACACTTCAGTTGCCTTTGTTTGATATATGCAATAGGAAGCAACTAAAAGAGTTTTCAGTCTCTTTTTAGCCACTTGTCACATTAACTTCTGGGGCTTTTTTACACTGTACATTGATCACTTTGGTTTATTGAAAGTTTCAATGTGCAGCATTTATTGTGGGCTGAATTAGAAAAGCGAATCCAGTTAAGGGCTGGGGAGGGGGGTGCATTGAGGGTCTAAGGGAAGTAATTCTTGCAAGGGGCTTGAAAAGACCAAAACAAGGTCTGCTGCGCCCCTATTTTCTTAAATGTTTGCCCATTTTCAGTGAAATCCGGCATGTGTGGATGGTGCATGTCTGGCAGTTCGCCAAGGACTGCACAGCAGCCTTTAAAGAAGACTTTAAATCCACTTTTATGCCGTTTTTTTTCCACTGTTTTTTATCGAAAAATTTGGGCGCCATTTTGGAGCGATTTTGAAGCTCTCTGATTGGCTGTTGAATATCTAAAGTCTTCTCTGATTGGTTGTCGGTTCCCGTTCTGATTTGGCTGTTGGTTCCCATTCTGATTTTCTTAAAGCTTCTCTGATTGGATAATTTCAGAGAGGGAAGAGATTTGATTGGCTGATGGGAAGGGGGGAAAACCTGTTTATTCTTATTAACCTTTTACCACACAATGACGCCTTTTAATACCCCTGAAAGAGAAGGCTTTTGAAAATAATCTGAGGAAAGGAGACAATGCAGGTTACCAGCATTTTCTCCTTTTCCCACAATGTTTTCTACCCTATCAAAGAAAAATTTGATTTTTAGTTATTCTTACATCTTATTATGTCCTTATGGCCTACGTCTAAATCCTTCAAACAAGAACAAGACTTTTTTATCAGAAAAAGTTTCCGCAACAGCAACCGGTTGCTTCTAAATTTGATATTTTTGCGTGGCGATAAAACATTAAATTGACGTTTGACTCGCGCGGTCGTCAAAATTGGTTCAATGTTTTCGTGACCCTGGTAAGAAAACAGGGAAAAATTTTGTTTACCTTTCTTTGATTTGTTTAACAGGTATCAGTTGCCTCCGAAAGTGTCAAAGTTGATTTCACGATTTTATGTGCAGCACGTATCAGTCACGTATTGGTGAAATGGTCATCGTAACCAAATCATTGGCCCTAGCGAGAGAAAATGAAAAAGAAAAATAGAAAAAATCCCTATAATTGACTTTAAGCAACAGTTGTCGTCTGCTATAAAATATTCCGTGAGTCGATTTTTCATGTTTTCGTGGGTACGTAACTGGCACATGCGAGACAATAGACAACCTAAATGGGTTTGTTGTGACGGTAAAAAAAGACTGGAGAAGTAAAAGACAGATATTAGAAATTAAGTTCTCTATATTTGATCTATTAAGCAACAGGTGTCATCTGCTATGAAGTGTTCCGTAAGTCGATTTTTCGCTTTTTCGCCGATACGTAACCGGCACCTATGAGACGGTAGTCAACAAATAGATTTGTCGTCATGGTATAAAGAGATTGGAGGAAAAAAATATACATTAAAAATTTTGTTCCATTTGTTTGATTTATGCAATAAGAAGCATTCAGTCTTTTTTTAGCCACTTGTCGCATTATTTTCTCGGGTTTTCGCATGAGCGTAACTGGCACTTATGAGACGGTAGTCAACGTAACTGGGTTTCTTGTTGCGGTTTGAAGAGATCAGAAAAATTACACTTCAGTTGCCTTTGTTTGATATATGCAATAGGAAGCAACTAAAAGAGTTTTCAGTCTTTTTTTAGCCACTTGTCACATTAATTTCTGGGGCTTTTTTACACTGTACATTGATCACTTTGGTTTATTGAAAGTTTCAATGTGCAGCATTTATTGTGGGCTGAATTAGAAAAGCGAATCCAGTTAAGGGCTGGGGAGGGGGGTGCATTGAGGGTCTAAGGGAAGTAATTCTTGCAAGGGGCTTGAAAAGACCAAAACAAGGTCTGCTGCGCCCCTATTTTCTTAAATGTTTGCCCATTTTCAGTGAAATCTGGCATGTGTGGATGGTGCATGTCTGGCAGTTCGCCAAGGACTGCACAGCAGCCTTTAAAGAAGACTTTAAATCCACTTTTATGCCGTTTTTTTTTTCCACTGTTTTTTATCGAAAAATTTGGGCGCCATTTTGGAGCGATTTAGAAGCTCTCTGATTGGCTGTTGAATATCTAAAGTCTTCTCTGATTGGCTGTTGGTTCCCGTTCTGATTTGGCTGTTGGTTCCCATTCTGATTTTCTTAAAGCTTCTCTGATTGGATAATTTCAGAGAGGGAAGAGATTTTGATTGGCTGATGGGAAGAGGGGGATATCTGTTTATTCTTATTAACCTTTTACCACACAATGACGCCTTTTAATACCCCTGAAAGAGAAGGCTTTTGAAAATAATCTGAGGAAAGGAGACAATGCAGGTTACCAGCATTTTCTCCTTTTCCCACAATGTTTTCTACCCTATCAAAGAAAAATTTGATTTTTAGTTATTCTTACATCTTATTATATCCTTATGGCCTACTTCTAAATCCTTCAAACAAGAACAAGACTTTTTAATCGGAAAAAGTTTCCGCAACAGCAACCGGTTGCTTCTGAATTTGATATTTTTGCGCAGCGATTAAACATAAAATTGACGTTTGACTCGCGCGGTCGTCAAAATTGGTTCAATGTTTTCATGACCCTGGTAAGAAAACAGGGAAAAATTTTGTTTACCTTTCTTTGATTTGTTTAACAGGTATCAGTTGCCTCCGAAAGTGTCAAAGTTGATTTCACGTTTTTATGCGCAGCACGTATCAGTCACGTATGGGTGAGATGGTCATCGTAACCAAATCATTGGCCCTAGCGAGAGAAAATGAAAAAGAAAAATAGAAAAAATCCCTATAATTGACTTTAAGCAACAGTTGTCGTCTGCTATAAAATATTCCGTGAGTCGATTTTTCATGGTTTCGCGGGTACGTAACTGGCACATGCAAGACAATAGACAACCTAAATTGGTTTGTTGTCACGGTAAAAAAAGACTGGAGAAGTAAAAGAAAGATATTAGAAATTAAGTTCTCTATATTTGATCTATTAAGCAACAGGTGTCATCTGCTATGAAGTGTTCCGTAAGTCGATTTTTCGCGTTTTCGCCGATACATAACCGGCACCTATGAGACGGTAGTCAACAAATAGATTTGTCGTCATGGTATAAAGAGATTGGAGGAAAAAAATATACATTAAAAATTTTGTTCCATTTGTTTGATTTATGCAATAAGAAGCATTCAGTCTTTTTTTAGCCACTTGTCGCATTTTTTTCTGGGGTTTTCGCATGAGCGTAACTGGCACTTATGAGACGGTAGTCAACGTAACTGGATTTCTTGTTGCGGTTTGAAGAGATCAGAAAAATTACACTTCAGTTGCCTTTGTTTGATATATGCAATAGGAAGCAACTAAAAGAGTTTTCAGTCTTTTTTTAGCCACTTGTCACATTAATTTCTGGGGCTTTTTTACACTGTACATTGATCACTTTGGTTTATTGAAAGTTTCAATGTGAAGCATTTATTGTGGGCTGAATTAGAAAAGCGAATCCAGTTAAGGGCTGGGGAGGGGGGGTGCATTGAGGGTCTAAGGGAAGTAATTCTTGCAAGGGGCTTGAAAAGACCAAAACAAGGTCTGCTGCGCCCCTATTTTCTTAAATGTTTGCCCATTTTCAGTGAAATCTGGCATGTGTGGATGGTGCATGTCTGGCAGTTCGCCAAGGACTGCACAGCAGCCTTTAAAGAAGACTTTAAATCCACTTTCATGCCGTTTTTTTTCCACTGTTTTTTATCGAAAAATTTGGGCGCCATTTTGGAGCGATTTAGAAGCTCTCTGATTGGCTGTTGAATATCTGAAGTCTTCTCTGATTGGCTGTTGGTTCCCGTTCTGATTTGGCTATTGGTTCCCATTCTGATTTTCTTAAAGCTTCTCTGATTGGATAATTTCAGAGAGGGAAGAGATTTGATTGGCTGATGGGAAGGGGGGAATATCTGTTTATTCTTATTAACCATATACCACACAATGACGCCTTTTAATACCCCTGAAAGAGAAGGCTTTTGAAAATAATCTGAGGAAAGGAGACAATGCAGGTTACCAGCATTTTCTCCTTTTCCCACAATGTTTTCTACCCTATCAAAGAAAAATTTGATTTTTAGTTATTCTTACATCTTATTATATCCTTATGGCCTACTTCTAAATCCTTCAAACAAGAACAAGACTTTTTTATCGGAAAAAGCTTCCGCAACAGCAACCGGATGCTTCTGAATTTGATATTTTTGCGCGGCGATAAAACATAAAATTCACTTTTGACTCGCGCGGTCGTCAAAATTGGTTCAATGTTTTCGTGACCCTGGTAAGAAAACAGGGAAAAATTTTGTTTACCTTTCTTTGATTTGTTTAACAGGTATAAGTTGCCTCCGAAAGTGTCAAAGTTGATTTCACGATTTTATGCGCAGCACGTATCAGTCACGAATGGGTGAGATGGTAATCGTAACCAAATCATTGGCCCTAGCGAGAGAAAATGAAAAAGAAAAATAGAAAAAATCCCTATAATTGACTTTAAGCAACAGTTGTCGTCTGCTATAAAATATTCCGTGAGTCAATTTTTCATGTTTTCGCGGGTACGTAACCGGCACATGTGAGACAATAGACAACCTAAATGGGTTTGTTGTCACGGTAAAAAAAGACTGGAGAAGTAAAAGACAGATATTAGAAATTAAGTTCTCTATATTTGATCTATTAAGCAACAGGTGTCATCTGCTATGAAGTGTTCCGTAAGTCGATTTTTCGCGTTTTCGCCGATACGTAACCGGCACCTATGAGACGGTAGTCAACAAATAGATTTGTCGTCATGGTATAAAGAGATTGGAGGAAAAAAATATACATTAAAAATTTTGTTCCATTTGTTTGATTTATGCAATAAGAAGCATTCAGTCTTTTTTTAGCCACTTGTCGCATTATTTTCTGGGGTTTTCGCATGAGCGTAACTGGCACTTATGAGATGGTAGTCAACGTAATTGGATTTCTTGTTGCGGTTTGAAGAGATCAGAAAAATTACACTTCAGTTGCCTTTGTTTGATATATGCAATAGGAAGTAACTAAAAGAGTTTTCAGTCTCTTTTTAGCCACTTGTCACATTAACTTCTGGGGCTTTTTTACACTGTACATTGATCACTTTGGTTTATTGAAAGTTTCAATGTGCAGCATTTATTGTGGGCTGAATTAGAAAAGCGAATCCAGTTAAGGGCTGGGGAGGGGGGTGCATTGAGGGTCTAAGGGAAGTAATTCTTGCAAGGGGCTTGAAAAGACCAAAACAAGGTCTGCTGCGCCCCTATTTTCTTAAATGTTTGCCCATTTTCAGTGAAATCTGGCATGTGTGGATGGTGCATGTCTGGCAGTTCGCCAAGGACTGCACAGCAGCCTTTAAAGAAGACTTTAAATCCACTTTCATGCCGTTTTTCTTTTCCACTGTTTTTTATCGAAAAATTTGGGCGTCATTTTGGAGCGATTTAGAAGCTCTCTGATTGGCTGTTGAATATCTAAAGTCTTCTCTGATTGGCTGTTGGTTCCCGTTCTGATTTGGCTGTTGGTTCCCATTCTGATTTTCTTAAAGCTTCTCTGATTGGATAATTTCAGAGAGGGAAGAGATTTGATTGGCTGATGGGAAGGGGGGGGAATACCTGTTTATTCTTATTAACCTTTTACCACACAATGACGCCTTTTAATACCCCTGAAAGAGAAGGCTTTTGAAAATAATCTGAGGAAAGGAGACAATGCAGGTTACCAGCATTTTCTCCTTTTCCCACAATGTTTTCTACCCTATCAAAGAAAAATTTGATTTTTAGTTATTCTTACATCTTATTATATCCTTATGGCCTACTTCTAAATCCTTCAAACAAGAACAAGACTTTTTTATCGAAAAAAGTTTCCGCAACAGCAACCGGTTGCTTCTGAATTTGATATTTTTGCGCGGCGATTAAACATAAAATTGACTTTTGACTCGCGCGGTCGTCAAAATTGGTTCAATATTGTCGTGACCCTGGTAAGAAAACAGGGAAAAATTTTGTTTACCTTTCTTTGATTTGTTTAACAGGTATCAGTTGCCTCCGAAAGTGTCAAAGTTGATTTCACGATTTTATGCGCAGCACGTATCAGTCACGTATGGGTGAGATGGTCATCGTAACCAAATCATTGGCCCTAGCGAGAGAAAATGAAAAAGAAAAATAGAAAAAATCCCTATAATTGACTTTAAGCAACAGTTGTCGTCTGCTATAAAATATTCCGTGAGTCAATTTTTCATGTTTTCGCGGGTACGTAACCGGCACATGCGAGACAATAGACAACCTAAATGGGTTTGTTGTGACGGTAAAAAAAGACTGGAGAAGTAAAAGACAGATATTAGAAATTAAGTTCTCTATATTTGATCTATTAAGCAACAGGTGTCATCTGCTATGAAGTGTTCCGTAAGTCGATTTTTCGCGTTTTTGCCGATACGTAACCGGCACCTATGAGACGGTAGTCAACAAATAGATTTGTCGTCATGGTATAAAGAGATTGGAGGAAAAAAATATACATTAAAAATTTTGTTCCATTTGTTTCATTTATGCAATAAGAAGCATTCAGTCTTTTTTTAGCCACTTGTCGCATTTTTTTCTGGGGTTTTCGCATGAGCGTAACTGGCACTTATGAGACGGTAGTCAACGTAACTGGATTTCTTGTTGCGGTTTGAAGAGATCAGAAAAATTACACTTCAGTTGCCTTTGTTTGATATATGCAATAGGAAGCAACTAAAAGAGTTTTCAGTCTTTTTTTAGCCACTTGTCACATTAATTTCTGGGGCTTTTTTACACTGTACATTGATCACTTTGGTTTATTGAAAGTTTCAATGTGCAGCATTTATTGTGGGCTGAATTAGAAAAGCAAATCCAGTTAAGGGCTGGGGAGGGGGGTGCATTGAGGGTCTAAGGGAAGTAATTCTTGCAAGGGGCTTGAAAAGACCAAAACAAGGTCTGCTGCGCCCCTATTTTCTTAAATGTTTGCCCATTTTCAGTGAAATCTGGCATGTGTGGATGGTGCATGTCTGACAGTTCGCCAAGGACTGCACAGCAGCCTTTAAAGAAGACTTTAAATCCACTTTCATGCCGTTTTTTTTTTCCACTGTTTTTTTATCGAAAAATTTGGGCGCCATTTTGGAGCGATTTAGAAGCTCTCTGATTGGCTGTTGAATATCTAAAGTCTTCTCTGATTGGCTGTTGGTTCCCGTTCTGATTTGGCTGTTGGTTCCCATTCTGATTTTCTTAAAGCTTCTCTGATTGGATAATTTCAGAGAGGGAAGAGATTTGATTGGCTGATGGGAAGGGGGATATCTGTTTATTCTTATTAACCTTTTACCACACAATGACGCCTTTTAATACCCCTGAAAGAGAAGGCTTTTGAAAATAATCTGAGGAAAGGAGACAATGCAGGTTACCAGCATTTTCTCCTTTTCCCACAATGTTTTCTACCCTATCAAAGAAAAATTTGATTTTTAGTTATTCTTACATCTTATTATATCCTTATGGCCTACTTCTAAATCCTTCAAACAAGAACAAGACTTTTTTATCGAAAAAAGTTTCCGCAACAGCAACCGGTTGCTTCTGAATTTGATATTTTTGCGCGGCGATTAAACATAAAATTGACTTTTGACTCGCGCAGTTGTCAAAATTGGTTCAATGTTTTCGTGACCCTGGTAAGAAAACAGGGAAAAATTTTGTTTACCTTTCTTTGATTTGTTTAACAGGTATCAGTTGCCTCCGAAAGTGTCAAAGTTGATTTCACGATTTTATGCGCAGCACGTATCAGTCATGTATGGGTGAGATGGTCATCGTAACCAAATCATTGGCCCTAGCGAGAGAAAATGAAAAAGAAAAATAGAAAAAATCCCTATAATTGACTTTAAGCAACAGTTGTCGTCTGCTATAAAATATTCCGTGAGTCGATTTTTCATGTTTTCGCGGGTACGTAACCGGCACATGCGAGACAATAGAAAACCTAAATGGATTTGTTGTCACAGTGAAAAAAGACTGGAGAAGTAAAAGACAGATATTAGAAATTAAGTTCTCTATATTTGATCTATTAAGCAACAGGTGTCATCTGCTATGAAGTGTTCCGTAAGTCGATTTTTCGCGTTTTCGCTGATACGTAACCGGCACCTATGAGACGGTTGTCAACAAATAGATTTGTCGTCATGGTATAAAGAGATTGGAGGAAAAAAATATACATTAAAAATTTTGTTCCATTTGTATGATTTATGCAATAAGAAGCATTCAGTCTTTTTTTAGCGACTTGTCGCATTATTTTCTCGGGTTTTCGCATGAGCGTAACTGGCACTTATGAGATGGTAGTCAACGTAACTGGGTTTCTTGTTGCGGTTTGAAGAGATCAGAAAAATTACACTTCAGTTGCCTTTGTTTGATATATGCAATAGGAAGCAACTAAAAGAGTTTTCAGTCTTTTTTTAGCCACTCGTCACATTAATTTCTGGGGCTTTTTTACACTGTACATTGATCACTTTGGTTTATTGAAAGTTTCAATGTGCAGCATTTATTGTGGGCTGAATTAGAAAAGCGAATCCAGTTAAGGGCTGGGGAGGGGGGAGTGCATTGAGGGTCTAAGGGAAGTAATTCTTGCAAGGGGCTTGAAAAGACCAAAACAAGGTCTGCTGCGCCCCTATTTTCTTAAATGTTTGCCCATTTTCAGTGAAATCTGGCATATGTGGATGGTGCATGTCTGGCAGTTCGCCAAGGACTGCACAGCAGCCTTAAAAGAAGACTTTAAATCCACTTTCATGCCGTTTTTTTTTTCCACTGTTTTTTATCGAAAAATTTGGGCGCCATTTTGGAGCGATTTAGAAGCTCTCTGATTGGCTGTTGAATATCTAAAGTCTTCTCTGATTGGCTGTTGGTTCCCGTTCTGATTTGGCTGTTGGTTCCCATTCTGATTTTCTTAAAGCTTCTCTGATTGGATAATTTCAGAGAGGGAAGAGATTTGATTGGCTGATGGGAAGGGGGGATATCTGTTTATTCTTATTAACCTTTTACCACACAATGACGCCTTTTAATACCCCTGAAAGAGAAGGCTTTTGAAAATAATCTGAGGAAAGGAGACAATGCAGGTTACCAGCATTTTCTCCTTTTCCCACAATGTTTTCTACCCTATCAAAGAAAAATTTGATTTTTAGTTATTCTTACATCTTATTATATCCTTATGGCCTACTTCTAAATCCTTCAAACAAGAACAAGACTTTTTTATCGGAAAAAGTTTCCGCAACAGCAACCGGTTGCTTCTGAATTTGATATTTTTGCGCGGCGATTAAACATAAAATTGACTTTTGACTCGCGCGGTCGTCAAAATTGGTTCAATGTTTTCGTGACCCTGGTAAGAAAACAGGGAAAAATTTTGTTTACCTTTCTTTGATTTGTTAAACAGGTATCAGTTGCCTCCGAAAGTGTCAAAGTTGATTTCACGATTTTATGCGCAGCACGTATCAGTCACGTATGGGTGAGATGGTCATCATAACCAAATCATTGGCCCTAGCGAGAGAAAATGAAAAAGAAAAATAGAAAAAATCCCTATAATTGACTTTAAGCAACAGTTGTCGTCTGCTATAAAATATTCCGTGAGTCGATTTTTCATGTTTTCGCGGGTACGTAACCGGCACATGCGAGACAATAGACAACCTAAATGGGTTTGTTGTCACGGTAAAAAAAGACTGGAGAAGTAAAAGACAGATATTAGAAATTAAGTTCTCTATATATATGATCTATTAAGCAACAGGTGTCATCTGCTATGAAGTGTTCCGTAAGTCGATTTTTCGCGTTTTCGCCGATACGTAACCGGGCTCTATGAGACGGTAGTCAACAAATAGATTTGTCGTCATGGTATAGATTGGAGGAAAAAAATATACATTAAAAATTTTGTTCCATTTGTTTGATTTATGCAATAAGAAGCATTCAGTCTTTTTTTAGCCACTTGTCGCATTATTTTCTGGGGTTTTCGCATGAGCGTAAGTGGCACTTATGAGACGGTCGTCAACGTAACTGGGTTTCTTGTTGCGGTTTGAAGAGATCAGAAAAATTACACTTCAGTTGCCTTTGTTTGATATATGCAATAGGAAGCAACTAAAAGAGTTTTCAGTCTTTTTTTAGCCTCTTGTCACATTAATTTCTGGGGCTTTTTTACACTGTACATTGATCACTTTGGTTTATTGAAAGTTTCAATGTGCAGCATTTATTGTGGGCTGAATTAGAAAAGCAAATCCAGTTAAGGGCTGGGGAGGGGGGGGTGCATTGAGGGTCTAAGGGAAGTAATTCTTGCAAGGGGCTTGAAAAGACCAAAACAAGGTCTGCTGCGCCCCTATTTTCTTAAATGTTTGCCCATTTTTAGTGAAATCTGGCATGTGTGGATGGTGCATGTCTGGCAGTTCGCCAAGGACTGCACAGCAGCCTTTAAAGAAGACTTTAAATCCACTTTCATGCCGTTTTTTTTTTCCACTGTTTTTTATCGAAAAATTTGGGCGCCATTTTGGAACGATTTAGAAGCTCTCTGATTGGCTGTTGAATATCTAAAGTCTTCTCTGATTGGCTTTTGGTTCCTGTTCTGATTTGGCTGTTGGTTCCCATTCTGATTTTCTTAAAGCTTCTCTGATTGGATAATTTCAGAGAGGGAAGAGATTTGATTGGCTGATGGGAAGGGGGGGGATATCTGTTTATTCTTATTAACCTTTTACCACACAATGACGCCTTTTAATACCCCTGAAAGAGAAGGCTTTTGAAAATAATCTGAGGAAAGGAGACAATGCAGGTTACCAGCATTTTCTCCTTTTCCCACAATGTTTTCTACCCTATCAAAGAAAAATTTGATTTTTAGTTATTCTTACATCTTATTATATCCTTATGGCCTACTTCTAAATCCTTCAAACAAGAACAAGACTTTTTTATCGGAAAAAGTTTCCGCAACAGCAACTGGTTGCTTCTGAATTTGATATTTTTGCGCGGCGATTAAACATAAAATTGACTTTTGACTCGCGCGGTCGTCAAAATTGGTTCAATGTTTTCGTGACCCTGGTAAGAAAACAGGGAAAAATTTTGTTTACCTTTCTTTGATTTGTTTAACAGATATCAGTTGCATCTGAAAGTGTCAAAGTTGATTTCACGATTTTATGCGCAGCACGTATCAGTCACGTATGGGTGAGATGGTCATCGTAACCAAATCATTGGCCCTAGCGAGAGAAAATGAAAAAGAAAAATAGAAAAAATCCCTATAATTGACTTTAAGCAACAGTTGTCGTCTGCTATAAAATATTCCATGAGTCAATTTTTCATGTTTTCGCGGGTACGTAACCGGCACATGCGAGACAATAGACAACCTAAATGGGTTTGTTGTCACGGTAAAAAAAGACTGGAGAAGTAAAAGACAGATATTAGAAATTAAGTTCTCTATATTTGATCTATTAAGCAACAGGTGTCATCTGCTATGAAGTGTTCCGTAAGTCGATTTTTCGCGTTTTCGCTGATACGTAACCGGCACCTATGAGACGGTAGTCAACAAATAGATTTGTTGTCATGGTATAAAGAGATTGGAGGAAAAAAATATACATTAAAAATTTTGTTCCATTTGTTTGATTTATGCAATAAGAAGCATTCAGTCTTTTTTTAGCCACTTGTCGCATTATTTTCTGGGGTTTTCGCATGAGCGTAACTGGCACTTATGAAACGGTAGTCAACGTAACTAGGTTTCTTGTTGCGGTTTGAAGAGATCAGAAAAATTACACTTCAGTTGCCTTTGTTTGATATATGCAATAGGAAGCAACTAAAAGAGTTTTCAGTCTTTTTTTAGCCACTTGTCACATTAATTTCTGGGGCTTTTTTACACTGTACATTGATCACTTTGGTTTATTGAAAGTTTCAATGTGCAGCATTTATTGTGGGCTGAATTAGAAAAGCAAATCCAGTTAAGGGCTGGGGAGGGGGGGTGCATTGAGGGTCTAAGGGAAGTAATTCTTGCAAGGGGCTTGAAAAGACCAAAACAAGGTCTGCTGCGCCCCTATTTTCTTAAATGTTTGCCCATTTTCAGTGAAATCTGGCATGTGTGGATGGTGCATGTCTGGCAGTTCGCCAAGGACTGCACAGCAGCCTTTAAAGAAGACTTTCAATCCACTTTCATGCCGTTTTTTTTTCCACTGTTTTTTATCGAAAAATTTGGGCGCCATTTTGGAGCGATTTAGAAGCTCTCTGACTGGCTGTTGAATATCTAAAGTCTTCTCTGATTGGCTGTTGGTTCCCGTTCTGATTTGGCTGTTGGTTCCCATTCTGATTTTCTTAAAGCTTCTCTGATTGGATAATTTCAGAGAGGGAAGAGATTTGATTGGCTGATGGGAAGGGGGGGATATCTGTTTATTCTTATTAACCTTTTACCACACAATGACGCCTTTTAATACCCCTGAAAGAGAAGGATTTTGAAAATAATCTGAGGAAAGGAGACAATGCAGGTTACCAGCATTTTCTCCTTTTCCCACAATGTTTTCTACCCTATCAAAGAAAAATTTGATTTTTAGTTATTCTTACATCTTATTATATCCTTATGGCCTACTTCTAAATCCTTCAAACAAGAACAAGACTTTTTTATCGGAAAAAGTTTCCGCAACAGCAACCGGTTGCTTCTGAATTTGATATTTTTGCGCGGCGATTAAACATAAAATTGACTTTTGACTCGCGCGGTCGTCAAAATTGGTTCAATGTTTTCGTGACCCTGGTAAGAAAACAGGGAAAAATTTTGTTTACCTTTCTTTGATTTGTTTAACAGGTATCAGTTGCCTCCGAAAGTGTCAAAGTTGATTTCACGATTTTATGCGCAGCACGTATCAGTCACGTATGGGTGAGATGGTCATCGTAACCAAATCATTGGCCCTAGCGAGAGAAAATGAAAAAGAAAAATAGAAAAAATCCCTATAATTGACTTTAAGCAACAGTTGTCGTCTGCTATAAAATATTCCGTGAGTCGATTTTTCATGTTTTCGCGGGTACGTAACCGGCACATGCGAGACAATAGACAACCTAAATGGGTTTGTTGTCATGGTAAAAAAAGACTGGAGAAGTAAAAGACAGATATTAGAAATTAAGTTCTCTATATTTGATCTATTAAGCAACAGGTGTCATCTGCTATGAAGTGTTCCGTAAGTCGATTTTTCGCGTTTTCGCCGATACGTAACCGGCACCTACGAGATGGTAGTCAACAAATAGATTTGTCGTCATGGTATAAAGAGATTGGAGGAAAAAAATATACATTAAAAATTTTGCTCCATTTGTTTCATTTATGCAATAAGAAGCATTCAGTCTTTTTTTAGCCACTTGTCGCATTATTTTCTGGGGTTTTCGCATGAACGTAACTGGCACTTATGAAACAGTAGTCAACGTAACTGGGTTTCTTGTTGCGGTTTGAAGAGATCAGAAAAATTACACTTCAGTTGCCTTTGTTTGATATATGCAATAGGAAGCAACTAAAAGAGTTTTCAGTCTTTTTTTAGCCACTTGTCACATTAATTTCTGGGGCTTTTTTACACTGTACATTGATCACTTTGGTTTATTGAAAGTTTCAATGTGCAGCATTTATTGTGGGCTGAATTAGAAAAGCGAATCCAGTTAAGGGCTGGGGAGGGGGGGTGCATTGAGGGTCTAAGGGAAGTAATTCTTGCAAGGGGCTTGAAAAGACCAAAACAAGGTCTGCTGCGCCCCTATTTTCTTAAATGTTTGCCCATTTTCAGTGAAATCTGGCATGTGTGGATGGTGCATGTCTGGCAGTTCGCCAAGGACTGCACAGCAGCCTTTAAAGAAGACTTTCAATCCACTTTCATGCCGTTTTTTTTTTCACTGTTTTTTATCGAAAAATTTGGGCGCCATTTTGGAGCGATTTAGAAGCTTTCTGATTGGCTGTTGAATATCTAAAGTCTTCTCTGATTGGTTGTTGGTTCCCGTTCTGATTTGGCTGTTGGTTCCCATTCTGATTTTCTTAAAGCTTCTCTGATTGGATAATTTCAGAGAGGAAGAGATTTGATTGGCTGATGGGAAGGGGGGGATATCTGTTTATTCTTATTAACCTTTTACCACACAATGACGCCTTTTAATACCCCTGAAAGAGAAGGCTTTTGAAAATAATCTGAGGAAAGGAGACAATGCAGGTTACCAGCATTTTCTCCTTTTCCCACAATGTTTTCTACCCTATCAAAGAAAAATTTGATTTTTAGTTATTCTTACATCTTATTATATCCTTATGGCCTACTTCTAAATCCTTCAAACAAGAACAAGACTTTTTTATCGGAAAAAGTTTCCGCAACAGCAACCGGTTGCTTCTGAATTTGATATTTTTGCGCGGCGATTAAACATAAAATTGACTTTTGACTCGCGCGGTCGTCAAAATTGGTTCAATGTTTTCGTGACCCTGGTAAGAAAACAGGGAAAAATTTTGTTTACTTTTCTTTGATTTGTTTAACAGGTATCAGTTGCCTCCGAAAGTGTCAAAGTTGATTTCACGATTTTATGTGCAGCACGTATCAGTCACGTATGGGTGAGATGGTCATCGTAACCAAATCATTGGCCCTAGCGAGAGAAAATGAAAAAGAAAAATAGAAAAAATCCCTATAATTGACTTTAAGCAACAGTTGTCGTCTGCTATAAAATATTCCGTGAGTCGATTTTTCATGTTTTCGCGGGTACGTAACCGGCACATGAGAGACAATAGACAACCTAAATGGGTTTGTTGTCACGGTAAAAAGAGACTGGAGAAGTAAAAGACAGATATTAGAAATTAAGTTCTCTATATATATGATCTATTAAGCAACAGGTGTCATCTGCTATGAAGTGTTCCGTAAGTCGATTTTTCGCGTTTTCGCCGATACGTAACCGGGCTCTATGAGACGGTAGTCAACAAATAGATTTGTCGTCATGGTATAAAGAGATTGGAAGAAAAAAATATACATTAAAAATTTTGTTCCATTTGTTTGATTTATGCAATAAGAAGCATTCAGTCTTTTTTTAGCCACTTGTCGCATTATTTTCTGGGGTTTTTTGCATGAGCGTAACTGGCACTTATGAGACAGTAGTAAACGTAACTGGGTTTCTTGTTGCGGTTTGAAGAGATCAGAAAAATTACACTTCAGTTGCCTTTGTTTGATATATGCAATAGGAAGCAACTAAAAGAGTTTTCAGTCTTTTTTTAGCCACTTGTCACATTAATTTCTGGGGCTTTTTTACACTGTACATTGATCACTTTGGTTTATTGAAAGTTTCAATGTGCAGCATTTATTGTGGGCTGAATTAGAAAAGCGAATCCAGTTAAGGGCTGGGGTGGGGGGTGCATTGAGGGTCTAAGGGAAGTAATTCTTGCAAGGGGCTTGAAAAGACCAAAGCAAGGTCTGCTGCGCCCCTATTTTCTTAAATGTTTGCCCATTTTCAGTGAAATCTGGCATGTGTGGATCGTGCATGTCTGACAGTTCGCCAAGGACTGCACAGCAGCCTTTAAAGAAGACTTTAAATCCACTTTCATGCCGTTTTTTTTTTCCACTGTTTTTTATCGAAAAATTTGGGCGCCATTTTGGAGCGATTTAGAAGCTCTCTGATTGGCTGTTGAATATCTAAAGTCTTCTCTGATTGGTTGTTGGTTCCCGTTCTGATTTGGCTGTTGGTTCCCATTCTGATTTTCTTAAAGCTTCTCTGACTGGATAATTTCAGAGAGGGAAGAGATTTGATTGGCTGATGGGAAGGGGGGGATATCTGTTTATTCTTATTAACCTTTTACCACACAATGACGCCTTTTAATACCCCTGAAAGAGAAGGCTTTTGAAAATAATCTGAGGAAAGGAGACAATGCAGGTTACCAGCATTTTCTCCTTTTCCCACAATGTTTTCTACCCTATCAAAGAAAAATTTGATTTTTAGTTATTCTTACATCTTATTATATCCTTATGGTCTACTTCTAAATCCTTCAAACAAGAACAAGACTTTTTTATCGGAAAAAGTTTCCGCAACAGCAACCGGTTGCTTCTGAATTTGATATTTTTGCGCCGCGATTAAACATAAAATTGACTTTTGACTCGCGCGGTCGTCAAAATTGGTTCAATGTTTTCGTGACCCTGGTAAGAAAACAGGGAAAAATTTTGTTTACCTTTCTTTGATTTGTTTAACAGGTATCAGTTGCCTCCGAAAGTGTCAAAGTTGATTTCACGATTTTATGCGCAGCACGTATCAGTCACGTATGGGTGAGATGGTCATCGTAACCAAATCATTGGCCCTAGCGAGAGAAAATGAAAAAGAAAAATAGAAAAAATCCCCATAATTGACTATAAGCAACAGTTGTCGTCTGCTATAAAATATTCCGTGAGTCGATTTTTCATGTTTTAGCGGGCACGTAACCGGCACATGCGAGACAATAGACAACCTAAATGGGTTTGTTGTCACGGTAAAAAAAGACTGGAGAAGTAAAAGACAGATATTAGAAATTAAGTTCTCTATATTTGATCTATTAAGCAACAGGTGTCATCTGCTATGAAGTGTTCCGTAAGTCAATTTTTCGCGTTTTCGCCGATACGTAACCGGCACCTATGAGACGGTAGTCAACAAATAGATTTGTCGTCATGGTATAAAGAGATTGGAGGAAAAAAATATACATTAAAAATTTTGTTCCATTATTTTCTGGGGTTTTCGCATGAGCGTAACTGGCACTTATGAGACGGTAGTCAACGTAACTGGGTTTCTTGTTGCGGTTTGAAGAGATCAGAAAAATTACACTTCAGTTGCCTTTGTTTGATATATGCAATAGGAAGCAACTAAAAGAGTTTTCAGTCTTTTTTTAGCCACTTGTCACATTAATTTCTGGGGCTTTTTTACACTGTACATTGATCACTTTGGTTTTTTGAAAGTTTCAATGTGCAGCATTTATTCTGGGCGTTTTTTTTTTTTTCTTCTTTTTTTACACTGTACATTGATCACTAAAAATTGGCTAATTGAAAGTTTCAATGTACAGCATTTATTGTGGGCTGAGTTAGAAAAGCAAATTCAGTTCAGGGCTGGGGGGGGGAGTGGGTGCATCGAGGGTTAAAGGGAAGTAATTCTTGCAAGGGGCTTGAAAAGACCAAAACATGGTCTTCTGCGCCCCTATTTTCTTAAATGTTTGCCCATTTTCAGTGAAATCTTGGCAGTTTGCCAAGGACTGCACAGCAGCCTTTAAAGAAAACTTTAAATCCACTTTTATGCCGTTTTTTTCACTGTTTTTTAATCGATAAATTTTGGCGCCAATTTGGAGCGATTTTGAAGCTCTCTGATTGGCTGTTGAATTTCTTAAGTCTTCTCTGATTGGCTGCTGGTATCCATTCTGATTTCCTTAAAGCTTCTCTGATTGGATAATTATTAACCTTTTTACCACACAATGACGCCTTTTAAAGAAGGCTTTTGAAAAAAATCTGAGGAAAGGAGACAATGCAGGTTACCAGCATTTTCTCCTTTTCCCACAATGTTTTCTACCCTATCAAGGAAGCAATTGATTTTTACTTATTCTTAAATCTTATTGTGTCTTTATGGCCTACTTCTAAATTCTTCAAACAAGAACAAGATTTTTTTGTCGGAAAAAGTTTTCGCAACAGCAACCTGTTGCTTCTGAATTTTATATTTTGCGCAGCGATTAAACATGAAATTGACTTTTGACTCACGCGGTCGTCTAAATTGGTTCAATGTTTCGTGACCCTGGTAAGAAAACAGGGAAAAATTTTGTTTACCTTTCTTTGATTTGTACGACAGGTATCAGTTGCCTCCGAAAGTGTCGAAGCTGATTTTACGATTTTATGTGCGGCACGTAACAGTCACGTATGGGTTAGATGGTCATCGTAACCAAATCAATGGCCCTAGTGAGAGAAAAAGAAAAAGAAAAATCCCTATAATTGACTCAAGCAACAGTTGTCGTCTGCTATAAAATATTCCATAAGTCGATTTTTCATGTTTTTGCGGATACGTAAGTGGCACCTGCGAGACAATAGACAACCTAAAAGGGTTTGTCGTCACGGTAAATAAAGATTGCAGAAATAAAAAACAGATATTAGAAATTAAATTCCCTATATTTGACCTATTAAGCAACAGGTGTCCTCTGCTATGAAATGTTCTGTAAGTCGATTTTTTGCGTTTTCGCGGATACGTAACCAGCACCTTTGAGACGGCAGTCAACGTAAAAGGATTTGTGGTCACGGTATAAAGAGATTGGAGAAAAAAATATACATTAAAAATTTAGTTCCTTTTGTTTGATTTATGCAATAAGAAGCAGTTGAGCACTACTGAAAGAGTCTTCAGTCTTTTTTTTGCCACTTGTCGCATTATTTTCTGGGGTTTTCGCATGAGCGTAACTGGCACCTATGAGACGGTAGTCAACGTAACTGGGTTTCTTGTTGCGGTTTGAAGAGATTGGAAGAATTACACTTCAGTTGCCTTTGTTTGATGTATGAGAGTTTTCAGTCTTTTTTTAGCCACTTGTCACATTAATTTCTGAGGTTTTCGCATGAGCGTAATTGGCACGTAGTCAACGTAACTGGGTTTCTTGTTGCCATTTGAAGAGATTAGAAAAATTACACTTCAGTTGCCTTTGTTTGATTTATGCAATAGGAAGCAACTGAAAGAGTTTTCAGTCTTTTCTTAGCCACTTGTCACATTAATTTCTGGGCGTTTTCTTTTTACACTGTACATTGGTCACTTTGGCTTATTGAAAGTTTCAATGTGCAGCATTTATTGTGGGCTGAGTTAGAAAAGCAAATCCAGTTAAGGGAGGGGTGGGGGGTTGGTTGCATTGAGGGTTAAAGGGAAGTAATTCTTGCATTAATTTCTGGGCTTTTTTTTTTTTACACTGTACATTGATCACTTTGGCTTATTGAAAGTTCCAATGTGTAGCATTTATTGTAGGCTGAGTTAGAAAAGCAAATCCAGTTAAGGGCTGGGGAGGGGGGGTGTTGGGTGCATCGAGAGTTAAAGGGAAGTAATTCTTGCATTAATTTCTGGGCGTTTTTTTTTTTTCTTCTTTTTTTACACTGTACATTGATCACTAAAAATTGGCTAATTGAAAGTTTCAATGTGCAGCATTTATTGTGGGCTGAGTTAGAAAAGCAAATCCAGTTCAGGGCTGGGGGGGGGGGAGTGGGTGCATCGAGGGTTAAAGGGAAGTAATTCTTGCAAGGGGCTTGAAAAGACCAAAACATGGTCTTCTGCGCCCCTATTTTCTTAAATGTTTGCCCATTTTCAGTGAAATCTTGGCAGTTTGCCAAGGACTGCACAGCAGCCTTTAAAGAAAACTTTAAATCCACTTTTATGCCGTTTTTTTCACTGTTTTTTAATCGATAAATTTTGGCGCCAATTTGGAGCGATTTTGAAGCTCTCTGATTGGCTGTTGAATTTCTTAAGTCTTCTCTGATTGGCTGCTGGTATCCATTCTGATTTCCTTAAAGCTTCTCTGATTGGATAATTATTAACCTTTTTACCACACAATGACGCCTTTTAAAGAAGGCTTTTGAAAAAAATCTGAGGAAAGGAGACAATGCAGGCTACCAGCATTTTCTCCTTTTCCCACAATGTTTTCTACCCTATCAAGGAAGCAATTGATTTTTACTTATTCTTACATCTTATTGTGTCTTTATGGCCTACTTCTAAATTCTTCAAACAAGAACAAGATTTTTTTGTCGGAAAAAGTTTTCGCAACAGCAACCTGTTGCTTCTGAATTTTATATTTTGCGCAGCGATTAAACATGAAATTGACTTTTGACTCACGCGGTCGTCTAAATTGGTTCAATGTTTTCGTGACCCTGGTAAGAAAACAGGGAAAAATTTTGTTTACCTTTCTTTGATTTGTACGACAGGTATCAGTTGCCTCCGAAAGTGTCGAAGCTGATTTTACGATTTTATGTGCGGCACGTAACAGTCACGTATGGGTTAGATGGTCATCGTAACCAAACCAATGGCCCTAGTGAGAGAAAAAGAAAAAGAAAAATCCCTATAATTGACTCAAGCAACAGTTGTCGTCTGCTATAAAATATTCCATAAGTCGATTTTTCATGTTTTTGCGGATACGTAAGTGGCACCTGCGAGACAATAGACAACCTAAAAGGGTTTGTCGTCACGGTAAATAAAGATTGCAGAAATAAAAAACAGACATTAGAAATTAAATTCCCTATATTTGACCTTTTAAGCAACAGGCGTCCTCTGCTATGAAATGTTCTGTAAGTCGATTTTTTGCGTTTTCGCGGATACGTAACCAGCACCTTTGAGACGGCAGTCAACGTAAAAGGATTTGTGGTCACGGTATAAAGAGATTGGAGAAAAAAATATACATTAAAAATTTAGTTCCTTTTGTTTGATTTATGCAATAAGAAGCAGTTGAGCACTACTGAAAGAGTCTTCAGTCTTTTTTTTGCCACTTGTCGCATTATTTTCTGGGGTTTTCGCATGAGCGTAACTGGCACCTATGAGACGGTAGTCAACGTAACTGGGTTTCTTGTTGCGGTTTGAAGAGATTGGAAAAATTACACTTCAGTTGCCTTTGTTTGATGTATGAGAGTTTTCAGTCTTTTTTTAGCCACTTGTCACATTAATTTCTGAGGTTTTCGCATGAGCGTAACTGGCACGTAGTCAACGTAACTGGGTTTCTTGTTTCCATTTGAAGAGATTAGAAAAATTACACTTCAGTTGTCTTTGTTTGATTTATGCAATAGGAAGCAACTGAAAGAGTTTTCAGTCTTTTCTTAGCCACTTGTCACATTAATTTCTGGGCGTTTTCTTTTTACACTGTACATTGGTCACTTTGGCTTATTGAAAGTTTCAATGTGCAGCATTTATTGTGGGCTGAGTTAGAAAAGCAAATCCAGTTAAGGGAGGGGTGGGGGGTTGGGTGCATTGAGGGTTAAAGGGAAGTAATTCTTGCATTAATTTCTGGGCTTTTTTTTTTTTACACTGTACATTGATCACTTTGGCTTATTGAAAGTTCCAATGTGTAGCATTTATTGTAGGCTAAGTTAGAAAAGCAAATCCAGTTAAGGGCTGGGGAGGGGGGGTGTTGGGTGCATCGAGAGTTAAAGGGAAGTAATTCTTGCATTAATTTCTGGGCGTTTTTTTTTTCTTCTTTTTTTACACTGTACATTGATCACTAAAAATTGGCTAATTGAAAGTTTCAATGTGCAGCATTTATTGTGGGCTGAGTTAGAAAAGCAAATCCAGTTCAGGGCTGGGGAGTGGGTGCATCGAGGGTTAAAGGGAAGTAATTCTTGCAAGGGGCTTGAAAAGACCAAAACATGGTCTTCTGCGCCCCTATTTTCTTAAATGTTTGCCCATTTTCAGTGAAATCTTAGCAGTTTGCCAAGGACTGCACGGCAGCCTTTAAAGGAAACTTTAAATCCACTTTTATGCCGTTTTTTTCACTGTTTTTTAATCGATAAATTTTGGCGCCAATCTGGAGCGATTTTGAAGCTCTCTGATTGGCTGTTGAATTTCTTAAGTCTTCTCTGATTGGCTGCTGGTATCCATTCTGATTTCCTTAAAGCTTCTCTGATTGGATAATTATTAACCTTTTTACCACACAATGACGCCTTTTAAAGAAGGCTTTTGAAAGAAATCTGAGGAAAGGAGACAATGCAGGCTACCAGCATTTTCTCCTTTTCCCACAATGTTTTCTACCCTATCAAGGAAGCAATTGATTTTTACTTATTCTTACATCTTATTGTGTCTTTATGGCCTACTTCTAAATTCTTCAAACAAGAACAAGATTTTTTTGTCAGAAAAAGTTTTCGCAACAGCAACCTGTTGCTTCTGAATTTTATATTTTGCGCAGCGATTAAACATGAAATTGACTTTTGACTCACGCGGTCGTCTAAACTGGTTCAATGTTTTCGTGACCCTGGTAAGAAAACAGGGAAAAATTTTGTTTACCTTTCTTTGATTTGTACGACAGGTATCAGTTGCCTCCGAAAGTGTCGAAGCTGATTTTACGATTTTATGTGCGGCACGTAACAGTCACGTATGGGTTAGATGGTCATCGTAACCAAATCAATGGCCCTACTGAGAGAAAAAGAAAAAGAAAAATCCCTATAATTGACTCAAGCAACAGTTGTCGTCTGCTATAAAATATTCCATAAGTCGATTTTTCATGTTTTTGCGGATACGTAAGTGGCACCTGCGAGACAATAGACAACCTAAAAGGGTTTGTCGTCACGGTAAATAAAGATTGCAGAAATAAAAAACAGATATTAGAAATTAAATTCCCTATATTTGACCTTTTAAGCAACAGGCGTCCTCTGCTATGAAATGTTCTGTAAGTCAATTTTTTGCGTTTTCGCGGATACGTAACCAGCACCTTTGAGACGGCAGTCAACGTAAAAGGATTTGTGGTCACGGTATAAAGAGATTGGAGAAAAAAATATACATTAAAAATTTAGTTCCTTTTGTTTGATTTATGCAATAAGAAGCAGTTGAGCACTACTGAAAGAGTCTTCAGTCTTTTTTTTGCCACTTGTCGCATTATTTTCTGGGGTTTTAGCATGAGCGTAACTGGCACCTATGAGACGGTAGTCAACGTAACTGGGTTTCTTGTTGCGGTTTGAAGAGATTGGAAAAATTACACTTCAGTTGCCTTTGTTTGATGTATGAGAGTTTTCAGTCTTTTTTTAGCCACTTGTCACATTAATTTCTGAGGTTTTCGCATGAGCGTAACTGGCACGTAGTCAACGTAACTGGGTTTCTTGTTGCCATTTGAAGAGATTAGAAAAATTACACTTCAGTTGCCTTTGTTTGATTTATGCAATAGGAAGCAACTGAAAGAGTTTTCAGTCTTTTCTTAGCCACTTGTCACATTAATTTCTGGGCGTTTTCTTTTTACACTGTACATTGGTCACTTTGGCTTATTGAAAGTTTCAATGTGCAGCATTTATTGTGGGCTGAGTTAGAAAAGCAAATCCAGTTAAGGGAGGGGTGGGGGGTTGGGTGCATTGAGGGTTAAAGGGAAGTAATTCTTGCATTAATTTCTGGGCTTTTTTTTTTTTACACTGTACATTGATCACTTTGGCTTATTGAAAGTTCCAATGTGTAGCATTTATTGTAGGCTGAGTTAGAAAAGCAAATCCAGTTAAGGGCTGGAGAGGGGGAGTGTTGGGTGCATCGAGAGTTAAAGGGAAGTAATTCTTGCATTAATTTCTGGGCGTTTTTTTTTTTTCTTCTTTTTTTACACTGTACATTGATCACTAAAAATTGGCTAATTGAAAGTTTCAATGTGCAGCATTTATTGTGGGCTGAGTTAGAAAAGCAAATCCAGTTCAGGGCTGGGGGGGGGGAGTGGGTGCATCGAGGGTTAAAGGGAAGTAATTCTTGCAAGGGGCTTGAAAAGACCAAAACATGGTCTTCTGCGCCCCTATTTTCTTAAATGTTTGCCCATTTTCAGTGAAATCTTGGCAGTTTGCCAAGGACTGCACAGCAGCCTTTAAAGAAAACTTTAAATCCACTTTTATGCCGTTTTTTTCACTGTTTTTTAATCGATAAATTTTGGCGCCAATTTGGAGCGATTTTGAAGCTCTCTGATTGGCTGTTGAATTTCTTAAGTCTTCTCTGATTGGCTGCTGGTATCCATTCTGATTTCCTTAAAGCTTCTCTGATTGGATAATTATTAACCTTTTTACCACACAATGACGCCTTTTAAAGAAGGCTTTTGAAAATAATCTGAGGAAAGGAGACAATGCAGGCTACCAGCATTTTCTCCTTTTCCCACAATGTTTTCTACCCTATCAAGGAAGCAATTGATTTTTACTTATTCTTAAATCTTATTGTGTCTTTATGGCCTACTTCTAAATTCTTCAAACAAGAACAAGATTTTTTTGTCGGAAAAAGTTTTCGCAACAGCAACCTGTTGCTTCTGAATTTTATATTTTGCGCAGCGATTAAACATGAAATTGACTTTTGACTCACGCGGTCTTCTAAATTGGTTCAATGTTTTCGTGACCCTGGTAAGAAAACAGGGAAAATTTTTTTTTACCTTTCTTTGATTTGTACGACAGGTATCAGTTGCCTCCGAAAGTGTCGAAGCTGATTTTATGTGCGGCACGTAACAGTCACGTATGGGTTAGATGGTCATCGTAACCAAATCAATGGCCCTAGTGAGAGAAAAAGAAAAAGAAAAATCCCTATAATTGACTCAAGCAACAGTTGTCGTCTGCTATAAAATATTCCATAAGTCGATTTTTCATGTTTTTGCGGATACGTAAGTGGCACCTGCGAGACAATAGACAACCTAAAAGGGTTTGTCGTCACGGTAAATAAAGATTGCAGAAATAAAAAACAGATATTAGAAATTAAATTCTCTATATTTGACCTATTAAGCAACAGGTGTCCTCTGCTATGAAATGTTCTGTAAGTCGATTTTTTGCGCGTTTCTGGGCGTTTTCTTTTTACACTGTACATTGGTCACTTTGGCTTATTGAAAGGCTGAGTTAGAAAAGCAAATCCAGTTAAGGGAGGGGTGGGGGGTTGGGTGCATTGAGGGTTAAAGGGAAGTAATTCTTGCATTAATTTCTGGGCTTTTTTTTTTTTACACTGTACATTGATCACTTTGGCTTATTGAAAGTTCCAATGTGTAGCATTTATTGTAGGCTGAGTTAGAAAAGCAAATCCAGTTAAGGGCTGGGGAGGGGGGGGTGTTGGGTGCATCGAGAGTTAAAGGGAAGTAATTCTTGCATTAATTTCTGGGCGTTTTTTTTTTTCTTCTTTTTTTACACTGTACATTGATCACTAAAAATTGGCTAATTGAAAGTTTCAATGTGCAGCATTTATTGTGGGCTGAGTTAGAAAAGCAAATCCAGTTCAGGGCTGGGGGTGGGAGTGGGTGCATCGAGGGTTAAAGGGAAGTAATTCTTGCAAGGGGCTTGAAAAGACCAAAACATGGTCTTCTGCGCCCCTATTTTCTTAAATGTTTGCCCATTTTCAGTGAAATCTTGGCAGTTTGCCAAGGACTGCACAGCAGCCTTTAAAGAAAACTTTAAATCCACTTTTATGCCGTTTTTTTCACTGTTTTTTAATCGATAAATTTTGGCGCCAATTTGGAGCGATTTTGAAGCTCTCTGATTGGCTGTTGAATTTCTTAAGTCTTCTCTGATTGGCTGCTGGTATCCATTCTGATTTCCTTACAGCTTCTCTGATTGGATAATTATTAACCTTTTTACCACACAATGACGCCTTTTAAAGAAGGCTTTTGAAAAAAATCTGAGGAAAGGAGACAATGCAGGCTACCAGCATTTTCTCCTTTTCCCACAATGTTTTCTACCCTATCAAGGAAGCAATTGATTTTTAGTTATTCTTACATCTTATTGTGTCTTTATGGCCTACTTCTAAATTCTTCAAACAAGAACAAGATTTTTTTGTCGGAAAAAGTTTTCGCAACAGCAACCTGTTGCTTCTGAATTTTATATTTTGCGCAGCGATTAAACATGAAATTGACTTTTGACTCACTCGGTCGTCTAAATTGGTTCAATGTTTTCGTGACCCTGGTAAGAAAACAGGGAAAAATTTTGTTTACCTTTCTTTGATTTGTACGACAGGTATCAGTTGCCTCCGAAAGTGTCGAAGCTGATTTTACGATTTTATGTGCGGCACGTAACAGTCACGTATGGGTTAGATGGTCATCGTAACCAAATCAATGGCCCTAGTGAGAGAAAAAGAAAAAGAAAAATCCCTATAATTGACTCAAGCAACAGTTGTCGTCTGCTATAAAATATTCCATAAGTCGATTTTTCATGTTTTTGCGGATACCTAAGTGGCACCTGCGAGACAATAGACAACCTAAAAGGGTTTGTCGTCACGGTAAATAAAGATTGCAGAAATAAAAAACAGATATTAGAAATTAAATTCCCTATATTTGACCTATTAAGCAACAGGTGTCCTCTGCTATGAAATGTTCTGTAAGTCGATTTTTTGCGTTTTCGCGGATACGTAACCAGCACCTTTGAGACGGCAGTCAACGTAAAAGGATTTGTGGTCACGGTATAAAGAGATTGGAGAAAAAAATATACATTAAAAATTTAGTTCCTTTTGTTTGATTTATGCAATAAGAAGCAGTTGAGCACTACTGAAAGAGTCTTCAGTCTTTTTTTTGCCACTTGTCGCATTATTTTCTGGGGTTTTCGCATGAGCGTAACTGGCACCTATGAGACGGTAGTCAACGTAACTGGGTTTCTTGTTGCGGTTTGAAGAGATTGGAAAAATTACACTTCAGTTGCCTTTGTTTGATGTATGAGAGTTTTCAGTCTTTTTTTAGCCACTTGTCACATTAATTTCTGAGGTTTTCGCATGAGCGTAACTGGCACGTAGTCAACGTAACTGGGTTTCTTGTTGCCATTTGAAGAGATTAGAAAAATTACACTTCAGTTGCCTTTGTTTGATTTATGCAATAGGAAGCAACTGAAAGAGTTTTCAGTCTTTTCTTAGCCACTTGTCACATTAATTTCTGGGCGTTTTCTTTTTACACTGTACATTGGTCACTTTGGCTTATTGAAAATTTCAATGTGCAGCATTTATTGTGGGCTGAGTTAGAAAAGCAAATCCAGTTAAGGGAGGGGTGGGGGGTTGGGTGCATTGAGGGTTAAAGGGAAGTAATTCTTGCATTAATTTCTGGGCTTTTTTTTTTTACACTGTACATTGATCACTTTGGCTTATTGAAAGTTCCAATGTGTAGCATTTATTGTAGGCTGAGTTAGAAAAGCAAATCCAGTTAAGGGCTGGGGAGGGGGGGTGTTGGGTGCATCGAGAGTTAAAGGGAAGTAATTCTTGCATTAATTTCTGGGCGTTTTTTTTTTTTTTCTTCTTTTTTTACACTGTACATTGATCACTAAAAATTGGCTAATTGAAAGTTTCAATGTACAGCATTTATTGTGGGCTGAGTTAGAAAAGCAAATCCAGTTCAGGGCTGGGGGGGGGGGAGTGGGTGCATCGAGGGTTAAAGGGAAGTAATTCTTGCAAGGGGCTTGAAAAGACCAAAACATGGTCTTCTGCGCCCCTATTTTCTTAAATGTTTGCCCATTTTCAGTGAAATCTTGGCAGTTTGCCAAGGACTGCACAGCAGCCTTTAAAGAAAACTTTAAATCCACTTTTATGCCGTTTTTTTCACTGTTTTTTAATCGATAAATTTTGGCGCCAATTTGGAGCGATTTTGAAGCTCTCTGATTGGCTGTTGAATTTCTTAAGTCTTCTCTGATTGGCTGCTGGTATCCATTCTGATTTCCTTAAAGCTTCTCTGATTGGATAATTATTAACCTTTTTACCACACAATGACGCCTTTTAAAGAAGGCTTTTGAAAAAAATCTGAGGAAAGGAGACAATGCAGGCTACCAGCATTTTCTCCTTTTCCCACAATGTTTTCTACCCTATCAAGGAAGCAATTGATTTTTAGTTATTTTTACATCTTATTGTGTCTTTATGGCCTACTTCTAAATTCTTCAAACAAGAACAAGATTTTTTTGTCGGAAAAAGTTTTCGCAACAGCAACCTGTTGCTTCTGAATTTTATATTTTGCGCAGCGATTAAACATGAAATTGACTTTTGACTCACGCGGTCGTCTAAATTGGTTCAATGTTTTCGTGACCCTGGTAAGAAAACAGGGAAAAATTTTGTTTACCTTTCTTTGATTTGTACGACATGTATCAGTTGCCTCCGAAAGTGTCGAAGCTGATTTTACGATTTTATGTGCGGCACGTAACAGTCATGTATGGGTTAGATGGTCATCGTAACCAAATCAATGGCCCTAGTGAGAGAAAAAGAAAAAGAAAAATCCCTATAATTGACTCAAGCAACAGTTGTCGTCTGCTATAAAATATTCCATAAGTCGATTTTTCATGTTTTTGCGGATACGTAAGTGGCACCTGCGAGACAATAGACAACCTAAAAGGGTTTGTCGTCACGGTAAATAAAGATTGCAGAAATAAAAAACAGATATTAGAAATTAAATTCCCTATATTTGACCTATTAAGCAACAGGTGTCCTCTGCTATGAAATGTTCTGTAAGTCGATTTTTTGTGTTTTCGCGGATACTTAACCAGCACCTTTGAGACGGCAGTCAACGTAAAAGGATTTGTGGTCACAGTATAAAGAGATTAGAGAAAAAAATATACATTAAAAATTTAGTTCCTTTTGTTTGATTTATGCAATAAGAAGCAGTTGAGCACTACTGAAAGAGTCTTCAGTCTTTTTTTTGCCACTTGTCGCATTATTTTCTGGGGTTTTCGCATGAGCGTAACTGGCACCTATGAGACGGTAGTCAACGTAACTGGGTTTCTTGTTGCGGTTTGAAGAGATTGGAAAAATTACACTTCAGTTGCCTTTGTTTGATGTATGAGAGTTTTCAGTCTTTTTTTAGCCACTTGTCACATTAATTTCTGAGGTTTTCGCATGAGCGTAACTGGCACGTAGTCAACGTAACTGGGTTTCTTGTTGCCATTTGAAGAGATTAGAAAAATAACACTTCAGTTGCCTTTGTTTGATTTATGCAATAGGAAGCAACTGAAAGAGTTTTCAGTCTTTTCTTAGCCACTTGTCACATTAATTTCTGGGCGTTTTCTTTTTACACTGTACATTGGTCACTTTGGCTTATTGAAAGTTTCAATGTGCAGCATTTATTGTGGGCTGAGTTAGAAAAGCAAATCCAGTTCAGGGCTGGGGGGGGAGTGGGTGCATCGAGGGTTAAAGGGAAGTAATTCTTGCAAGGGGCTTGAAAAGACCAAAACATGGTCTTCTGCGCCCCTATTTTCTTAAATGTTTGCCCATTTTCAGTGAAATCTTGGCAGTTTGCCAAGGACTGCACAGCAGCCTTTAAAGAAAACTTTAAATCCACTTTTATGCCGTTTTTTTCACTGTTTTTTAATCGATAAATTTTGGCGCCAATTTGGAGCGATTTTGAAGCTCTCTGATTGGCTGTTGAATTTCTTAAGTCTTCTCTGATTGGCTGCTGGTATCCATTCTGATTTCCTTAAAGCTTCTCTGATTGGATAATTATTAACCTTTTTACCACACAATGACGCCTTTTAAAGAAGGCTTTTGAAAAAAATCTGAGGAAAGGAGACAATGCAGGCTACCAGCATTTTCTCCTTTTCCCACAATGTTTTCTACCCTATCAAGGAAGCAATTGATTTTTAGTTATTCTTACATCTTATTGTGTCTTTATGGCCTACTTCTAAATTCTTCAAACAAGAACAAGATTTTTTTGTCGGAAAAAGTTTTCGCAACAGCAACCTGTTGCTTCTGAATTTTATATTTTGCGCAGCGATTAAACATGAAATTGACTTTTGACTCACGCGGTCGTCTAAATTGGTTCAATGTTTTCGTGACCCTGGTAAGAAAACGGTAAGAAAACAGGGAAAAATTTTGTTTACCTTTCTTTGATTTGTACGACAGGTATCAGTTGCCTCCGAAAGTGTCGAAGCTGATTTTACGATTTTATGTGCGGCACGTAACAGTCACGTATGGGTTAGATGGTCATCGTAACCAAATCAATGGCCCTAGTGAGAGAAAAAGAAAAAGAAAAATCCCTATAATTGACTCGAGCAACAGTTGTCGTCTGCTATAAAATATTCCATAAGTCGATTTTTCATGTTTTTGCGGATTCGTAAGTGGCACCTGCGAGACAATAGACAACCTAAAAGGGTTTGTCGTCACGGTAAATAAAGATTGCAGAAATAAAAAACAGATATTAGAAATTAAATTCCCTATATTTGACCTATTAAGCAACAGGTGTCCTCTACTATGAAATGTTCTGTAAGTCGATTTTTTGCGTTTTCGCGGATACGTAACCAGCACCTTTGAGACGGCAGTCAACGTAAAAGGATTTGTGGTCACGGTATAAAGAGATTGGAGAAAAAAATATACATTAAAAATTTAGTTCCTTTTGTTTGATTTATGCAATAAGAAGCAGTTGCTACTGAAAGAGTCTTCAGTCTTTTTTTTGCCACTTGTCGCATTATTTTCTGGGGTTTTCGCATGAGCGTAACTGGCACCTATGAGACGGTAGTCAACGTAACTGGGTTTCTTGTTGCGGTTTGAAGAGATTGGAAAAATTACACTTCAGTTGCCTTTGTTTGATGTATGAGAGTTTTCAGTCTTTTTTTAGCCACTTGTCACATTAATTTCTGAGGTTTTCGCATGAGCGTAACTGGCACGTAGTCAACGTAACTGGGTTTCTTGTTGCCGTTTGAAGAGATTAGAAAAATTACACTTCAGTTGCCTTTGTTTGATTTATGCAATAGGAAGCAACTGAAAGAGTTTTCAGTCTTTTCTTAGCCACTTGTCACATTAATTTCTGGGCGTTTTCTTTTTACACTGTACGTTGGTCACTTTGGCTTATTGAAAGTTTTAATGTGCAGCATTTATTGTGGGCTGAGTTAGAAAAGCAAATCCAGTTAAGGGAGGGGTGGGGGTTTGGGTGCATTGAGGGTTAAAGGGAAGTAATTCTTGCATTAATTTCTGGGCTTTTGTTTTTACACTGTACATTGATCACTTTGGCTTATTGAAAGTTCCAATGTGTAGCATTTATTGTAGGCTGAGTTAGAAAAGCAAATCCAGTTAAGGGCTGGGGAGGGGGGGGTGTTGGGTGCATCGAGAGTTAAAGGGAAGTAATTCTTGCATTAATTTCTGGGCGTTTTTGTTTTTTTTTCTTTTTTACACTGTACATTGATCACTAAAAATTGGCTAATTGAAAGTTTCAATGTGCAGCATTTATTGTGGGCTGAGTTAGAAAAGCAAATCCAGTTCAGGGCTGGGGGGGGGGAGTGGGTGCATCGAGGGTTAAAGGGAAGTAATTCTTGCAAGGGGCTTGAAAAGACCAAAACACGGTCTTCTGCGCCCCTATTTTCTTAAATGTTTGCCCATTTTCAGTGAAATCTTGGCAGTTTGCCAAGGACTGCACAGCAGTCTTTAAAGAAAACTTTAAATCCACTTTTATGCCGTTTTTTTCACTGTTTTTTAATCGATAAATTTTGGCGCCAATTTGGAGCGATTTTGAAGCTCTCTGATTGGCTGTTGAATTTCTTAAGTCTTCTCTGATTGGCTGCTGGTATCCATTCTGATTTCCTTAAAGCTTCTCTGATTGGATGATTATTAACCTTTTACCACACAATGACGCCTTTTAAAGAAGGCTTTTGAAAAAAATCTGAGGAAAGGAGACAATGCAGGCTACCAGCATTTTCTCCTTTTCCCACAATGTTTTCTACCCTATCAAGGAAGCAATTGATTTTTAGTTATTCTTACATCTTATTGTGTCTTTATGGCCTACTTCTAAATTCTTCAAACAAGAACAAGATTTTTTTGTCGGAAAAAGTTTTCGCAACAGCAACCTGTTGCTTCTGAATTTTATATTTTGCGCAGCGATTAAACATGAAATTGACTTTTGACTCACGCGGTCGTCTAAATTGGTTCAATGTTTTCGTGACCCTGGTAAGAAAACAGGGAAAAATTTTGTTTACCTTTCTTTGATTTGTACGACAGGTATCAGTTGCCTCCGAAAGTGTCGAAGCTGATTTTACGATTTTATGTGCGGCACGTAACAGTCACGTATGGGTTAGATGGTCATCGTAACCAAATCAATGGCCCTAGTGAGAGAAAAAGAAAAAGAAAAATCCCTATAATTGACTCGAGCAACAGTTGTCGTCTGCTATAAAATATTCCATAAGTCGATTTTTCATGTTTTTGCGGATTCGTAAGTGGCACCTGCGAGACAATAGACAACCTAAAAGGGTTTGTCGTCACGGTAAATAAAGATTGCAGAAATAAAAAACAGATATTAGAAATTAAATTCCCTATATTTGACCTATTAAGCAACAGGTGTCCTCTACTATGAAATGTTCTGTAAGTCGATTTTTTGCGTTTTCGCGGATACGTAACCAGCACCTTTGAGACGGCAGTCAACGTAAAAGGATTTGTGGTCACGGTATAAAGAGATTGGAGAAAAAAATATACATTAAAAATTTAGTTCCTTTTGTTTGATTTATGCAATAAGAAGCAGTTGCTACTGAAAGAGTCTTCAGTCTTTTTTTTGCCACTTGTCGCATTATTTTCTGGGGTTTTCGCATGAGCGTAACTGGCACCTATGAGACGGTAGTCAACGTAACTGGGTTTCTTGTTGCGGTTTGAAGAGATTGGAAAAATTACACTTCAGTTGCCTTTGTTTGATGTATGAGAGTTTTCAGTCTTTTTTTAGCCACTTGTCACATTAATTTCTGAGGTTTTCGCATGAGCGTAACTGGCACGTAGTCAACGTAACTGGGTTTCTTGTTGCCGTTTGAAGAGATTAGAAAAATTACACTTCAGTTGCCTTTGTTTGATTTATGCAATAGGAAGCAACTGAAAGAGTTTTCAGTCTTTTCTTAGCCACTTGTCACATTAATTTCTGGGCGTTTTCTTTTTACACTGTACGTTGGTCACTTTGGCTTATTGAAAGTTTCAATGTGCAGCATTTATTGTGGGCTGAGTTAGAAAAGCAAATCCAGTTAAGGGAGGGGTGGGGGGTTGGGTGCATTGAGGGTTAAAGGGAAGTAATTCTTGCATTAATTTCTGGGCTTTTGTTTTTACACTGTACATTGATCACTTTGGCTTATTGAAAGTTCCAATGTGTAGCATTTATTGTAGGCTGAGTTAGAAAAGCAAATCCAGTTAAGGGCTGGGGAGGGGGGGGTGTTGGGTGCATCGAGAGTTAAAGGGAAGTAATTCTTGCATTAATTTCTGGGCGTTTTTGTTTTTTTTTTTTTCTTTTTTACACTGTACATTGATCACTAAAAATTGGCTAATTGAAAGTTTCAATGTGCAGCATTTATTGTGGGCTGAGTTAGAAAAGCAAATCCAGTTCAGGGCTGGGGGGGGGGGAGTGGGTGCATCGAGGGTTAAAGGGAAGTAATTCTTGCAAGGGGCTTGAAAAGACCAAAACACGGTCTTCTGCGCCCCTATTTTCTTAAATGTTTGCCCATTTTCAGTGAAATCTTGGCAGTTTGCCAAGGACTGCACAGCAGTCTTTAAAGAAAACTTTAAATCCACTTTTATGCCGTTTTTTTCACTGTTTTTTAATCGATAAATTTTGGCGCCAATTTGGAGCGATTTTGAAGCTCTCTGATTGGCTGTTGAATTTCTTAAGTCTTCTCTGATTGGCTGCTGGTATCCATTCTGATTTCCTTAAAGCTTCTCTGATTGGATGATTATTAACCTTTTACCACACAATGACGCCTTTTAAAGAAGGCTTTTGAAAAAAATCTGAGGAAAGGAGACAATGCAGGCTACCAGCATTTTCTCCTTTTCCCACAATGTTTTCTACCCTATCAAGGAAGCAATTGATTTTTAGTTATTCTTACATCTTATTGTGTCTTTATGGCCTACTTCTAAATTCTTCAAACAAGAACAAGATTTTTTTGTCGGAAAAAGTTTTCGCAACAGCAACCTGTTGCTTCTGAATTTTATATTTTGCGCAGCGATTAAACATGAAATTGACTTTTGACTCACGCGGTCGTCTAAATTGGTTCAATGTTTTCGTGACCCTGGTAAGAAAACAGGGAAAAATTTTGTTTACCTTTCTTTGATTTGTACGACAGGTATCAGTTGCCTCCGAGAGTGTCGAAGCTGATTTTACGATTTTATGTGCGGCACGTAACAGTCACGTATGGGTTAGATGGTCATCGTAACCAAATCAATGGCCCTAGTGAGAGAAAAAGAAAAAGAAAAATCCCTATAATTGACTCGAGCAACAGTTGTCGTCTGCTATAAAATATTCCATAAGTCGATTTTTCATGTTTTTGCGGATTCGTAAGTGGCACCTGCGAGACAATAGACAACCTAAAAGGGTTTGTCGTCACGGTAAATAAAGATTGCAGAAATAAAAAACAGATATTAGAAATTAAATTCCCTATATTTGACCTATTAAGCAACAGGTGTCCTCTACTATGAAATGTTCTGTAAGTCGATTTTTTGCATTTTCGCGGATACGTAACCAGCACCTTTGAGACGGCAGTCAACGTAAAAGGATTTGTGGTCACGGTATAAAGAGATTGGAGAAAAAAATATACATTAAAAATTTAGTTCCTTTTGTTTGATTTATGCAATAAGAAGCAGTTGCTACTGAAAGAGTCTTCAGTCTTTTTTTTGCCACTTGTCGCATTATTTTCTGGGGTTTTCGCATGAGCGTAACTGGCACCTATGAGACGGTAGTCAACGTAACTGGGTTTCTTGTTGCGGTTTGAAGAGATTGGAAAAATTACACTTCAGTTGCCTTTGTTTGATGTATGAGAGTTTTCAGTCTTTTTTTAGCCACTTGTCACATTAATTTCTGAGGTTTTCGCATGAGCGTAACTGGCACGTAGTCAACGTAACTGGGTTTCTTGTTGCCGTTTGAAGAGATTAGAAAAATTACACTTCAGTTGCCTTTGTTTGATTTATGCAATAGGAAGCAACTGAAAGAGTTTTCAGTCTTTTCTTAGCCACTTGTCACATTAATTTCTGGGCGTTTTCTTTTTACACTGTACGTTGGTCACTTTGGCTTATTGAAAGTTTTAATGTGCAGCATTTATTGTGGGCTGAGTTAGAAAAGCAAATCCAGTTAAGGGAGGGGTGGGGGGTTGGGTGCATTGAGGGTTAAAGGGAAGTAATTCTTGCATTAATTTCTGGGCTTTTGTTTTTACACTGTACATTGATCACTTTGGCTTATTGAAAGTTCCAATGTGTAGCATTTATTGTAGGCTGAGTTAGAAAAGCAAATCCAGTTAAGGGCTGGGGAGGGGGGGGTGTTGGGTGCATCGAGAGTTAAAGGGAAGTAATTCTTGCATTAATTTCTGGGCGTTTTTGTTTTTTTTTTTTTCTTTTTTACACTGTACATTGATCACTAAAAATTGGCTAATTGAAAGTTTCAATGTGCAGCATTTATTGTGGGCTGAGTTAGAAAAGCAAATCCAGTTCAGGGCTGGGGGGGGAGTGGGTGCATCGAGGGTTAAAGGGAAGTAATTCTTGCAAGGGGCTTGAAAAGACCAAAACACGGTCTTCTGCGCCCCTATTTTCTTAAATGTTTGCCCATTTTCAGTGAAATCTTGGCAGTTTGCCAAGGACTGCACAGCAGTCTTTAAAGAAAACTTTAAATCCACTTTTATGCCGTTTTTTTCACTGTTTTTTAATCGATAAATTTTGGCGCCAATTTGGAGCGATTTTGAAACTCTCTGATTGGCTGTTGAATTTCTTAAGTCTTCTCTGATTGGCTGCTGGTATCCATTCTGATTTCCTTAAAGCTTCTCTGATTGGATGATTATTAACCTTTTACCGCACAATGACGCCTTTTAAAGAAGGCTTTTGAAAAAAATCTGAGGAAAGGAGACAATGCAGGCTACCAGCATTTTCTCCTTTTCCCACAATGTTTTCTACCCTATCAAGGAAGCAATTGATTTTTAGTTATTCTTACATCTTATTGTGTCTTTATGGCCTACTTCTAAATTCTTCAAACAAGAACAAGATTTTTTTGTCGGAAAAAGTTTTCGCAACAGCAACCTGTTGCTTCTGAATTTTATATTTTGCGCAGCGATTAAACATGAAATTGACTTTTGACTCACGCGGTCGTCTAAATTGGTTCAATGTTTTCGTGACCCTGGTAAGAAAACAGGGAAAAATTTTGTTTACCTTTCTTTGATTTGTACGACAGGTATCAGTTGCCTCCGAAAGTGTCGAAGCTGATTTTACGATTTTATGTGCGGCACGTAACAGTCACGTATGGGTTAGATGGTCATCGTAACCAAATCAATGGCCCTAGTGAGAGAAAAAGAAAAAGAAAAATCCCTATAATTGACTCGAGCAACAGTTGTCGTCTGCTATAAAATATTCCATAAGTCGATTTTTCATGTTTTTGCGGATTCGTAAGTGGCACCTGCGAGACAATAGACAACCTAAAAGGGTTTGTCGTCACGGTAAATAAAGATTGCAGAAATAAAAAACAGATATTAGAAATTAAATTCCCTATATTTGACCTATTAAGCAACAGGTGTCCTCTACTATGAAATGTTCTGTAAGTCGATTTTTTGCGTTTTCGCGGATACGTAACCAGCACCTTTGAGACGGCAGTCAACGTAAAAGGATTTGTGGTCACGGTATAAAGAGATTGGAGAAAAAAATATACATTAAAAATTTAGTTCCTTTTGTTTGATTTATGCAATAAGAAGCAGTTGCTACTGAAAGAGTCTTCAGTCTTTTTTTTGCCACTTGTCGCATTATTTTCTGGGGTTTTCGCATGAGCGTAACTGGCACCTATGAGACGGTAGTCAACGTAACTGGGTTTCTTGTTGCGGTTTGAAGAGATTGGAAAAATTACACTTCAGTTGCCTTTGTTTGATGTATGAGAGTTTTCAGTCTTTTTTTAGCCACTTGTCACATTAATTTCTGAGGTTTTCGCATGAGCGTAACTGGCACGTAGTCAACGTAACTGGGTTTCTTGTTGCCGTTTGAAGAGATTAGAAAAATTACACTTCAGTTGCCTTTGTTTGATTTATGCAATAGGAAGCAACTGAAAGAGTTTTCAGTCTTTTCTTAGCCACTTGTCACATTAATTTCTGGGCGTTTTCTTTTTACACTGTACGTTGGTCACTTTGGCTTATTGAAAGTTTCAATGTGCAGCATTTATTGTGGGCTGAGTTAGAAAAGCAAATCCAGTTAAGGGAGGGGTGGGGGGTTGGGTGCATTGAGGGTTAAAGGGAAGTAATTCTTGCATTAATTTCTGGGCTTTTGTTTTTACACTGTACATTGATCACTTTGGCTTATTGAAAGTTCCAATGTGTAGCATTTATTGTAGGCTGAGTTAGAAAAGCAAATCCAGTTAAGGGCTGGGGAGGGGGGGGTGTTGGGTGCATCGAGAGTTAAAGGGAAGTAATTCTTGCATTAATTTCTGGGCGTTTTTTTTTTTTTTTTTTTTTCTTTTTTACACTGTACATTGATCACTAAAAATTGGCTAATTGAAAGTTTCAATGTGCAGCATTTATTGTGGGCTGAGTTAGAAAAGCAAATCCAGTTCAGGGCTGGGGGGGGGAGTGGGTGCATCGAGGGTTAAAGGGAAGTAATTCTTGCAAGGGGCTTGAAAAGACCAAAACACGGTCTTCTGCGCCCCTATTTTCTTAAATGTTTGCCCATTTTCAGTGAAATCTTGGCAGTTTGCCAAGGACTGCACAGCAGCCTTTAAAGAAAACTTTAAATCCACTTTTATGCCGTTTTTTTCACTGTTTTTTAATCGATAAATTTTGGCGCCAATTTGGAGCGATTTTGAAGCTCTCTGATTGGCTGTTGAATTTCTTAAGTCTTCTCTGATTGGCTGCTGGTATCCATTCTGATTTCCTTAAAGCTTCTCTGATTGGATGATTATTAACCTTTTACCACACAATGACGCCTTTTAAAGAAGGCTTTTGAAAAAAATCTGAGGAAAGGAGACAATGCAGGCTACCAGCCTTTTCTCCTTTTCCCACAATGTTTTCTACCCTATCAAGGAAGCAATTGATTTTTAGTTATTCTTACATCTTATTGTGTCTTTATGGCCTACTTCTAAATTCTTCAAACAAGAACAAGATTTTTTTGTCGGAAAAAGTTTTCGCAACAGCAACCTGTTGCTTCTGAATTTTATATTTTGCGCAGCGATTAAACATGAAATTGACTTTTGACTCACGCGGTCGTCTAAATTGGTTCAATGTTTTCGTGACCCTGGTAAGAAAACAGGGAAAAATTTTGTTTACCTTTCTTTGATTTGTACGACAGGTATCAGTTGCCTCCGAAAGTGTCGAAGCTGATTTTACGATTTTATGTGCGGCACGTAACAGTCACGTATGGGTTAGATGGTCATCGTAACCAAATCAATGGCCCTAGTGAGAGAAAAAGAAAAAGAAAAATCCCTATAATTGACTCGAGCAACAGTTGTCGTCTGCTATAAAATATTCCATAAGTCGATTTTTCATGTTTTTGCGGATTCGTAAGTGGCACCTGCGAGACAATAGACAACCTAAAAGGGTTTGTCGTCACGGTAAATAAAGATTGCAGAAATAAAAAACAGATATTAGAAATTAAATTCCCTATATTTGACCTATTAAGCAACAGGTGTCCTCTACTATGAAATGTTCTGTAAGTCGATTTTTTGCGTTTTCGCGGATACGTAACCAGCACCTTTGAGACGGCAGTCAACGTAAAAGGATTTGTGGTCACGGTATAAAGAGATTGGAGAAAAAAATATACATTAAAAATTTAGTTCCTTTTGTTTGATTTATGCAATAAGAAGCAGTTGCTACTGAAAGAGTCTTCAGTCTTTTTTTTGCCACTTGTCGCATTATTTTCTGGGGTTTTCGCATGAGCGTAACTGGCACCTATGAGACGGTAGTCAACGTAACTGGGTTTCTTGTTGCGGTTTGAAGAGATTGGAAAAATTACACTTCAGTTGCCTTTGTTTGATGTATGAGAGTTTTCAGTCTTTTTTTAGCCACTTGTCACATTAATTTCTGAGGTTTTCGCATGAGCGTAACTGGCACGTAGTCAACGTAACTGGGTTTCTTGTTGCCGTTTGAAGAGATTAGAAAAATTACACTTCAGTTGCCTTTGTTTGATTTATGCAATAGGAAGCAACTGAAAGAGTTTTCAGTCTTTTCTTAGCCACTTGTCACATTAATTTCTGGGCGTTTTCTTTTTACACTGTACGTTGGTCACTTTGGCTTATTGAAAGTTTCAATGTGCAGCATTTATTGTGGGCTGAGTTAGAAAAGCAAATCCAGTTAAGGGAGGGGTGGGGGGTTGGGTGCATTGAGGGTTAAAGGGAAGTAATTCTTGCATTAATTTCTGGGCTTTTGTTTTTACACTGTACATTGATCACTTTGGCTTATTGAAAGTTCCAATGTGTAGCATTTATTGTAGGCTGAGTTAGAAAAGCAAATCCAGTTAAGGGCTGGGGAGGGGGGGGTGTTGGGTGCATCGAGAGTTAAAGGGAAGTAATTCTTGCATTAATTTCTGGGCGTTTTTTTTTTTTTTTTTCTTTTTTACACTGTACATTGATCACTAAAAATTGGCTAATTGAAAGTTTCAATGTGCAGCATTTATTGTGGGCTGAGTTAGAAAAGCAAATCCAGTTCAGGGCTGGGGGGGAGGGAGTGGGTGCATCGAGGGTTAAAGGGAAGTAATTCTTGCAAGGGGCTTGAAAAGACCAAAACACGGTCTTCTGCGCCCCTATTTTCTTAAATGTTTGCCCATTTTCAGTGAAATCTTGGCAGTTTGCCAAGGACTGCACAGCAGCCTTTAAAGAAAACTTTAAATCCACTTTTATGCCGTTTTTTTCACTGTTTTTTAATCGATAAATTTTGGCGCCAATTTGGAGCGATTTTGAAGCTCTCTGATTGGCTGTTGAATTTCTTAAGTCTTCTCTGATTGGCTGCTGGTATCCATTCTGATTTCCTTAAAGCTTCTCTGATTGGATGATTATTAACCTTTTACCACACAATGACGCCTTTTAAAGAAGGCTTTTGAAAAAAATCTGAGGAAAGGATACAATGCAGGCTACCAGCATTTTCTCCTTTTCCCACAATGTTTTCTACCCTATCAAGGAAGCAATTGATTTTTAGTTATTCTTACATCTTATTGTGTCTTTATGGCCTACTTCTAAATTCTTCAAACAAGAACAAGATTTTTTTGTCGGAAAAAGTTTTCGCAACAGCAACCTGTTGCTTCTGAATTTTATATTTTGCGCAGCGATTAAACATGAAATTGACTTTTGACTCACGCGGTCGTCTAAATTGGTTCAATGTTTTCGTGACCCTGGTAAGAAAACAGGGAAAAATTTTGTTTACCTTTCTTTGATTTGTACGACAGGTATCAGTTGCCTCCGAAAGTGTCGAAGCTGATTTTACGATTTTATGTGCAGCACGTAACAGTCACGTATGGGTTAGATGGTCATCGTAACCAAATCAATGGCCCTAGTGAGAGAAAAAGAAAAAGAAAAATCCCTATAATTGACTCGAGCAACAGTTGTCGTCTGCTATAAAATATTCCATAAGTCGATTTTTCATGTTTTTGCGGATTCGTAAGTGGCACCTGCGAGACAATAGACAACCTAAAAGGGTTTGTCGTCACGGTAAATAAAGATTGCAGAAATAAAAAACAGATATTAGAAATTAAATTCCCTATATTTGACCTATTAAGCAACAGGTGTCCTCTACTATGAAATGTTCTGTAAGTCGATTTTTTGCGTTTTCGCGGATACGTAACCAGCACCTTTGAGACGGCAGTCAACGTAAAAGGATTTGTGGTCACGGTATAAAGAGATTGGAGAAAAAAATATACATTAAAAATTTAGTTCCTTTTGTTTGATTTATGCAATAAGAAGCAGTTGCTACTGAAAGAGTCTTCAGTCTTTTTTTTGCCACTTGTCGCATTATTTTCTGGGGTTTTCGCATGAGCGTAACTGGCACCTATGAGACGGTAGTCAACGTAACTGGGTTTCTTGTTGCGGTTTGAAGAGATTGGAAAAATTACACTTCAGTTGCCTTTGTTTGATGTATGAGAGTTTTCAGTCTTTTTTTAGCCACTTGTCACATTAATTTCTGAGGTTTTCGCATGAGCGTAACTGGCACGTAGTCAACGTAACTGGGTTTCTTGTTGCCGTTTGAAGAGATTAGAAAAATTACACTTCAGTTGCCTTTGTTTGATTTATGCAATAGGAAGCAACTGAAAGAGTTTTCAGTCTTTTCTTAGCCACTTGTCACATTAATTTCTGGGCGTTTTCTTTTTACACTGTACGTTGGTCACTTTGGCTTATTGAAAGTTTCAATGTGCAGCATTTATTGTGGGCTGAGTTAGAAAAGCAAATCCAGTTAAGGGAGGGGTGGGGGGTTGGGTGCATTGAGGGTTAAAGGGAAGTAATTCTTGCATTAATTTCTGGGCTTTTGTTTTTACACTGTACATTGATCACTTTGGCTTATTGAAAGTTCCAATGTGTAGCATTTATTGTAGGCTGAGTTAGAAAAGCAAATCCAGTTAAGGGCTGGGGAGGGGGGGTGTTGGGTGCATCGAGAGTTAAAGGGAAGTAATTCTTGCATTAATTTCTGGGCGTTTTTTTTTTTTTTTTTTTCTTTTTTACACTGTACATTGATCACTAAAAATTGGCTAATTGAAAGTTTCAATGTGCAGCATTTATTGTGGGCTGAGTTAGAAAAGCAAATCCAGTTCAGGGCTGGGGGGGGGGAGTGGGTGCATCGAGGGTTAAAGGGAAGTAATTCTTGCAAGGGGTTGAAAAGACCAAAACACGGTCTTCTGCGCCCCTATTTTCTTAAATGTTTGCCAATTTTCAGTGAAATCTTGGCAGTTTGCCAAGGACTGCACAGCAGCCTTTAAAGAAAACTTTAAATCCACTTTTATGCCGTTTTTTTCACTGTTTTTTAATCGATAAATTTTGGCGCCAATTTGGAGCGATTTTGAAGCTCTCTGATTGGCTGTTGAATTTCTTAAGTCTTCTCTGATTGGCTGCTGGTATCCATTCTGATTTCCTTAAAGCTTCTCTGATTGGATGATTATTAACCTTTTACCACACAATGACGCCTTTTAAAGAAGGCTTTTGAAAAAAATCTGAGGAAAGGAGACAATGCAGGCTACCAGCATTTTCTCCTTTTCCCACAATGTTTTCTACCCTATCAAGGAAGCAATTGATTTTTAGTTATTCTTACATCTTATTGTGTCTTTATGGCCTACTTCTAAATTCTTCAAACAAGAACAAGATTTTTTTGTCGGAAAAAGTTTTCGCAACAGCAACCTGTTGCTTCTGAATTTTATATTTTGCGCAGCGATTAAACATGAAATTGACTTTTGACTCACGCGGTCGTCTAAATTGGTTCAATGTTTTCGTGACCCTGGTAAGAAAACAGGGAAAAATTTTGTTTACCTTTCTTTGATTTGTACGACAGGTATCAGTTGCCTCCGAAAGTGTCGAAGCTGATTTTACGATTTTATGTGCGGCACGTAACAGTCACGTATGGGTTAGATGGTCATCGTAACCAAATCAATGGCCCTAGTGAGAGAAAAAGAAAAAGAAAAATCCCTATAATTGACTCGAGCAACAGTTGTCGTCTGCTATAAAATATTCCATAAGTCGATTTTTCATGTTTTTGCGGATTCGTAAGTGGCACCTGCGAGACAATAGACAACCTAAAAGGGTTTGTCGTCACGGTAAATAAAGATTGCAGAAATAAAAAACAGATATTAGAAATTAAATTCCCTATATTTGACCTATTAAGCAACAGGTGTCCTCTACTATGAAATGTTCTGTAAGTCGATTTTTTGCGTTTTCGCGGATACCTAACCAGCACCTTTGAGACGGCAGTCAACGTAAAAGGATTTGTGGTCACGGTATAAAGAGATTGGAGAAAAAAATATACATTAAAAATTTAGTTCCTTTTGTTTGATTTATGCAATAAGAAGCAGTTGCTACTGAAAGAGTCTTCAGTCCTTTTTTTGCCACTTGTCGCATTATTTTCTGGGGTTTTCGCATGAGCGTAACTGGCACCTATGAGACGGTAGTCAACGTAACTGGGTTTCTTGTTGCGGTTTGAAGAGATTGGAAAAATTACACTTCAGTTGCCTTTGTTTGATGTATGAGAGTTTTCAGTCTTTTTTTAGCCACTTGTCACATTAATTTCTGAGGTTTTCGCATGAGCGTAACTGGCACGTAGTCAACGTAACTGGGTTTCTTGTTGCCGTTTGAAGAGATTAGAAAAATTACACTTCAGTTGCCTTTGTTTGATTTATGCAATAGGAAGCAACTGAAAGAGTTTTCAGTCTTTTCTTAGCCACTTGTCACATTAATTTCTGGGCGTTTTCTTTTTACACTGTACGTTGGTCACTTTGGCTTATTGAAAGTTTCAATGTGCAGCATTTATTGTGGGCTGAGTTAGAAAAGCAAATCCAGTTAAGGGAGGGGTGGGGGGTTGGGTGCATTGAGGGTTAAAGGGAAGTAATTCTTGCATTAATTTCTGGGCTTTTGTTTTTACACTGTACATTGATCACTTTGGCTTATTGAAAGTTCCAATGTGTAGCATTTATTGTAGGCTGAGTTAGAAAAGCAAATCCAGTTAAGGGCTGGGGAGGGGGGGTGTTGGGTGCATCGAGAGTTAAAGGGAAGTAATTCTTGCATTAATTTCTGGGCGTTTTTTTTTTTTTTTTTTTCTTTTTTACACTGTACATTGATCACTAAAAATTGGCTAATTGAAAGTTTCAATGTGCAGCATTTATTGTGGGCTGAGTTAGAAAAGCAAATCCAGTTCAGGGCTGGAGGGGGGAGTGGGTGCATCGAGGGTTAAAGGGAAGTAATTCTTGCAAGGGGTTGAAAAGACCAAAACACGGTCTTCTGCGCCCCTATTTTCTTAAATGTTTGCCAATTTTCAGTGAAATCTTGGCAGTTTGCCAAGGACTGCACAGCAGCCTTTAAAGAAAACTTTAAATCCACTTTTATGCCGTTTTTTTCACTGTTTTTTAATCGATAAATTTTGGCGCCAATTTGGAGCGATTTTGAAGCTCTCTGATTGGCTGTTGAATTTCTTAAGTCTTCTCTGATTGGCTGCTGGTATCCATTCTGATTTCCTTAAAGCTTCTCTGATTGGATGATTATTAACCTTTTACCACACAATGACGCCTTTTAAAGAAGGCTTTTGAAAAAAATCTGAGGAAAGGAGACAATGCAGGCTACCAGCATTTTCTCCTTTTCCCACAATGTTTTCTACCCTATCAAGGAAGCAATTGATTTTTAGTTATTCTTACATCTTATTGTGTCTTTATGGCCTACTTCTAAATTCTTCAAACAAGAACAAGATTTTTTTGTCGGAAAAAGTTTTCGCAACAGCAACCTGTTGCTTCTGAATTTTATATTTTGCGCAGCGATTAAACATGAAATTGACTTTTGACTCACGCGGTCGTCTAAATTGGTTCAATGTTTTCGTGACCCTGGTAAGAAAACAGGGAAAAATTTTGTTTACCTTTCTTTGATTTGTACGACAGGTATCAGTTGCCTCCGAAAGTGTCGAAGCTGATTTTACGATTTTATGTGCAGCACGTAACAGTCACGTATGGGTTAGATGGTCATCGTAACCAAATCAATGGCCCTAGTGAGAGAAAAAGAAAAAGAAAAATCCCTATAATTGACTCGAGCAACAGTTGTCGTCTGCTATAAAATATTCCATAAGTCGATTTTTCATGTTTTTGCGGATTCGTAAGTGGCACCTGCGAGACAATAGACAACCTAAAAGGGTTTGTCGTCACGGTAAATAAAGATTGCAGAAATAAAAAACAGATATTAGAAATTAAATTCCCTATATTTGACCTATTAAGCAACAGGTGTCCTCTACTATGAAATGTTCTGTAAGTCGATTTTTTGCGTTTTCGCAGATACGTAACCAGCACCTTTGAGACGGCAGTCAACGTAAAAGGATTTGTGGTCACGGTATAAAGAGATTGGAGAAAAAAATATACATTAAAAATTTAGTTCCTTTTGTTTGATTTATGCAATAAGAAGCAGTTGCTACTGAAAGAGTCTTCAGTCTTTTTTTTGCCACTTGTCGCATTATTTTCTGGGGTTTTCGCATGAGCGTAACTGGCACCTATGAGACGGTAGTCAAGTAACTGGGTTTCTTGTTGCGGTTTGAAGAGATTGGAAAAATTACACTTCAGTTGCCTTTGTTTGATGTATGAGAGTTTTCAGTCTTTTTTTAGCCACTTGTCACATTAATTTCTGAGGTTTTCGCATGAGCGTAACTGGCACGTAGTCAACGTAACTGGGTTTCTTGTTGCCGTTTGAAGAGATTAGAAAAATTACACTTCAGTTGCCTTTGTTTGATTTATGCAATAGGAAGCAACTGAAAGAGTTTTCAGTCTTTTCTTAGCCACTTGTCACATTAATTTCTGGGCGTTTTCTTTTTACACTGTACGTTGGTCACTTTGGCTTATTGAAAGTTTCAATGTGCAGCATTTATTGTGGGCTGAGTTAGAAAAGCAAATCCAGTTAAGGGAGGGGTGGGGGGTTGGGTGCATTGAGGGTTAAAGGGAAGTAATTCTTGCATTAATTTCTGGGCTTTTGTTTTTACACTGTACATTGATCACTTTGGCTTATTGAAAGTTCCAATGTGTAGCATTTATTGTAGGCTGAGTTAGAAAAGCAAATCCAGTTAAGGGCTGGGGAGGGGGGGTGTTGGATGCATCGAGAGTTAAAGGGAAGTAATTCTTGCATTAATTTCTGGGCGTTTTTTTTTTTTTTTTTTTTCTTTTTTACACTGTACATTGATCACTAAAAATTGGCTAATTGAAAGTTTCAATGTGCAGCATTTATTGTGGGCTGAGTTAGAAAAGCAAATCCAGTTCAGGGCTGGGGGGGGGAGTGGGTGCATCGAGGGTTAAAGGGAAGTAATTCTTGCAAGGGGCTTGAAAAGACCAAAACACGGTCTTCTGCGCCCCTATTTTCTTAAATGTTTGCCCATTTTCAGTGAAATCTTGGCAGTTTGCCAAGGACTGCGAAGCAGCCTTTAAAGAAAACTTTAAATCCACTTTTATGCCGTTTTTTTCACTGTTTTTTAATCGATAAATTTTGGCGCCAATTTGGAGCGATTTTGAAGCTCTCTGATTGGCTGTTGAATTTCTTAAGTCTTCTCTGATTGGCTGCTGGTATCCATTCTGATTTCCTTAAAGCTTCTCTGATTGGATGATTATTAACCTTTTACCACACAATGACGCCTTTTAAAGAAGGCTTTTGAAAAAAATCTGAGGAAAGGAGACAATGCAGGCTACCAGCATTTTCTCCTTTTCCCACAATGTTTTCTACCCTATCAAGGAAGCAATTGATTTTTAGTTATTCTTACATCTTATTGTGTCTTTATGGCCTACTTCTAAATTCTTCAAACAAGAACAAGATTTTTTTGTCGGAAAAAGTTTTCGCAACAGCAACCTGTTGCTTCTGAATTTTATATTTTGCGCAGCGATTAAACATGAAATTGACTTTTGACTCACGCGGTCGTCTAAATTGGTTCAATGTTTTCGTGACCCTGGTAAGAAAACAGGGAAAAATTTTGTTTACCTTTCTTTGATTTGTACGACAGGTATCAGTTGCCTCCGAAAGTGTCGAAGCTGATTTTACGATTTTATGTGCGGCACGTAACAGTCACGTATGGGTTAGATGGTCATCGTAACCAAATCAATGGCCCTAGTGAGAGAAAAAGAAAAAGAAAAATCCCTATAATTGACTCGAGCAACAGTTGTCGTCTGCTATAAAATATTCCATAAGTCGATTTTTCATGTTTTTGCGGATTCGTAAGTGGCACCTGCGAGACAATAGACAACCTAAAAGGGTTTGTCGTCACGGTAAATAAAGATTGCAGAAATAAAAAACAGATATTAGAAATTAAATTCCCTATATTTGACCTATTAAGCAACAGGTGTCCTCTACTATGAAATGTTCTGTAAGTCGATTTTTTGCGTTTTCGCGGATACGTAACCAGCACCTTTGAGACGGCAGTCAACGTAAAAGGATTTGTGGTCACGGTATAAAGAGATTGGAGAAAAAAATATACATTAAAAATTTAGTTCCTTTTGTTTGATTTATGCAATAAGAAGCAGTTGCTACTGAAAGAGTCTTCAGTCTTTTTTTTGCCACTTGTCGCATTATTTTCTGGGGTTTTCGCATGAGCGTAACTGGCACCTATGAGACGGTAGTCAACGTAACTGGGGTTCTTGTTGCGGTTTGAAGAGATTGGAAAAATTACACTTCAGTTGCCTTTGTTTGATGTATGAGAGTTTTCAGTCTTTTTTTAGCCACTTGTCACATTAATTTCTGAGGTTTTCGCATGAGCGTAACTGGCACGTAGTCAACGTAACTGGGTTTCTTGTTGCCGTTTGAAGAGATTAGAAAAATTACACTTCAGTTGCCTTTGTTTGATTTATGCAATAGGAAGCAACTGAAAGAGTTTTCAGTCTTTTCTTAGCCACTTGTCACATTAATTTCTGGGCGTTTTCTTTTTACACTGTACGTTGGTCACTTTGGCTTATTGAAAGTTTTAATGTGCAGCATTTATTGTGGGCTGAGTTAGAAAAGCAAATCCAGTTAAGGGAGGGGTGGGGGGTTGGGTGCATTGAGGGTTAAAGGGAAGTAATTCTTGCATTAATTTCTGGGCTTTTGCTTTTACACTGTACATTGATCACTTTGGCTTATTGAAAGTTCCAATGTGTAGCATTTATTGTAGGCTGAGTTAGAAAAGCAAATCCAGTTAAGGGCTGGGGAGGGGGGGTGTTGGGTGCATCGAGAGTTAAAGGGAAGTAATTCTTGCATTAATTTCTGGGCGTTTTTTTTTTTTTTTTTTTTTTCTTTTTTACACTGTACATTGATCACTAAAAATTGGCTAATTGAAAGTTTCAATGTGCAGCATTTATTGTGGGCTGAGTTAGAAAAGCAAATCCAGTTCAGGGCTGGGGGGGGGGGAGTGGGTGCATCGAGGGTTAAAGGGAAGTAATTCTTGCAAGGGGCTTGAAAAGACCAAAACACGGTCTTCTGCGCCCCTATTTTCTTAAATGTTTGCCCATTTTCAGTGAAATCTTGGCAGTTTGCCAAGGACTGCACAGCAGTCTTTAAAGAAAACTTTAAATCCACTTTTATGCCGTTTTTTTCACTGTTTTTTAATCGATAAATTTTGGCGCCAATTTGGAGCGATTTTGAAGCTCTCTGATTGGCTGTTGAATTTCTTAAGTCTTCTCTGATTGGCTGCTGGTATCCATTCTGATTTCCTTAAAGCTTCTCTGATTGGATGATTATTAACCTTTTACCACACAATGACGCCTTTTAAAGAAGGCTTTTGAAAAAAATCTGAGGAAAGGAGACAATGCAGGCTACCAGCATTTTCTCCTTTTCCCACAATGTTTTCTACCCTATCAAGGAAGCAATTGATTTTTAGTTATTCTTACATCTTATTGTGTCTTTATGGCCTACTTCTAAATTCTTCAAACAAGAACAAGATTTTTTTGTCGGAAAAAGTTTTCGCAACAGCAACCTGTTGCTTCTGAATTTTATATTTTGCGCAGCGATTAAACATGAAATTGACTTTTGACTCACGCGGTCGTCTAAATTGGTTCAATGTTTTCGTGACCCTGGTAAGAAAACAGGGAAAAATTTTGTTTACCTTTCTTTGATTTGTACGACAGGTATCAGTTGCCTCCGAAAGTGTCGAAGCTGATTTTACGATTTTATGTGCGGCACGTAACAGTCACGTATGGGTTAGATGGTCATCGTAACCAAATCAATGGCCCTAGTGAGAGAAAAAGAAAAAGAAAAATCCCTATAATTGACTCGAGCAACAGTTGTCGTCTGCTATAAAATATTCCATAAGTCGATTTTTCATGTTTTTGCGGATTCGTAAGTGGCACCTGCGAGACAATAGACAACCTAAAAGGGTTTGTCGTCACGGTAAATAAAGATTGCAGAAATAAAAAACAGATATTAGAAATTAAATTCCCTATATTTGACCTATTAAGCAACAGGTGTCCTCTACTATGAAATGTTCTGTAAGTCGATTTTTTGCGTTTTCGCGGATACGTAACCAGCACCTTTGAGACGGCAGTCAACGTAAAAGGATTTGTGGTCACGGTATAAAGAGATTGGAGAAAAAAATATACATTAAAAATTTAGTTCCTTTTGTTTGATTTATGCAATAAGAAGCAGTTGCTACTGAAAGAGTCTTCAGTCTTTTTTTTGCCACTTGTCGCATTATTTTCTGGGGTTTTCGCATGAGCGTAACTGGCACCTATGAGACGGTAGTCAACGTAACTGGGTTTCTTGTTGCGGTTTGAAGAGATTGGAAAAATTACACTTCAGTTGCCTTTGTTTGATGTATGAGAGTTTTCAGTCTTTTTTTAGCCACTTGTCACATTAATTTCTGAGGTTTTCGCATGAGCGTAACTGGCACGTAGTCAACGTAACTGGGTTTCTTGTTGCCGTTTGAAGAGATTAGAAAAATTACACTTCAGTTGCCTTTGTTTGATTTATGCAATAGGAAGCAACTGAAAGAGTTTTCAGTCTTTTCTTAGCCACTTGTCACATTAATTTCTGGGCGTTTTCTTTTTACACTGTACGTTGGTCACTTTGGCTTATTGAAAGTTTCAATGTGCAGCATTTATTGTGGGCTGAGTTAGAAAAGCAAATCCAGTTAAGGGCTGGGGAGGGGGGGGTGTTGGGTGCATCGAGAGTTAAAGGGAAGTAATTCTTGCATTAATTTCTGGGCGTTTTTTTTTTTTTTTTTTTTCTTTTTTACACTGTACATTGATCACTAAAAATTGGCTAATTGAAAGTTTCAATGTGCAGCATTTATTGTGGGCTGAGTTAGAAAAGCAAATCCAGTTCAGGGCTGGGGGGGGGGGGAGTGGGTGCATCGAGGGTTAAAGGGAAGTAATTCTTGCAAGGGGCTTGAAAAGACCAAAACACGGTCTTCTGCGCCCCTATTTTCTTAAATGTTTGCCCATTTTCAGTGAAATCTTGGCAGTTTGCCAAGGACTGCACAGCAGTCTTTAAAGAAAACTTTAAATCCACTTTTATGCCGTTTTTTTCACTGTTTTTTAATCGATAAATTTTGGCGCCAATTTGGAGCGATTTTGAAGCTCTCTGATTGGCTGTTGAATTTCTTAAGTCTTCTCTGATTGGCTGCTGGTATCCATTCTGATTTCCTTAAAGCTTCTCTGATTGGATGATTATTAACCTTTTACCACACAATGACGCCTTTTAAAGAAGGCTTTTGAAAAAAATCTGAGGAAAGGAGACAATGCAGGCTACCAGCATTTTCTCCTTTTCCCACAATGTTTTCTACCCTATCAAGGAAGCAATTGATTTTTAGTTATTCTTACATCTTATTGTGTCTTTATGGCCTACTTCTAAATTCTTCAAACAAGAACAAGATTTTTTTGTCGGAAAAAGTTTTCGCAACAGCAACCTGTTGCTTCTGAATTTTATATTTTGCGCATCGATTAAACATGAAATTGACTTTTGACTCACGCGGTCGTCTAAATTGGTTCAATGTTTTCGTGACCCTGGTAAGAAAACAGGGAAAAATTTTGTTTACCTTTCTTTGATTTGTACGACAGGTATCAGTTGCCTCCGAAAGTGTCGAAGCTGATTTTACGATTTTATGTGCGGCACGTAACAGTCACGTATGGGTTAGATGGTCATCGTAACCAAATCAATGGCCCTAGTGAGAGAAAAAGAAAAAGAAAAATCCCTATAATTGACTCGAGCAACAGTTGTCGTCTGCTATAAAATATTCCATAAGTCGATTTTTCATGTTTTTGCGGATTCGTAAGTGGCACCTGCGAGACAATAGACAACCTAAAAGGGTTTGTCGTCACGGTAAATAAAGATTGCAGAAATAAAAAACAGATATTAGAAATTAAATTCCCTATATTTGACCTATTAAGCAACAGGTGTCCTCTACTATGAAATGTTCTGTAAGTCGATTTTTTGCGTTTTCGCGGATACGTAACCAGCACCTTTGAGACGGCAGTCAACGTAAAAGGATTTGTGGTCACGGTATAAAAAGATTGGAGAAAAAAATATACATTAAAAATTTAGTTCCTTTTGTTTGATTTATGCAATAAGAAGCAGTTGCTACTGAAAGAGTCTTCAGTCTTTTTTTTGCCACTTGTCGCATTATTTTCTGGGGTTTTCGCATGAGCGTAACTGGCACCTATGAGACGGTAGTCAACGTAACTGGGTTTCTTGTTGCGGTTTGAAGAGATTGGAAAAATTACACTTCAGTTGCCTTTGTTTGATGTATGAGAGTTTTCAGTCTTTTTTTAGCCACTTGTCACATTAATTTCTGAGGTTTTCGCATGAGCGTAACTGGCACGTAGTCAACGTAACTGGGTTTCTTGTTGCCGTTTGAAGAGATTAGAAAAATTACACTTCAGTTGCCTTTGTTTGATTTATGCAATAGGAAGCAACTGAAAGAGTTTTCAGTCTTTTCTTAGCCACTTGTCACATTAATTTCTGGGCGTTTTCTTTTTACACTGTACGTTGGTCACTTTGGCTTATTGAAAGTTTTAATGTGCAGCATTTATTGTGGGCTGAGTTAGAAAAGCAAATCCAGTTAAGGGAGGGGTGGGGGGTTGGGTGCATTGAGGGTTAAAGGGAAGTAATTCTTGCATTAATTTCTGGGCTTTTGTTTTTACACTGTACATTGATCACTTTGGCTTATTGAAAGTTCCAATGTGTAGCATTTATTGTAGGCTGAGTTAGAAAAGCAAATCCAGTTAAGGGCTGGGGAGGGGGGGGTGTTGGGTGCATCGAGAGTTAAAGGGAAGTAATTCTTGCATTAATTTCTGGGCGTTTTTGTTTTTTTTTTTTTCTTTTTTACACTGTACATTGATCACTAAAAATTGGCTAATTGAAAGTTTCAATGTGCAGCATTTATTGTGGGCTGAGTTAGAAAAGCAAATCCAGTTCAGGGCTGGGGGGGGGAGTGGGTGCATCGAGGGTTAAAGGGAAGTAATTCTTGCAAGGGGCTTGAAAAGACCAAAACACGGTCTTCTGCGCCCCTATTTTCTTAAATGTTTGCCCATTTTCAGTGAAATCTTGGCAGTTTGCCAAGGACTGCACAGCAGTCTTTAAAGAAAACTTTAAATCCACTTTTATGCCGTTTTTTTCACTGTTTTTTAATCGATAAATTTTGGCGCCAATTTGGAGCGATTTTGAAGCTCTCTGATTGGCTGTTGAATTTCTTAAGTCTTCTCTGATTGGCTGCTGGTATCCATTCTGATTTCCTTAAAGCTTCTCTGATTGGATGATTATTAACCTTTTACCACACAATGACGCCTTTTAAAGAAGGCTTTTGAAAAAAATCTGAGGAAAGGAGACAATGCAGGCTACCAGCATTTTCTCCTTTTCCCACAATGTTTTCTACCCTATCAAGGAAGCAATTGATTTTTAGTTATTCTTACATCTTATTGTGTCTTTATGGCCTACTTCTAAATTCTTCAAACAAGAACAAGATTTTTTTGTCGGAAAAAGTTTTCGCAACAGCAACCTGTTGCTTCTGAATTTTATATTTTGCGCAGCGATTAAACATGAAATTGACTTTTGACTCACGCGGTCGTCTAAATTGGTTCAATGTTTTCGTGACCCTGGTAAGAAAACAGGGAAAAATTTTGTTTACCTTTCTTTGATTTGTACGACAGGTATCAGTTGCCTCCGAAAGTGTCGAAGCTGATTTTACGATTTTATGTGCGGCACGTAACAGTCACGTATGGGTTAGATGGTCATCGTAACCAAATCAATGGCCCTAGTGAGAGAAAAAGAAAAAGAAAAATCCCTATAATTGACTCGAGCAACAGTTGTCGTCTGCTATAAAATATTCCATAAGTCGATTTTTCATGTTTTTGCGGATTCGTAAGTGGCACCTGCGAGACAATAGACAACCTAAAAGGGTTTGTCGTCACGGTAAATAAAGATTGCAGAAATAAAAAACAGATATTAGAAATTAAATTCCCTATATTTGACCTATTAAGCAACAGGTGTCCTCTACTATGAAATGTTCTGTAAGTCGATTTTTTGCGTTTTCGCGGATACGTAACCAGCACCTTTGAGACGGCAGTCAACGTAAAAGGATTTGTGGTCACGGTATAAAGAGATTGGAGAAAAAAATATACATTAAAAATTTAGTTCCTTTTGTTTGATTTATGCAATAAGAAGCAGTTGCTACTGAAAGAGTCTTCAGTCTTTTTTTTGCCACTTGTCGCATTATTTTCTGGGGTTTTCGCATGAGCGTAACTGGCACCTATGAGACGGTAGTCAACGTAACTGGGTTTCTTGTTGCGGTTTGAAGAGATTGGAAAAATTACACTTCAGTTGCCTTTGTTTGATGTATGAGAGTTTTCAGTCTTTTTTTAGCCACTTGTCACATTAATTTCTGAGGTTTTCGCATGAGCGTAACTGGCACGTAGTCAACGTAACTGGGTTTCTTGTTGCCGTTTGAAGAGATTAGAAAAATTACACTTCAGTTGCCTTTGTTTGATTTATGCAATAGGAAGCAACTGAAAGAGTTTTCAGTCTTTTCTTAGCCACTTGTCACATTAATTTCTGGGCGTTTTCTTTTTACACTGTACGTTGGTCACTTTGGCTTATTGAAAGTTTTAATGTGCAGCATTTATTGTGGGCTGAGTTAGAAAAGCAAATCCAGTTAAGGGAGGGGTGGGGGGTTGGGTGCATTGAGGGTTAAAGGGAAGTAATTCTTGCATTAATTTCTGGGCTTTTGTTTTTACACTGTACATTGATCACTTTGGCTTATTGAAAGTTCCAATGTGTAGCATTTATTGTAGGCTGAGTTAGAAAAGCAAATCCAGTTAAGGGCTGGGGAGGGGGGGGTGTTGGGTGCATCGAGAGTTAAAGGGAAGTAATTCTTGCATTAATTTCTGGGCGTTTTTGTTTGTTTTTTTTTCTTTTTTACACTGTACATTGATCACTAAAAATTGGCTAATTGAAAGTTTCAATGTGCAGCATTTATTGTGGGCTGAGTTAGAAAAGCAAATCCAGTTCAGGGCTGGGGGGGGGAGTGGGTGCATCGAGGGTTAAAGGGAAGTAATTCTTGCAAGGGGCTTGAAAAGACCAAAACACGGTCTTCTGCGCCCCTATTTTCTTAAATGTTTGCCCATTTTCAGTGAAATCTTGGCAGTTTGCCAAGGACTGCACAGCAGTCTTTAAAGAAAACTTTAAATCCACTTTTATGCCGTTTTTTTCACTGTTTTTTAATCGATAAATTTTGGCGCCAATTTGGAGCGATTTTGAAGCTCTCTGATTGGCTGTTGAATTTCTTAAGTCTTCTCTGATTGGCTGCTGGTATCCATTCTGATTTCCTTAAAGCTTCTCTGATTGGATGATTATTAACCTTTTACCACACAATGACGCCTTTTAAAGAAGGCTTTTGAAAAAAATCTGAGGAAAGGAGACAATGCAGGCTACCAGCATTTTCTCCTTTTCCCACAATGTTTTCTACCCTATCAAGGAAGCAATTGATTTTTAGTTATTCTTACATCTTATTGTGTCTTTATGGCCTACTTCTAAATTCTTCAAACAAGAACAAGATTTTTTTGTCGGAAAAAGTTTTCGCAACAGCAACCTGTTGCTTCTGAATTTTATATTTTGCGCAGCGATTAAACATGAAATTGACTTTTGACTCACGCGGTCGTCTAAATTGGTTCAATGTTTTCGTGACCCTGGTAAGAAAACAGGGAAAAATTTTGTTTACCTTTCTTTGATTTGTACGACAGGTATCAGTTGCCTCCGAAAGTGTCGAAGCTGATTTTACGATTTTATGTGCGGCACGTAACAGTCACGTATGGGTTAGATGGTCATCGTAACCAAATCAATGGCCCTAGTGAGAGAAAAAGAAAAAGAAAAATCCCTATAATTGACTCGAGCAACAGTTGTCGTCTGCTATAAAATATTCCATAAGTCGATTTTTCATGTTTTTGCGGATTCGTAAGTGGCACCTGCGAGACAATAGACAACCTAAAAGGGTTTGTCGTCACGGTAAATAAAGATTGCAGAAATAAAAAACAGATATTAGAAATTAAATTCCCTATATTTGACCTATTAAGCAACAGGTGTCCTCTACTATGAAATGTTCTGTAAGTCGATTTTTTGCGTTTTCGCGGATACGTAACCAGCACCTTTGAGACGGCAGTCAACGTAAAAGGATTTGTGGTCACGGTATAAAGAGATTGGAGAAAAAAATATACATTAAAAATTTAGTTCCTTTTGTTTGATTTATGCAATAAGAAGCAGTTGCTACTGAAAGAGTCTTCAGTCTTTTTTTTGCCACTTGTCGCATTATTTTCTGGGGTTTTCGCATGAGCGTAACTGGCACCTATGAGACGGTAGTCAACGTAACTGGGTTTCTTGTTGCGGTTTGAAGAGATTGGAAAAATTACACTTCAGTTGCCTTTGTTTGATGTATGAGAGTTTTCAGTCTTTTTTTAGCCACTTGTCACATTAATTTCTGAGGTTTTCGCATGAGCGTAACTGGCACGTAGTCAACGTAACTGGGTTTCTTGTTGCCGTTTGAAGAGATTAGAAAAATTACACTTCAGTTGCCTTTGTTTGATTTATGCAATAGGAAGCAACTGAAAGAGTTTTCAGTCTTTTCTTAGCCACTTGTCACATTAATTTCTGGGCGTTTTCTTTTTACACTGTACGTTGGTCACTTTGGCTTATTGAAAGTTTTAATGTGCAGCATTTATTGTGGGCTGAGTTAGAAAAGCAAATCCAGTTAAGGGAGGGGTGGGGGTTTGGGTGCATTGAGGGTTAAAGGGAAGTAATTCTTGCATTAATTTCTGGGCTTTTGTTTTTACACTGTACATTGATCACTTTGGCTTATTGAAAGTTCCAATGTGTAGCATTTATTGTAGGCTGAGTTAGAAAAGCAAATCCAGTTAAGGGCTGGGGAGGGGGGGGTGTTGGGTGCATCGAGAGTTAAAGGGAAGTAATTCTTGCATTAATTTCTGGGCGTTTTTGTTTTTTTTTCTTTTTTACACTGTACATTGATCACTAAAAATTGGCTAATTGAAAGTTTCAATGTGCAGCATTTATTGTGGGCTGAGTTAGAAAAGCAAATCCAGTTCAGGGCTGGGGGGGGGGAGTGGGTGCATCGAGGGTTAAAGGGAAGTAATTCTTGCAAGGGGCTTGAAAAGACCAAAACACGGTCTTCTGCGCCCCTATTTTCTTAAATGTTTGCCCATTTTCAGTGAAATCTTGGCAGTTTGCCAAGGACTGCACAGCAGTCTTTAAAGAAAACTTTAAATCCACTTTTATGCCGTTTTTTTCACTGTTTTTTAATCGATAAATTTTGGCGCCAATTTGGAGCGATTTTGAAGCTCTCTGATTGGCTGTTGAATTTCTTAAGTCTTCTCTGATTGGCTGCTGGTATCCATTCTGATTTCCTTAAAGCTTCTCTGATTGGATGATTATTAACCTTTTACCACACAATGACGCCTTTTAAAGAAGGCTTTTGAAAAAAATCTGAGGAAAGGAGACAATGCAGGCTACCAGCATTTTCTCCTTTTCCCACAATGTTTTCTACCCTATCAAGGAAGCAATTGATTTTTAGTTATTCTTACATCTTATTGTGTCTTTATGGCCTACTTCTAAATTCTTCAAACAAGAACAAGATTTTTTTGTCGGAAAAAGTTTTCGCAACAGCAACCTGTTGCTTCTGAATTTTATATTTTGCGCAGCGATTAAACATGAAATTGACTTTTGACTCACGCGGTCGTCTAAATTGGTTCAATGTTTTCGTGACCCTGGTAAGAAAACAGGGAAAAATTTTGTTTACCTTTCTTTGATTTGTACGACAGGTATCAGTTGCCTCCGAAAGTGTCGAAGCTGATTTTACGATTTTATGTGCGGCACGTAACAGTCACGTATGGGTTAGATGGTCATCGTAACCAAATCAATGGCCCTAGTGAGAGAAAAAGAAAAAGAAAAATCCCTATAATTGACTCGAGCAACAGTTGTCGTCTGCTATAAAATATTCCATAAGTCGATTTTTCATGTTTTTGCGGATTCGTAAGTGGCACCTGCGAGACAATAGACAACCTAAAAGGGTTTGTCGTCACGGTAAATAAAGATTGCAGAAATAAAAAACAGATATTAGAAATTAAATTCCCTATATTTGACCTATTAAGCAACAGGTGTCCTCTACTATGAAATGTTCTGTAAGTCGATTTTTTGCGTTTTCGCGGATACGTAACCAGCACCTTTGAGACGGCAGTCAACGTAAAAGGATTTGTGGTCACGGTATAAAGAGATTGGAGAAAAAAATATACATTAAAAATTTAGTTCCTTTTGTTTGATTTATGCAATAAGAAGCAGTTGCTACTGAAAGAGTCTTCAGTCTTTTTTTTGCCACTTGTCGCATTATTTTCTGGGGTTTTCGCATGAGCGTAACTGGCACCTATGAGACGGTAGTCAACGTAACTGGGTTTCTTGTTGCGGTTTGAAGAGATTGGAAAAATTACACTTCAGTTGCCTTTGTTTGATGTATGAGAGTTTTCAGTCTTTTTTTAGCCACTTGTCACATTAATTTCTGAGGTTTTCGCATGAGCGTAACTGGCACGTAGTCAACGTAACTGGGTTTCTTGTTGCCGTTTGAAGAGATTAGAAAAATTACACTTCAGTTGCCTTTGTTTGATTTATGCAATAGGAAGCAACTGAAAGAGTTTTCAGTCTTTTCTTAGCCACTTGTCACATTAATTTCTGGGCGTTTTCTTTTTACACTGTACGTTGGTCACTTTGGCTTATTGAAAGTTTCAATGTGCAGCATTTATTGTGGGCTGAGTTAGAAAAGCAAATCCAGTTAAGGGAGGGGTGGGGGGTTGGGTGCATTGAGGGTTAAAGGGAAGTAATTCTTGCATTAATTTCTGGGCTTTTGTTTTTACACTGTACATTGATCACTTTGGCTTATTGAAAGTTCCAATGTGTAGCATTTATTGTAGGCTGAGTTAGAAAAGCAAATCCAGTTAAGGGCTGGGGAGGGGGGGGTGTTGGGTGCATCGAGAGTTAAAGGGAAGTAATTCTTGCATTAATTTCTGGGCGTTTTTGTTTTTTTTTTTTTCTTTTTTACACTGTACATTGATCACTAAAAATTGGCTAATTGAAAGTTTCAATGTGCAGCATTTATTGTGGGCTGAGTTAGAAAAGCAAATCCAGTTCAGGGCTGGGGGGGGGGGAGTGGGTGCATCGAGGGTTAAAGGGAAGTAATTCTTGCAAGGGGCTTGAAAAGACCAAAACACGGTCTTCTGCGCCCCTATTTTCTTAAATGTTTGCCCATTTTCAGTGAAATCTTGGCAGTTTGCCAAGGACTGCACAGCAGTCTTTAAAGAAAACTTTAAATCCACTTTTATGCCGTTTTTTTCACTGTTTTTTAATCGATAAATTTTGGCGCCAATTTGGAGCGATTTTGAAGCTCTCTGATTGGCTGTTGAATTTCTTAAGTCTTCTCTGATTGGCTGCTGGTATCCATTCTGATTTCCTTAAAGCTTCTCTGATTGGATGATTATTAACCTTTTACCACACAATGACGCCTTTTAAAGAAGGCTTTTGAAAAAAATCTGAGGAAAGGAGACAATGCAGGCTACCAGCATTTTCTCCTTTTCCCACAATGTTTTCTACCCTATCAAGGAAGCAATTGATTTTTAGTTATTCTTACATCTTATTGTGTCTTTATGGCCTACTTCTAAATTCTTCAAACAAGAACAAGATTTTTTTGTCGGAAAAAGTTTTCGCAACAGCAACCTGTTGCTTCTGAATTTTATATTTTGCGCAGCGATTAAACATGAAATTGACTTTTGACTCACGCGGTCGTCTAAATTGGTTCAATGTTTTCGTGACCCTGGTAAGAAAACAGGGAAAAATTTTGTTTACCTTTCTTTGATTTGTACGACAGGTATCAGTTGCCTCCGAGAGTGTCGAAGCTGATTTTACGATTTTATGTGCGGCACGTAACAGTCACGTATGGGTTAGATGGTCATCGTAACCAAATCAATGGCCCTAGTGAGAGAAAAAGAAAAAGAAAAATCCCTATAATTGACTCGAGCAACAGTTGTCGTCTGCTATAAAATATTCCATAAGTCGATTTTTCATGTTTTTGCGGATTCGTAAGTGGCACCTGCGAGACAATAGACAACCTAAAAGGGTTTGTCGTCACGGTAAATAAAGATTGCAGAAATAAAAAACAGATATTAGAAATTAAATTCCCTATATTTGACCTATTAAGCAACAGGTGTCCTCTACTATGAAATGTTCTGTAAGTCGATTTTTTGCATTTTCGCGGATACGTAACCAGCACCTTTGAGACGGCAGTCAACGTAAAAGGATTTGTGGTCACGGTATAAAGAGATTGGAGAAAAAAATATACATTAAAAATTTAGTTCCTTTTGTTTGATTTATGCAATAAGAAGCAGTTGCTACTGAAAGAGTCTTCAGTCTTTTTTTTGCCACTTGTCGCATTATTTTCTGGGGTTTTCGCATGAGCGTAACTGGCACCTATGAGACGGTAGTCAACGTAACTGGGTTTCTTGTTGCGGTTTGAAGAGATTGGAAAAATTACACTTCAGTTGCCTTTGTTTGATGTATGAGAGTTTTCAGTCTTTTTTTAGCCACTTGTCACATTAATTTCTGAGGTTTTCGCATGAGCGTAACTGGCACGTAGTCAACGTAACTGGGTTTCTTGTTGCCGTTTGAAGAGATTAGAAAAATTACACTTCAGTTGCCTTTGTTTGATTTATGCAATAGGAAGCAACTGAAAGAGTTTTCAGTCTTTTCTTAGCCACTTGTCACATTAATTTCTGGGCGTTTTCTTTTTACACTGTACGTTGGTCACTTTGGCTTATTGAAAGTTTTAATGTGCAGCATTTATTGTGGGCTGAGTTAGAAAAGCAAATCCAGTTAAGGGAGGGGTGGGGGGTTGGGTGCATTGAGGGTTAAAGGGAAGTAATTCTTGCATTAATTTCTGGGCTTTTGTTTTTACACTGTACATTGATCACTTTGGCTTATTGAAAGTTCCAATGTGTAGCATTTATTGTAGGCTGAGTTAGAAAAGCAAATCCAGTTAAGGGCTGGGGAGGGGGGGGTGTTGGGTGCATCGAGAGTTAAAGGGAAGTAATTCTTGCATTAATTTCTGGGCGTTTTTGTTTTTTTTTTTTTCTTTTTTACACTGTACATTGATCACTAAAAATTGGCTAATTGAAAGTTTCAATGTGCAGCATTTATTGTGGGCTGAGTTAGAAAAGCAAATCCAGTTCAGGGCTGGGGGGGGAGTGGGTGCATCGAGGGTTAAAGGGAAGTAATTCTTGCAAGGGGCTTGAAAAGACCAAAACACGGTCTTCTGCGCCCCTATTTTCTTAAATGTTTGCCCATTTTCAGTGAAATCTTGGCAGTTTGCCAAGGACTGCACAGCAGTCTTTAAAGAAAACTTTAAATCCACTTTTATGCCGTTTTTTTCACTGTTTTTTAATCGATAAATTTTGGCGCCAATTTGGAGCGATTTTGAAACTCTCTGATTGGCTGTTGAATTTCTTAAGTCTTCTCTGATTGGCTGCTGGTATCCATTCTGATTTCCTTAAAGCTTCTCTGATTGGATGATTATTAACCTTTTACCGCACAATGACGCCTTTTAAAGAAGGCTTTTGAAAAAAATCTGAGGAAAGGAGACAATGCAGGCTACCAGCATTTTCTCCTTTTCCCACAATGTTTTCTACCCTATCAAGGAAGCAATTGATTTTTAGTTATTCTTACATCTTATTGTGTCTTTATGGCCTACTTCTAAATTCTTCAAACAAGAACAAGATTTTTTTGTCGGAAAAAGTTTTCGCAACAGCAACCTGTTGCTTCTGAATTTTATATTTTGCGCAGCGATTAAACATGAAATTGACTTTTGACTCACGCGGTCGTCTAAATTGGTTCAATGTTTTCGTGACCCTGGTAAGAAAACAGGGAAAAATTTTGTTTACCTTTCTTTGATTTGTACGACAGGTATCAGTTGCCTCCGAAAGTGTCGAAGCTGATTTTACGATTTTATGTGCGGCACGTAACAGTCACGTATGGGTTAGATGGTCATCGTAACCAAATCAATGGCCCTAGTGAGAGAAAAAGAAAAAGAAAAATCCCTATAATTGACTCGAGCAACAGTTGTCGTCTGCTATAAAATATTCCATAAGTCGATTTTTCATGTTTTTGCGGATTCGTAAGTGGCACCTGCGAGACAATAGACAACCTAAAAGGGTTTGTCGTCACGGTAAATAAAGATTGCAGAAATAAAAAACAGATATTAGAAATTAAATTCCCTATATTTGACCTATTAAGCAACAGGTGTCCTCTACTATGAAATGTTCTGTAAGTCGATTTTTTGCGTTTTCGCGGATACGTAACCAGCACCTTTGAGACGGCAGTCAACGTAAAAGGATTTGTGGTCACGGTATAAAGAGATTGGAGAAAAAAATATACATTAAAAATTTAGTTCCTTTTGTTTGATTTATGCAATAAGAAGCAGTTGCTACTGAAAGAGTCTTCAGTCTTTTTTTTGCCACTTGTCGCATTATTTTCTGGGGTTTTCGCATGAGCGTAACTGGCACCTATGAGACGGTAGTCAACGTAACTGGGTTTCTTGTTGCGGTTTGAAGAGATTGGAAAAATTACACTTCAGTTGCCTTTGTTTGATGTATGAGAGTTTTCAGTCTTTTTTTAGCCACTTGTCACATTAATTTCTGAGGTTTTCGCATGAGCGTAACTGGCACGTAGTCAACGTAACTGGGTTTCTTGTTGCCGTTTGAAGAGATTAGAAAAATTACACTTCAGTTGCCTTTGTTTGATTTATGCAATAGGAAGCAACTGAAAGAGTTTTCAGTCTTTTCTTAGCCACTTGTCACATTAATTTCTGGGCGTTTTCTTTTTACACTGTACGTTGGTCACTTTGGCTTATTGAAAGTTTCAATGTGCAGCATTTATTGTGGGCTGAGTTAGAAAAGCAAATCCAGTTAAGGGAGGGGTGGGGGGTTGGGTGCATTGAGGGTTAAAGGGAAGTAATTCTTGCATTAATTTCTGGGCTTTTGTTTTTACACTGTACATTGATCACTTTGGCTTATTGAAAGTTCCAATGTGTAGCATTTATTGTAGGCTGAGTTAGAAAAGCAAATCCAGTTAAGGGCTGGGGAGGGGGGGGTGTTGGGTGCATCGAGAGTTAAAGGGAAGTAATTCTTGCATTAATTTCTGGGCGTTTTTTTTTTTTTTTTTTTTTCTTTTTTACACTGTACATTGATCACTAAAAATTGGCTAATTGAAAGTTTCAATGTGCAGCATTTATTGTGGGCTGAGTTAGAAAAGCAAATCCAGTTCAGGGCTGGGGGGGGGAGTGGGTGCATCGAGGGTTAAAGGGAAGTAATTCTTGCAAGGGGCTTGAAAAGACCAAAACACGGTCTTCTGCGCCCCTATTTTCTTAAATGTTTGCCCATTTTCAGTGAAATCTTGGCAGTTTGCCAAGGACTGCACAGCAGCCTTTAAAGAAAACTTTAAATCCACTTTTATGCCGTTTTTTTCACTGTTTTTTAATCGATAAATTTTGGCGCCAATTTGGAGCGATTTTGAAGCTCTCTGATTGGCTGTTGAATTTCTTAAGTCTTCTCTGATTGGCTGCTGGTATCCATTCTGATTTCCTTAAAGCTTCTCTGATTGGATGATTATTAACCTTTTACCACACAATGACGCCTTTTAAAGAAGGCTTTTGAAAAAAATCTGAGGAAAGGAGACAATGCAGGCTACCAGCCTTTTCTCCTTTTCCCACAATGTTTTCTACCCTATCAAGGAAGCAATTGATTTTTAGTTATTCTTACATCTTATTGTGTCTTTATGGCCTACTTCTAAATTCTTCAAACAAGAACAAGATTTTTTTGTCGGAAAAAGTTTTCGCAACAGCAACCTGTTGCTTCTGAATTTTATATTTTGCGCAGCGATTAAACATGAAATTGACTTTTGACTCACGCGGTCGTCTAAATTGGTTCAATGTTTTCGTGACCCTGGTAAGAAAACAGGGAAAAATTTTGTTTACCTTTCTTTGATTTGTACGACAGGTATCAGTTGCCTCCGAAAGTGTCGAAGCTGATTTTACGATTTTATGTGCGGCACGTAACAGTCACGTATGGGTTAGATGGTCATCGTAACCAAATCAATGGCCCTAGTGAGAGAAAAAGAAAAAGAAAAATCCCTATAATTGACTCGAGCAACAGTTGTCGTCTGCTATAAAATATTCCATAAGTCGATTTTTCATGTTTTTGCGGATTCGTAAGTGGCACCTGCGAGACAATAGACAACCTAAAAGGGTTTGTCGTCACGGTAAATAAAGATTGCAGAAATAAAAAACAGATATTAGAAATTAAATTCCCTATATTTGACCTATTAAGCAACAGGTGTCCTCTACTATGAAATGTTCTGTAAGTCGATTTTTTGCGTTTTCGCGGATACGTAACCAGCACCTTTGAGACGGCAGTCAACGTAAAAGGATTTGTGGTCACGGTATAAAGAGATTGGAGAAAAAAATATACATTAAAAATTTAGTTCCTTTTGTTTGATTTATGCAATAAGAAGCAGTTGCTACTGAAAGAGTCTTCAGTCTTTTTTTTGCCACTTGTCGCATTATTTTCTGGGGTTTTCGCATGAGCGTAACTGGCACCTATGAGACGGTAGTCAACGTAACTGGGTTTCTTGTTGCGGTTTGAAGAGATTGGAAAAATTACACTTCAGTTGCCTTTGTTTGATGTATGAGAGTTTTCAGTCTTTTTTTAGCCACTTGTCACATTAATTTCTGAGGTTTTCGCATGAGCGTAACTGGCACGTAGTCAACGTAACTGGGTTTCTTGTTGCCGTTTGAAGAGATTAGAAAAATTACACTTCAGTTGCCTTTGTTTGATTTATGCAATAGGAAGCAACTGAAAGAGTTTTCAGTCTTTTCTTAGCCACTTGTCACATTAATTTCTGGGCGTTTTCTTTTTACACTGTACGTTGGTCACTTTGGCTTATTGAAAGTTTCAATGTGCAGCATTTATTGTGGGCTGAGTTAGAAAAGCAAATCCAGTTAAGGGAGGGGTGGGGGGTTGGGTGCATTGAGGGTTAAAGGGAAGTAATTCTTGCATTAATTTCTGGGCTTTTGTTTTTACACTGTACATTGATCACTTTGGCTTATTGAAAGTTCCAATGTGTAGCATTTATTGTAGGCTGAGTTAGAAAAGCAAATCCAGTTAAGGGCTGGGGAGGGGGGGGTGTTGGGTGCATCGAGAGTTAAAGGGAAGTAATTCTTGCATTAATTTCTGGGCGTTTTTTTTTTTTTTTTTCTTTTTTACACTGTACATTGATCACTAAAAATTGGCTAATTGAAAGTTTCAATGTGCAGCATTTATTGTGGGCTGAGTTAGAAAAGCAAATCCAGTTCAGGGCTGGGGGGGAGGGAGTGGGTGCATCGAGGGTTAAAGGGAAGTAATTCTTGCAAGGGGCTTGAAAAGACCAAAACACGGTCTTCTGCGCCCCTATTTTCTTAAATGTTTGCCCATTTTCAGTGAAATCTTGGCAGTTTGCCAAGGACTGCACAGCAGCCTTTAAAGAAAACTTTAAATCCACTTTTATGCCGTTTTTTTCACTGTTTTTTAATCGATAAATTTTGGCGCCAATTTGGAGCGATTTTGAAGCTCTCTGATTGGCTGTTGAATTTCTTAAGTCTTCTCTGATTGGCTGCTGGTATCCATTCTGATTTCCTTAAAGCTTCTCTGATTGGATGATTATTAACCTTTTACCACACAATGACGCCTTTTAAAGAAGGCTTTTGAAAAAAATCTGAGGAAAGGATACAATGCAGGCTACCAGCATTTTCTCCTTTTCCCACAATGTTTTCTACCCTATCAAGGAAGCAATTGATTTTTAGTTATTCTTACATCTTATTGTGTCTTTATGGCCTACTTCTAAATTCTTCAAACAAGAACAAGATTTTTTTGTCGGAAAAAGTTTTCGCAACAGCAACCTGTTGCTTCTGAATTTTATATTTTGCGCAGCGATTAAACATGAAATTGACTTTTGACTCACGCGGTCGTCTAAATTGGTTCAATGTTTTCGTGACCCTGGTAAGAAAACAGGGAAAAATTTTGTTTACCTTTCTTTGATTTGTACGACAGGTATCAGTTGCCTCCGAAAGTGTCGAAGCTGATTTTACGATTTTATGTGCAGCACGTAACAGTCACGTATGGGTTAGATGGTCATCGTAACCAAATCAATGGCCCTAGTGAGAGAAAAAGAAAAAGAAAAATCCCTATAATTGACTCGAGCAACAGTTGTCGTCTGCTATAAAATATTCCATAAGTCGATTTTTCATGTTTTTGCGGATTCGTAAGTGGCACCTGCGAGACAATAGACAACCTAAAAGGGTTTGTCGTCACGGTAAATAAAGATTGCAGAAATAAAAAACAGATATTAGAAATTAAATTCCCTATATTTGACCTATTAAGCAACAGGTGTCCTCTACTATGAAATGTTCTGTAAGTCGATTTTTTGCGTTTTCGCGGATACGTAACCAGCACCTTTGAGACGGCAGTCAACGTAAAAGGATTTGTGGTCACGGTATAAAGAGATTGGAGAAAAAAATATACATTAAAAATTTAGTTCCTTTTGTTTGATTTATGCAATAAGAAGCAGTTGCTACTGAAAGAGTCTTCAGTCTTTTTTTTGCCACTTGTCGCATTATTTTCTGGGGTTTTCGCATGAGCGTAACTGGCACCTATGAGACGGTAGTCAACGTAACTGGGTTTCTTGTTGCGGTTTGAAGAGATTGGAAAAATTACACTTCAGTTGCCTTTGTTTGATGTATGAGAGTTTTCAGTCTTTTTTTAGCCACTTGTCACATTAATTTCTGAGGTTTTCGCATGAGCGTAACTGGCACGTAGTCAACGTAACTGGGTTTCTTGTTGCCGTTTGAAGAGATTAGAAAAATTACACTTCAGTTGCCTTTGTTTGATTTATGCAATAGGAAGCAACTGAAAGAGTTTTCAGTCTTTTCTTAGCCACTTGTCACATTAATTTCTGGGCGTTTTCTTTTTACACTGTACGTTGGTCACTTTGGCTTATTGAAAGTTTCAATGTGCAGCATTTATTGTGGGCTGAGTTAGAAAAGCAAATCCAGTTAAGGGAGGGGTGGGGGGTTGGGTGCATTGAGGGTTAAAGGGAAGTAATTCTTGCATTAATTTCTGGGCTTTTGTTTTTACACTGTACATTGATCACTTTGGCTTATTGAAAGTTCCAATGTGTAGCATTTATTGTAGGCTGAGTTAGAAAAGCAAATCCAGTTAAGGGCTGGGGAGGGGGGGTGTTGGGTGCATCGAGAGTTAAAGGGAAGTAATTCTTGCATTAATTTCTGGGCGTTTTTTTTTTTTTTTTTTTCTTTTTTACACTGTACATTGATCACTAAAAATTGGCTAATTGAAAGTTTCAATGTGCAGCATTTATTGTGGGCTGAGTTAGAAAAGCAAATCCAGTTCAGGGCTGGGGGGGGGGAGTGGGTGCATCGAGGGTTAAAGGGAAGTAATTCTTGCAAGGGGTTGAAAAGACCAAAACACGGTCTTCTGCGCCCCTATTTTCTTAAATGTTTGCCAATTTTCAGTGAAATCTTGGCAGTTTGCCAAGGACTGCACAGCAGCCTTTAAAGAAAACTTTAAATCCACTTTTATGCCGTTTTTTTCACTGTTTTTTAATCGATAAATTTTGGCGCCAATTTGGAGCGATTTTGAAGCTCTCTGATTGGCTGTTGAATTTCTTAAGTCTTCTCTGATTGGCTGCTGGTATCCATTCTGATTTCCTTAAAGCTTCTCTGATTGGATGATTATTAACCTTTTACCACACAATGACGCCTTTTAAAGAAGGCTTTTGAAAAAAATCTGAGGAAAGGAGACAATGCAGGCTACCAGCATTTTCTCCTTTTCCCACAATGTTTTCTACCCTATCAAGGAAGCAATTGATTTTTAGTTATTCTTACATCTTATTGTGTCTTTATGGCCTACTTCTAAATTCTTCAAACAAGAACAAGATTTTTTTGTCGGAAAAAGTTTTCGCAACAGCAACCTGTTGCTTCTGAATTTTATATTTTGCGCAGCGATTAAACATGAAATTGACTTTTGACTCACGCGGTCGTCTAAATTGGTTCAATGTTTTCGTGACCCTGGTAAGAAAACAGGGAAAAATTTTGTTTACCTTTCTTTGATTTGTACGACAGGTATCAGTTGCCTCCGAAAGTGTCGAAGCTGATTTTACGATTTTATGTGCGGCACGTAACAGTCACGTATGGGTTAGATGGTCATCGTAACCAAATCAATGGCCCTAGTGAGAGAAAAAGAAAAAGAAAAATCCCTATAATTGACTCGAGCAACAGTTGTCGTCTGCTATAAAATATTCCATAAGTCGATTTTTCATGTTTTTGCGGATTCGTAAGTGGCACCTGCGAGACAATAGACAACCTAAAAGGGTTTGTCGTCACGGTAAATAAAGATTGCAGAAATAAAAAACAGATATTAGAAATTAAATTCCCTATATTTGACCTATTAAGCAACAGGTGTCCTCTACTATGAAATGTTCTGTAAGTCGATTTTTTGCGTTTTCGCGGATACCTAACCAGCACCTTTGAGACGGCAGTCAACGTAAAAGGATTTGTGGTCACGGTATAAAGAGATTGGAGAAAAAAATATACATTAAAAATTTAGTTCCTTTTGTTTGATTTATGCAATAAGAAGCAGTTGCTACTGAAAGAGTCTTCAGTCCTTTTTTTGCCACTTGTCGCATTATTTTCTGGGGTTTTCGCATGAGCGTAACTGGCACCTATGAGACGGTAGTCAACGTAACTGGGTTTCTTGTTGCGGTTTGAAGAGATTGGAAAAATTACACTTCAGTTGCCTTTGTTTGATGTATGAGAGTTTTCAGTCTTTTTTTAGCCACTTGTCACATTAATTTCTGAGGTTTTCGCATGAGCGTAACTGGCACGTAGTCAACGTAACTGGGTTTCTTGTTGCCGTTTGAAGAGATTAGAAAAATTACACTTCAGTTGCCTTTGTTTGATTTATGCAATAGGAAGCAACTGAAAGAGTTTTCAGTCTTTTCTTAGCCACTTGTCACATTAATTTCTGGGCGTTTTCTTTTTACACTGTACGTTGGTCACTTTGGCTTATTGAAAGTTTCAATGTGCAGCATTTATTGTGGGCTGAGTTAGAAAAGCAAATCCAGTTAAGGGAGGGGTGGGGGGTTGGGTGCATTGAGGGTTAAAGGGAAGTAATTCTTGCATTAATTTCTGGGCTTTTGTTTTTACACTGTACATTGATCACTTTGGCTTATTGAAAGTTCCAATGTGTAGCATTTATTGTAGGCTGAGTTAGAAAAGCAAATCCAGTTAAGGGCTGGGGAGGGGGGGTGTTGGGTGCATCGAGAGTTAAAGGGAAGTAATTCTTGCATTAATTTCTGGGCGTTTTTTTTTTTTTTTTTTTCTTTTTTACACTGTACATTGATCACTAAAAATTGGCTAATTGAAAGTTTCAATGTGCAGCATTTATTGTGGGCTGAGTTAGAAAAGCAAATCCAGTTCAGGGCTGGAGGGGGGAGTGGGTGCATCGAGGGTTAAAGGGAAGTAATTCTTGCAAGGGGTTGAAAAGACCAAAACACGGTCTTCTGCGCCCCTATTTTCTTAAATGTTTGCCAATTTTCAGTGAAATCTTGGCAGTTTGCCAAGGACTGCACAGCAGCCTTTAAAGAAAACTTTAAATCCACTTTTATGCCGTTTTTTTCACTGTTTTTTAATCGATAAATTTTGGCGCCAATTTGGAGCGATTTTGAAGCTCTCTGATTGGCTGTTGAATTTCTTAAGTCTTCTCTGATTGGCTGCTGGTATCCATTCTGATTTCCTTAAAGCTTCTCTGATTGGATGATTATTAACCTTTTACCACACAATGACGCCTTTTAAAGAAGGCTTTTGAAAAAAATCTGAGGAAAGGAGACAATGCAGGCTACCAGCATTTTCTCCTTTTCCCACAATGTTTTCTACCCTATCAAGGAAGCAATTGATTTTTAGTTATTCTTACATCTTATTGTGTCTTTATGGCCTACTTCTAAATTCTTCAAACAAGAACAAGATTTTTTTGTCGGAAAAAGTTTTCGCAACAGCAACCTGTTGCTTCTGAATTTTATATTTTGCGCAGCGATTAAACATGAAATTGACTTTTGACTCACGCGGTCGTCTAAATTGGTTCAATGTTTTCGTGACCCTGGTAAGAAAACAGGGAAAAATTTTGTTTACCTTTCTTTGATTTGTACGACAGGTATCAGTTGCCTCCGAAAGTGTCGAAGCTGATTTTACGATTTTATGTGCAGCACGTAACAGTCACGTATGGGTTAGATGGTCATCGTAACCAAATCAATGGCCCTAGTGAGAGAAAAAGAAAAAGAAAAATCCCTATAATTGACTCGAGCAACAGTTGTCGTCTGCTATAAAATATTCCATAAGTCGATTTTTCATGTTTTTGCGGATTCGTAAGTGGCACCTGCGAGACAATAGACAACCTAAAAGGGTTTGTCGTCACGGTAAATAAAGATTGCAGAAATAAAAAACAGATATTAGAAATTAAATTCCCTATATTTGACCTATTAAGCAACAGGTGTCCTCTACTATGAAATGTTCTGTAAGTCGATTTTTTGCGTTTTCGCAGATACGTAACCAGCACCTTTGAGACGGCAGTCAACGTAAAAGGATTTGTGGTCACGGTATAAAGAGATTGGAGAAAAAAATATACATTAAAAATTTAGTTCCTTTTGTTTGATTTATGCAATAAGAAGCAGTTGCTACTGAAAGAGTCTTCAGTCTTTTTTTTGCCACTTGTCGCATTATTTTCTGGGGTTTTCGCATGAGCGTAACTGGCACCTATGAGACGGTAGTCAAGTAACTGGGTTTCTTGTTGCGGTTTGAAGAGATTGGAAAAATTACACTTCAGTTGCCTTTGTTTGATGTATGAGAGTTTTCAGTCTTTTTTTAGCCACTTGTCACATTAATTTCTGAGGTTTTCGCATGAGCGTAACTGGCACGTAGTCAACGTAACTGGGTTTCTTGTTGCCGTTTGAAGAGATTAGAAAAATTACACTTCAGTTGCCTTTGTTTGATTTATGCAATAGGAAGCAACTGAAAGAGTTTTCAGTCTTTTCTTAGCCACTTGTCACATTAATTTCTGGGCGTTTTCTTTTTACACTGTACGTTGGTCACTTTGGCTTATTGAAAGTTTCAATGTGCAGCATTTATTGTGGGCTGAGTTAGAAAAGCAAATCCAGTTAAGGGAGGGGTGGGGGGTTGGGTGCATTGAGGGTTAAAGGGAAGTAATTCTTGCATTAATTTCTGGGCTTTTGTTTTTACACTGTACATTGATCACTTTGGCTTATTGAAAGTTCCAATGTGTAGCATTTATTGTAGGCTGAGTTAGAAAAGCAAATCCAGTTAAGGGCTGGGGAGGGGGGGTGTTGGATGCATCGAGAGTTAAAGGGAAGTAATTCTTGCATTAATTTCTGGGCGTTTTTTTTTTTTTTTTTTTTCTTTTTTACACTGTACATTGATCACTAAAAATTGGCTAATTGAAAGTTTCAATGTGCAGCATTTATTGTGGGCTGAGTTAGAAAAGCAAATCCAGTTCAGGGCTGGGGGGGGGAGTGGGTGCATCGAGGGTTAAAGGGAAGTAATTCTTGCAAGGGGCTTGAAAAGACCAAAACACGGTCTTCTGCGCCCCTATTTTCTTAAATGTTTGCCCATTTTCAGTGAAATCTTGGCAGTTTGCCAAGGACTGCGAAGCAGCCTTTAAAGAAAACTTTAAATCCACTTTTATGCCGTTTTTTTCACTGTTTTTTAATCGATAAATTTTGGCGCCAATTTGGAGCGATTTTGAAGCTCTCTGATTGGCTGTTGAATTTCTTAAGTCTTCTCTGATTGGCTGCTGGTATCCATTCTGATTTCCTTAAAGCTTCTCTGATTGGATGATTATTAACCTTTTACCACACAATGACGCCTTTTAAAGAAGGCTTTTGAAAAAAATCTGAGGAAAGGAGACAATGCAGGCTACCAGCATTTTCTCCTTTTCCCACAATGTTTTCTACCCTATCAAGGAAGCAATTGATTTTTAGTTATTCTTACATCTTATTGTGTCTTTATGGCCTACTTCTAAATTCTTCAAACAAGAACAAGATTTTTTTGTCGGAAAAAGTTTTCGCAACAGCAACCTGTTGCTTCTGAATTTTATATTTTGCGCAGCGATTAAACATGAAATTGACTTTTGACTCACGCGGTCGTCTAAATTGGTTCAATGTTTTCGTGACCCTGGTAAGAAAACAGGGAAAAATTTTGTTTACCTTTCTTTGATTTGTACGACAGGTATCAGTTGCCTCCGAAAGTGTCGAAGCTGATTTTACGATTTTATGTGCAGCACGTAACAGTCACGTATGGGTTAGATGGTCATCGTAACCAAATCAATGGCCCTAGTGAGAGAAAAAGAAAAAGAAAAATCCCTATAATTGACTCAAGCAACAGTTGTCGTCTGCTATAAAATATTCCATAAGTCGATTTTTCATGTTTTTGCGGATTCGTAAGTGGCACCTGCGAGACAATAGACAACCTAAAAGGGTTTGTCGTCACGGTAAATAAAGATTGCAGAAATAAAAAACAGATATTAGAAATTAAATTCCCTATATTTGACCTATTAAGCAACAGGTGTCCTCTACTATGAAATGTTCTGTAAGTCGATTTTTTGCGTTTTCGCGGATACGTAACCAGCACCTTTGAGACGGCAGTCAACGTAAAAGGATTTGTGGTCACGGTATAAAGAGATTGGAGAAAAAAATATACATTAAAAATTTAGTTCCTTTTGTTTGATTTATGCAATAAGAAGCAGTTGCTACTGAAAGAGTCTTCAGTCTTTTTTTTGCCACTTGTCGCATTATTTTCTGGGGTTTTCGCATGAGCGTAACTGGCACCTATGAGACGGTAGTCAACGTAACTGGGTTTCTTGTTGCGGTTTGAAGAGATTGGAAAAATTACACTTCAGTTGCCTTTGTTTGATGTATGAGAGTTTTCAGTCTTTTTTTAGCCACTTGTCACATTAATTTCTGAGGTTTTCGCATGAGCATAACTGGCACGTAGTCAACGTAACTGGGTTTCTTGTTGCCGTTTGAAGAGATTAGAAAAATTACACTTCAGTTGCCTTTGTTTGATTTATGCAATAGGAAGCAACTGAAAGAGTTTTCAGTCTTTTCTTAGCCACTTGTCACATTAATTTCTGGGCGTTTTCTTTTTACACTGTACGTTGGTCACTTTGGCTTATTGAAAGTTTCAATGTGCAGCATTTATTGTGGGCTGAGTTAGAAAAGCAAATCCAGTTAAGGGAGGGGTGGGGGGTTGGGTGCATTGAGGGTTAAAGGGAAGTAATTCTTGCATTAATTTCTGGGCTTTTGTTTTTACACTGTACATTGATCACTTTGGCTTATTGAAAGTTCCAATGTGTAGCATTTATTGTAGGCTGAGTTAGAAAAGCAAATCCAGTTAAGGGCTGGGGAGGGGGGGGGATGTTGGGTGCATCGAGAGTTAAAGGGAAGTAATTCTTGCATTAATTTCTGGGCGTTTTTTTTTTTTTTTTTTTTCTTTTTTACACTGTACATTGATCACTAAAAATTGGCTAATTGAAAGTTTCAATGTGCAGCATTTATTGTGGGCTGAGTTAGAAAAGCAAATCCAGTTCAGGGCTGGGGGGGGCGGAGTGGGTGCATCGAGGGTTAAAGGGAAGTAATTCTTGCAAGGGGTTGAAAAGACCAAAACACGGTCTTCTGCGCCCCTATTTTCTTAAATGTTTGCCCATTTTCAGTGAAATCTTGGCAGTTTGCCAAGGACTGCACAGCAGCCTTTAAAGAAAACTTTAAATCCACTTTTATGCCGTTTTTTTCACTGTTTTTTAATCGATAAATTTTGGCGCCAATTTGGAGCGATTTTGAAGCTCTCTGATTGGCTGTTGAATTTCTTAAGTCTTCTCTGATTGGCTGCTGGTATCCATTCTGATTTCCTTAAAGCTTCTCTGATTGGATGATTATTAACCTTTTACCACACAATGACGCCTTTTAAAGAAGGCTTTTGAAAAAAATCTGAGGAAAGGAGACAATGCAGGCTACCAGCATTTTCTCCTTTTCCCACAATGTTTTCTACCCTATCAAGGAAGCAATTGATTTTTAGTTATTCTTACATCTTATTGTGTCTTTATGGCCTACTTCTAAATTCTTCAAACAAGAACAAGATTTTTTTGTCGGAAAAAGTTTTCGCAACAGCAACCTGTTGCTTCTGAATTTTATATTTTGCGCAGCGATTAAACATGAAATTGACTTTTGACTCACGCGGTCGTCTAAATTGGTTCAATGTTTTCGTGACCCTGGTAAGAAAACAGGGAAAAATTTTGTTTACCTTTCTTTGATTTGTACGACAGGTATCAGTTGCCTCCGAAAGTGTCGAAGCTGATTTTATGATTTTATGTGCGGCACGTAACAGTCACGTATGGGTTAGATGGTCATCGTAACCAAATCAATGGCCCTAGTGAGAGAAAAAGAAAAAGAAAAATCCCTATAATTGACTCGAGCAACAGTTGTCGTCTGCTATAAAATATTCCATAAGTCGATTTTTCATGTTTTTGCGGATTCGTAAGTGGCACCTGCGAGACAATAGACAACCTAAAAGGGTTTGTCGTCACGGTAAATAAAGATTGCAGAAATAAAAAACAGATATTAGAAATTAAATTCCCTATATTTGACCTATTAAGCAACAGGTGTCCTCTACTATGAAATGTTCTGTAAGTCGATTTTTTGCGTTTTCGCAGATAGGTAACCAGCACCTTTGAGACGGCAGTCAACGTAAAAGGATTTGTGGTCACGGTATAAAGAGATTGGAGAAAAAAATATACATTAAAAATTTAGTTCCTTTTGTTTGATTTATGCAATAAGAAGCAGTTGCTACTGAAAGAGTCTTCAGTCTTTTTTTTGCCACTTGTCGCATTATTTTCTGGGGTTTTCGCATGAGCGTAACTGGCACCTATGAGACGGTAGTCAACGTAACTGGGTTTCTTGTTGCGGTTTGAAGAGATTGGAAAAATTACACTTCAGTTGCCTTTGTTTGATGTATGAGAGTTTTCAGTCTTTTTTTAGCCACTTGTCACATTAATTTCTGAGGTTTTCGCATGAGCGTAACTGGCACGTAGTCAACGTAACTGGGTTTCTTGTTGCCGTTTGAAGAGATTAGAAAAATTACACTTCAGTTGCCTTTGTTTGATTTATGCAATAGGAAGCAACTGAAAGAGTTTTCAGTCTTTTCTTAGCCACTTGTCACATTAATTTCTGGGCGTTTTCTTTTTACACTGTACGTTGGTCACTTTGGCTTATTGAAAGTTTCAATGTGCAGCATTTATTGTGGGCTGAGTTAGAAAAGCAAATCCAGTTAAGGGAGGGGTGGGGGTTGGGTGCATTGAGGGTTAAAGGGAAGTAATTCTTGCATTAATTTCTGGGCTTTTGTTTTTACACTGTACATTGATCACTTTGGCTTATTGAAAGTTCCAATGTGTAGCATTTATTGTAGGCTGAGTTAGAAAAGCAAATCCAGTTAAGGGCTGGGGAGGGGGGGGGGGGGTGTTGGGTGCATCGAGAGTTAAAGGGAAGTAATTCTTGCATTAATTTCTGGGCGTTTTTGTTTTTTTTTTTTTTTCTTTTTTACACTGTACATTGATCACTAAAAATTGGCTAATTGAAAGTTTCAATGTGCAGCATTTATTGTGGGCTGAGTTAGAAAAGCAAATCCAGTTCAGGGCTGGGGGGGGGGAGTGGGTGCATCGAGGGTTAAAGGGAAGTAATTCTTGCAAGGGGCTTGAAAAGACCAAAACACGGTCTTCTGCGCCCCTATTTTCTTAAATGTTTGCCCATTTTCAGTGAAATCTTGGCAGTTTGCCAAGGACTGCACAGCAGCCTTTAAAGAAAACTTTAAATCCACTTTTATGCCGTTTTTTTCACTGTTTTTTAATCGATAAATTTTGGCGCCAATTTGGAGCGATTTTGAAGCTCTCTGATTGGCTGTTGAATTTCTTAAGTCTTCTCTGATTGGCTGCTGGTATCCATTCTGATTTCCTTAAAGCTTCTCTGATTGGATGATTATTAACCTTTTACCACACAATGACGCCTTTTAAAGAAGGCTTTTGAAAAAAATCTGAGGAAAGGAGACAATGCAGGCTACCAGCATTTTCTCCTTTTCCCACCATGTTTTCTACCCTATCAAGGAAGCAATTGATTTTTAGTTATTCTTACATCTTATTGTGTCTTTATGGCCTACTTCTAAATTCTTCAAACAAGAACAAGATTTTTTTGTCGGAAAAAGTTTTCGCAACAGCAACCTGTTGCTTCTGAATTTTATATTTTGCGCAGCGATTAAACATGAAATTGACTTTTGACTCACGCGGTCGTCTAAATTGGTTCAATGTTTTCGTGACCCTGGTAAGAAAACAGGGAAAAATTTTGTTTACCTTTCTTTGATTTGTACGACAGGTATCAGTTGCCTCCGAAAGTGTCGAAGCTGATTTTACGATTTTATGTGCGGCACGTAACAGTCATGTATGGGTTAGATGGTCATCGTAACCAAATCAATGGCCCTAGTGAGAGAAAAAGAAAAAGAAAAATCCCTATAATTGACTCGAGCAACAGTTGTCGTCTGCTATAAAATATTCCATAAGTCGATTTTTCATGTTTTTGCGGATTCGTAAGTGGCACCTGCGAGACAATAGACAACCTAAAAGGGTTTGTCGTCACGGTAAATAAAGATTGCAGAAATAAAAAACAGATATTAGAAATTAAATTCCCTATATTTGACCTATTAAGCAACAGGTGTCCTCTACTATGAAATGTTCTGTAAGTCGATTTTTTGCGTTTTCGCAGATACGTAACCAGCACCTTTGAGACGGCAGTCAACGTAAAAGGATTTGTGGTCACGGTATAAAGAGATTGGAGAAAAAAATATACATTAAAAATTTAGTTCCTTTTGTTTGATTTATGCAATAAGAAGCAGTTGCTACTGAAAGAGTCTTCAGTCTTTTTTTTGCCACTTGTCGCATTATTTTCTGGGGTTTTCGCATGAGCGTAACTGGCACCTATGAGACGGTAGTCAACGTAACTGGGTTTCTTGTTGCGGTTTGAAGAGATTGGAAAAATTACACTTCAGTTGCCTTTGTTTGATGTATGAGAGTTTTCAGTCTTTTTTTAGCCACTTGTCACATTAATTTCTGAGGTTTTCGCATGAGCATAACTGGCACGTAGTCAACGTAACTGGGTTTCTTGTTGCCGTTTGAAGAGATTAGAAAAATTACACTTCAGTTGCCTTTGTTTGATTTATGCAATAGGAAGCAACTGAAAGAGTTTTCAGTCTTTTCTTAGCCACTTGTCACATTAATTTCTGGGCGTTTTCTTTTTACACTGTACGTTGGTCACTTTGGCTTATTGAAAGTTTCAATGTGCAGCATTTATTGTGGGCTGAGTTAGAAAAGCAAATTCTGTTCAGGGCTGGGGGGGGGAGTGGGTGCATCGAGGGTTAAAGGGAAGTAATTCTTGCAAGGGGCTTGAAAAGACCAAAACACGGTCTTCTGCGCCCCTATTTTCTTAAATGTTTGCCCATTTTCAGTGAAATCTTGGCAGTTTGCCAAGGACTGCACAGCAGCCTTTAAAGAAAACTTTAAATCCACTTTTATGCCGTTTTTTTCACTGTTTTTTAATCGATAAATTTTGGCGCCAATTTGGAGCGATTTTGAAGCTCTCTGATTGGCTGTTGAATTTCTTAAGTCTTCTCTGATTGGCTGCTGGTATCCATTCTGATTTCCTTAAAGCTTCTCTGATTGGATGATTATTAACCTTTTACCACACAATGACGCCTTTTAAAGAAGGCTTTTGAAAAAAATCTGAGGAAAGGAGACAATGCAGGCTACCAGCATTTTCTCCTTTTCCCACAATGTTTTCTACCCTATCAAGGAAGCAATTGATTTTTAGTTATTCTTACATCTTATTGTGTCTTTATGGCCTACTTCTAAATTCTTCAAACAAGAACAAGATTTTTTTGTCGGAAAAAGTTTTCGCAACAGCAACCTGTTGCTTCTGAATTTTATATTTTGCGCAGCGATTAAACATGAAATTGACTTTTGACTCACGCGGTCGTCTAAATTGGTTCAATGTTTTCGTGACCCTGGTAAGAAAACAGGGAAAAATTTTGTTTACCTTTCTTTGATTTGTACGACAGGTATCAGTTGCCTCCGAAAGTGTCGAAGCTGATTTTACGATTTTATGTGCGGCACGTAACAGTCACGTATGGGTTAGATGGTCATCGTAACCAAATCAATGGCCCTAGTGAGAGAAAAAGAAAAAGAAAAATCCCTATAATTGACTCGAGCAACAGTTGTCGTCTGCTATAAAATATTCCATAAGTCGATTTTTCATGTTTTTGCGGATTCGTAAGTGGCACCTGCGAGACAATAGACAACCTAAAAGGGTTTGTCGTCACGGTAAATAAAGATTGCAGAAATAAAAAACAGATATTAGAAATTAAATTCCCTATATTTGACCTATTAAGCAACAGGTGTCCTCTACTATGAAATGTTCTGTAAGTCGATTTTTTGCGTTTTCGCGGATACGTAACCAGCACCTTTGAGACGGCAGTCAACGTAAAAGGATTTGTGGTCACGGTATAAAGAGATTGGAGAAAGAAATATACATTAAAAATTTAGTTCCTTTTGTTTGATTTATGCAATAAGAAGCAGTTGCTACTGAAAGAGTCTTCAGTCTTTTTTTTGCCACTTGTCGCATTATTTTCTGGGGTTTTCGCATGAGCGTAACTGGCACCTATGAGACGGTAGTCAACGTAACTGGGTTTCTTGTTGCGGTTTGAAGAGATTGGAAAAATTACACTTCAGTTGCCTTTGTTTGATGTATGAGAGTTTTCAGTCTTTTTTTAGCCACTTGTCACATTAATTTCTGAGGTTTTCGCATGAGCGTAACTGGCACGTAGTCAACGTAACTGGGTTTCTTGTTGCCGTTTGAAGAGATTAGAAAAATTACACTTCAGTTGCCTTTGTTTGATTTATGCAATAGGAAGCAACTGAAAGAGTTTTCAGTCTTTTCTTAGCCACTTGTCACATTAATTTCTGGGCGTTTTCTTTTTACACTGTACGTTGGTCACTTTGGCTTATTGAAAGTTTCAATGTGCAGCATTTATTGTGGGCTGAGTTAGAAAAGCAAATCCAGTTAAGGGAGGGGTGGGGGGTTGGGTGCATTGAGGGTTAAAGGGAAGTAATTCTTGCATTTATTTCTGGGCTTTTGTTTTTACACTGTACATTGATCACTTTGGCTTATTGAAAGTTCCAATGTGTAGCATTTATTGTAGGCTGAGTTAGAAAAGCAAATCCAGTTAAGGGCTGGGGAGGGGGGGGTGTTGGGTGCATCGAGAGTTAAAGGGAAGTAATTCTTGCATTAATTTCTGGGCGTTTTTTTTTTTTTTTTTTTTTCTTTTTTACACTGTACATTGATCACTAAAAATGGGCTAATTGAAAGTTTCAATGTGCAGCATTTATTGTGGGCTGAGTTAGAAAAGCAAATCCAGTTCAGGGCAGGGGGGGGGGAGTGGGTGCATCGAGGGTTAAAGGGAAGTAATTTTTGCAAGGGGCTTGAAAAGACCAAAACACGGTCTTCTGCGCCCCTATTTTCTTAAATGTTTGCCCATTTTCAGTGAAATCTTGGCAGTTTGCCAAGGACTGCACAGCAGCCTTTAAAGAAAACTTTAAATCCACTTTTATGCCGTTTTTTTCACTGTTTTTTAATCGATAAATTTTGGCGCCAATTTGGAGCGATTTTGAAGCTCTCTGATTGGCTGTTGAATTTCTTAAGTCTTCTCTGATTGGCTGCTGGTATCCATTCTGATTTCCTTAAAGCTTCTCTGATTGGATGATTATTAACCTTTTACCACACAATGACGCCTTTTAAAGAAGGCTTTTGAAAAAAATCTGAGGAAAGGAGACAATGCAGGCTACCAGCATTTTCTCCTTTTCCCACAATGTTTTCTACCCTATCAAGGAAGCAATTGATTTTTAGTTATTCTTACATCTTATTGTGTCTTTATGGCCTACTTCTAAATTCTTCAAACAAGAACAAGATTTTTTTGTCGGAAAAAGTTTTCGCAACAGCAACCTGTTGCTTCTGAATTTTATATTTTGCGCAGCGATTAAACATGAAATTGACTTTTGACTCACGCGGTCGTCTAAATTGGTTCAATGTTTTCATGACCCTGGTAAGAAAACAGGGAAAAATTTTGTTTACCTTTCTTTGATTTGTACGACAGGTATCAGTTGCCTCCGAAAGTGTCGAAGCTGATTTTACGATTTTATGTGCGGCACGTAACAGTCACGTATGGGTTAGATGGTCATCGTAACCAAATCAATGGCCCTAGTGAGAGAAAAAGAAAAAGAAAAATCCCTATAATTGACTCGAGCAACAGTTGTCGTCTGCTATAAAATATTCCATAAGTCGATTTTTCATGTTTTTGCGGATTCGTAAGTGGCACCTGCGAGACAATAGACAACCTAAAAGGGTTTGTCGTCACGGTAAATAAAGATTGTAGAAATAAAAAACAGATATTAGAAATTAAATTCCCTATATTTGACCTATTAAGCAACAGGTGTCCTCTACTATGAAATGTTCTGTAAGTCGATTTTTTGCGTTTTCGCGGATACGTAACCAGCACCTTTGAGACGGCAGTCAACGTAAAAGGATTTGTGGTCACGGTATAAAGAGATTGGAGAAAAAAATATACATTAAAAATTTAGTTCCTTTTGTTTGATTTATGCAATAAGAAGAAGTTGCTACTGAAAGAGTCTTCAGTCTTTTTTTTGCCACTTGTCGCATTATTTTCTGGCGTTTTCGCATGAGCGTAACTGGCACCTATGAGACGGTAGTCAACGTAACTGGGTTTCTTGTTGCGGTTTGAAGAGATTGGAAAAATTACACTTCAGTTGCCTTTGTTTGATGTATGAGAGTTTTCAGTCTTTTTTTAGCCACTTGTCACATTAATTTCTGAGGTTTTCGCATGAGCGTAACTGGCACGTAGTCAACGTAACTGGGTTTCTTGTTGCCGTTTGAAGAGATTAGAAAAATTACACTTCAGTTGCCTTTGTTTGATTTATGCAATAGGAAGCAACTGAAAGAGTTTTCAGTCTTTTCTTAGCCACTTGTCACATTAATTTCTGGGCGTTTTCTTTTTACACTGTACGTTGGTCACTTTGGCTTATTGAAAGTTTCAATGTGCAGCATTTATTGTGGGCTGAGTTAGAAAAGCAAATCCAGTTAAGGGAGGGGTGGGGGTTGGGTGCATTGAGGGTTAAAGGGAAGTAATTCTTGCATTAATTTCTGGGCTTTTGTTTTTACACTGTACATTGATCACTTTGGCTTATTGAAAGTTCCAATGTGTAGCATTTATTGTAGGCTGAGTTAGAAAAGCAAATCCAGTTAAGGGCTGGGGAGGGGGGGGGTGTTGGGTGCATCGAGAGTTAAAGGGAAGTAATTCTTGCATTAATTTCTGGGCGTTTTTTTTTTTTTTTTTTTCTTTTTTACACTGTACATTGATCACTAAAAATTGGCTAATTGAAAGTTTCAATGTGCAGCATTTATTGTGGGCTGAGTTAGAAAAGCAAATCCAGTTCACGGCTGGGGGGGGGAGTGGGTGCATCGAGGGTTAAAGGGAAGTAATTCTTGCAAGGGGCTTGAAAAGACCAAAACACGGTCTTCTGCGCCCCTATTTTCTTAAATGTTTGCCCATTTTCAGTGAAATCTTGGCAGTTTGCCAAGGACTGCACAGCAGCCTTTAAAGAAAACTTTAAATCCACTTTTATGCCGTTTTTTTCACTGTTTTTTAATCGATAAATTTTGGCGCCAATTTGGAGCGATTTTGAAGCTCTCTGATTGGCTGTTGAATTTCTTAAGTCTTCTCTGATTGGCTGCTGGTATCCATTCTGATTTCCTTAAAGCTTCTCTGATTGGATGATTATTAACCTTTTACCACACAATGACGCCTTTTAAAGAAGGCTTTTGAAAAAAATCTGAGGAAAGGAGACAATGCAGGCTACCAGCATTTTCTCCTTTTCCCACAATGTTTTCTACCCTATCAAGGAAGCAATTGATTTTTAGTTATTCTTACATCTTATTGTGTCTTTATGGCCTACTTCTAAATTCTTCAAACAAGAACAAGATTTTTTTGTCGGAAAAAGTTTTCGCAACAGCAACCTGTTGCTTCTGAATTTTATATTTTGCGCAGCGATTAAAAATGAAATTGACTTTTGACTCACGCGGTCGTCTAAATTGGTTCAATGTTTTCGTGACCCTGGTAAGAAAACAGGGAAAAATTTTGTTTACCTTTCTTTGATTTGTACGACAGGTATCAGTTGCCTCCGAAAGTGTCGAAGCTGATTTTACGATTTTATGTGCGGCACGTAACAGTCACGTATGGGTTAGATGGTCATCGTAACCAAATCAATGGCCCTAGTGAGAGAAAAAGAAAAAGAAAAATCCCTATAATTGACTCGAGCAACAGTTGTCGTCTGCTATAAAATATTCCATAAGTCGATTTTTCATGTTTTTGCGGATTCGTAAGTGGCACCTGCGAGACAATAGACAACCTAAAAGGGTTTGTCGTCACGGTAAATAAAGATTGCAGAAATAAAAAACAGATATTAGAAATTAAATTCCCTATATTTGACCTATTAAGCAACAGGTGTCCTCTACTATGAAATGTTCTGTAAGTCGATTTTTTGCGTTTTCGCGGATACGTAACCAGCACCTTTGAGACGGCAGTCAACGTAAAAGGATTTGTGGTCACGGTATAAAGAGATTGGAGAAAAAAATATACATTAAAAATTTAGTTCCTTTTGTTTGATTTATGCAATAAGAAGCAGTTGCTACTGAAAGAGTCTTCAGTCTTTTTTTTGCCACTTGTCGCATTATTTTCTGGGGTTTTCGCATGAGCGTAACTGGCACCTATGAGACGGTAGTCAACGTAACTGGGTTTCTTGTTGCGGTTTGAAGAGATTGGAAAAATTACACTTCAGTTGCCTTTGTTTGATGTATGAGAGTTTTCAGTCTTTTTTTAGCCACTTGTCACATTAATTTCTGAGGTTTTCGCATGAGCGTAACTGGCACGTAGTCAACGTAACTGGGTTTCTTGTTGCCGTTTGAAGAGATTAGAAAAATTACACTTCAGTTGCCTTTGTTTGATTTATGCAATAGGAAGCAACTGAAAGAGTTTTCAGTCTTTTCTTAGCCACTTGTCACATTAATTTCTGGGCGTTTTCTTTTTACACTGTACGTTGGTCACTTTGGCTTATTGAAAGTTTCAATGTGCAGCATTTATTGTGGGCTGAGTTAGAAAAGCAAATCCAGTTAAGGGAGGGGTGGGGGGTTGGGTGCATTGAGGGTTAAAGGGAAGTAATTCTTGCATTAATTTCTGGGCTTTTGTTTTTACACTGTACATTGATCACTTTGGCTTATTGAAAGTTCCAATGTGTAGCATTTATTGTAGGCTGAGTTAGAAAAGCAAATCCAGTTAAGGGCTGGGGAGGGGGGGGGGGTGTTGGGTGCATCGAGAGTTAAAGGGAAGTAATTCTTGCATTAATTTCTGGGCGTTTTTTTTTTTTTTTTTTTTCTTTTTTACACTGTACATTGATCACTAAAAATTGGCTAATTGAAAGTTTCAATGTGCAGCATTTATTGTGGGCTGAGTTAGAAAAGCAAATCCAGTTCAGGGCTGGGGGGGGGAGTGGGTGCATCGAGGGTTAAAGGGAAGTAATTCTTGCAAGGGGCTTGAAAAGACCAAAACACGGTCTTCTGCGCCCCTATTTTCTTAAATGTTTGCCCATTTTCAGTGAAATCTTGGCAGTTTGCCAAGGACTGCACAGCAGCCTTTAAAGAAAACTTTAAATCCACTTTTATGCCGTTTTTTTCACTGTTTTTTAATCGATAAATTTTGGCGCCAATTTGGAGCGATTTTGAAGCTCTCTGATTGGCTGTTGAATTTCTTAAGTCTTCTCTGATTGGCTGCTGGTATCCATTCTGATTTCCTTAAAGCTTCTCTGATTGGATGATTATTAACCTTTTACCACACAATGACGCCTTTTAAAGAAGGCTTTTGAAAAAAATCTGAGGAAAGGAGACAATGCAGGCTACCAGCATTTTCTCCTTTTCCCACAATGTTTTCTACCCTATCAAGGAAGCAATTGATTTTTAGTTAATCTTACATCTTATTGTGTCTTTATGGCCTACTTCTAAATTCTTCAAACAAGAACAAGATTTTTTTGTCGGAAAAAGTTTTTGCAACAGCAACCTGTTGCTTCTGAATTTTATATTTTGCGCAGCGATTAAACATGAAATTGACTTTTGACTCACGCGGTCGTCTAAATTGGTTCAATGTTTTCGTGACCCTGGTAAGAAAACAGGGAAAAATTTTGTTTACCTTTCTTTGATTTTTATGACAGGTATCAGTTGCCTCCGAAAGTGTCGAAGCTGATTTTACGATTTTATGTGCGGCACGTAACAGTCACGTATGGGTTAGATGGTCATCGTAACCAAATCAATGGCCCTAGTGAGAGAAAAAGAAAAAGAAAAATCCCTATAATTGACTCGAGCAACAGTTGTCGTCTGCTATAAAATATTCCATAAGTCGATTTTTCATGTTTTTGCGGATTCGTAAGTGGCACCTGCGAGACAATAGACAACCTAAAAGGGTTTGTCGTCACGGTAAATAAAGATTGCAGAAATAAAAAACAGATATTAGAAATTAAATTCCCTATATTTGACCTATTAAGCAACAGGTGTCCTCTACTATGAAATGTTCTGTAAGTCGATTTTTTGCGTTTTCGCGGATACGTAACCAGCACCTTTGAGACGGCAGTCAACGTAAAAGGATTTGTGGTCACGGTATAAAGAGATTGGAGAAAAAAATATACATTAAAAATTTAGTTCCTTTTGTTTGATTTATGCAATAAGAAGCAGTTGCTACTGAAAGAGTCTTCAGTCTTTTTTTTGCCACTTGTCGCATTATTTTCTGGGGTTTTCGCATGAGCGTAACTGGCACCTATGAGACGGTAGTCAACGTAACTGGGTTTCTTGTTGCGGTTTGAAGAGATTGGAAAAATTACACTTCAGTTGCCTTTGTTTGATGTATGAGAGTTTTCAGTCTTTTTTTAGCCACTTGTCACATTAATTTCTGAGGTTTTCGCATGAGCGTAACTGGCACGTAGTCAACGTAACTGGGTTTCTTGTTGCCGTTTGAAGAGATTAGAAAAATTACACTTCAGTTGCCTTTGTTTGATTTATGCAATAGGAAGCAACTGAAAGAGTTTTCAGTCTTTTCTTAGCCACTTGTCACATTAATTTCTGGGCGTTTTCTTTTTACACTGTACGTTGGTCACTTTGGCTTATTGAAAGTTTCAATGTGCAGCATTTATTGTGGGCTGAGTTAGAAAAGCAAATCCAGTTAAGGGAGGGGTGGGGGGTTGGGTGCATTGAGGGTTAAAGGGAAGTAATTCTTGCATTAATTTCTGGGCTTTTGTTTTTACACTGTACATTGATCACTTTGGCTTATTGAAAGTTCCAATGTGTAGCATTTATTGTAGGCTGAGTTAGAAAAGCAAATCCAGTTAAGGGCTGGGGAGGGGGGGGGGTGTTGGGTGCATCGAGAGTTAAAGGGAAGTAATTCTTGCATTAATTTCTGGGCGTTTTTTTTTTTTTTTTTCTTTTTTACACTGTACATTGATCACTAAAAATTGGCTAATTGAAAGTTTCAATGTGCAGCATTTATTGTGGGCTGAGTTAGAAAAGCAAATCCAGTTCAGGGCTGGGGGGGGGGGGGGGGGAGTGGGTGCATCGAGGGTTAAAGGGAAGTAATTCTTGCAAGGGGCTTGAAAAGACCAAAACACGGTCTTCTGCGCCCCTATTTTCTTAAATGTTTGCCCATTTTCAGTGAAATCTTGGCAGTTTGCCAAGGACTGCACAGCAGCCTTTAAAGAAAACTTTAAATCCACTTTTATGCCGTTTTTTTCACTGTTTTTTAATCGATAAATTTTGGCGCCAATTTGGAGCGATTTTGAAGCTCTCTGATTGGCTGTTGAATTTCTTAAGTCTTCTCTGATTGGCTGCTGGTATCCATTCTGATTTCCTTAAAGCTTCTCTGATTGGATGATTATTAACCTTTTACCACACAATGACGCCTTTTAAAGAAGGCTTTTGAAAAAAATCTGAGGAAAGGAGACAATGCAGGCTACCAGCATTTTCTCCTTTTCCCACAATGTTTTCTACCCTATCAAGGAAGCAATTGATTTTTAGTTATTCTTACATCTTATTGTGTCTTTATGGCCTACTTCTAAATTCTTCAAACAAGAACAAGATTTTTTTGTCGGAAAAAGTTTTCGCAACAGCAACCTGTTGCTTCTGAATTTTATATTTTGCGCAGCGATTAAACATGAAATTGACTTTTGACTCACGCGGTCGTCTAAATTGGTTCAATGTTTTCGTGACCCTGGTAAGAAAACAGGGAAAAATTTTGTTTACCTTTCTTTGATTTGTACGACAGGTATCAGTTGCCTCTGAAAGTGTCGAAGCTGATTTTACGATTTTATGTGCGGCACGTAACAGTCACGTATGGGTTAGATGGTCATCGTAACCAAATCAATGGCCCTAGTGAGAGAAAAAGAAAAAGAAAAATCCCTATAATTGACTCGAGCAACAGTTGTCGTCTGCTATAAAATATTCCATAAGTCGATTTTTCATGTTTTTGCGGATTCGTAAGTGGCACCTGCGAGACAATAGACAACCTAAAAGGGTTTGTCGTCACGGTAAATAAAGATTGCAGAAATAAAAAACAGATATTAGAAATTAAATTCCCTATATTTGACCTATTAAGCAACAGGTGTCCTCTACTATGAAATATTCTGTAAGTCGATTTTTTGCGTTTTCGCGGATACGTAACCAGCACCTTTGAGACGGCAGTCAACGTAAAAGGATTTGTGGTCACGGTATAAAGAGATTGGAGAAAAAAATATACATTAAAAATTTAGTTCCTTTTGTTTGATTTATGCAATAAGAAGCAGTTGCTACTGAAAGAGTCTTCAGTCTTTTTTTTGCCACTTGTCGCATTATTTTCTGGGGTTTTCGCATGAGCGTAACTGGCACCTATGAGACGGTAGTCAACGTAACTGGGTTTCTTGTTGCGGTTTGAAGAGATTGGAAAAATTACACTTCAGTTGCCTTTGTTTGATGTATGAGAGTTTTCAGTCTTTTTTTAGCCACTTGTCACATTAATTTCTGAGGTTTTCGCATGAGCGTAACTGGCACGTAGTCAACGTAACTGGGTTTCTTGTTGCCGTTTGAAGAGATTAGAAAAATTACACTTCAGTTGCCTTTGTTTGATTTATGCAATAGGAAGCAACTGAAAGAGTTTTCAGTCTTTTCTTAGCCACTTGTCACATTAATTTCTGGGCGTTTTCTTTTTACACTGTACGTTGGTCACTTTGGCTTATTGAAAGTTTCAATGTGCAGCATTTATTGTGGGCTGAGTTAGAAAAGCAAATCCAGTTAAGGGAGGGGTGGGGGGTTGGGTGCATTGAGGGTTAAAGGGAAGTAATTCTTGCATTAATTTCTGGGCTTTTGTTTTTACACTGTACATTGATCACTTTGGCTTATTGAAAGTTCCAATGTGTAGCATTTATTGTAGGCTGAGTTAGAAAAGCAAATCCAGTTAAGGGCTGGGGAGGGGGGGGTGTTGGGTGCATCGAGAGTTAAAGGGAAGTAATTCTTGCATTAATTTCTGGGCGTTTTTTTTTTTTTTTTTTCTTTTTTTACACTGTACATTGATCACTAAAAATTGGCTAATTGAAAGTTTCAATGTGCAGCATTTATTGTGGGCTGAGTTAGAAAAGCAAATCCAGTTCAGGGCTGGGGGGGGGGGGGAGTGGGTGCATCGAGGGTTAAAGGGAAGTAATTCTTGCAAGGGGCTTGAAAAGACCAAAACACGGTCTTCTGCGCCCCTATTTTCTTAAATGTTTGCCCATTTTCAGTGAAATCTTGGCAGTTTGCCAAGGACTGCACAGCAGCCTTTAAAGAAAACTTTAAATCCACTTTTATGCCGTTTTTTTCACTGTTTTTTAATCGATAAATTTTGGCGCCAATTTGGAGCGATTTTGAAGCTCTCTGATTGGCTGTTGAATTTCTTAAGTCTTCTCTGATTGGCTGCTGGTATCCATTTTGATTTCCTTAAAGCTTCTCTGATTGGATGATTATTAACCTTTTACCACACAATGACGCCTTTTAAAGAAGGCTTTTGAAAAAAATCTGAGGAAAGGAGACAATGCAGGCTACCAGCATTTTCTCCTTTTCCCACAATGTTTTCTACCCTATCAAGGAAGCAATTGATTTTTAGTTATTCTTACATCTTATTGTGTCTTTATGGCCTACTTCTAAATTCTTCAAACAAGAACAAGATTTTTTTGTCGGAAAAAGTTTTCGCAACAGCAACCTGTTGCTTCTGAATTTTATATTTTGCGCAGCGATTAAACATGAAATTGACTTTTGACTCACGCGGTCGTCTAAATTGGTTCAATGTTTTCGTGACCCTGGTAAGAAAACAGGGAAAAATTTTGTTTACCTTTCTTTGATTTGTACGACAGGTATCAGTTGCCTCCGAAAGTGTCGAAGCTGATTTTACGATTTTATGTGCGGCACGTAACAGTCACGTATGGGTTAGATGGTCATCGTAACCAAATCAATGGCCCTAGTGAGAGAAAAAGAAAAAGAAAAATCCCTATAATTGACTCGAGCAACAGTTGTCGTCTGCTATAAAATATTCCATAAGTCGATTTTTCATGTTTTTGCGGATTCGTAAGTGGCACCTGCGAGACAATAGACAACCTAAAAGGGTTTGTCGTCACGGTAAATAAAGATTGCAGAAATAAAAAACAGATATTAGAAATTAAATTCCCTATATTTGACCTATTAAGCAACAGGTGTCCTCTACTATGAAATGTTCTGTAAGTCGATTTTTTGCGTTTTCGCGGATACGTAACCAGCACCTTTGAGACGGCAGTCAACGTAAAAGGATTTGTGGTCACGGTATAAAGAGATTGGAGAAAAAAATATACATTAAAAATTTAGTTCCTTTTGTTTGATTTATGCAATAAGAAGCAGTTGCTACTGAAAGAGTCTTCAGTCTTTTTTTTGCCACTTGTCGCATTATTTTCTGGCGTTTTCGCATGAGCGTAACTGGCACCTATGAGACGGTAGTCAACGTAACTGGGTTTCTTGTTGCGGTTTGAAGAGATTGGAAAAATTACACTTCAGTTGCCTTTGTTTGATGTATGAGAGTTTTCAGTCTTTTTTTAGCCACTTGTCACATTAATTTCTGAGGTTTTCGCATGAGCGTAACTGGCACGTAGTCAACGTAACTGGGTTTCTTGTTGCTGTTTGAAGAGATTAGAAAAATTACACTTCAGTTGCCTTTGTTTGATTTATGCAATAGGAAGCAACTGAAAGAGTTTTCAGTCTTTTCTTAGCCACTTGTCACATTAATTTCTGGGCGTTTTCTTTTTACACTGTACGTTGGTCACTTTGGCTTATTGAAAGTTTCAATGTGCAGCATTTATTGTGGGCTGAGTTAGAAAAGCAAATCCAGTTAAGGGAGGGGTGTGGGGTTGGGTGCATTGAGGGTTAAAGGGAAGTAATTCTTGCATTAATTTCTGGGCTTTTGTTTTTACACTGTACATTGATCACTTTGGCTTATTGAAAGTTCCAATGTGTAGCATTTATTGTAGGCTGAGTTAGAAAAGCAAATCCAGTTAAGGGCTGGGGAGGGGGGGGGGGTGTTGGGTGCATCGAGAGTTAAAGGGAAGTAATTCTTGCATTAATTTCTGGGCGTTTTTTTTTGTTTTTTTTTCTTTTTTACACTGTACATTGATCACTAAAAATTGGCTAATTGAAAGTTTCAATGTGCAGCATTTATTGTGGGCTGAGTTAGAAAAGCAAATCCAGTTCAGGGCTGGGGGGGGGAGTGGGTGCATCGAGGGTTAAAGGGAAGTAATTCTTGCAAGGGGCTTGAAAAGACCAAAACACGGTCTTCTGCGCCCCTATTTTCTTAAATGTTTGCCCATTTTCAGTGAAATCTTGGCAGTTTGCCAAGGACTGCACAGTAGCCTTTAAAGAAAACTTTAAATCCACTTTTATGCCGTTTTTTTCACTGTTTTTTAATCGATAAATTTTGGCGCCAATTTGGAGCGATTTTGAAGCTCTCTGATTGGCTGTTGAATTTCTTAAGTCTTCTCTGATTGGCTGCTGGTATCCATTCTGATTTCCTTAAAGCTTCTCTGATTGGATGATTATTAACCTTTTACCACACAATGACGCCTTTTAAAGAAGGCTTTTGAAAAAAATCTGAGGAAAGGAGACAATGCAGGCTACCAGCATTTTCTCCTTTTCCCACAATGTTTTCTACCCTATCAAGGAAGCAATTGATTTTTAGTTATTCTTACATCTTATTGTGTCTTTATGGCCTACTTCTAAATTCTTCAAACAAGAACAAGATTTTTTTGTCGGAAAAAGTTTTCGCAACAGCAACCTGTTGCTTCTGAATTTTATATTTTGCGCAGCGATTAAACATGAAATTGACTTTTGACTCACGCGGTCGTCTAAATTGGTTCAATGTTTTCGTGACCCTGGTAAGAAAACAGGGAAAAATTTTGTTTACCTTTCTTTGATTTGTACGACAGGTATCAGTTGCCTCCGAAAGTGTCGAAGCTGATTTTACGATTTTATGTGCGGCACGTAACAGTCACGTATGGGTTAGATGGTCATCGTAACCAAATCAATGGCCCTAGTGAGAGAAAAAGAAAAAGAAAAATCCCTATAATTGACTCGAGCAACAGTTGTCGTCTGCTATAAAATATTCCATAAGTCGATTTTTCATGTTTTTGCGGATTCGTAAGTGGCACCTGCGAGACAATAGACAACCTAAAAGGGTTTGTCGTCACGGTAAATAAAGATTGCAGAAATAAAAAACAGATATTAGAAATTAAATTCCCTATATTTGACCTATTAAGCAACAGGTGTCCTCTACTATGAAATGTTCTGTAAGTCGATTTTTTGCATTTTCGCGGATACGTAACCAGCACCTTTGAGACGGCAGTCAACGTAAAAGGATTTGTGGTCACGGTATAAAGAGATTGGAGAAAAAAATATACATTAAAAATTTAGTTCCTTTTGTTTGATTTATGCAATAAGAAGCAGTTGCTACTGAAAGAGTCTTCAGTCTTTTTTTTGCCACTTGTCGCATTATTTTCTGGGGTTTTCGCATGAGCGTAACTGGCACCTATGAGACGGTAGTCAACGTAACTGGGTTTCTTGTTGCGGTTTGAAGAGATTGGAAAAATTACACTTCAGTTGCCTTTGTTTGATGTATGAGAGTTTTCAGTCTTTTTTTAGCCACTTGTCACATTAATTTCTGAGGTTTTCGCATGAGCGTAACCGGCACGTAGTCAACGTAACTGGGTTTCTTGTTGCCGTTTGAAGAGATTAGAAAAATTACACTTCAGTTGCCTTTGTTTGATTTATGCAATAGGAAGCAACTGAAAGAGTTTTCAGTCTTTTCTTAGCCACTTGTCACATTAATTTCTGGGCGTTTTCTTTTTACACTGTACGTTGGTCACTTTGGCTTATTGAAAGTTTCAATGTGCAGCATTTATTGTGGGCTGAGTTAGAAAAGCAAATCCAGTTAAGGGAGGGGTGGGGGGTTGGGTGCATTGAGGGTTAAAGGGAAGTAATTCTTGCATTAATTTCTGGGCTTTTGTTTTTACACTGTACATTGATCACTTTGGCTTATTGAAAGTTCCAATGTGTAGCATTTATTGTAGGCTGAGTTAGAAAAGCAAATCCAGTTAAGGGCTGGGGAGGGGGGGTGTTGGGTGCATCGAGAGTTAAAGGGAAGTAATTCTTGCATTAATTTCTGGGCGTTTTTTTTTTTTTTTTTTTTTTCTTTTTTACACTGTACATTGATCACTAAAAATTGGCTAATTGAAAGTTTCAATGTGCAGCATTTATTGTGGGCTGAGTTAGAAAAGCAAATCCAGTTCAGGGCTGGGGGGGGGAGTGGGTGCATCGAGGGTTAAAGGGAAGTAATTCTTGCAAGGGGCTTGAAAAGACCAAAACACGGTCTTCTGCGCCCCTATTTTCTTAAATGTTTGCCCATTTTCAGTGAAATCTTGGCAGTTTGCCAAGGACTGCACAGCAGCCTTTAAAGAAAACTTTAAATCCACTTTTATGCCGTTTTTTTCACTGTTTTTTAATCGATAAATTTTGGCGCCAATTTGGAGCGATTTTGAAGCTCTCTGATTGGCTGTTGAATTTCTTAAGTCTTCTCTGATTGGCTGCTGGTATCCATTCTGATTTCCTTAAAGCTTCTCTGATTGGATGATTATTAACCTTTTACCACACAATGACGCCTTTTAAAGAAGGCTTTTGAAAAAAATCTGAGGAAAGGAGACAATGCAGGCTACCAGCATTTTCTCCTTTTCCCACAATGTTTTCTACCCTATCAAGGAAGCAATTGATTTTTAGTTATTCTTACATCTTATTGTGTCTTTATGGCCTACTTCTAAATTCTTCAAACAAGAACAAGATTTTTTTGTCGGAAAAAGTTTTCGCAACAGCAACCTGTTGCTTCTGAATTTTATATTTTGCGCAGCGATTAAAAATGAAATTGACTTTTGACTCACGCGGTCGTCTAAATTGGTTCAATGTTTTCATGACCCTGGTAAGAAAACAGGGAAAAATTTTGTTTACCTTTCTTTGATTTGTACGACAGGTATCAGTTGCCTCCGAAAGTGTCGAAGCTGATTTTACGATTTTATGTGCGGCACGTAACAGTCACGTATGGGTTAGATGGTCATCGTAACCAAATCAATGGCCCTAGTGAGAGAAAAAGAAAAAGAAAAATCCCTATAATTGACTCGAGCAACAGTTGTCGTCTGCTATAAAATATTCCATAAGTCGATTTTTCATGTTTTTGCGGATTCGTAAGTGGCACCTGCGAGACAATAGACAACCTAAAAGGGTTTGTCGTCACGGTAAATAAAGATTGTAGAAATAAAAAACAGATATTAGAAATTAAATTCCCTATATTTGACCTATTAAGCAACAGGTGTCCTCTACTATGAAATGTTCTGTAAGTCGATTTTTTGCGTTTTCGCGGATACGTAACCAGCACCTTTGAGACGGCAGTCAACGTAAAAGGATTTGTGGTCACGGTATAAAGAGATTGGAGAAAAAAATATACATTAAAAATTTAGTTCCTTTTGTTTGATTTATGCAATAAGAAGAAGTTGCTACTGAAAGAGTCTTCAGTCTTTTTTTTGCCACTTGTCGCATTATTTTCTGGCGTTTTCGCATGAGCGTAACTGGCACCTATGAGACGGTAGTCAACGTAACTGGGTTTCTTGTTGCGGTTTGAAGAGATTGGAAAAATTACACTTCAGTTGCCTTTGTTTGATGTATGAGAGTTTTCAGTCTTTTTTTAGCCACTTGTCACATTAATTTCTGAGGTTTTCGCATGAGCGTAACTGGCACGTAGTCAACGTAACTGGGTTTCTTGTTGCCGTTTGAAGAGATTAGAAAAATTACACTTCAGTTGCCTTTGTTTGATTTATGCAATAGGAAGCAACTGAAAGAGTTTTCAGTCTTTTCTTAGCCACTTGTCACATTAATTTCTGGGCGTTTTCTTTTTACACTGTACGTTGGTCACTTTGGCTTATTGAAAGTTTCAATGTGCAGCATTTATTGTGGGCTGAGTTAGAAAAGCAAATCCAGTTAAGGGAGGGGTGGGGGGTTGGGTGCATTGAGGGTTAAAGGGAAGTAATTCTTGCATTAATTTCTGGGCTTTTGTTTTTACACTGTACATTGATCACTTTGGCTTATTGAAAGTTCCAATGTGTAGCATTTATTGTAGGCTGAGTTAGAAAAGCAAATCCAGTTAAGGGCTGGGGAGGGGGGGGGGGGGGGGTGTTGGGTGCATCGAGAGTTAAAGGGAAGTAATTCTTGCATTAATTTCTGGGCGTTTTTTTTTTTTTTTTTTTTTTTCTTTTTTACACTGTACATTGATCACTAAAAATTGGCTAATTGAAAGTTTCAATGTGCAGCATTTATTGTGGGCTGAGTTAGAAAAGCAAATCCAGTTCACGGCTGGGGGGGGGGAGTGGGTGCATCGAGGGTTAAAGGGAAGTAATTCTTGCAAGGGGCTTGAAAAGACCAAAACACGGTCTTCTGCGCCCCTATTTTCTTAAATGTTTGCCCATTTTCAGTGAAATCTTGGCAGTTTGCCAAGGACTGCACAGCAGCCTTTAAAGAAAACTTTAAATCCACTTTTATGCCGTTTTTTTCACTGTTTTTTAATCGATAAATTTTGGCGCCAATTTGGAGCGATTTTGAAGCTCTCTGATTGGCTGTTGAATTTCTTAAGTCTTCTCTGATTGGCTGCTGGTATCCATTCTGATTTCCTTAAAGCTTCTCTGATTGGATGATTATTAACCTTTTACCACACAATGACGCCTTTTAAAGAAGGCTTTTGAAAAAAATCTGAGGAAAGGAGACAATGCAGGCTACCAGCATTTTCTCCTTTTCCCACAATGTTTTCTACCCTATCAAGGAAGCAATTGATTTTTAGTTATTCTTACATCTTATTGTGTCTTTATGGCCTACTTCTAAATTCTTCAAACAAGAACAAGATTTTTTTGTCGGAAAAAGTTTTCGCAACAGCAACCTGTTGCTTCTGAATTTTATATTTTGCGCAGCGATTAAACATAAAATTGACTTTTGACTCACGCGGTCGTCTAAATTGGTTCAATGTTTTCGTGACCCTGGTAAGAAAACAGGGAAAAATTTTGTTTACCTTTCTTTGATTTGTACGACAGGTATCAGTTGCCTCCGAAAGTGTCGAAGCTGATTTTACGATTTTATGTGCGGCACGTAACAGTCACGTATGGGTTAGATGGTCATCGTAACCAAATCAATGGCCCTAGTGAGAGAAAAAGAAAAAGAAAAATCCCTATAATTGACTCGAGCAACAGTTGTCGTCTGCTATAAAATATTCCATAAGTCGATTTTTCATGTTTTTGCGGATTCGTAAGTGGCACCTGCGAGACAATAGACAACCTAAAAGGGTTTGTCGTCACGGTAAATAAAGATTGCAGAAATAAAAAACAGATATTAGAAATTAAATTCCCTATATTTGACCTATTAAGCAACAGGTGTCCTCTACTATGAAATGTTCTGTAAGTCGATTTTTTGCATTTTCGCGGATACGTAACCAGCACCTTTGAGACGGCAGTCAACGTAAAAGGATTTGTGGTCACGGTATAAAGAGATTGGAGAAAAAAATATACATTAAAAATTTAGTTCCTTTTGTTTGATTTATGCAATAAGAAGCAGTTGCTACTGAAAGAGTCTTCAGTCTTTTTTTTGCCACTTGTCGCATTATTTTCTGGGGTTTTCGCATGAGCGTAACTGGCACCTATGAGACGGTAGTCAACGTAACTGGGTTTCTTGTTGCGGTTTGAAGAGATTGGAAAAATTACACTTCAGTTGCCTTTGTTTGATGTATGAGAGTTTTCAGTCTTTTTTTAGCCACTTGTCACATTAATTTCTGAGGTTTTCGCATGAGCGTAACTGGCACGTAGTCAACGTAACTGGGTTTCTTGTTGCCGTTTGAAGAGATTAGAAAAATTACACTTCAGTTGCCTTTGTTTGATTTATGCAATAGGAAGCAACTGAAAGAGTTTTCAGTCTTTTCTTAGCCACTTGTCACATTAATTTCTGGGCGTTTTCTTTTTACACTGTACGTTGGTCACTTTGGCTTATTGAAAGTTTCAATGTGCAGCATTTATTGTGGGCTGAGTTAGAAAAGCAAATCCAGTTAAGGGAGGGGTGGGGGGTTGGGTGCATTGAGGGTTAAAGGGAAGTAATTCTTGCATTAATTTCTGGGCTTTTGTTTTTACACTGTACATTGATCACTTTGGCTTATTGAAAGTTCCAATGTGTAGCATTTATTGTAGGCTGAGTTAGAAAAGCAAATCCAGTTAAGGGCTGGGGAGGGGGGGTGTTGGGTGCATCGAGAGTTAAAGGGAAGTAATTCTTGCATTAATTTCTGGGCGTTTTTTTTTTTTTTTTTTTTTTCTTTTTTACACTGTACATTGATCACTAAAAATTGGCTAATTGAAAGTTTCAATGTGCAGCATTTATTGTGGGCTGAGTTAGAAAAGCAAATCCAGTTCAGGGCTGGGGGGGGAGTGGGTGCATCGAGGGTTAAAGGGAAGTAATTCTTGCAAGGGGCTTGAAAAGACCAAAACACGGTCTTCTGCGCCCCTATTTTCTTAAATGTTTGCCCATTTTCAGTGAAATCTTGGCAGTTTGCCAAGGACTGCACAGCAGCCTTTAAAGAAAACTTTAAATCCACTTTTATGCCGTTTTTTTCACTGTTTTTTAATCGATAAATTTTGGCGCCAATTTGGAGCGATTTTGAAGCTCTCTGATTGGCTGTTGAATTTCTTAAGTCTTCTCTGATTGGCTGCTGGTATCCATTCTGATTTCCTTAAAGCTTCTCTGATTGGATGATTATTAACCTTTTACCACACAATGACGCCTTTTAAAGAAGGCTTTTGAAAAAAATCTGAGGAAAGGAGACAATGCAGGCTACCAGCATTTTCTCCTTTTCCCACAATGTTTTCTACCCTATCAAGGAAGCAATTGATTTTTAGTTATTCTTACATCTTATTGTGTCTTTATGGCCTACTTCTAAATTCTTCAAACAAGAACAAGATTTTTTTGTCGGAAAAAGTTTTCGCAACAGCAACCTGTTGCTTCTGAATTTTATATTTTGCGCAGCGATTAAAAATGAAATTGACTTTTGACTCACGCGGTCGTCTAAATTGGTTCAATGTTTTCATGACCCTGGTAAGAAAACAGGGAAAAATTTTGTTTACCTTTCTTTGATTTGTACGACAGGTATCAGTTGCCTCCGAAAGTGTCGAAGCTGATTTTACGATTTTATGTGCGGCACGTAACAGTCACGTATGGGTTAGATGGTCATCGTAACCAAATCAATGGCCCTAGTGAGAGAAAAAGAAAAAGAAAAATCCCTATAATTGACTCGAGCAACAGTTGTCGTCTGCTATAAAATATTCCATAAGTCGATTTTTCATGTTTTTGCGGATTCGTAAGTGGCACCTGCGAGACAATAGACAACCTAAAAGGGTTTGTCGTCACGGTAAATAAAGATTGTAGAAATAAAAAACAGATATTAGAAATTAAATTCCCTATATTTGACCTATTAAGCAACAGGTGTCCTCTACTATGAAATGTTCTGTAAGTCGACTTTTTGCGTTTTCGCGGATACGTAACCAGCACCTTTGAGACGGCAGTCAACGTAAAAGGATTTGTGGTCACGGTATAAAGAGATTGGAGAAAAAAATATACATTAAAAATTTAGTTCCTTTTGTTTGATTTATGCAATAAGAAGCAGTTGCTACTGAAAGAGTCTTCAGTCTTTTTTTTGCCACTTGTCGCATTATTTTCTGGGGTTTTCGCATGAGCGTAACTGGCACCTATGAGACGGTAGTCAACGTAACTGGGTTTCTTGTTGTGGTTTGAAGAGATTGGAAAAATTACACTTCAGTTGCCTTTGTTTGATGTATGAGAGTTTTCAGTCTTTTTTTAGCCACTTGTCACATTAATTTCTGAGGTTTTCGCATGAGCGTAACTGGCACGTAGTCAACGTAACTGGGTTTCTTGTTGCCGTTTGAAGAGATTAGAAAAATTACACTTCAGTTGCCTTTGTTTGATTTATGCAATAGGAAGCAACTGAAAGAGTTTTCAGTCTTTTCTTAGCCTCTTGTCACATTAATTTCTGGGCGTTTTCTTTTTACACTGTACGTTGGTCACTTTGGCTTATTGAAAGTTTCAATGTGCAGCATTTATTGTGGGCTGAGTTAGAAAAGCAAATCCAGTTAAGGGAGGGGTGGGGGGTTGGGTGCATTGAGGGTTAAAGGGAAGTAATTCTTGCATTAATTTCTGGGCTTTTGTTTTTACACTGTACATTGATCACTTTGGCTTATTGAAAGTTCCAATGTGTAGCATTTATTGTAGGCTGAGTTAGAAAAGCAAATCCAGTTAAGGGCTGGGGAGGGGGGGGGGGGTGTTGGGTGCATCGAGAGTTAAAGGGAAGTAATTCTTGCATTAATTTCTGGGCGTTTTTTTTTTTTTTTTTTTTCTTTTTTACACTGTACATTGATCACTAAAAATTGGCTAATTGAAAGTTTCAATGTGCAGCATTTATTGTGGGCTGAGTTAGAAAAGCAAATCCAGTTCAGGGCTGGGGGGGGGAGTGGGTGCATCGAGGGTTAAAGGGAAGTAATTCTTGCAAGGGGCTTGAAAAGACCAAAACACGGTCTTCTGCGCCCCTATTTTCTTAAATGTTTGCCCATTTTCAGTGAAATCTTGGCAGTTTGCCAAGGACTGCACAGCAGCCTTTAAAGAAAACTTTAAATCCACTTTTATGCCGTTTTTTTCACTGATTTTTAATCGATAAATTTTGGCGCCAATTTGGAGCGATTTTGAAGCTCTCTGATTGGCTGTTGAATTTCTTAAGTCTTCTCTGATTGGCTGCTGGTATCCATTCTGATTTCCTTAAAGCTTCTCTGATTGGATGATTATTAACCTTTTACCACACAATGACGCCTTTTAAAGAAGGCTTTTGAAAAAAATCTGAGGAAAGGAGACAATGCAGGCTACCAGCATTTTCTCCTTTTCCCACAATGTTTTCTACCCTATCAAGGAAGCAATTGATTTTTAGTTATTCTTACATCTTATTGTGTCTTTATGGCCTACTTCTAAATTCTTCAAACAAGAACAAGATTTTTTTGTCGGAAAAAGTTTTCGCAACAGCAACCTGTTGCTTCTGAATTTTATATTTTGCGCAGCGATTAAACATGAAATTGACTTTTGACTCACGCGGTCGTCTAAATTGGTTCAATGTTTTCGTGACCCTGGTAAGAAAACAGGGAAAAATTTTGTTTACCTTTCTTTGATTTGTACGACAGGTATCAGTTGCCTCCGAAAGTGTCGAAGCTGATTTTACGATTTTATGTGCGGCACGTAACAGTCACGTATGGGTTAGATGGTCATCGTAACCAAATCAATGGCCCTAGTGAGAGAAAAAGAAAAAGAAAAATCCCTATAATTGACTCGAGCAACAGTTGTCGTCTGCTATAAAATATTCCATAAGTCGATTTTTCATGTTTTTGCGGATTCGTAAGTGGCACCTGCGAGACAATAGACAACCTAAAAGGGTTTGTCGTCACGGTAAATAAAGATTGCAGAAATAAAAAACAGATATTAGAAATTAAATTCCCTATATTTGACCTATTAAGCAACAGGTGTCCTCTACTATGAAATGTTCTGTAAGTCGATTTTTTGCGTTTTCGCGGATACGTAACCAGCACCTTTGAGACGGCAGTCAACGTAAAAGGATTTGTGGTCACGGTATAAAGAGATTGGAGAAAAAAATATACATTAAAAATTTAGTTCCTTTTGTTTGATTTATGCAATAAGAAGCAGTTGCTACTGAAAGAGTCTTCAGTCTTTTTTTTGCCACTTGTCGCATTATTTTCTGGGGTTTTCGCATGAGCGTAACTGGCACCTATGAGACGGTAGTCAACGTAACTGGGTTTCTTGTTGCGGTTTGAAGAGATTGGAAAAATTACACTTCAGTTGCCTTTGTTTGATGTATGAGAGTTTTCAGTCTTTTTTTAGCCACTTGTCACATTAATTTCTGAGGTTTTCGCATGAGCGTAACTGGCACGTAGTCAACGTAACTGGGTTTCTTGTTGCCGTTTGAAGAGATTAGAAAAATTACACTTCAGTTGCCTTTGTTTGATTTATGCAATAGGAAGCAACTGAAAGAGTTTTCAGTCTTTTCTTAGCCACTTGTCACATTAATTTCTGGGCGTTTTCTTTTTACACTGTACGTTGGTCACTTTGGCTTATTGAAAGTTTCAATGTGCAGCATTTATTGTGGGCTGAGTTAGAAAAGCAAATCCAGTTAAGGGAGGGGTGGGGGGTTGGGTGCATTGAGGGTTAAAGGGAAGTAATTCTTGCATTAATTTCTGGGCTTTTGTTTTTACACTGTACATTGATCACTTTGGCTTATTGAAAGTTCCAATGTGTAGCATTTATTGTAGGCTGAGTTAGAAAAGCAAATCCAGTTAAGGGCTGGGGAGGGGGGGGGGGTGTTGGGTGCATCGAGAGTTAAAGGGAAGTAATTCTTGCATTAATTTCTGGGCGTTTTTTTTTTTTTTTTTTTTCTTTTTTACACTGTACATTGATCACTAAAAATTGGCTAATTGAAAGTTTCAATGTGCAGCATTTATTGTGGGCTGAGTTAGAAAAGCAAATCCAGTTCAGGGCTGGGGGGGGGGGGGGAGTGGGTGCATCGAGGGTTAAAGGGAAGTAATTCTTGCAAGGGGCTTGAAAAGACCAAAACACGGTCTTCTGCGCCCCTATTTTCTTAAATGTTTGCCCATTTTCAGTGAAATCTTGGCAGTTTGCCAAGGACTGCACAGCAGCCTTTAAAGAAAACTTTAAATCCACTTTTATGCCGTTTTTTTCACTGTTTTTTAATCGATAAATTTTGGCGCCAATTTGGAGCGATTTTGAAGCTCTCTGATTGGCTGTTGAATTTCTTAAGTCTTCTCTGATTGGCTGCTGGTATCCATTCTGATTTCCTTAAAGCTTCTCTGATTGGATGATTATTAACCTTTTACCACACAATGACGCCTTTTAAAGAAGGCTTTTGAAAAAAATCTGAGGAAAGGAGACAATGCAGGCTACCAGCATTTTCTCCTTTTCCCACAATGTTTTCTACCCTATCAAGGAAGCAATTGATTTTTAGTTATTCTTACATCTTATTGTGTCTTTATGGCCTACTTCTAAATTCTTCAAACAAGAACAAGATTTTTTTGTCGGAAAAAGTTTTCGCAACAGCAACCTGTTGCTTCTGAATTTTATATTTTGCACAGCGATTAAACATGAAATTGACTTTTGACTCACGCGGTCGTCTAAATTGGTTCAATGTTTTCGTGACCCTGGTAAGAAAACAGGGAAAAATTTTGTTTACCTTTCTTTGATTTGTACGACAGGTATCAGTTGCCTCCGAAAGTGTCGAAGCTGATTTTACGATTTTATGTGCGGCACGTAACAGTCACGTATGGGTTAGATGGTCATCGTAACCAAATCAATGGCCCTAGTGAGAGAAAAAGAAAAAGAAAAATCCCTATAATTGACTCGAGCAACAGTTGTCGTCTGCTATAAAATATTCCATAAGTCGATTTTTCATGTTTTTGCGGATTCGTAAGTGGCACCTGCGAGACAATAGACAACCTAAAAGGGTTTGTCGTCACGGTAAATAAAGATTGCAGAAATAAAAAACAGATATTAGAAATTAAATTCCCTATATTTGACCTATTAAGCAACAGGTGTCCTCTACTATGAAATGTTCTGTAAGTCGATTTTTTGCGTTTTCGCGGATACGTAACCAGCACCTTTGAGACGGCAGTCAACATAAAAGGATTTGTGGTCACGGTATAAAGAGATTGGAGAAAAAAATATACATTAAAAATTTAGTTCCTTTTGTTTGATTTATGCAATAAGAAGCAGTTGCTACTGAAAGAGTCTTCAGTCTTTTTTTTGCCACTTGTCGCATTATTTTCTGGGGTTTTCGCATGAGCGTAACTGGCACCTATGAGACGGTAGTCAACGTAACTGGGTTTCTTGTTGCGGTTTGAAGAGATTGGAAAAATTACACTTCAGTTGCCTTTGTTTGATGTATGAGAGTTTTCAGTCTTTTTTTAGCCACTTGTCACATTAATTTCTGAGGTTTTCGCATGAGCGTAACTGGCACGTAGTCAACGTAACTGGGTTTCTTGTTGCCGTTTGAAGAGATTAGAAAAATTACACTTCAGTTGCCTTTGTTTGATTTATGCAATAGGAAGCAACTGAAAGAGTTTTCAGTCTTTTCTTAGCCACTTGTCACATTAATTTCTGGGCGTTTTCTTTTTACACTGTACGTTGGTCACTTTGGCTTATTGAAAGTTTCAATGTGCAGCATTTATTGTGGGCTGAGTTAGAAAAGCAAATCCAGTTAAGGGAGGGGTGGGGGGTTGGGTGCATTGAGGGTTAAAGGGAAGTAATTCTTGCATTAATTTCTGGGCTTTTGTTTTTACACTGTACATTGATCACTTTGGCTTATTGAAAGTTCCAATGTGTAGCATTTATTGTAGGCTGAGTTAGAAAAGCAAATCCAGTTAAGGGCTGGGGGGGGGGGGGTGTTGGGTGCATCGAGAGTTAAAGGGAAGTAATTCTTGCATTAATTTCTGGGCGTTTTTTTTTTTTTTTTTCTTTTTTACACTGTACATTGATCACTAAAAATTGGCTAATTGAACGTTTCAATGTGCAGCATTTATTGTGGGCTGAGTTAGAAAAGCAAATCCAGTTCAGGGCTGGGGGGGGGAGTGGGTGCATCGAGGGTTAAAGGGAAGTAATTCTTGCAAGGGGCTTGAAAAGACCAAAACACGGTCTTCTGCGCCCCTATTTTCTTAAATGTTTGCCCATTTTCAGTGAAATCTTGGCAGTTTGCCAAGGACTGCACAGCAGCCTTTAAAGAAAACTTTAAATCCACTTTTATGCCGTTTTTTTCACTGTTTTTTAATCGATAAATTTTGGCGCCAATTTGGAGCGATTTTGAAGCTCTCTGATTGGCTGTTGAATTTCTTAAGTCTTCTCTGATTGGCTGCTGGTATCCATTCTGATTTCCTTAAAGCTTCTCTGATTGGATGATTATTAACCTTTTACCACACAATGACGCCTTTTAAAGAAGGCTTTTGAAAAAAATCTGAGGAAAGGAGACAATGCAGGCTACCAGCATTTTCTCCTTTTCCCACAATGTTTTCTACCCTATCAAGGAAGCAATTGATTTTTAGTTATTCTTACATCTTATTGTGTCTTTATGGCCTACTTCTAAATTCTTCAAACAAGAACAAGATTTTTTTGTCGGAAAAAGTTTTCGCAACAGCAACCTGTTGCTTCTGAATTTTATATTTTGCGCAGCGATTAAACATGAAATTGACTTTTGACTCACGCGGTCGTCTAAATTGGTTCAATGTTTTCGTGACCCTGGTAAGAAAACAGGGAAAAATTTTGTTTACCTTTCTTTGATTTGTACGACAGGTATCAGTTGCCTCCGAAAGTGTCGAAGCTGATTTTACGATTTTATGTGCGGCACGTAACAGTCACGTATGGGTTAGATGGTCATCGTAACCAAATCAATGGCCCTAGTGAGAGAAAAAGAAAAAGAAAAATCCCTATAATTGACTCGAGCAACAGTTGTCGTCTGCTATAAAATATTCCATAAGTCGATTTTTCATGTTTTTGCGGATTCGTAAGTGGCACCTGCGAGACAATAGACAACCTAAAAGGGTTTGTCGTCACGGTAAATAAAGATTGCAGAAATAAAAAACAGATATTAGAAATTAAATTCCCTATATTTGACCTATTAAGCAACAGGTGTCCTCTACTATGAAATGTTCTGTAAGTCGATTTTTTGCGTTTTCGCGGATACGTAACCAGCACCTTTGAGACGGCAGTCAACGTAAAAGGATTTGTGGTCACGGTATAAAGAGATTGGAGAAAAAAATATACATTAAAAATTTAGTTCCTTTTGTTTGATTTATGCAATAAGAAGCAGTTGCTACTGAAAGAGTCTTCAGTCTTTTTTTTGCCACTTGTCGCATTATTTTCTGGGGTTTTCGCATGAGCGTAACTGGCACCTATGAGACGGTAGTCAACGTAACTGGGTTTCTTGTTGCGGTTTGAAGAGATTGGAAAAATTACACTTCAGTTGCCTTTGTTTGATGTATGAGAGTTTTCAGTCTTTTTTTAGCCACTTGTCACATTAATTTCTGAGGTTTTCGCATGAGCGTAACTGGCACGTAGTCAACGTAACTGGGTTTCTTGTTGCCGTTTGAAGAGATTAGAAAAATTACACTTCAGTTGCCTTTGTTTGATTTATGCAATAGGAAGCAACTGAAAGAGTTTTCAGTCTTTTCTTAGCCACTTGTCACATTAATTTCTGGGCGTTTTCTTTTTACACTGTACGTTGGTCACTTTGGCTTATTGAAAGTTTCAATGTGCAGCATTTATTGTGGGCTGAGTTAGAAAAGCAAATCCAGTTAAGGGAGGGGTGGGGGGTTGGGTGCATTGAGGGTTAAAGGGAAGTAATTCTTGCATTAATTTCTGGGCTTTTGTTTTTACACTGTACATTGATCACTTTGGCTTATTGAAAGTTCCAATGTGTAGCATTTATTGTAGGCTGAGTTAGAAAAGCAAATCCAGTTAAGGGCTGGGGAGGGGGGGGGGGTGTTGGGTGCATCGAGAGTTAAAGGGAAGTAATTCTTGCATTAATTTCTGGGCGTTTTTTTTTTTTTTTTTTTTCTTTTTTACACTGTACATTGATCACTAAAAATTGGCTAATTGAAAGTTTCAATGTGCAGCATTTATTGTGGGCTGAGTTAGAAAAGCAAATCCAGTTCAGGGCTGGGGGGGGGGGGGGGAGTGGGTGCATCGAGGGTTAAAGGGAAGTAATTCTTGCAAGGGGCTTGAAAAGACCAAAACACGGTCTTCTGCGCCCCTATTTTCTTAAATGTTTGCCCATTTTCAGTGAAATCTTGGCAGTTTGCCAAGGACTGCACAGCAGCCTTTAAAGAAAACTTTAAATCCACTTTTATGCCGTTTTTTTCACTGTTTTTTAATCGATAAATTTTGGCGCCAATTTGGAGCGATTTTGAAGCTCTCTGATTGGCTGTTGAATTTCTTAAGTCTTCTCTGATTGGCTGCTGGTATCCATTCTGATTTCCTTAAAGCTTCTCTGATTGGATGATTATTAACCTTTTACCACACAATGACGCCTTTTAAAGAAGGCTTTTGAAAAAAATCTGAGGAAAGGAGACAATGCAGGCTACCAGCATTTTCTCCTTTTCCCACAATGTTTTCTACCCTATCAAGGAAGCAATTGATTTTTAGTTATTCTTACATCTTATTGTGTCTTTATGGCCTACTTCTAAATTCTTCAAACAAGAACAAGATTTTTTTGTCGGAAAAAGTTTTCGCAACAGCAACCTGTTGCTTCTGAATTTTATATTTTGCACAGCGATTAAACATGAAATTGACTTTTGACTCACGCGGTCGTCTAAATTGGTTCAATGTTTTCGTGACCCTGGTAAGAAAACAGGGAAAAATTTTGTTTACCTTTCTTTGATTTGTACGACAGGTATCAGTTGCCTCCGAAAGTGTCGAAGCTGATTTTACGATTTTATGTGCGGCACGTAACAGTCACGTATGGGTTAGATGGTCATCGTAACCAAATCAATGGCCCTAGTGAGAGAAAAAGAAAAAGAAAAATCCCTATAATTGACTCGAGCAACAGTTGTCGTCTGCTATAAAATATTCCATAAGTCGATTTTTCATGTTTTTGCGGATTCGTAAGTGGCACCTGCGAGACAATAGACAACCTAAAAGGGTTTGTCGTCACGGTAAATAAAGATTGCAGAAATAAAAAACAGATATTAGAAATTAAATTCCCTATATTTGACCTATTAAGCAACAGGTGTCCTCTACTATGAAATGTTCTGTAAGTCGATTTTTTGCGTTTTCGCGGATACGTAACCAGCACCTTTGAGACGGCAGTCAACATAAAAGGATTTGTGGTCACGGTATAAAGAGATTGGAGAAAAAAATATACATTAAAAATTTAGTTCCTTTTGTTTGATTTATGCAATAAGAAGCAGTTGCTACTGAAAGAGTCTTCAGTCTTTTTTTTGCCACTTGTCGCATTATTTTCTGGGGTTTTCGCATGAGCGTAACTGGCACCTATGAGACGGTAGTCAACGTAACTGGGTTTCTTGTTGCGGTTTGAAGAGATTGGAAAAATTACACTTCAGTTGCCTTTGTTTGATGTATGAGAGTTTTCAGTCTTTTTTTAGCCACTTGTCACATTAATTTCTGAGGTTTTCGCATGAGCGTAACTGGCACGTAGTCAACGTAACTGGGTTTCTTGTTGCCGTTTGAAGAGATTAGAAAAATTACACTTCAGTTGCCTTTGTTTGATTTATGCAATAGGAAGCAACTGAAAGAGTTTTCAGTCTTTTCTTAGCCACTTGTCACATTAATTTCTGGGCGTTTTCTTTTTACACTGTACGTTGGTCACTTTGGCTTATTGAAAGTTTCAATGTGCAGCATTTATTGTGGGCTGAGTTAGAAAAGCAAATCCAGTTAAGGGAGGGGTGGGGGGTTGGGTGCATTGAGGGTTAAAGGGAAGTAATTCTTGCATTAATTTCTGGGCTTTTGTTTTTACACTGTACATTGATCACTTTGGCTTATTGAAAGTTCCAATGTGTAGCATTTATTGTAGGCTGAGTTAGAAAAGCAAATCCAGTTAAGGGCTGGGGGGGGGGGGTGTTGGGTGCATCGAGAGTTAAAGGGAAGTAATTCTTGCATTAATTTCTGGGCGTTTTTTTTTTTTTTTTTCTTTTTTACACTGTACATTGATCACTAAAAATTGGCTAATTGAACGTTTCAATGTGCAGCATTTATTGTGGGCTGAGTTAGAAAAGCAAATCCAGTTCAGGGCTGGGGGGGGGAGTGGGTGCATCGAGGGTTAAAGGGAAGTAATTCTTGCAAGGGGCTTGAAAAGACCAAAACACGGTCTTCTGCGCCCCTATTTTCTTAAATGTTTGCCCATTTTCAGTGAAATCTTGGCAGTTTGCCAAGGACTGCACAGCAGCCTTTAAAGAAAACTTTAAATCCACTTTTATGCCGTTTTTTTCACTGTTTTTTAATCGATAAATTTTGGCGCCAATTTGGAGCGATTTTGAAGCTCTCTGATTGGCTGTTGAATTTCTTAAGTCTTCTCTGATTGGCTGCTGGTATCCATTCTGATTTCCTTAAAGCTTCTCTGATTGGATGATTATTAACCTTTTACCACACAATGACGCCTTTTAAAGAAGGCTTTTGAAAAAAATCTGAGGAAAGGAGACAATGCAGGCTACCAGCATTTTCTCCTTTTCCCACAATGTTTTCTACCCTATCAAGGAAGCAATTGATTTTTAGTTATTCTTACATCTTATTGTGTCTTTATGGCCTACTTCTAAATTCTTCAAACAAGAACAAGATTTTTTTGTCGGAAAAAGTTTTCGCAACAGCAACCTGTTGCTTCTGAATTTTATATTTTGCGCAGCGATTAAACATGAAATTGACTTTTGACTCACGCGGTCGTCTAAATTGGTTCAATGTTTTCGTGACCCTGGTAAGAAAACAGGGAAAAATTTTGTTTACCTTTCTTTGATTTGTACGACAGGTATCAGTTGCCTCCGAAAGTGTCGAAGCTGATTTTACGATTTTATGTGCGGCACGTAACAGTCACGTATGGGTTAGATGGTCATCGTAACCAAATCAATGGCCCTAGTGAGAGAAAAAGAAAAAGAAAAATCCCTATAATTGACTCGAGCAACAGTTGTCGTCTGCTATAAAATATTCCATAAGTCGATTTTTCATGTTTTTGCGGATTCGTAAGTGGCACCTGCGAGACAATAGACAACCTAAAAGGGTTTGTCGTCACGGTAAATAAAGATTGCAGAAATAAAAAACAGATATTAGAAATTAAATTCCCTATATTTGACCTATTAAGCAACAGGTGTCCTCTACTATGAAATGTTCTGTAAGTCGATTTTTTGCGTTTTCGCGGATACGTAACCAGCACCTTTGAGACGGCAGTCAACGTAAAAGGATTTGTGGTCACGGTATAAAGAGATTGGAGAAAAAAATATACATTAAAAATTTAGTTCCTTTTGTTTGATTTATGCAATAAGAAGCAGTTGCTACTGAAAGAGTCTTCAGTCTTTTTTTTGCCACTTGTCGCATTATTTTCTGGGGTTTTCGCATGAGCGTAACTGGCACCTATGAGACGGTAGTCAACGTAACTGGGTTTCTTGTTGCGGTTTGAAGAGATTGGAAAAATTACACTTCAGTTGCCTTTGTTTGATGTATGAGAGTTTTCAGTCTTTTTTTAGCCACTTGTCACATTAATTTCTGAGGTTTTCGCATGAGCGTAACTGGCACGTAGTCAACGTAACTGGGTTTCTTGTTGCCGTTTGAAGAGATTAGAAAAATTACACTTCAGTTGCCTTTGTTTGATTTATGCAATAGGAAGCAACTGAAAGAGTTTTCAGTCTTTTCTTAGCCACTTGTCACATTAATTTCTGGGCGTTTTCTTTTTACACTGTACGTTGGTCACTTTGGCTTATTGAAAGTTTCAATGTGCAGCATTTATTGTGGGCTGAGTTAGAAAAGCAAATCCAGTTAAGGGAGGGGTGGGGGGTTGGGTGCATTGAGGGTTAAAGGGAAGTAATTCTTGCATTAATTTCTGGGCTTTTGTTTTTACACTGTACATTGATCACTTTGGCTTATTGAAAGTTCCAATGTGTAGCATTTATTGTAGGCTGAGTTAGAAAAGCAAATCCAGTTAAGGGCTGGGGAGGGGGGGGGTGTTGGGTGCATCGAGAGTTAAAGGGAAGTAATTCTTGCATTAATTTCTGGGCGTTTTTTTTTTTTTTTTTCTTTTTTACACTGTACATTGATCACTAAAAATTGGCTAATTGAAAGTTTCAATGTGCAGCATTTATTGTGGGCTGAGTTAGAAAAGCAAATCCAGTTCAGGGCTGGGGGGGGGGGAGTGGGTGCATCGAGGGTTAAAGGGAAGTAATTCTTGCAAGGGGCTTGAAAAGACCAAAACACGGTCTTCTGCGCCCCTATTTTCTTAAATGTTTGCCCATTTTCAGTGAAATCTTGGCAGTTTGCCAAGGACTGCACAGCAGCCTTTAAAGAAAACTTTAAATCCACTTTTATGCCGTTTTTTTCACTGTTTTTTAATCGATAAATTTTGGCGCCAATTTGGAGCGATTTTGAAGCTCTCTGATTGGCTGTTGAATTTCTTAAGTCTTCTCTGATTGGCTGCTGGTATCCATTCTGATTTCCTTAAAGCTTCTCTGATTGGATGATTATTAACCTTTTACCACACAATGACGCCTTTTAAAGAAGGCTTTTGAAAAAAATCTGAGGAAAGGAGACAATGCAGGCTACCAGCATTTTCTCCTTTTCCCACAATGTTTTCTACCCTATCAAGGAAGCAATTGATTTTTAGTTATTCTTACATCTTATTGTGTCTTTATGGCCTACTTCTAAATTCTTCAAACAAGAACAAGATTTTTTTGTCGGAAAAAGTTTTCGCAACAGCAACCTGTTGCTTCTGAATTTTATATTTTGCGCAGCGATTAAACATGAAATTGACTTTTGACTCACGCGGTCGTCTAAATTGGTTCAATGTTTTCGTGACCCTGGTAAGAAAACAGGGAAAAATTTTGTTTACCTTTCTTTGATTTGTACGACAGGTATCAGTTGCCTCCGAAAGTGTCGAAGCTGATTTTACGATTTTATGTGCGGCACGTAACAGTCACGTATGGGTTAGATGGTCATCGTAACCAAATCAATGGCCCTAGTGAGAGAAAAAGAAAAAGAAAAATCCCTATAATTGACTCGAGCAACAGTTGTCGTCTGCTATAAAATATTCCATAAGTCGATTTTTCATGTTTTTGCGGATTCGTAAGTGGCACCTGCGAGACAATAGACAACCTAAAAGGGTTTGTCGTCACGGTAAATAAAGATTGCAGAAATAAAAAACAGATATTAGAAATTAAATTCCCTATATTTGACCTATTAAGCAACAGGTGTCCTCTACTATGAAATGTTCTGTAAGTCGATTTTTTGCGTTTTCGCGGGTACGTAACCAGCACCTTTGAGACGGCAGTCAACGTAAAAGGATTTGTGGTCACGGTATAAAGAGATTGGAGAAAAAAATATACATTAAAAATTTAGTTCCTTTTGTTTGATTTATGCAATAAGAAGCAGTTGCTACTGAAAGAGTCTTCAGTCTTTTTTTTGCCACTTGTCGCATTATTTTCTGGGGTTTTCGCATGAGCGTAACTGGCACCTATGAGACGGTAGTCAACGTAACTGGGTTTCTTGTTGTGGTTTGAAGAGATTGGAAAAATTACACTTCAGTTGCCTTTGTTTGATGTATGAGAGTTTTCAGTCTTTTTTTAGCCACTTGTCACATTAATTTCTGAGGTTTTCGCATGAGCGTAACTGGCACGTAGTCAACGTAACTGGGTTTCTTGTTGCCGTTTGAAGAGATTAGAAAAATTACACTTCAGTTGCCTTTGTTTGATTTATGCAATAGGAAGCAACTGAAAGAGTTTTCAGTCTTTTCTTAGCCACTTGTCACATTAATTTCTGGGCGTTTTCTTTTTACACTGTACGTTGGTCACTTTGGCTTATTGAAAGTTTCAATGTGCAGCATTTATTGTGGGCTGAGTTAGAAAAGCAAATCCAGTTAAGGGAGGGGTGGGGGGTTGGGTGCATTGAGGGTTAAAGGGAAGTAATTCTTGCATTAATTTCTGGGCTTTTGTTTTTACACTGTACATTGATCACTTTGGCTTATTGAAAGTTCCAATGTGTAGCATTTATTGTAGGCTGAGTTAGAAAAGCAAATCCAGTTAAGGGCTGGGGAGGGGGGGGGTGTTGGGTGCATCGAGAGTTAAAGGGAAGTAATTCTTGCATTAATTTCTGGGCGTTTTTTTTTTTTTTTTTTTTTCTTTTTTACACTGTACATTGATCACTAAAAATTGGCTAATTGAAAGTTTCAATGTGCAGCATTTATTGTGGGCTGAGTTAGAAAAGCAAATCCAGTTCAGGGCTGGGGGGGGGGAGTGGGTGCATCGAGGGTTAAAGGGAAGTAATTCTTGCAAGGGGCTTGAAAAGACCAAAACACGGTCTTCTGCGCCCCTATTTTCTTAAATGTTTGCCCATTTTCAGTGAAATCTTGGCAGTTTGCCAAGGACTGCACAGCAGCCTTTAAAGAAAACTTTAAATCCACTTTTATGCCGTTTTTTTCACTGTTTTTTAATCGATAAATTTTGGCGCCAATTTGGAGCGATTTTGAAGCTCTCTGATTGGCTGTTGAATTTCTTAAGTCTTCTCTGATTGGCTGCTGGTATCCATTCTGATTTCCTTAAAGCTTCTCTGATTGGATGATTATTAACCTTTTACCACACAATGACGCCTTTTAAAGAAGGCTTTTGAAAAAAATCTGAGGAAAGGAGACAATGCAGGCTACCAGCATTTTCTCCTTTTCCCACAATGTTTTCTACCCTATCAAGGAAGCAATTGATTTTTAGTTATTCTTACATCTTATTGTGTCTTTATGGCCTACTTCTAAATTCTTCAAACAAGAACAAGATTTTTTTGTCGGAAAAAGTTTTCGCAACAGCAACCTGTTGCTTCTGAATTTTATATTTTGCGCAGCGATTAAACATGAAATTGACTTTTGACTCACGCGGTCGTCTAAATTGGTTCAATGTTTTCGTGACCCTGGTAAGAAAACAGGGAAAAATTTTGTTTACCTTTCTTTGATTTGTACGACAGGTATCAGTTGCCTCCGAAAGTGTCGAAGCTGATTTTACGATTTTATGTGCGGCACGTAACAGTCACGTATGGGTTAGATGGTCATCGTAACCAAATCAATGGCCCTAGTGAGAGAAAAAGAAAAAGAAAAATCCCTATAATTGACTCGAGCAACAGTTGTCGTCTGCTATAAAATATTCCATAAGTCGATTTTTCATGTTTTTGCGGATTCGTAAGTGGCACCTGCGAGACAATAGACAACCTAAAAGGGTTTGTCGTCACGGTAAATAAAGATTGCAGAAATAAAAAACAGATATTAGAAATTAAATTCCCTATATTTGACCTATTAAGCAACAGGTGTCCTCTACTATGAAATGTTCTGTAAGTCGATTTTTTGCGTTTTCGCGGGTACGTAACCAGCACCTTTGAGACGGCAGTCAACGTAAAAGGATTTGTGGTCACGGTATAAAGAGATTGGAGAAAAAGATATACATTAAAAATTTAGTTCCTTTTGTTTGATTTATGCAATAAGAAGCAGTTGCTACTGAAAGAGTCTTCAGTCTTTTTTTTGCCACTTGTCGCATTATTTTCTGGGGTTTTCGCATGAGCGTAACTGGCACCTATGAGACGGTAGTCAACGTAACTGGGTTTCTTGTTGTGGTTTGAAGAGATTGGAAAAATTACACTTCAGTTGCCTTTGTTTGATGTATGAGAGTTTTCAGTCTTTTTTTAGCCACTTGTCACATTAATTTCTGAGGTTTTCGCATGAGCGTAACTGGCACGTAGTCAACGTAACTGGGTTTCTTGTTGCCGTTTGAAGAGATTAGAAAAATTACACTTCAGTTGCCTTTGTTTGATTTATGCAATAGGAAGCAACTGAAAGAGTTTTCAGTCTTTTCTTAGCCACTTGTCACATTAATTTCTGGGCGTTTTCTTTTTACACTGTACGTTGGTCACTTTGGCTTATTGAAAGTTTCAATGTGCAGCATTTATTGTGGGCTGAGTTAGAAAAGCAAATCCAGTTAAGGGAGGGGTGGGGGGTTGGGTGCATTGAGGGTTAAAGGGAAGTAATTCTTGCATTAATTTCTGGGCTTTTGTTTTTACACTGTACATTGATCACTTTGGCTTATTGAAAGTTCCAATGTGTAGCATTTATTGTAGGCTGAGTTAGAAAAGCAAATCCAGTTAAGGGCTGGGGAGGGGGGGGTGTTGGGTGCATCGAGAGTTAAAGGGAAGTAATTCTTGCATTAATTTCTGGGCGTTTTTTTTTTTTTTTTTCTTTTTTACACTGTACATTGATCACTAAAAATTGGCTAATTGAAAGTTTCAATGTGCAGCATTTATTGTGGGCTGAGTTAGAAAAGCAAATCCAGTTCAGGGCTGGGGGGGGGGAGTGGGTGCATCGAGGGTTAAAGGGAAGTAATTCTTGCAAGGGGCTTGAAAAGACCAAAACACGGTCTTCTGCGCCCCTATTTTCTTAAATGTTTGCCCATTTTCAGTGAAATCTTGGCAGTTTGCCAAGGACTGCACAGCAGCCTTTAAAGAAAACTTTAAATCCACTTTTATGCCGTTTTTTTCACTGTTTTTTAATCGATAAATTTTGGCGCCAATTTGGAGCGATTTTGAAGCTCTCTGATTGGCTGTTGAATTTCTTAAGTCTTCTCTGATTGGCTGCTGGTATCCATTCTGGTTTCCTTAAAGCTTCTCTGATTGGATGATTATTAACCTTTTACCACACAATGACGCCTTTTAAAGAAGGCTTTTGAAAACAATCTGAGGAAAGGAGACAATGCAGGCTACCAGCATTTTCTCCTTTTCCCACAATGTTTTCTACCCTATCAAGGAAGCAATTGATTTTTAGTTATTCTTACATCTTATTGTGTCTTTATGGCCTACTTCTAAATTCTTCAAACAAGAACAAGATTTTTTTGTCGGAAAAGTTTTCAGAACAGCAACCTGTTGCTTCTGAATTTTATATTTTGCGCAGCGATTAAACATGAAATTGACTTTTGACTCACGCGGTCGTCTAAATTGGTTCAATGTTTTCGTGACCCTGGTAAGAAAACAGGGAAAAATTTTGTTTACCTTTCTTTGATTTGTACGACAGGTATCAGTTGCCTCCGAAAGTGTCGAAGCTGATTTTACGATTTTATGTGCGGCACGTAACAGTCACGTATGGGTTAGATGGTCATCGTAACCAAATCAATGGCCCTAGTGAGAGAAAAAGAAAAATCCCTATAATTGACTCGAGCAACAGTTGTCGTCTGCTATAAAATATTCCATAAGTCGATTTTTCATGTTTTTGCGGATTCGTAAGTGGCACCTGCTAGACAATAGACAACCTAAAAGGGTTTGTCGTCACGGTAAATAAAGATTGCAGAAATAAAAAACAGATATTAGAAATTAAATTCCCTATATTTGACCTATTAAGCAACAGGTGTCCTCTACTATGAAATGTTCTGTAAGTCGATTTTTTGCGTTTTCGCGGATACGTAACCAGCACCTTTGAGACGGCAGTCAACGTAAAAGGATTTGTGGTCACGGTATAAAGAGATTGGAGAAAAAAATATACATTAAAAATTTAGTTCCTTTTGTTTGATTTATGCAATAAGAAGCAGTTGCTACTGAAAGAGTCTTCAGTCTTTTTTTTGCCACTTGTCGCATTATTTTCTGGGGTTTTCGCATGAGCGTAACTGGCACCTATGAGACGGTAGTCAACGTAACTGGGTTTCTTGTTGCGGTTTGAAGAGATTGGAAAAATTACACTTCAGTTGCCTTTGTTTGATGTATGAGAGTTTTCAGTCTTTTTTTAGCCACTTGTCACATTAATTTCTGAGGTTTTCGCATGAGCGTAACTGGCACGTAGTCAACGTAACTGGGTTTCTTGTTGCCGTTTGAAGAGATTAGAAAAATTACACTTCAGTTGCCTTTGTTTGATTTATGCAATAGGAAGCAACTGAAAGAGTTTTCAGTCTTTTCTTAGCCACTTGTCACATTAATTTCTGGGCGTTTTCTTTTTACACTGTACGTTGGTCACTTTGGCTTATTGAAAGTTTCAATGTGCAGCATTTATTGTGGGCTGAGTTAGAAAAGCAAATCCAGTTAAGGGAGGGGTGGGGGGTTGGGTGCATTGAGGGTTAAAGGGAAGTAATTCTTGCATTAATTTCTGGGCTTTTGTTTTTACACTGTACATTGATCACTTTGGCTTATTGAAAGTTCCAATGTGTAGCATTTATTGTAGGCTGAGTTAGAAAAGCAAATCCAGTTAAGGGCTGGGGAGGGGGGGGGGGGGTGTTGGGTGCATCGAGAGTTAAAGGGAAGTAATTCTTGCATTAATTTCTGGGCGTTTTTTTTTTTTTTTTTTCTTTTTTACACTGTACATTGATCACTAAAAATTGGCTAATTGAAAGTTTCAATGTGCAGCATTTATTGTGGGCTGAGTTAGAAAAGCAAATCCAGTTCAGGGCTGGGGGGGGGGGGGAGTGGGTGCATCGAGGGTTAAAGGGAAGTAATTCTTGCAAGGGGCTTGAAAAGACCAAAACACGGTCTTCTGCGCCCCTATTTTCTTAAATGTTTGCCCATTTTCAGTGAAATCTTGGCAGTTTGCCAAGGACTGCACAGCAGCCTTTAAAGAAAACTTTAAATCCACTTTTATGCCGTTTTTTTCACTGTTTTTTAATCGATAAATTTTGGCGCCAATTTGGAGCGATTTTGAAGCTCTCTGATTGGCTGTTGAATTTCTTAAGTCTTCTCTGATTGGCTGCTGGTATCCATTCTGATTTCCTTAAAGCTTCTCTGATTGGATGATTATTAACCTTTTACCACACAATGACGCCTTTTAAAGAAGGCTTTTGAAAAAAATCTGAGGAAAGGAGACAATGCAGGCTACCAGCATTTTCTCCTTTTCCCACAATGTTTTCTACCCTATCAAGGAAGCAATTGATTTTTAGTTATTCTTACATCTTATTGTGTCTTTATGGCCTACTTCTAAATTCTTCAAACAAGAACAAGATTTTTTTGTCGGAAAAAGTTTTCGCAACAGCAACCTGTTGCTTCTGAATTTTATATTTTGCGCAGCGATTAAACATGAAATTGACTTTTGACTCACGCGGTCGTCTAAATTGGTTCAATGTTTTCGTGACCCTGGTAAGAAAACAGGGAAAAATTTTGTTTACCTTTCTTTGATTTGTACGACAGGTATCAGTTGCCTCCGAAAGTGTCGAAGCTGATTTTACGATTTTATGTGCGGCACGTAACAGTCACGTATGGGTTAGATGGTCATCGTAACCAAATCAATGGCCCTAGTGAGAGAAAAAGAAAAAGAAAAATCCCTATAATTGACTCGAGCAACAGTTGTCGTCTGCTATAAAATATTCCATAAGTCGATTTTTCATGTTTTTGCGGATTCGTAAGTGGCACCTGCGAGACAATAGACAACCTAAAAGGGTTTGTCGTCACGGTAAATAAAGATTGCAGAAATAAAAAACAGATATTAGAAATTAAATTCCCTATATTTGACCTATTAAGCAACAGGTGTCCTCTACTATGAAATGTTCTGTAAGTCGATTTTTTGCGTTTTCGCGGGTACGTAACCAGCACCTTTGAGACGGCAGTCAACGTAAAAGGATTTGTGGTCACGGTATAAAGAGATTGGAGAAAAAAATATACATTAAAAATTTAGTTCCTTTTGTTTGATTTATGCAATAAGAAGCAGTTGCTACTGAAAGAGTCTTCAGTCTTTTTTTTGCCACTTGTCGCATTATTTTCTGGGATTTTCGCATGAGCGTAACTGGCACCTATGAGACGGTAGTCAACGTAACTGGGTTTCTTGTTGTGGTTTGAAGAGATTGGAAAAATTACACTTCAGTTGCCTTTGTTTGATGTATGAGAGTTTTCAGTCTTTTTTTAGCCACTTGTCACATTAATTTCTGAGGTTTTCGCATGAGCGTAACTGGCACGTAGTCAACGTAACTGGGTTTCTTGTTGCCGTTTGAAGAGATTAGAAAAATTACACTTCAGTTGCCTTTGTTTGATTTATGCAATAGGAAGCAACTGAAAGAGTTTTCAGTCTTTTCTTAGCCACTTGTCACATTAATTTCTGGGCGTTTTCTTTTTACACTGTACGTTGGTCACTTTGGCTTATTGAAAGTTTCAATGTGCAGCATTTATTGTGGGCTGAGTTAGAAAAGCAAATCCAGTTAAGGGAGGGGTGGGGGGTTGGGTGCATTGAGGGTTAAAGGGAAGTAATTCTTGCATTAATTTCTGGGCTTTTGTTTTTACACTGTACATTGATCACTTTGGCTTATTGAAAGTTCCAATGTGTAGCATTTATTGTAGGCTGAGTTAGAAAAGCAAATCCAGTTAAGGGCTGGGGAGGGGGGGGTGTTGGGTGCATCGAGAGTTAAAGGGAAGTAATTCTTGCATTAATTTCTGGGCGTTTTTTTTTTTTTTTTTTCTTTTTTACACTGTACATTGATCACTAAAAATTGGCTAATTGAAAGTTTCAATGTGCAGCATTTATTGTGGGCTGAGTTAGAAAAGCAAATCCAGTTCAGGGCTGGGGGGGGGGAGTGGGTGCATCGAGGGTTAAAGGGAAGTAATTCTTGCAAGGGGCTTGAAAAGACCAAAACACGGTCTTCTGCGCCCCTATTTTCTTAAATGTTTGCCCATTTTCAGTGAAATCTTGGCAGTTTGCCAAGGACTGCACAGCAGCCTTTAAAGAAAACTTTAAATCCACTTTTATGCCGTTTTTTTCACTGTTTTTTAATCGATAAATTTTGGCGCCAATTTGGAGCGATTTTGAAGCTCTCTGATTGGCTGTTGAATTTCTTAAGTCTTCTCTGATTGGCTGCTGGTATCCATTCTGGTTTCCTTAAAGCTTCTCTGATTGGATGATTATTAACCTTTTACCACACAATGACGCCTTTTAAAGAAGGCTTTTGAAAAAAATCTGAGGAAAGGAGACAATGCAGGCTACCAGCATTTTCTCCTTTTCCCACAATGTTTTCTACCCTATCAAGGAAGCAATTGATTTTTAGTTATTCTTACATCTTATTGTGTCTTTATGGCCTACTTCTAAATTCTTCAAACAAGAACAAGATTTTTTTGTCGGAAAAGTTTTCGCAACAGCAACCTGTTGCTTCTGAATTTTATATTTTGCGCAGCGATTAAACATGAAATTGACTTTTGACTCACGCGGTCGTCTAAATTGGTTCAATGTTTTCGTGACCCTGGTAAGAAAACAGGGAAAAATTTTGTTTACCTTTCTTTGATTTGTACGACAGGTATCAGTTGCCTCCGAAAGTGTCGAAGCTGATTTTACGATTTTATGTGCGGCACGTAACAGTCACGTATGGGTTAGATGGTCATCGTAACCAAATCAATGGCCCTAGTGAGAGAAAAAGAAAAAGAAAAATCCCTATAATTGACTCGAGCAACAGTTGTCGTCTGCTATAAAATATTCCATAAGTCGATTTTTCATGTTTTTGCGGATTCATAAGTGGCACCTGCGAGACAATAGACAACCTAAAAGGGTTTGTCGTCACGGTAAATAAAGATTGCAGAAATAAAAAACAGATATTAAAAATTAAATTCCCTATATTTGACCTATTAAGCAACAGGTGTCCTCTACTATGAAATGTTCTGTAAGTCGATTTTTTGCGTTTTCGCGGATACGTAACCAGCACCTTTGAGACGGCAGTCAACGTAAAAGGATTTGTGGTCACGGTATAAAGAGATTGGAGAAAAAAATATACATTAAAAATTTAGTTCCTTTTGTTTGATTTATGCAATAAGAAGCAGTTGCTACTGAAAGAGTCTTCAGTCTTTTTTTTGCCACTTGTCGCATTATTTTCTGGGGTTTTCGCATGAGCGTAACTGGCACCTATGAGACGGTAGTTAACGTAACTGGGTTTCTTGTTGCGGTTTGAAGAGATTGGAAAAATTACACTTCAGTTGCCTTTGTTTGATGTATGAGAGTTTTCAGTCTTTTTTTAGCCACTTGTCACATTAATTTCTGAGGTTTTCGCATGAGCGTAACTGGCACGTAGTCAACGTAACTGGGTTTCTTGTTGCCGTTTGAAGAGATTAGAAAAATTACACTTCAGTTGCCTTTGTTTGATTTATGCAATAGGAAGCAACTGAAAGAGTTTTCAGTCTTTTCTTAGCCACTTGTCACATTAATTTCTGGGCGTTTTCTTTTTACACTGTACGTTGGTCACTTTGGCTTATTGAAAGTTTCAATGTGCAGCATTTATTGTGGGCTGAGTTAGAAAAGCAAATCCAGTTAAGGGAGGGGTGGGGGGTTGGGTGCATTGAGGGTTAAAGGGAAGTAATTCTTGCATTAATTTCTGGGCTTTTGTTTTTACACTGTACATTGATCACTTTGGCTTATTGAAAGTTCCAATGTGTAGCATTTATTGTAGGCTGAGTTAGAAAAGCAAATCCAGTTAAGGGCTGGGGAGGGGGGGTGTTGGGTGCATCGAGAGTTAAAGGGAAGTAATTCTTGCATTAATTTCTGGGCGTTTTTTTTTTTTTTTTTTTTTTCTTTTTTACACTGTACATTGATCACTAAAAATTGGCTAATTGAAAGTTTCAATGTGCAGCATTTATTGTGGGCTGAGTAAGAAAAGCAAATCCAGTTCAGGGCTGGGGGGAGGGGGGAGTGGGTGCATCGAGGGTTAAAGGGAAGTAATTCTTGCAAGGGGCTTGAAAAGACCAAAACACGGTCTTCTGCGCCCCTATTTTCTTAAATGTTTGCCCATTTTCAGTGAAATCTTGGCAGTTTGCCAAGGACTGCACAGCAGCCTTTAAAGAAAACTTTAAATCCACTTTTATGCCGTTTTTTTCACTGTTTTTTAATCGATAAATTTTGGCGCCAATTTGGAGCGATTTTGAAGCTCTCTGATTGGCTGTTGAATTTCTTAAGTCTTCTCTGATTGGCTGCTGGTATCCATTCTGGTTTCCTTAAAGCTTCTCTGATTGGATGATTATTAACCTTTTACCACACAATGACGCCTTTTAAAGAAGGCTTTTGAAAAAAATCTGAGGAAAGGAGACAATGCAGGCTACCAGCATTTTCTCCTTTTCCCACAATGTTTTCTACCCTATCAAGGAAGCAATTGATTTTTAGTTATTCTTACATCTTATTGTGTCTTTATGGCCTACTTCTAAATTCTTCAAACAAGAACAAGATTTTTTTGTCGGAAAAAGTTTTCGCAACAGCAACCTGTTGCTTCTGAATTTTATATTTTGCGCAGCGATTAAACATGAAATTGACTTTTGACTCACGCGGTCGTCTAAATTGGTTCAATGTTTTCGTGACCCTGGTAAGAAAACAGGGAAAAATTTTGTTTACCTTTCTTTGATTTGTACGACAGGTATCAGTTGCCTCCGAAAGTGTCGAAGCTGATTTTACGATTTTATGTGCGGCACGTAACAGTCACGTATGGGTTAGATGGTCATCGTAACCAAATCAATGGCCCTAGTGAGAGAAAAAGAAAAAGAAAAATCCCTATAATTGACTCGAGCAACAGTTGTCGTCTGCTATAAAATATTCCATAAGTCGATTTTTCATGTTTTTGCGGATTCGTAAGTGGCACCTGCGAGACAATAGACAACCTAAAAGGGTTTGTCGTCACGGTAAATAAAGATTGCAGAAATAAAAAACAGATATTAGAAATTAAATTCCCTATATTTGACCTATTAAGCAACAGGTGTCCTCTACTATGAAATGTTCTGTAAGTCGATTTTTTGCGTTTTCGCGGATACGTAACCAGCACCTTTGAGACGGCAGTCAACGTAAAAGGATTTGTGGTCACGGTATAAAGAGATTGGAGAAAAAAATATACATTAAAAATTTAGTTCCTTTTGTTTGATTTATGCAATAAGAAGCAGTTGCTACTGAAAGAGTCTTCAGTCTTTTTTTTGCCACTTGTCGCATTATTTTCTGGGGTTTTCGCATGAGCGTAACTGGCACCTATGAGACGGTAGTCAACGTAACTGGGTTTCTTGTTGCGGTTTGAAGAGATTGGAAAAATTACACTTCAGTTGCCTTTGTTTGATGTATGAGAGTTTTCAGTCTTTTTTTAGCCACTTGTCACATTAATTTCTGAGGTTTTCGCATGAGCGTAACTGGCACGTAGTCAACGTAACTGGGTTTCTTGTTGCCGTTTGAAGAGATTAGAAAAATTACACTTCAGTTGCCTTTGTTTGATTTATGCAATAGGAAGCAACTGAAAGAGTTTTCAGTCTTTTCTTAGCCACTTGTCACATTAATTTCTGGGCGTTTTCTTTTTACACTGTACGTTGGTCACTTTGGCTTATTGAAAGTTTCAATGTGCAGCATTTATTGTGGGCTGAGTTAGAAAAGCAAATCCAGTTAAGGGAGGGGTGGGGGGTTGGGTGCATTGAGGGTTAAAGGGAAGTAATTCTTGCATTAATTTCTGGGCTTTTGTTTTTACACTGTACATTGATCACTTTGGCTTATTGAAAGTTCCAATGTGTAGCATTTATTGTAGGCTGAGTTAGAAAAGCAAATCCAGTTAAGGGCTGGGGGGGGTGTTGGGTGCATCGAGAGTTAAAGGGAAGTAATTCTTGCATTAATTTCTGGGCGTTTTTTTTTTTATTTTTCTTTTTTACACTGTACATTGATCACTAAAAATTGGCTAATTGAACGTTTCAATGTGCAGCATTTATTGTGGGCTGAGTTAGAAAAGCAAATCCAGTTCAGGGCTGGGGGGGGGGGAGTGGGTGCATCGAGGGTTAAAGGGAAGTAATTCTTGCAAGGGGCTTGAAAAGACCAAAACACGGTCTTCTGCGCCCCTATTTTCTTAAATGTTTGCCCATTTTCAGTGAAATCTTGGCAGTTTGCCAAGGACTGCACAGCAGCCTTTAAAGAAAACTTTAAATCCACTTTTATGCCGTTTTTTTCACTGTTTTTTAATCGATAAATTTTGGCGCCAATTTGGAGCGATTTTGAAGCTCTCTGATTGGCTGTTGAATTTCTTAAGTCTTCTCTGATTGGCTGCTGGTATCCATTCTGATTTCCTTAAAGCTTCTCTGATTGGATGATTATTAACCTTTTACCACACAATGACGCCTTTTAAAGAAGGCTTTTGAAAAAAATCTGAGGAAAGGAGACAATGCAGGCTACCAGCATTTTCTCCTTTTCCCACAATGTTTTCTACCCTATCAAGGAAGCAATTGATTTTTAGTTATTCTTACATCTTATTGTGTCTTTATGGCCTACTTCTAAATTCTTCA